>CM040124.1:46044413-46644413 GCA_022559845.1 Amorphophallus konjac | reverse complement strand
TACATGAAATCAACACGACATATGAAAGAAACAATACGGACACACAGAGTACTACCTCATAGCAATTTTCCTGTTAATCATGGAAATTTCAAATGCATAACATTACGCAAGATATCTGATTAAAATGAGAATACTTAACATAGTGATGCTCATCATCAACACACTAGGGAAGTCACAAACAAGCAAGTTGTGAATAACAAGGCATGTTGTACAGACTTCAAATAATATGCATAAGAGAACTGTGTATGGACTTGAAGACTCTTAGCCAATGTATAGACTTCAGGTGGAGACCAATGTGTAGACTTCTCGTGAAACCCCAATGTGCAGACTTGACGCTGTACAGACTTTCCAAAGAGAACGTAACGCTGTACAGACTTGAACTGAAGACCAATGTATGGACTTCAAAACAGATGCTAAGGCCAAGAGGAGTGTATAGACTTTCACGATGTATGGACTTGGTCTCAAGAAATGTAAGCGATGTACACACTTAGCCAATGTGTAGACTTTGCCTTAGACGCTAAATGAGACGCTAAAGTCTGTATAGACTTGAAGAACCTGAAACAAAGTGCTTACTCACAGCGTTGATGCTGCAGACTTGAGAATGCTCACAGCGTTGACGCTGCAAGAGACGTAGGCTGTACAGACTTAGCCTAAGACAATGCCTGAACATATCAGCAGAGAAGCAATGCACAGAACAGAAATCAAGCACAAGCCAATATATCACAGCATGACTCAAGCATACACATGCATTCTTCACAATTCAGACATGGCACACTTATGCAATCTCCCACAGAAAGGGTCAGACATATTCAAGACAATGTGGTGACTCATTCATGTTGCTATCATTAAAAACATCACATCATCAACAAAGCACAAGGGGCACAACAATCTCCCCCTTTTTGATGATGGCAACATAATGAGTCACACTGACTTATCAAACTATTCTCCCCCTTTGACATAATCAAAACGAAGGGAAATGGTTTGATAGTCAAATGTAGCATAATAATGCAGAGAATGAGTCAAGGTTCTTTAAAATGAAGATCTCCCTTATGACAATGAAACAGTTCTCCCCCTATCAACATGCATGATTGACTACTCTCCCCTTAGATGATAATAAACCATAACTCCCCCTGAAGCAATCTGAAATCAGCCATTACAAAGAATCTGAATTCTGGTGAAGATACCACAGAATCAGAACTTATTGCAGAACAAGATGGAAGATTCCAACAGTGTGGAGAGAAATACATCTCAGGAAGTAATCTGAAATCCACCATCATAAAGATTCTGAGGTTCAGAAGACTGCAAGTGAACAAGGTAATAATGGGAGTGGCACCTCACATTTTTATGGTCAGAAAAATGCAGATGGAATCAGTCAACTGATAAGAAAGGAGTTGACTATACAGTTTTTGTTGATCATGCATAAATCTGATCATGAGGGATTTGAATGTAAGGTCACAAATGATATGAACATGATTCAGTATGACAAGGAATGCTCCCTCTAAATAGATTCCATTTGATATGCAAGTGATGCATGACATGGAAGCTCCCCCTCAATAAGTGGAATCTTATGAGATAGATGAGAGGAGACCACAGGGGCAAACAAGGAGAAGTTCAGGTCAATGAGCCAAGAACAGGTTCAATTAGTAGATTTCTAAAGAGGCTTCAACTACAAGAATTTCAGTCAGATTTTCAAGGAAATGTCATTCTCATAAATCCAAAACATAAATTTTCAAAGTCTTCCATTATAGGGGCTTATGAATGAGCTTTTTGAACAGCATGGTTTAAACATGATGTATGCAGATTTTATCAATAAAATTCTATATTGATATCTAAAACCATGTTTTAATAAAAATGAACCAAGCCCTCATATTTATCTTGATTATCCTCCCTTTGTCTTACACAATCAAATTTATTGACTTCTTTCAGAATTACATGCATCAGTATTGAAATCAAGCAATTATGAAGTCATATGATTTTGTCTAGGGTTGTAACAAGTTGATTTCTGCATCAATATTCAGATATTTCAATTCGTTCAACAATTTTCATGCTACAAATTTTACGAGCACTCTAGTTCAGTGCACACCTTGTAACTAGAGGATATACCTTGATCAGAGGCCAATATCCCTAAGCACTTAGTGTGACTAACTGTCATACTTTATATGAACAGAGATAGCATATACACATCATGACACACTGTAAATCATTTCTTGATGAGTGAGTTGTATTTCTCAGTGTGCATGCCATTGCTCTGCCTGAATTTCAATGAATTCTTAATCAGAGTTAACTATGGTACCTCATGACACAGTCCTTTGGACATGTGTTTCTCAGTGACCAAGGTCATTGCTCTGACAGATATTACCCTTTAGACTTTTCAGAAAAATTCATTGCTTCAAGTCAATAATAATTTCATATACTTAATCAGTTGAAGTCATGTATTCAAGAGTGCAGATTTCAGAAGTTTTCACAAGACTCAACATGAACCAGATGGTTAAGGTTTATTAAACATGCTTCAGATATGTTAAGAGATTTTAAAGTTAAACTCCATGAATACATTAAGCTTAAACCACATGAGTTATTTCAGACATTCATAAAAATGTATAATAGAAGATTTCTAGTTCAAGAATTTTCAGATTTATGATCGAGATAGTCCCATTGAAATCTTCATGAATGACTGATAGAAATTCTGATACCAAATGATACCAATTGTTATCAATTGATAGGAGAGATTTTGAAGCTTAAGATTTCAAAAATATGCTCAAGGTTTGGTCAAAGAGAATCAATGAAAGGATATGCAATGAATTTTCACATGAGTATGTATTTGACAACCTATATGCAATGCATTGACTCCCCCTAACACTATGCATTCAGACAATCTTTTTGGCATTTTTCATGAAATGTAATGCAATTAACTACATGCATGCAAAGACTCAACACTGAATGCTATGCAAAGACATGCAATTAACTCCCCCTGAAAATATGCAATGTTTGCACTGAAAACTGAACATATGAAACCAATTGATATTGTGACTTGTGCACAATCAGACTGTCCTATCAAATTTTTTAGAAAGTAATGGACAGATTTCAAACACCATTCAGATGCAGTTCAGATTTTTCAATGTACTATATATGCAAATCACATATATGCACTTCAGATGAGGATAGTTCAGAGGCATCAATTCAGACAATGCAGATGAAGAATGATTATGCAAAAATAGATTTAGTATGTCATGCAGTAGAACTAAAAATAGGAAGTGCAAGAAATTTACCTGAAAGATTCAGGAAGGGGTTTTCATTCTTGAGTGCCTTGGTTTATTACCCCTTTTATTTCAGTCCAAAGGCACACCTGCATAGCAATGTTATTTTGCACAAACAGGTACCCAAGAATTCTTGGGTCCTGATATGACAGTATTACTCCTAGCAGGTTTTCTCAGCACATTTCTAGGAGCAATTTTCAGATCTGATTTATGCACATTCTTGTTAGCATGAATTCTATGTGCATATGCATGAGATTTCTTGTTAACAGAATAAAAATTATGTTTGCCAAAACCAGTTTGGTTTTGATATCCTGCCAGCCAACATGTTGCAGCCCTGTGACCTGGCTTCCCATAATGATGACATGTAAATTTCGCAACATGGAGTTTAGCATGGTTATTTTGAACACGCCAACAATTTCCAGCTCTGTGGCCTGGCTTTCCACAGTTATAACATGAAGGTTTTGCAAATTGTCTTACAGGGAATTTAGCATGTTTGAGATTCACATTTCTACCCTGAATATGCCAACAGTCCTTGACTGTATGGCCATGCTTTCTACAGTGAGAGCAATAAGAGGCATTCTTTTTAAAATTGAGTTCATTATTGCCATAGCCTCCTTGGGCATGCCAACAATCAATGGCCCTGTGGCCATCCTTTCCACATTCAAAGCATGAAATAGAATTTCTTTTAAAGGAGCCTGACCAGCATTCAGAGGTCCGGTGACCCATTTTGTTGCAGTTAAAACAGATGATATGCTGGTTCATTGAAACAGATTTGTTTTTATTAAAAACATGTTGGTTTGCAGGGAATTTAGCATGATATGAATAAAAGGTTTTCTTACCACTAGCAAACCAACAATGAGCAATTGAGTGTCCTAATTTGCCACAATTAGAACATGTGATACTCCTTTTCTGAGGTGAAGGATTTTTATCATGAGATCTCCTAGCATTCTGATCATCCTTCTCCATCAACTTACACTCATGCATCAGATGTCCAACTTTATGACAGTAATGACAGATAATCTTCTTTTTAGATGCATGTAAGTGTGTGTGAGGACTGTGATCAGCAAACGCTGATGGACCCTTTTTATTTATTTTCTGTTTTCCAATCATTTTTTGATTTTTATCATGTTTTTCTGTTTTCTTAGCCTTATAATGAGGTGAAGATGAAGTAGAAGGCTTTTCCTGTTCAGAAGATTTAACAAAAATAGTTTTCAAATTGGATCCATCGACCTTCCTCATGACTGGACTATAGCCCAGTCCCTCTTTCTTAAAATTATCCTTTGCTCCCACCAGTTTCTGAGCAATGGGCTGTTTGTCTTTAGAGGTGGTGGCTACATCTGAACCACTTACAAAAGATGTCATAACTTTGTTCTGAAGTTCCTCCTTGTTTATCTTATTGTAGCCCAGCACTTCCTTCCTAGAGTTGATTTTTATACCTAGTAGCTTGTCTAGGTTTTTCTGCCCATCAACAAATTTAGACAAAGAGACTTTCAAATCCTGAATTTCATCTTCCAAAGAGGAAATATGTAGCTCATAACTGGCAATCTCTTGTTCACTGCAATTCACACATTCAGTTAACACTTTGTTAGCAGTTTTATATTTTTTAATTTTATTTTCCAGATTGCTCAGTTTATCAGAATCTTCAATGCAAACAGTTTTTCCTCTTTCCAAAGTAAGAAGTCTTTCCGACATGCCACTGTTTAACAGCTTCAATTTTTCAATTTCTTCTTTAAGCTTATCATTTTGAACCAATTCATTTATTAGAAGCTGATCTTCTGAATTGACTTCATACCTTCTTTCATTTTTAATTTCCTTCATATCTTTTTGCTGTTTATCAAGATCTTTCTGTAATTCTATGTTTACAGACTTTATGGCATTAAGTTTTTCAATCAGCAATTTGTTCTCCTGTTTAAGTTTCTCTGATTTTTCTTCATTTTCTTTGGAGAACCCTCTAAGAGAATCATTTTCTGATTTCAGCTTGTTTAGATCAGATTTAACACATTCAACTTCTTTCAGCATTAGAGTATCAGACATATTAGCATCAAGCGCATTTTTCAATTCAACATAATTTCTACAATCAACATTTAAATTGTCTGACCTACTACTTTTCTTCAATTTTTTGTATTATTTTCTTAACAGTTCATGAGATTCAAATAATTCAGCATATGCATTCTCCCAATCTTCTAGAGAAAAATTCTCGAAGACATTTACCTCATAATCATCATCTTCTTCATTTTGATTACTGCCTTGATCGCTGCCACTTTGATTGCTTCTGTTGACCATCATGCAGCTGTCCACATCTATCTCCTGAATTCACTTCAGTGTATCCAAAATATCTTTAGCCGAACTGCAATCAAAGAAACATGAATGGAAAGCTCTATCAGTAGCTGCCTTCATCAGATTTATAGCTATCTGATTTTCTTCATGCTTAGACTTGTGACTGTCAGTCCATTTGGACTTTTTCTTTGGTAGTTCATGAGGACCGTGTGAAATTACTTTCCACAGGTCTGGATTCACAGATTTAACATAATTCTTCAGACTAGCGAACCATGCATTAAAATGCGTACCACTGAAAATCGGTGGATGAGCCATTGAAAACAAATCAGATTAATGCAACAGGAGTATTGATGCACTAAAAACAAATTAGCACCTAAGACTGCAAGATCGAATCTGTAGGTCACTGGACCTTGTATGCAGACACCGCTCTGATACCAACTGTTAGGGTGCTAGGCCCAGATACAGAGGGGGGGTGAATGTAACCCTCTAGAAAATATAGCCCAAATTAAAACATTAAAGTTCAGATATGCGGAATAAGACTAATGAGCTTTCCAAGATGAAATGATAAGGCAACACATGGACAAACAGTTGGACTGCAACAATGCAGTCACCTGATCAACCAGAAACGAAGGCAGAGCTAAACAACACAAACACACTAAGCAGAATATAATGCTCAAAAATTAACTCTCGAGAAAATGCAACTAGCCAAGCATGCGCAACCTGTGAATGGGAGGTAGAAGATATGGAGCTAACGCAAGGCAAACCACTGCACAAATAGTTTTAAGGTGGTTCGGTCCTTCAGACCTACATCCACCCCCTCACTCCCAACCGGAGTGAGGCTTCACTAGCCAATGCTAGAACCAAGCAGACTCAGTCTGCAACAGGTGCTGACACATAGCTTGAACAGGGGAACAAACTCCCCTCTTCCTCCCAACTGGAGGGACACCCCAAGTGACTCCCAGTCACTTGGAAACCAGAGACGCAAAGTCTCTCTTCCTCCAAATCGGAGGGAACACACTAGTGACTCCCCGTCACCAGCAAACCAGAGGTCGAAGACCTCTCTTCCTCCAACCGGAGGGACCCCTGGACTTGCAACCCGCAAGCCCAGAACCGGAGATCAGATCTCCCTTCCTCCAAACCGGAGGGAACACACAGGTGACTTCCAGCCACTTGCAAACTAGAGGTCGCAGACCTCTCTTCCTCCAGACCAGGAGGGACCCGACCTCAATCCAGAGGATCGGAAGTACAAAGCTAACCAAATGAAAAAGGAAAAATAAGAAGGGGAAAATACACAGCGATCAGAAAGCTGTAAAGAAAGATAACACAGATGTGGCTCGCATGGAGCTGACTGGCCTGGATTTGATCCACGGTCCAGTAGATAGATCTTCAGGTAAGCTTCTCTTCCTCTTCTCTTTTCTCTCACTTTCTTTTTCTCTTAACCCTTACGAGCTCTCTAACTCTCTCTTTCTCTTCTTTTCCTTCTGCTCTTCTTCTCTTTCTTTTCTTCTTCTGCTCTTTCACTCTCTCGATCTCTTTTCCTCTATTCTCTTCGGCTCACGCTCTCTGCTATTCTCTCTTCTTCTCTTTTTCTTCCTCTTTTCTTTTTCTGGATCGAAGGGCTTTCTGCTCTCCAGGCTTCTTCCTCGATCGCCTTCATCTGTTGGATGAAGGCTTCCTTTTATAAGCAGCAGCCATCAGGAGGGCAGCACTGGGCGCGTTTGGCTTCCTCATTTCTCGCCCAGAACTTGTGGCCACGTGTCAGTCCCTCAGCCAGCTTCAGCACACGTGTCACAATCCTGTCTGCCCTTCCATCCTCGGATCACGTGCCTCCCATTCACTGAGGAATATTCTTCCTCGGATAACCTTCTTCTTTTTGTTTTTCTTCTTCTTCTGCAAAGAATTAAAACGATTAAAACTCAGGGCCACAAAAACTAAAACTGCACGAGGTGTGTAGGAACAACAACAGGTGCACTATACTGAGAACGACACGAGGTACGGAGAAGGAAATAACACGGAGTAAAAATGATAGAAACACGCGATCAAAGGAACCTTGGACGAAGATAGAAAGAAACAACACGAGGACATAAACACAAGAATAACACGAAGACACGAATACAAAAACAACACGACATAACAAACAACAAAGAGAACGGCACGAGGTGAAACGACACTTTACTAAAAAGACTTGAATACACACGAAAACAACTCGAGTACTAAGTTGCTCGAACGTACGAACGACTCGAAGACGAGGACGACACGGGCTGACAACAACTCGAAGATGAAAACAGAAATCGACACGAAGTGTGGTCACAAAACAAGAAAGACACGAGGTCTAGGAAAAGTAACACGAAGGTAGAATTAACAAAGAAACGACTCGAACTAAGGATGACATGGAGACAACACAGTCAGACTTGACTTGAGACACTTAAAGCTTGAATTTAGAGAGGAATGCACGATGTAAAATCAACACGAAGACAGAAGACAGACACGGCTATCACGACACGTGATGAAGCAGTGAAACCAGGAAAGAACGACTCGAGGAACAACAGTAAGTGACACGAAAACACAAGAGCAAACATAAAGGATGACTCGAGATGAGCAACTAAATACTGAGGAAACGACACAAGGTTCACAGGGAAATGACTCGAAGTTCGTCAGAACAATTTGAGCTGCTTCAGTAAACAACACGAAGACAAAAGGTGTAACACCCCGAGCGCGGAAGAAACCCGGGAGAACGCGACGAGTTTGTATCAATCATGTCAATCAGAGCAAGTAGAATTTCGACATCAAAATAGAGTGCGCAATAAGATGAGATTTGAAACATAATCAAACACTGATACCAGTGATAATAACAACCCATAGATAAAGTCACATACTCCAAGACTTAACAATTCGAACACATTGACATAACACATCATCCAATGACAAGACTCCAAGAATGAACTAAGGACGACAAGACACGATAAATGATAGTAGCAGCATGACGCTTGCAGGTTCTACGCTCGTCACTCTTGCTCCTGCCCATCCGAGTCTGAGTCATGGTCCGTATTACCTGAAAAGTTTGGGGACAAGAACTTGATGAGCGAACGCTCAGTAGGAATTATATCTCAAGAACTAGCAATTTGTTTAAGTAATTACCTTTTTCAAATGAAAATGCAAGTCTAATCATGTAAAACATGTAAAACGAAACGCTATAGAATTGAACATGATAACGAAAGGAAATAACATGTATTATTGATCCAAGATAGGGAATTTCAAGTAATCAAGATTTCAAGAATGAGTACCAAGTATATCAATAAAGTCATTTATGTCATGAGATAATGGCTATTAACAAGCAAGTACTTTGCCCATTCCGGGCCACGCAAGTCATGTCAAGTCAAGCACGCGCGAGAGAGATAGATAGTGGATTGTCATAGATTCAAGCAAGTACTTCGGTGCAATGTCACACCGTGATCAATATAACTCCCATGGGCACAAGTACTTTCGGGTGCTCCTCCCAGGACCAGATCGGGCCCTATATGCGCAGACATTGTTACAAGTAATTATCTAGACAACCACTTTAGTGATAGCCATTGAATTCCAAGAACAAACTCATGTAGGATATCAAGGTAGATTCGTGGATAGGTTCCACGGAATTCCAAGGAAGAATATTAGATAGTCAATGATAAAACTAACGAGAAACATGATATGTCGATAACCTAGGTAGATTCGGTACCTTAATTAGGTAGCCGTGATAACTTGAATGGATGACTAAACCTGTCACCAATCAAGGGATATGTATCAAGCTGAGAGATTGACCCTATCTATAAGGGACTCAATCCAAGATACCGCTTAGTGGAATATCATTATTCCAATGGCAAAGATTATTCTCTCATGGACCAAAATGGCGACATGAGAGGGCCGGTTTACCACAAGACGTGGCAATCAAAAGGTACAAGGTGTTTAAGGTACAACCAGCTCAGTCGGCCTTGAGGGAATCCAAGGCTACGAGGAGACTTACGGATGTCCCGATGACTAACTTGCCAGTCCGAAGGAACGGAATGTCCAACGGAGGGCTCGTATGTCACCAAGAGTTGAGGTGTATACGTGAAACAATCATGAAACAGGGACTCCATCTACGGACGTGAGATGAGAGTGCCAAAGGACCCGCTGTGTGGGTCAAAAACGGAAGGAAACGGTGAGAATAAGAATGCGTTAATCATAGAGTTCATGTCCATCCTACCTTATAATTAACTATAATTAAATAAACTTATATTATTTAACGCCCGAGGGTGCCGTCATTTATTGATTAGCATCCTTTTGGGGAATGTTAATTTCCATGAATTTAACTCAATTTATTTAGCAAGAATTTTTATTTATACCTATTTAATTGAATAAATTCAAAAACACACATTAAAAGGCACATTGATTGATTTAAAATAATTTAAGAAATTAGAATATATGATAATTAGGAGAAAAATACCATGATTCCAAATATATATTTTTCATAATTTTCTGTTACATATTCTAATTAATTTGAATTTTCAAAGATGCATGTACATGATATATATATATATGTATATATATATATAATATTCAAAAGTGACGCCTTGCAACAAGGTCGTCCACTTTTATTTTAACGACCAAATGTGGGTCGTTTCTTTTCAAACAAATTTTATAAATTTTTTTTTTCAACCCTCTCGTCTCTATACTAATTGATGTTGGAATCTGGCTTATAAGATACCGAAATGACCGGCTCGAAAAATTCTACATAACCATGTGTTCAAAAAAAAATTTCGATGAGAGACGGGGGAACTTGCAATAGGGGACACAAAAAACGGTGTAACCACTTCCAGTACCTCCGTCTCTACCCCAATAGTATGCCAGTAAATTTTCATGGCCAAAGGGTACTTCTATAACCATTAACGACTATGAATGCAAAAATCTCATAAACCATATATATATAAAATTGACGACTATTGGTTAGTCGTTCCCTTTTTTTTATTTATTTCAATTAACTAACGACGATGTAGTTGCCGTCTCATTTTATTAACACGCCTTTAGCAAAGGCGTCAATTCCAGAACACACGGCAGATGTGAAGATGTTAATTTCAAATGGAAAATTGACGACCTTTTCGATGGGCGTCAAAAATAAAATAGCGCCCTAAAAAAAGGCGTTATTTACTGAAAAATTTCTAATTTCAACTGAACGCAACGATAAGCATAGATATGATATATAAGATATAAATGCATGAAATAAGATGATTATTGTCCATCATATTGACCCTAAATCATGGTTTAACTTTGTTTGGGCTACGAAACTTGAGAAAACCTGCAATATGATCATGCTTTATGCTTGTTTGGGCTACGAGACTTGAGATAACCTACCTTTGAGATGGATTGGACGATGATCTTGTTTGAAGAGAGGTGCTCTATTTCTTCCTACATGAAACAGGGTTTCGGTTTGAGAAGAAAGTTGGCCGTTCAAAAGGATAAGGAGGCGCAAACCTTACCCTTGCAGGATGATCAGGGAAAAGGGAGAAGAAAATTGTTCCTTCTTCGTTGCAGGTAAACTGTTGGAGGCAGGGCTTCACGTTCTGCAGGATGAAGATGAGGAAGGGGAAGAAGAGTATGCAGAGGATGGAGACGTCGAACGGCAGCAGCAACAAATGGATCTTTCACGTTTGATGGAGTTGAGTTTTATAGAGAAAATATTCTAATCGAGGTGATAGAACGAATGATGGCAAGATTCTAGAGGGTTCTAATGCTTAACGATGGCAAGGCTTCTCCGATTAAGCCCGAGGATTTCTCCCTGCCATTTCCACCGCCGCCTGCCAAAACTTCATGCAAAAACCCTAAAACATTCCAACGCACGAGCATGCATACCATGGGTGGTATGCTTTTGTGTGAAGGCCCACCTTCGTGGGCGGTCTTGATGTGGGCTTTGGGATAGAAAAGCTCATGCATTTTATGGGTTTGAGTGATTTAAGCTTTTAAGTTTTTAAAGCCTTTATATCCATATTTATACAAGTGAGGCCCATTAGTATATATCTCACATAAATTCTTCCATTAGTATACATCTCAAATAAATTCTTTTATTTTCACTTATTTTATTCTTTTATTTTCAATTTTCTCGATATGAATTAGCGCCTTAAGAGAGGGCGTATTTTCATTAATTAGCGCCTTAATGAAGGTTGTCCTTTACTATTGCCTTATTTAAAAATATAAAATTGACGTCCGTAAGAAGAGGCGTCATTTATAAAAATAACGACTATCAAAGAGGCGTCAATACTTAAATTAGCGACTTAGGAGGGGGCGTTATTTATTTTTGACCCATTGGTTATAATATATATATATATATATGTATATATATATTTTTAAAGTGTAAGGCCCATTTAAGTTTAGGCAATTTCCCTTTATCGAATTCTTATTTTATTTACTTCATATTAGCATATATATAAATTAAATTTATTTAGAATCTATTTTATTTTTCTTAAAATTTTCAGGGGTGTTACAAAAGGTGAAGCGACTCGAGGTTATAGGAAATCAACACGACGTATGAAAGAAACAATATGGACACACAGTGTACTACCTCATAGCAGTTTTCCTATTAATCATGGAAATTTCAAATGCATAACATTATGCAAGATATCTGATTAAAATGAGAATACTTAACATAGTGATGCTCATCATCAACACACTAGGGAAGTCACAAACAAGAAAGTTGTGAATAACAAGGCATATTGTACAGACTTCAAACAATATGCATCAGACAACTGTGTATGGACTTGAAGACCCTTAGCCAATGTATAGACTTCAGGTGGAGACCAATGTGTAGACTTCTCGTGAAACCCCAATGTGCAGACTTGACGCTGTACAGACTTTCCAAAGACAACGTAACGCTGTACAGACTTGAACTGAAGACCAATGTATGGACTTCAAAACAGATGCTAAGGCCAAGAGGAGTGTATAGACTTTCACGATGTATGGACTTGGTCTCAAGAAATGTAAGTGATGTACACACTTAGCCAATGTGTAGACTTTGCCTTAGACGCTAAATGAGACGCTAAACTCTGTATAGACTTGAAGAACCTGAAACAAAGTGCTTACTCACAGCGTTGACGCTGCAGACTTGAGAATGCTCACAGCGTTGACGCTGCAAGAGACGTAGGCTGTACAGACTTAGCCTAAGACAATGCATGAACATATCAGCAGAGAAGCAATGCACAGAACAGAAATCAAGCACAAGCCAATATATCACAGCATGACTCAAGCATACACATGCATTCTTCACAATTCAGACATGGCACACTTATGCAATCTCCCACAGAAAGGGTCAGACATATTCAAGACAATGTGGTGACTCATTCATGTTGTTATCATTAAAAACATCACATCATCAACAAAGCACAAGGGGCACAACACTTTGCCGTCTGGGGCTTCTGCGGGCTGTGGGGTGACTCCCTTCTTGCCTTCACCTTTCTATTGTTCGAACGCCTTTATGTCAAGAGCGTTCGCTTCTTTGGGCGAGGAGCACCGGTCTATTGCCTTGCCCTTCTGGGTTGTGCCGACAGCGGATGTAGGGGTAGGTCTGGCCAGGAAAGCTTCCACTTCGGCCACGACATTATTCAGTCAGTCAAACGACCGTATTTCCATGCCGATCATCTTTTCCAGAACCTCCCTTCTGAGATTCTGTTTGCATATTTGCACAACGTCCTCCTGATGCGGGGGTCGTTTGCACCTCATTCCGAGCTTTCTCCACCTCTTGATATAATCGAGGGCTGTCTCATCGGCCCTCTACCTTGTTGAATAGAGTTCAGCCACTGTGACCTCCCTCTCTGTAACATGAAACCTTTCTCTGAACTTTCTCTGCATATCCGACCAGTCATTGATCGACCCGGCCGGGAGGCTAGAGTACCATTCAAATGCGAGTCCTGTCAGCGAGGACCCGAAGAACTTCAACAAATATGACTCGTCGGTGGCTAGATCACCCATGACGGTCATGTAATATGCAATGTGCTCCTTCTGGGACCCCTTCCCGTTGAATTTATCAAACTTGGGTGGCTTGTTGACCACCGGGGGAAGTCGCTTAGCAGCATGGTGTTGCGGGTAGGGCACCCGATAGGCATCAAATGCGACATAGTCACCTTCACTTTTCTCCGTGAGCTTCAGCTCGATCATCCTCTCCACCATCATCCGGTTCATGACCGTGGGGTCAATTGGCTCCGGATAGAAGTGCGCCGGCAGCAGGTATGGGGTGACCAGGGTGGTCGCCTGTGGAGGATGCGGCAGTGGGGGTGTCTGGTGCGCCTGAGGGAGCACCGGTGGTAGTAGCGGCTGGGGCTGTGGCGGCCGCTGTTGCATTGTCACCATGCTTGGCTCTGACGACTGAGGCAGTGTGTAGAGTGGTGGAGGGCCGTCACGATGGACTACTCCCCGAGATGATTCACCCTGGACTTCGGGTGGCTTGGAAGCTGAGGATTGTTCAGTTTTCTCCATCAGCTGCTTCTTTAGCAAGTCTATCTCTTGTCGATATTATTGAAGTAATATCAAGACCAATGGGTCTATAGTGGCTGTAGTGGGGATAACTTCTGTTGTTTCCCCGGACGTACCCTCGGGCAGGATGTCGAGGGGAACGTCATCTTCTTCCTCTGCCGTCACCACATTAGCGGTCAGGACGGGGGCCTTGTCATCCCAGTGGTGGTAAACCTGGGGTTGCTTTCCTTTAGTCATCATCAGGAGCTCCCTTGTTGCTTCCATTCTGTGAGTGCTCGGCCCTGGCCGTGCGGCTAACTGAGCCAATTCTCGGGGATCTACGGGAAGCCCCCCATATTGGTTGGATATACTAGCCATGTTGCAGGTGAAGACCTGCATCCTTTTCCTTTGTCGATGGACCCTCCTTTTAGCTTGCTGCGGGAAGGTCAGCCTCTCGAACACAGGAACTCTTTTTCATTCTTCCCGCTCGGGGATGGCTTCATCGGCTTCGATCTCAAAGCCGTTATCATATCCATTGTCATCGACTGACGACACCATCATTCTTTCTCCCATATCTTCTTCATCTGCCACTGACGGGCAATAGTCTTCATCGGCGGCTGCTTGCATCAGTCACTGTTGACCAAGCGAGGGGTTGCCTAACCCTCGAAAATAGTTTCTGACCAAACATGTCATCTCTTCTCGACCCCGCTCTTGATGTAACACGGGGGATGATTGTCGACCTCCCGCAGGAGGGATATAAGCCAGCCGAGCTCTGTCGGCAGGTTGTTGGAATCTTCATCCCGCAGCTGGGACATTGGCTTGACGGGCAGCAGCCCGGAAACTTTTACGGCGCGAAGGGTCCGCAACCACTTCTTCTTCCTTCTTCGGGGGCAAGCCCCTTTCTCTTCTCTCTTCCGCCTCGTCATTCACAGGATGGCGGCGAATGGGTGTCAGCTGATGGACAGGTTGGGCCCGCTTGGGAACCCACACCTGTTTGAACTTCCTCGGCCTGGGGGCCGACCTTCCTTGGCCATAGTGGCCGATTTCTTCTCTTTCTGCCCTCCTTCCGGCGAGAGCTTGGTATGTATTATGGACAGGGATGGTGGGGATGACTCGGTCTGGGGCCACCCGTGCATTGCGTCCGTTGAGGAAGATGCGCATGCCGCCAACCATCATAGATTTCCTGGACTGGGATAGAGTCCCGGTAATCACAGCAGCACTCCTCTGGGTCTGGCGACGTTGACGTCCTCCAGGGTGCTTGTTGACGATATTGGGGCGGGTCCCACGTATGACGTGGTGCACCAGACAGCTAGCGGCCGGGGCCGGACTCTTGGACGAGTCGTTGCAGCAGGGAGTCTTCAGAGACTCCACTTTCCCCGCGGCTTCCTTGATAGGTTCCGGGGACTCGACTTCCAGCATATCAACAAAGGCTAACCCTAAGAAGTTGGGGAAGCCAATGGCGGCAAGGAAGCTGCCGAACTCCATGGGCACCGCCAGGTACCCTTGTGCGTGCCCAGCAACGATCGAAGGACCAAAGTCGATGCCAGTTAATCCCGTTGTTGTCATCGTTCGCCTGCAAAGACAAACAAGCCAACGATCAGTAGCCTTTGAGAGGGCCTCGAAGCCCAAGTATCTCGGCAAAGAGATGAAAGGTGACACTGGTCCCACCGGACGTGCCAGACTGTTTGCGATGGGTTTCATCCGACCATCTTGTTGTTTTATTTCATGTATATATGTATATATGTACATATATATATATCTTGTTTCACGTGTCGATCAACCAATTAACTAACTGGTAATTAACTGACGGATTGATGACGCGGGCGTGCCAGTCACGTAGGTGACAAGTTTACTATGCGCTCATTCTGACCCATGTTGGGCGAAAGTGAGGTTCGGTCGGGACCAACAGTCCGCCATACCATGAAGGTTATGACGTTAATTACATCCCCCACGAGGAGGGAACACCTTTGATTAATTACCGAGATAATGGGCTATCGAGGCCGGAATAAAGGATGCGACGTTATGAACATGACGGAATCATGCGCGATGCATCTATCTATCATGCAGGAGAGGCATGGTTCATTGAACTAGAGAGCCTTGGTACACGGCGGAGGACGCAGGTCCGGAGACCACCATCGCGCATAGCGGAGACTTCCGATCGGGCTTAACCTGACCTTCTGTCAACGCCATTTAATATACCCGGGGGTCTATGCAAGTATGCAAGCATGATGATGATAACTATGATAAGCATGGCAACAGAATTGTGAAAGCGAGGAGTGCTCACTCACGTTTGTCGATCTCCGCCAAGTGAGACAAGAATAATAGCACAAACCGGATAGCAAAGCGATTCGGATCCAAACATCACTTCTCTTATTCAGTTTATTAGGATTCGCTGATTCCGGTCACGGGAGACGAAGGTCACACCGAGGGTAGGTGGATGATTAGAACAACATCAGGGCTTAAGACCGATGCGGCCACGCGTAGGGGTAGAGTTCCCCGGCGCGGCCAATCATGGGCAAACAGAACAAATCCGGCGCGGCCAAAACATAGGTAAAAGTCTAAACCGGCGCGGCCAAAACGTATGAAAAGTTTAAAACTATGCGGCCATAGGCACTTGTTAGCCCGGCGTGCAGGGAACGGGGCGCGCCGGTTTAGGGCGCGCCGGGAATTGGCCAGCCAAGAAAATGGAATTTATGAGTCTATTGCTAATCCGGCGCGGGGGGGGGGGGGGACAGCGCCGTATTAGGGCGGACCGGACTAAGGCCACACCGTCTTGATTTGTTTTTGATGCCTTTTGAAACCATTAAGTTTGTTAAGCTTATTTTGAGAATTTTAGAGTTATTTAGGCCAGCTGTTTGTTTGATTGAAGTCCAAAATCCTTCGGAAGTGATGCAGTGAGTCAGTGCGAGGTTCATACTCGAGCACTGAGTTGATTGAGTCCAGAACGAGCGTTTGATTATGGCTTTACTACTCTGAGTCTGTCCAAAATTGGGCAGCATCTCCCCTGAACACGAAGAGTTACAGGGGAGGAACGGGGTCATACTCACTCATGGAGTAAGCCCCTAAACCGCCGGTCTGCACAGTGGCAGCCAGCAAATTCCCATCGGATAGGATACCCCGAGGACTAGCCTGCGAGGGGCTCCAATACTCCGTGGGTGAAGATAGAAGGATGAGGCCATTGATGATGGGAGCATCACCCCGAGGGCTAGCCTACGAGGGGTGGACAACCCATAGCTTATGGCACATCCATTGAAGGGACCAGCCGTTAGGAGAGTGGAGCTCCGAGGGCTAGCCTACCAGGAGCATACATCCCTTGGCCTTGATCGGGTCTCCGATTGTCGGGGCTTAGCTTGTTGGGCTAAGACCCCTGTCACTGTCTGCTATGGCCTCGAGAAAGCATCTACCATCGAGAGGTAGAGCCCCCGATCGCCCAGCAATTCCATGAAGCAATAGGGGAATGTCCCCCTCCCCGAGTGATTAAGACGGGATGAGAGAATCTCTGAACGGTTCAAATGACCATGATGCAGAGGGGTAGTAGATGCACAGATGAGACGAGCCCATCGTAGAAGCATATGCTCAAAAAGTTAGGACGCAGCATTCAGGGGGATGGATCCAGCCGTCCCTAAAGGCAACTCCCACCTTGCGAACAATGAGAGCAGTACGAAAGGAGGAGTTAATGGAAACTAGACCCTCGATACCACGGCGGGAAGAAGCATGCGCATAAGCACAACTCTATCCACGGGGGGATACAGAGATCCTTAAATCAGAAATGAAAGCAGTCGATCGGAAAGAACCGGGGAGGGGTCGTTTCTGTAGCCCACGATGCTTCGGGGCATGATCGGGACTTCGGGGAAACCGGAATCAGAGACCACACGCGGAAGAACTCAAACATTCACATTGACATAGATAGAGATAGGGACAGAAGCTTCGAGCATTCATTCGACATGTTGGTCTAAGCATTTATATACATATTACCATCCCAGAAATGGGAATGGGCTAACATTTACATGTTAAGAATCCGGCGTCGGCATCATTGCTCGGTCGCCGTTCATCAATGGCAGAGGCAGAGGGACGTGCAGAGGCACAATAATAAAGCAAAGGGAAAGAGAGAATTGCAGAGGAGGTGGAGGGGGGTCGGCTCGTATCATCGCCATCCCTCCCCCTCTCGCTTACATCTGATAGATGGAAACCTCAAAAGAAAAGAATCCACGAAAGTAGAGGAAGATAGGCGCCGGCGCCCACCTGTTCTTGAAACAGAGTATCGTATCTTCAACGAGCGAAGGAAGAGGAAGATGGCCGGCGGAGGACGCTCAGACAAAACCCTATTTTTCCCAGGAAGCTCTCTTCCGATTCCTCCTTTTCTCTCTCTGTCTCCCCTTCGAAAGCCTCTCTCGAAAACCTATCTTCTATCTTCTTCTATCTGCCCCTTTTCTCATCTCTTCTTCTTTTTCTCTCTTTCAATCGAACAGCCATATATATATAGGAATAGGTGTGAGACCTTGATCCGGCGTGGAGATTGGCGCGTGGGGTAAGGGCTCCACTCTTTTGCGCGTCGGGCTAAGAAGGCGTTGGATAGTGGGGTTTCGGGCATCAGGTGGGGGGGCACGCCGTGCTAACGCTCCTCACGCGCTTCGAGCCAATCGATGAGTCCGGGGATGATTCTGGGGGTGACCGTGAACACTTATCTTGCCAATGCTCATCGAAACCTTGACGAGATGTCTTGTCGAAGCTCCTAGGTTGACGTATGGCCATTCTCGAGACTCCAGATAGCTTTGATTTGATCACACGGGCCTTCCGCTGACACAGCCTTTGGCTCTGTGATCCGTGCTGCTGGCTCGGCCTGGCTCGTGCCCAAAGCTCCTTAGGGGGTGGGGTAACACCAGGGATAGTTCCGCCTAAGCTGGGCGATCATTCGGCCACTAACGGGCCCATCTTGGCGGGAAGCCGTACCCGTGCCGGGTGATCGGGATCTTCTGCCGTCAGAGCTTTCGGTCCTCTGTCTCGGAGAGCCAGGGGGACTCTTTCATCTTCAGGAGAGCCCTTCATGAGGTGGGAAGCCACTGGGTAGACCGTTGTCCTTGATCGGACAACGGGTGTAGTGTATGTGGCACGATAGAGTCGATGCAGGTTCATTGGGTAGGCTTGATCGCACTGCTGGTTGGTTGTGAGTTTGTCTCGGCTCTCCTGAGGTGAAGTCCCCGTGTCCATACGGGGTGACTCGAGGCTCTGGCAGCTTGAGAAATCTTCAATATGTTGATCTTTATCGGCTTCCGTGCTTCAGCGGGCCGGGTCCTTTGTCTTTGTGGCTTGGTCACCGATGATCATATTTTGGGTGCCAACAGCAAGGCTTCGCCGTGACCTGAAATCTCCCCCCTCTTTTCAAAGGTAGCCTTTAGGGTCTATTTATAGAGCCTAGGAAGCCAACCCCAAAATTAGGGTTTTTAGGCATTTTAAGGTCGAGATTATCAAATAAAAGATGAAGATAATCAAATTATCTCTCATCCAGAAGAAACGGCACTCGAAATGGCTCAATATCCGCGGAGAAAATGATGGGTGAAGTTAAGGATAAAACCACGGATAGAGAAAGAAAATATGTTAATCTTTCAGGAATCGAGTAGATGAACGGTCGTATGATAGACCACCCAACGGGATGTGCGGCCATCTCCTAGACCGTTCAACCCTGTCGGTGGAAATTCAAGTAAATCATAAATATTATCCAACTATCCATCGAACTGACCGAAAACCTCGCCGTTGGACTCTCATAGATGAACGGTTGATCATAGACCTTTCATCTAGAAGAGCGGCCAGGATATAACTGCTCAACCCTATCAGTGGAAAATCAAGATAAATATGATAATTAGATAATTATCTGAAAACCAGCGACGTTAGGACTCTGGAGAGATAGACGGCTTAGTATGTACCACACAATGGTCTTATGCGGCTATGTATAGGCCGTATATATGCTTGTCGGTGATAATTCAGAAAATCAGCTAAATATCTCATAAATATATGAACGGCCCAGTATCAACCGCACATATGGTTGAACGGCTGGAGGATGACCGCACATGTACATGGGCACTTGAAATTCATAGAAAAGCTCAATCAACCAAAACCAAGGCCCATTAAGCCCTGAATCAACTTGGACCCAGCCAGGGAGGGAGGTCACCCATAAAATAAGCCTAAAATGTGCCAGAAAATAACCCAGCGAGTGATGGACAACTCGAGGCATCAACAAATGGGAGTAAGAGGAACGACTCAACTTATCGGCAAAAAACGGGTGTCAACAGATGCCTCTCCTTAACGTCCTCTTTGCAGGGGAGCGAGCGGAGGTGAAGCGAAAGTGACATGGAACATGGAGATGAAGCGGAAATGAAGCGGAACGGACCGAAAAGCGAGCGTTAAGGTAAAACGACACCCGTTTTTACCAACAAGCGACATGAATTTTTCAAAAAACTCTGAACCAAACGCAAAGAATGATTAAACCAAAAGTGACACCAGTCTGGAGGAACTAAACTAAACGACATGAAACAAATCGATAAGACCAACCTCATGGGGGACACAATCCCGCGGTCCAATGAGGAGGCCAAAAGCAGGTAGTAAAAGTAAAGGAAACAGGCTAAAGCTCTACACGGGTACCTCTTAATCAACCAAACCAAGCGAATTGACCAAAGAGAACCTTCCAACTCATAGTGGAATTAGTTCCTATTACCCAAACATTGAACGCACAGCTAACCATCACTGGTGGGACATATCGCAGGCACACAATGGGTCATGAAAGTTCAAAAGATGCGTATGATGCATGCTGGGCCAAAATAAAAGAAATCATTAAAACAAATGCGAAGAAAGATTAAAATATAAAATACTCGAGAATAATATTACTAATCTGGGAGAATCAGAGTCAAGACACTATCTGCAACCATAGCGTGCATGATAGAACCATCCTCCCCAGGCTTTCCCAACCTAACGGCCTATCCGAAGATTAAACACGTGAACCTGGATCATCATCATTTTTGTTAAAGGGGAACATCAGATCCTGTAACGCTCGAGTAACCAACCGGTTCTCGAGATAATATAACATAATACCATATAGTAATGCAATAAGGGATGTAGGGATAGAAAGCCATACCTGACTTACCTGTGTAGGTGAAACGGCATATTTCTTTGGATTTTCATTTTTAGATTTTTATGAATTTTTATGAATAAGATAAATGAATAAGTATAACGAATATAACACAATGATCAACTGAACGACAAATAATACGACATAACATGACGATCAAACAAAGGCAAATAAGCACATATGCAAGGGCATAAACAGACAACATGCATGCATGAACATGGTGTGACAAGACAACAATGCGGCGAGACAACACACGGTTGGGACGAGAACATGACGGATGATCACATGGGTTGAGACAACACAGGGAACGTAGAGGGACGAATATCATCATATGCAAGACAACTAACAACATGTGGTGAGGGACAAAACATCAAGTGTGGGACGATACGGTGGGACATAGACACGAGACAAGGACATGGCGGGACAAAAAATATGAACAAAATACGTACTTCAACCAAAACCCAAGATCAAAATGAAGCAGAACCGCCAGGTTCATAATTGTGAGGCAAAGCCTTCTCACATAGATATGATCATTGCAAACAAAAGCTGAGAAGGATATGAGCTTCAGAACAGATCGAGAGATATGATTGAAGAAGGAAAGAACAGATCAAAGATGTGGACAGGAGGCTATGGGAGATGAAAAAAAAATTATTTGATTTTTTTATTTTAGAATATCTTTATTTGATATTTATTCGGTTATTTTTTTGTTTGTTTATTTGGTTTATTAATTAGGCAT
This sequence comes from Amorphophallus konjac, assembly GCA_022559845.1. NCBI lineage: Eukaryota > Viridiplantae > Streptophyta > Magnoliopsida > Alismatales > Araceae > Amorphophallus > Amorphophallus konjac. The sequence continues at coordinate 46,622,572 of CM040124.1, read as the reverse complement.
GCCAGTCACTAGCGTGATAGTTTATTATGCGCTCGACCTGACTCAGTCAGTCGATTGTGATATTCGTGTCAGGACCCGGAGTCCGTCATACCATAAAGGTTATGACGTTAATTACGTCCTTCCAAAGAAGGACAACCCTTGATTAGTTGCCAAGAAAGGATGCCTCGGGGGTAAAACGAGATAAGACTATTACGCTAACTCCGCTAACGGGATGCGAAACATGCATAGAAAACCATGCTACGCGGGACATGATGACAGTGTTATGGCGCAAATTCGGCAGCATATCCCCTTATTTTGGACTATGCCAAAGGGGGAAAATAGGACATCCAACCACGGAATGCCGGGATGGAAGCCAAAAGAGAGGCGGGCGTAGCCATGGATCCAAAAAGGATTTGAGTGTGACGGGACAGTGTCCATTACCACGGTGTTTGTTGATATTCCCTTCAGAGACCATTGGGGGACTTGCAATGGCAGGACTCCCAGGGTCAGTAGGGTTGGAAAAAAACTTGACGGTTAATGGCATACAATATCGGGGTAAGACCCCGTTAATATAGCTCCGTTTAGGCATGGATGAAGAACCATGAAACCCTCATGATATGATGGGGACTGGTATAATGGCCTGTGGGGGTCAGGGTCCTATGTCTAGGCTGATGGTGGACTCGGTAGGGCTTCTGGAAGTTGGATATATGACGGGTGGCCAACAACGGAAGGAGCCGGCGCGGCTAGGGTTTCGGCACGAAGGTAAACGGCGTGACATGGTCGGCACGACTAGCTCGTCGGCGCGCCCTTCACCCGGTGCGAAAGCGGCGCCGGGAGGAGGTTGCGCAGGGAGGACTTGTGGCGCCGATAGCTGGGTGTTCATTAATTTTTCAAGTGTTGTGAGGGCTTTAAGAATCCAAAGGGGACTTTTGCGTTCAATAGGGGTTTCATGAGCTTATTCATGGTGGCCTTTGAGCAGGCTAAAGAGTGAGGGTAGGCTCATCCATAGGAAGTCTAGAGAGACCATGTGACTACGATGGTTATGTTCCCCTTTGACGGTTGTGAGCAGAGAATCATAAGACGGCGAGCTCAGATCTCCGTCACACAGCTGGGGTTAGATTCATAATTTCGGTGAAAGCATCACACTATACGATAGAGTAAAGCTCGAGGATGAATTTTGACAGCACCTCCCCTTATTTTGGAGTGTGCCAAAAGGGTATTATAGGTCATCCACTCATGAAATGTCGGAGTGGAAACCAAAAGGGAGGCGGGCGTAGCCCGGGATCCCAAAAGGATCCCCATCTTATGTGACATTATCCACGTATTGTAAGATTCATTAATGTCCCCATGTATAGTCAACGGAGGACATACAGTAGCAGAACTCCGTGACTTAGTGGGTTGGCAGAATGTGGGGAATTAACCCCTTTGATATAGCTCCCACGAGGGTCTAGGGAAGGATGGTATTTCTCCTCAGAAGGATGGGGCATCATGAGCAAGGCTGGCATGGCTCGAAGACATCGGCACGAGCATATCAGGGTGGCCGTCTTCAGCATGAAAGGTGTGAAGGTCTCAGCGCGACAAAAGAAGTCCAGCTGGCGCGGGCAGCCCTCGGCGCGAGACTCGCGCCGAGAGGGGTTCACGCCGGGAGGGTTTCTGAAATGAGGGTTTCTAAAATGAGGGTTTCATCGATGTTTTGAGGAGATTTTGGAACGGAGGCTTAAAGGGGCTCTGGGAGCTTTAGAGGAGGGTTTATCCAGGGGTCTGCAAAGAAGGTTTACTCAAGGGTTTGATGACCACTGATGGGGATTACAGAGAGGGTATAATCCAAAGGGATGGCAGCCTTCCCTCTGGGGCCTCATTGGGGGCAGAACCACGGACGGAAACTTTTGAATTTATTCCTCTTCATTTCACCGACGAGAAGCCATGAGATGGACTGTCTCAGGCTCTCGATGTGGATGCGAGGTTGAAAGAAAATACAGTGGGAAAAGCCTTCAACAGATCCAGAAGACCAAACTATAAAACACGCCTAGTTCGCAGTAGCCATGGCATATATTGAACCTCGGATGCAGAGAAAGAAAGGAGAACGAAAGGGGAAAACTTCAACCCTCTTTTTATTAACCATTTCAACCAAACAGCGTACTCATCTAGCTCAAAAGAAAAATACAACTAAGGAAAAATCCTACGCATACTAAATCCTTGATAGCAAGGTTACATTAGCATTCAATGCTACTGGGGCAAAGATGCTCGAAAGCAGACCCAAAAGAAGAAAAGGCACATTCAAATAAAAGATAGGGGGAAGGGGAGACTGTAGCCCCTCAGGGCATCTTGAAACTGATCCCACCTTGATTCTCCCCCCGAATCTCTGCAACTCTTTCCTCTCTTCAGCTTCTATGGAGGGCTCTCGAGTTCCCCTTTCTTGTAGTGGCTACTGCTCTCTATTCCCTCTATTGCCTCTTCTTGTCTTCTTTTTTTTCTCTTCTGTTGTCTTCTGTTCCCTCTTCTGTTGTTGTTGTTTTTCGAAGGTGGCGGTCTTTATAGAAGGGTGGCCTTCTGTTCTCGATGTGAGCTTCCCGGCGCGCCTCAGCACGCATCATCTCGGCGCGCCTGGCTTCGTATTGGGCTTGGCCCATCTGTTCAGAACCTGACGCCGGAAGAGGCTCATCTAATGGGCTTCTTTTCATTGCTCTGGTGGGCTTCTTGGTATATTCCTCTTGAGGCTTGTTTAGCACCTTGCGTTCACGCCCATGTGTGAGGTAGTGTGAATCCCTTTTCATGAGAATCAGAATTGTCTGAAGATCCTCTTCAACAGGCAGATGGTTGCCTGAATGTTGTTATAATTTTATCAGCCCGACTATCTGAATGACAGCAGTGCTGGATAGCGGCCTAGCCAGAGATGGCTTTAGCCGGACAGAGTGTTAGGGGTAGTGGACCTCTTCTATTCTGATTCTCAGAACTTCCAGGGATGGCATAAGAGCCGCATCATTGGTTGACCTTCAGGGCCCCAAGTCTGCTTTGGTCTCTTCTGGTATATTTTAGGTGTCAACAAATGCCCTCCACCCGCAGGTGGCGTAAGCAAAGGATGAGTGACACGGGACATGGGGGTGTACATTGCACCGCACTTTGTAATTTCTTCAGGTCTGCTCCTGTTCATTGTTCATTTCTGTGACTCTGAGTCTTCATTATGTTTGTATAATCCCAGTATTTGTAAGCATACTCGGATAGACATCAGCATTCTTGGTTTAATCTTCTGATTGCAGCACCCCTGGGTGAGCCAACTGGTGCTGTTGACAGTCTCGACACGCCCATCTCGGTGTGGCAATGGTCTCGGCGCGGCTCCTTCTTTGACGCTCTCGACGCGGTGATGCTCTCGGCGGGGGTAGGCATCGGCGCGCCTTTTGTCGCATGCGCTCTCGGCGCGGGGGTGATCTCGGCGCGCATTAGGGTTTACCCTTTTTATGTGCCGAGAGGACGGAGAAAGCTCATTTCGCACTGAGCTTTCTCTCTCTTCCCTCCTCGTCTTCCACCGCAGCAGCGATTGGCGTGGAGAGCCTCTCCCTCTTCATTTCTTCTCCCCTCATTGCGAGGTTTTCTTCTATTTCTTTTCATTCGGGACTACGTCCCTCTTCATTACGGAGTCACCCCCTCTTGGTGGGTGTTTTCCTATTTGACTTCTGGGCATACCCCAAATATGGGGAGGTGCTGTCAAAATGTTCTTGAAATTTTCTTTTCCATTTTGTCTTCATATTGTTTTATTTTCCTTTGATTTTGCCTGCAGCTGCTGAAATGGCCTCCTCTTCCAGCCGTGTTGCTTCTGGTGCTGCTGATGTCGACGCTTCTTCCTAGGGTAGGGCATCTGGCCATGTTGTAACTTGGAGGAACGTCAGACAACTGGACCGGGATCTTGGGAGAATCGCCATAGTCGACGAATCCTCCGACTCCGAATCAGACACAGTATCCTCCTCTCACGTTGTGACCGTCGAGGGAGGGCTGAACTTCAATCGCGATGACGGGTATCACCCGGACTTCCCGAAGGACCATCATCTTGCACCATTCATCTGCACTTTCAGTGTCTCCGGGAAGAGAGACGTCATGCTGGCTCGGATGGTGGAACGGGCCATGTTGGTGGACCGGGACAGCTTGAAAGGCTCCGTGTATCGTGGAGACACCATCTATCTTCCGGGAGAGCAGCGCAAGTGGAACGCCGTCATGGGGGTAACAGAGCTGGAGGCAGAGCAGAAAATGCTGACACGGGCTCCAGAATTCACACCAACTAGGTGGGACACCACTGCAGGTCGGGTCAACAGAGAGAAACCCGGCTATGATTTATTCTTGGCGCCTATCAAGTGGGGCTATAGAGACGAGCCATTAGTCCTGAACTGCTTGGCTATCCAGTTCAAATTCCAGTTGGCTGCTGGGTGGTTTGCTGACACGAAAGTGACCGACGCCCATCTCTTCTGCGTAAGAGCGGTAGAATTCACAGAATATGCTCTGAAGGAGTATGCGCCGTTGCTGGTCAGGGCCGGGGTGTATCACAATGTGTATGCGTCCCGTTTAAGGTACCTCATCTCGAAAGGGTTGTGCTGCGGCATGTTTGAAGTGTTCTGCCCACAGTTCAATACTTTCTATACAGCGGAGGGCGAAACTGCTCTGGACCTCTGGAGCCTGTCACAGCTGTCGGGTCTGCCGATCAATGGAGAGCCCTATGAGGAGGTATGCCTCCATGACTTCATTAAGGACGAGACAGACGGTGAGGGCCAGTACTATTTTGGCTACTCATACCGGTACTTGATGAAAGCGTACCGCTCCCTCTACTTGGCGCTGAATAGGGGATCCTCGAAGGGGTATCAGCCCCGAGAGAAGAGCAGCAAATTGAGAGTCCGAGTGGGACATTGGATTCAGTATTTCTTCGGCGGCCCTCTGAAGTACAGTGAGTTTCCCCATGTAGCTCCTGTTGCAGGTAAGCCCAGCAAACCACCCATGTTCAAGTCGGCGCTGCCTACTTCCCTTCGACGGATTAGTCGCGGAGGACCGAATCTCACTGGGGCAGATCCCCTTACGCATTGTGCGGCTTACCTCACTTTCTGGTTGTGCACTTTTTCCCTCCCACAGAAAGATGAGACAGTCATTAGGCCGGAGGTAATATACCCGGCTTGTCATATGGCTTGGGGCATGCGGCTTGCACTATGCCCAGCAGCACTCTGCCTGATCTACAAATCTCTTGGAGATATTCATAGGCATCAGGTCCCCCGCTCTTTTAGAACAGTGGGGCCATTTCATTTCTTCAATGCCTGGGTGTGCAGTTTGTTCCCAGAGCTGGCTCCCAGGACTCTGCAGACAGTGACATTGTATCCCAGGATGCTGGAATTTGCTAGTGCTGAACCCGGTCCAGTGTCTCCTCAGCTTTTCTCCATCCGAGGCCGGCTGACAAGGGTTCCGATGGATTCAGCGGGGACCATCCATTTTTAGAATTTGGCCACATATTCCGCTCCATTGGTGAATCGCCATCGTGAATGTAAGCTTGAGGCAGTGGAGACTTTCACACATTTCATTTCAGGCAACACCGTGACCCGGCCAATCTTGGAGCCTGAGCTCATTGACCGGGCTTTATCAATTCGCCCCAGTGTCTTAGTGTTTAGAAAGGGGGGCGTGGTTCATTTAGAACCCTACTATCCTTTTAGGTTTGTCCAAAATTTCGGCTATGATCAGCACATCTCACCTTCGGTTGCCCTGTTTCCTCTGGATAGTAGGTCGAAGCACGGCTCGACTGTTGTAGCTGAGGGTCGCTCCTAGTGGGACTACTTTCACCGCTGGGATGCCAATGTTTTCAGAGTGCCGGTACCGAACCACGTTCCCCTTGTCACTCCAGAGTATATAAAGTGGTGGAATGCTCGAACGGGCTTTTATCGCAATGCCAAGGTGGCATGCTGGGATGTAGCTGAGCGAACCTTTCTGAGCCAGCAGCCTGGGCGAGTTTTTGATATTGAAGAAGCCCATTTGAAGAGGCTATTCTCCCAACATCCGAAGGAGGTAGAGGCATACATAGCACACAGGAAAGCCGCAAAAGAGGAAGCAACTGAACAGCTGGTGCCTGTGCTTGCTGACATAGATGAAGATACTTTCACGTAAAATTTAGAACATCTGTGCCAGATTGGTGGTTCCCGCTTGGAACTTCAGCAGTACCCATTCCCCATTGAGGAGCCGCTCTCCAAAGCAGTTTCATGGAAGTGTGAGGTTGACCACTTTTGCCCGTACCGGGCGTTTGTTAATAGAGAAGACAGAACCCTGACATATTATCAACACACGTCTTGGTTGTTCGTCTTGATGAATATCCATGGACTGACCCTTGATAGTCCCGTAGCAAGTGTTCTGGACAAGCCTTTGTTTGTATCTTTTCATTATGCCGATGGCTGGGGCTTCGACCACCTTGGCTTATATCATTGCATAGCTTCCCATGGTCATGCGGACTTGGCCGACCTAGTTGAGAAGTGCAAGAAGATTGGCGACGTCTGTTGGCTCATTCGGGAGGCTGCATCCCGAAGCAAGGAGGTGGCTTATCAGTATTGGCCCCTCTCATCTTTTTACAACGGCCCGGCAGGTAAAGTCTTCTTCAGTTGACATGTAGAGTAGTTTGTTGCTCAGTTCTTTTATAACGGCATGTGCTTCATTTGACAGACTGTCAAGATATAAAGCAGCATGGACTTTATAGGAAGATCATCTCCCAGGCCCAGAAGTCAGAATATTTTGAGGCTCCCGCACCGGTGCCGACCACTACTCCACTGCCACCTGGTAAAAAGAGAGCGGCCTCCGCGCTGAAAGTTGCAATAGGCCGAGCGAAGAAAGCTCAGAAAACTTCTTCCAAGCAGTCTTCGACTGATGCGGCTGAGGCTCATCTTCCTGAAGTGCCATCATTTGAGCAGTTTGCCGCTCAGAAAGAGGCCACTCAGCAAGCAGCTGAAGGTGACGTCACTTTTCTTCGCGGTCTAAAGGAGTGTTCTTTTCATGACATCTTCTTTGTTTGACCTCAGCTCAAGGAGCGGTTGGCACCACCACACGTGCTGAGGAGGTCGTCTTGGAGACGGGAGACATAGGGTCTTCTGTCATAGCAACGGCAGGGATGACCAAAACAGTTGAAGCCACAGGGGAGAGTCTCCCCGCTGCTGAGGAGGATGTCAGACTCCCTTCTCCCACACCTGCCAGTGAGGCCGAGGGTGAGCCAAGTGACTGCCATCCTTCTGACTCTTCTTTCTTATTGATCTTTTTGCCCCGCCTTATGTATATGTTTGTTGTAGCGGCAGGAGTGGTTAGCACAGTGGTTTAGACGCCTGCCGTGGATGTTCCTTCACAGCCTGAAGGACATAAGACTGCGCTAAAGAAAGGTGCTATCCCATTGCGGCGTGTAATCACCCGCTCGGCGGCCCGCCAGGCGACAAAGGAGGCGGGCCAACCCGAGATCAGCATAGATATTTTCTCCAGTAGCTCTGCCACCCCTTCTGACGAAGAAATTGACTATTATTCTTCAGAAGGTGACGAATGAGAACCTGCGGCAGCCATCAAAGGGGCAGCGACACCCCTCATACCGTTGAGCGGTCCTTTGAGCTTTAGTCCTCCGAGGTTGCTGGTGACATCATCTGAGAGAATGTTGCCGGAGGAATTCGCCGGGCTAGACATGGAGGTGGAGATAACCCCTCCTTTTGTTGCTTCATCTGCAGAGTTAGAATCTTCTATACAGGCACTTGAAGAGATGGATGCTGCGGCCATAGTAAGTTCTGCCCGCCCCTCTGCAGAGCCGCATATCTTTTCATTCTTTTCTGCCATCTTGGTGCTTACTGGAATCTTGTTCCAGGAGCCTAACGCAGCCAATCACCCTCTGGTATCACCTTTTGATGCTATCATGGTTTCGTCAGAGGCTTTGGATATGCTACCACTGGCCACCGTGTCTTCTTCAGAGGCAGTTACCATACTTCACCCTGTGCCAGTAAGAATACACGCAGCTTCTGAAGTATCATCAATGGAGCCGAACCCGCTGGGAGAGAGTCTCGCCCTGGTGCCGGCAACAGAATTGAGAGCTGAAGTTGACCCGTCAAGGGGTTCTGCCTTTGTCTCGGTGGCCATAATGACTATTGCACCTGACCCTGCAGCTCCATCCATACCAGAAATAGAGTTGGAACCTCCGCCTCTTCCAGCACCTGTAGAAGAGAGTTCTTCAAGGAGCCCGACGAAGCAAGAGCATGCTGCCGCGGTACCTGCTACCTCGGCTCTGGTGGCCATTCCATCTTCTTCTTCCGAGCCAGATATTGGCTTATGGGCCTCCATAGATAGGGAGGTGACCTCTGAGGTGGCTCCGGTAGCCTCCCTGGGCTTTACTTCATCGGAGGACTTTGTCTGGCAGTATTTAGAGATGTTGCGCCAGGTTGTGGAGTCTCAGCCGACACTATCTTACCCCCAGTTGAAGGAAGTGGCCGGGCAGCTGACAATCAGGTTGCAGGCATTAGGCTGTCCTTTGGACACTTGGACCCAGCGGGTGCTGTTGTGCCCCTGTAGTTTTTGATGATCTGTAGTTTTGATGATAGCAAACTTATGAGTCACAAATCTATACATCCATGCATCATTACTCTCTGCATAGTCTGGACAATGAATACAGCATAGTCTATATAGTTTATACAGATGGGTTGACGCACCTTCAAGATGGATCGATGCACCAGATGAGCATAGTCTATTCATTGCATAGCCCTGCAGATTAGCATAGTCTGTACAACGCAAGTGTCGCAGACATAGCAAGTCTATGCATCGCATGGCTCGCAGGCTAGCAAGTCTATACATTGCATGGCAAAGCCCAAAGTCTATACATTGCTGCATTGCTTGCATTTGCAAAGTCTATACATTGGCTGTTGTCCTGCAGCGTCAACACAAGTCCATACATCGGTTGCAGCACTGCACGCACACTCAAAGTCCATACACTGCATTGTGGCATGCACACTAGCAAGTCTGTACATTAGGTATCTTTACCTACGTTGCAACTCGCAAGTCTATACATTGGTATATTTTACCTACGTTGCAACTAGCAAGTCTGTACACTGGTGATTTTACCTACGTTGCACTTGCAAGTCCATACATCGTGCAGTCTGCACATTGTGGCACGCAAAGTCTACACAACGCCTTGTTAGCAAGTCTATACATCGCCATAGCTCGCATGCAGAGTCTAGACAGTCTTAACCAAGTCTGTACACTGCCATCTTGCAGCACAGCATAAGTCTATACACTGGTCCGTCTCACTGAGCGTCTCAAGTGGACACTAAGTCTATACACTGGACCGTCTCACTTAGCGTCTTTGTGTAAGTCACTCGCCACCAAGTCTATACATTATGGCACGCAAAGTCTGCACAACGCATTGTCTGCAAGTCTGCACATTGCTATAAGCACGCATGCAAAGTCTAGACAGCCATGGGCAAGTCTATACATCGCATTGCATGCACGCAGGTCTAAGTATGTACACTGGCTGCAGCATGCTCGCATAAAGTCTATACATTGCATCTTAGCATGCTTGCACAGCACAAACAAAGTCTGTACATTCATATGTGCATTGTGCATTGCTCTTGGCAGAGTCTGTACATCGTTATGCTGCCTTGTGCCGTAGCAAGTCTATACATTCTCTATGCTCGAGATTTGACGCCCACCAGAAGTGGCGTCACTTCTGAAACAAACGCCTAAGTGTAAGGCGTCTTTTTGTTGAGCATCGCTTCATCAACTCTATACATTGTCTGCTTGCATAACGTTGAGTCTGTACATCACTTGAACACTCATTGCACTCTAACTCTATACATTGCTTCATGTATTCCACTCATAACTCTATACACTGCTTCACTCATTGCACGAAGTCTGCACATTGTGTTGCTTTGTTCATACTTTGTTTTGCTAAGTCTACACATTGATGCACGTTTACTTCTGCATATTTGAAGTATGTACATGGCTTAAGCTCTGCATATTTGAAGTCTATACATGGCATAAGCTCTGCATATATGGAGTCTATACATGGCATAAGTCCTGCATATAGGAAGTCTGTACATGGCATAGTCTTGCATATCTGAAGTCTATACAGGCTACAGCACTGCATTTACTAAGTCTGTACAACGCCATGGGTCTGCATACGTAGAGTCTGAACACTGCATAGCTTCGCATTCACAATGTCTGTACATTGCTTCAGCAGTGCCTTCATACAGTCTGTACATCGCTTAAACCTTAAACTGTCAATTCTATTTCGATAGTCTGACAGGGATTCTTTGTAGAGACTGATGACTGGGCACGTGATCCGAGGATAAGAGGAGTGACCAGATTATGACACGTGTACTGAAAGCATGCTGGATGCTGCCACGTGGTCCAAGCCACTGGGCGGGAGATGTGGAGAGCACACGCCCTTCCTGCTGCTGGTATATATATGGAGTTTCTTCCTTCAGAAGAAGCTGATCGAATAGAAGCAGCTAGAGCTAAGAGAAAAGAACAGAGAGTGAGCGCCTGCACGATCCACAGAGAAGAAGAAAAAGAGAGAAGAAGAAAAAGAGAAGAAGATTCAGAGAGAAGAGAAGATTGAGAGAGTTGAGTTGAGAGAGTCTTTTCGAAGTCTTGTAAATCAGTCTCTTGGTTCAGATACCAGAGCTGATACTGCTCAATTGAGCTACATTCGTTTTGGTTTTCCATTTCGTTTGTTTCTGTCTTTACTGTTTTCGAAACTCTTTTGTTATCAAGCTGTGAGCCAGCAATTGCAGTGGAGGTTTCCACTGGACAGGTGAAGCTGAAATCCTCAGCAGGCGAGACCAAGTCTCGGACGGCTAAGCTGTATCACCCAGCGGTTGCAGAGGATTTGTTCCTCTGGTCGGCAAGCTGTAAAGCCCAGCGAAGCTGTGTATCAGTGGTCTGTTGGCAAGCTGTGAAGCCCAGCTGTTCAAGCTGTGAGTCAGCAGGATCCACATTCCAGTTGGAGTGTGGGGTGGACGTAGATCTCTGGATTGAGATCGAACCACCTTAAAGATCGGTGTCTACTGTGTGATTGCATGTTGTTTGTGTGATTTCATAGTGTTCCTTCTGTCGTTCAACAGTTGCTTGTTTTAATTCCGCATTAGAGTTCAACTGTGTTTTAAAATTAGACATTAGATCTATTCACCCCCCTCTAGATCCACTCTCAGTGGTAATAGACTGCGTCCATCTAACATAACAGTTGGTATCAGAGCCTAACTCTTCTACAGGGACTTACAGCCCGAAGAGGAAGGTACAGATGGATGCTCGAGGGATGATCGCTGAAGGACACTCAACCACCAAGCCCCCTTTCTTCGATGGATCTAACTATGCATACTGGAAGAACCGTATGCAAGTATTTTTGAGGGCGAAGGATTATGAGATCTGGAAGGTAGTCAGCAAGGGACCTTATGAGCTGTCCCCTAATGAGGAAGTCTGGACCAAGGAGGAGATCAGAAGGTCTACTCTAAACTGGAGCGCCATAAACGCTATTCAATGCTCTCTGCACCCCACGGAATTTTCTCGAGTATCAGCTTGCAGCTCAGCTAAGGAGATGTGGGATGCACTGGAAGTTATTCATGAAGGGACTTCTCAGGTTAGAGAGACGAAGGCTAATTTCCTTGTGTCAGAATATGAAGCCTTCAAGATGAAGCCAAATGAGACCATCAAGGAGATGTACTCTCGATTAACTATCATCATAAATGGTCTTAGAGGTCTCGGGAAGGCTCAGACAGAATACGATGTAGTGAGGAAGATATTACGTTCCCTGACTCATGCTTGGCATACTAAAGCTACAGTAATGCAGGAGTCAAGGGATTTGCGAAATACAAGGGCAGATGAGCTAATTGGCTCGCTGATGGCATATGAGATTAATCTGCCAAAGATAGAGGAAGCTGAAAAGAAGAAGAAGCCAATCGCTCTGAAAGCTGGTGCCAGCAAATCCAGCAAGTCCAGCAGATCCAGCTCTAGTGGATCATCATCCGAGGAGAGCCTGAATGAACAAGATATAACTCGTACTGAGATGGCAATGATGACCAGAGAGTTCAGGCAGTTCCTCAGGAAAGAAGGAGGACGATTCAGCCAAAAGAAGTATAGTGGCGGCCGAAGGGATAAAAGGTATAAACATAACCCTGCAAAGAAAATTGAAACTAATACTTGTTATCAATGCAGGAAGACAGGCCATCTGAAAGCTGACTGTCCAGAGAATCAGAAATACAAGGACAAGTCAAAGAAGAGGAACACGAAAGGGAAAGCTATGGTGAGTACCTGGAGTGATGAAGATGAAGGCTCCTTGAGCAATACCTCTGACAGTGAAGCCGAATCTGAAAAGCCCATTTGCCTTATGGCAACAAGCTCTGAAGACAGAGAGGAGGATTCAGATGAGGTAACTTCTCGATTCGATAATTTTACTATTGCTGATTGGGTAGATGCCTATCATGAAATAGCTGATAAAGCAGATGACATTAGAAGGGAAAATAGGCATCTAAGAAGAAAGATTAACTCCATGCAAAATGATACAACTCTAACTGATAAAATTGCATGTCTTGAATCTGAGAATAATAAACTCAAACTCACATGTTCTGAATTAGAAGAAATCAAGAATGAGTCAAAAGCCTCTAAAGAAGATAATGAGAGGTTAGAAAAAGAAGCTGATGAATGGAAGTTGAAAATTCAGAAATATGAAAGTGAGATAAAAATTGTGAATGAAAAATATCAAGCTGTCCTAAGTGTGAATACAGAACTGAAAAAATCCATTGAAGACATTCAAAAGGATAATGAGGACAAGCTTAAAACTATTGAGAAAATGACCCAAGGTTCAGATAACCTAAATGCTTTGTTAGGGTCAAAAGTCAACTTCAGAAAAGAGGGCCTTGGATTTAATTCTAGTGCAACAAAAAGCTTTGGAATGAAAACTATTTCATTTGTCGCACAAAAAGAGAAAGGACCTCTAATCAACATGAAGTCAAACATTTCAGTGAACAAAGCTGTAAATCTGAAAAAGCCCAGTGCTGAGGAGAAGGGCAAACAAAAGCTGAGTGAGCCTAGTAGAGCTAGCACATCCAAGCAAAATCCCAAAGCTCAGTCTCAGGTTAGGGGTCAACCTACACAGTCTTATAAACCACATGTTAAGGTCACCAAGTCTCCACCATCACCACCACCTCTGAAGAAGACCCAATACACACCTATGAATAGGTCAGCAGGGTCCAAGGTGCAGGGGAGGCAGAATGCTTTTAGAGCTCAACCCAAACATTTCTACCAACCTAGAGCCCAGTCCCACTTCTTTGCACAGTCAACCTATCCAAATAGGTCAGGATGGACTAGGACTCAAGGAAGGTTTACAGGTTATGGACATCAGGCTACACAGTCCTATAAACCTTACACTAGAAATTGGGTTAATGGGTATGGCTCTTGGACACCTAGGAACCAACATTTCCACAGCCAGCCCAATGATTACTATGGCCAAAATTTCGTGAATACACCCTGGCCAAGGCACTGGCACAGAAATAATCAATCTGTAAATAATCATGCTAGTGTCAACAAGAAAAAGCATAACAAAAAGAAATCTGGAAAATCCACTGAACAGAACTGTTTCAAACAAATGTGGATTCCTAAAAGTCTGCTTTCTTGTTTTAATTACTTTTCATCTTCTCTGGAGCCCAATCAGTCTTGGGTTCCAAACTTCTCTACCTGATTGTGTGTGCAGGTATGCCTGGCAGCCAAGAACAATTTGTGGTACTTGGATAGTGGCTGCTCCAGGCATATGACAGGAGATAAGGCCAAGTTCTGCATGCTGACAGAGAAACAAGGAGGCCTTGTCACCTTTGGTAGCAACACAAAGGGTAAGATTGTTGGGACAGGTAAGGTAGGTAAGTGTACTACCTGTTGCATTGAAGATGTCATGTTGGTTGAAGGTTTAGCATATAATTTACTTAGCATCAGCCAACTATGTGATAAAGGATGCAAAGTTCTTTTTGACTCTCAATGCTGCAAAGTTTTTGAACCTGATTCCGAAACTGTTAAATTTTCTGGTAAAAGGATAAATAACACTTACATGATAGACTTAGATGATATACAACATTCTAACCTATGCCTTACTGCTAGCAGAGAGGACTTAGCATTTTTATGGCATCGTAGGTTAGGCCATGCTAGTTACACTGTATTGCATAAACTGAATAAGCATAGCATGGTTAGAGGACTTCCTGAAGTTTCCTTTAAGAAAGAAAATAAAATCTGTGATGCATGCACTCAGTCAAAGTTAACTAGAAAGTCATTTAAATCTAGAACAGAAAATCTGTCTTCTAAACCCTATGAGCTGATACACATGGACCTTTTTGGGCCAACCAGGTCTGTCAGCTTATCAGGGAGGAAGTATGGGTTTGTCATGGTAGATGACTTCTCTAGGTATACTTGGGTATATTTCTTATCACATAAAAGTGATGCATTCTCAGAATTTCAGGAGTTCTGTCTTAAGAAAAATCAGAAAATTGAAAATATTTTAACTGATCATGGAGGTGAGTTTGAAAACTCACAGTTTGATGAATTCTGCAGGTCAAATGGAATTCATCACAAGTACTCCTCACCAAGGACACCCGAGCAGAATGGAGTTGTGGAGAGGAGGAACAGAACCTTGGTGGAGATGGGTCGTACACTCTTGGTTGAAGGTGGTCTGCCAAGGAAGTTCTGGGCTGAAGCAGTAAATACTGCCTGTTATGTAATTAACAGAGCCATGGTAAGACCTTCTACCCAGAAAACACCCTATGAGATCATAAAGGGTAAGAAACCTTCTATTGCTCATTTCAAGGTTTTTGGTTGTAAATGTTTTATTCATATAAATGATAAAAGAGACCTTGATAAATTTGAACCTAAAGGTGAACCAGGAATTTTTCTTGGTTACTCTGAAAACACCCGAGCATATAGAGTGTATAATCTGAATTCCAAAACTGTTGAAGAATCTCCACATATTATTTTTGATGAATCTTTGGTAAAGTCTAATATTGGTCAATGCAGGAATGAAGACAATGGTGATATTCTGAAAGAAGGGAATCCTGCAGACAAATCCGAAGATGAGGAAGGAAATGAAGAGCTTAATGAAGAAGAGCCTACAGTTCAGGGGGAGGTAAATGAAAATCATGATAATGAAATTGTCAACATTAGATATCTAAAAGATCATCCTGTAGATAATGTGATTGGCAATTTGCATGACCCTCCTAGGACTAGAGGCCACTTAAGAATTCAAAATGAATTGAATGCATATGCCTTTGTATCAAATGTAGAACCCAAGTCCATTGACTGTGCTCTTAAGGATGTGCATTGGATTAATGCCATGCATGAAGAGCTCAATCAATTTGACAGGAATAAGGTGTGGCACTTGGTTCCACCTCCTGATCATGAAACAGTCATAGGGACTAAATGGGTATTCAGAAATAAAACTGATGAATCAGGGAATGTCATTAAAAATAAGGCCAGACTTGTAGCTCAGGGGTATAACCAGGAATTTGGAATTGACTTTGAAGAGTCTTTTGCCCCTGTAGCCAGGTTAGAAGCTATCAGAATCTTATTGGCTTATGCATGTTCCCTAGGAATAAATCTTCAGCAGATGGATGTAAAATCTACTTTTCTGAATGGGGAAATCAGTGAGGATGTCTATGTGAGGCAGCCTCCTGGCTTTGAATGTTTAGACTTCCCCAATCATGTGTATAAACTTCGAAAAGCTCTCTATGGTCTTAAGCAAGCTCCTAGAGCTTGGTATGACAGGTTGAGCAAATTCCTCACTGATAAGAACTTCACAAGAGGTGTAGTTGATCAAACCCTGTTTACTAAGGTAAGTCATTCAGATATTCTTATCATTCAAATTTATGTGGATGACATTGTCTTTGGGTCAACTAACCCCAAATTGTGTGAGGAATTCTCTCAGATAATGACTAATGAGTTTGAAATGAGCTCAATGGGTGAGCTCAAATTATTTCTTGGACTGCAGGTGACACAGTCAAAAGATGGAACTTTCATCTCTCAGTCCAAGTACATAAGGGATTTATTGAAGAAGTACAAGATGGATAACCTCAAGGAAATAGCTGCTCCAATGGGTACCTCAACCAGTTTAGATGAAGATCCTCAAGGTAAACCAGTGGACCAAAGGCTATATAGAGGTATGATCGGATCCCTTCTATATCTTACAGCATCTAGGCCTGATATTCAATTTGCAGTGTGTTTATGCTCTAGATTTCAGGCTAGTCCTAAAGAATCACATCTTAAATCTGTGAAAAGGATTTTTAGGTATTTACTAGGCACCCAAGAGCTAGGTCTTTGGTATCCTGCCAAGTGTGAGTTAGAACTTCTAGCCTACACTGATGCAGATTATGCTGGGTGTCGAGTAGAGAGAAAAAGCACTAGTGGCTATTGTCAATTCCTTGGTGGCTGTCTAGTATCTTGGGCATCTAAGAAGCAACACACTGTAGCCTTGTCTACAGCTGAGGCTGAATATGTTGCAGCTGGTAATTGTGCTGCCCAAGTACTTTGGATCAAGCACCAACTAGATGATTATCAGATAAAACTGGAATGTATTCCAATCTTGTGTGATAATACTAGTGCTATATGCCTTGCTAAAAATCATGTTCATCATTCTAGGACTAAGCATATAGAGATAAAACACCATTTTCTTAGAGATGTTGTAAATAAAAAGGAAATTGAAATGAACTTCATTGAAACTGAAAAATAAATTGCTGATATTTTTACTAAGCCTCTTGGGAATGAAAGGTTTAAATTTCTTAGAAGAGAACTTGGCTTGTGTAAATTTCAGCATAATGAATAAACTCTCTGATGGCTTGAATAAACCTTGTGAATGTTGAATGTTGCAACAGACTCATGATCATGCATGACATTCATATTTTTTTTGGCATCACACTCATGATCATCATTGCATATCATTTAGTCATGACTGTGTCTAAGCTCTCTCTCATCTAAAACCACATGCATATAGACAGGGGGAGTATTGTTAGAAATTCAGAGTGGTCATCAACTTTATTGAAATCCAAATTCTTTGACCCTGAATGAGTTGAGTCTGACAATATGGTAATCTGTTAGTCAGTTCTGATTTCTAAGCAATAGAAAGCAGACTTCTTCATTTATAAGAACTTTAATTACTTGAAGACTGACTTAATGGTTTAAATTTTATAAACTTTAAAGTTTAAAGATTGCAATCAGTAAATAAGAAAGCTGAAAATTGATAAAGCTCTCAACCCTTATCTTATTTTATGTCAGACAAAGTCAATTATGTCTGAAATCTAAAAACTCATCTAAAATCCTGTTAGAGAAGGCTAAGTATGTGTATTGTCCTTAAACAAGTCATTCTGAAACAAATAAAGGACAGCTAAGAAATATATTGAAAAACATTAAAAATTAATTGAAAAATAACATTGGCAGAGAAATGACTGGTAAAATACTGAGAAACTAAGTGATCCATCAAAGAAATGGACAATACTTAAGTCATGAGGTGTATCAGTTATCTCTGTATAAAATGATCAAAACAGTAGGGTGGTTTCACTGAGTACCTGGGGGTAACTGGCGTCTGATAAACGTGTAACCTCACACAAAAAGGTGTAAATCAGTTTTATTGAGTTTGATCATAGGCAGAATGGTCCATCATGTTGAGTATCTAGGGGTATTGGCGTCTGATAAACGTATACCCTTACACAAAAAGACAAATGGTACCTGAATGCCCTTAATGAAATAATATTGAAAATGCTATTCCTTCAAAAGAAATTTTAGGGATGTCAATTTGTTTAATTTCAATACATGACCTGGTATCTCTTAACCATTTTTTTACTGAGTTTATGAAAGTAAGATATTTTGAAACTGAATCTCTCATGTAAATGTGATTCTGGTTTATTGTTTTATCATGCACAGAAAACTTATCCATTGATTGTAGTGCATGAACTCGAAATTTATAACCTTTAAACCAGAATTCTATCTCAAAGCAGTTTCTAAATTCATATGATTGAAGACTCTATGCTTTAGAATGCTTATTCCTGAACTACTTGTTCAGAATGCCAGTCAGATGATCTCTCTTGTTCCTTCCCTTGTAATCACTTTCCCTCCTCTTTGTTGATGGCAAAGGGGAAGAATTTTGTCTGTTTGTTGAATTCCAGGGGGAGTGTATTCATTGTTAAGGGGGAGATCTTGTTAGAACTTGCATTGTCATAGCATGCATTAGGAGTCAGTGTAACTCATAGTATTACCATCATCAAAAAGGGGGAGATTGTTGTGCCCCTGTAGTTTTTGATGATATGTAGTTTTGATGATAGCAAACTTATGAGTCACAAGTCTATACATCCATGCATCATTACTCTCTGCATAGTTTGGACAATGAATACAACATAGTCTATATAGTTTATACAGATGGGTCGACGCACCTTCAAGATGGGTCGACGCACCAGATGACCATAGTCTATTCATTGCATAGCCCTGCAGATTAGCATAGTCTGTACAACACAAGTGTCGCAGACATAGCAAGTCTGTGCATCGCATGGCTCGCAGGCTAGCAAGTCTATACATTGCATGGCAAAGCCCAAAGTCTATACATTGCTGCATTGCTTACATTTGCAAAGTCTATACATTGGTTGTTGTCCTGCAGCGTCAACACAAGTCCATACATCGGTTGCAGCACTGCACGCACACTCAAAGTCCATACACTGCATTGTGGCATGCACACTAGCAAGTCTGTACATTAGGTATCTTTACCTACGTTGCAACTCGCAAGTCTATACATTGGTATATTTTACCTACGTCGCAACTAGCAAGTCTGTACACTAGTGATTTTACCTACGTTGCACTTGCAAGTCCATACATCGTGCAGTCTGCACATTGTGGCACGCAAAGTCTGCACAACGCCTTGTTAGCAAGTCTATACATCGCCATAGCTCGCATGCAGAGTCTAGACAATCTTAACCAAGTCTGTACACTGCCATCTTGCAGCACAGCATAAGTCTATACACTGGTCCGTCTCACTGAGCGTCTCAAGTGGACACTAAGTCTATACACTGGACCGTCTCACTTAGCGTCTTTGTGTAAGTCACTCGCCACCAAGTCTATACATTATGGCACGCAAAGTCTGCACAACGCATTGTCTGCAAGTCTGCACATTGGTATAAGCACGCATGCAAAGTCTAGACAGCCATGGGCAAGTCTATACATCGCATTGCATGCACGCAGGTCTAAGTATGTACACTGGCTGCAGCATGCTCGCATAAAGTCTATACATTGCATCTTAGCATGCTTGCACAGCACAAACAAAGTCTGTACATTCATATGTGCATTGTGCATTGCTCTTGGTAGAGTCTGTACATCGTTATGCTGCCTTGTGCCGTAGCAAGTCTATACATTCTCTATGCTCGAGATTTGACGCCCACCAGAAGTGGCGTCACTTCTGAAACAAACGCCTAAGTGTAAGGCGTCTTTTTGTTGAGCATCGCTTCATCAACTCTATACATTGTCTGCTTGCATAACGTTGAGTCTGTACATCACTTGAACACTCATTGCACTCTAACTCTATACATTATTTCATGTATTCCACTCATAACTCTATACACTGCTTCACTCATTGCACGAAGTCTGCACATTGTGTTGCTTTGTTCATACTTTGTTTTGCTAAGTCTACACATTGATGCACGTTTACTTCTGCATATTTGAAGTATGTACATGGCTTAAGCTCTGCATATTTGAAGTCTATACATGGCATAAGCTCTGCATATATGGAGTCTATACATGGCATAAGTCCTGCATATAGGAAGTCTGTACATGGCATAGTCTTGCATATCTGAAGTCTATACAGGCTACAGCACTGCATTTACTAAGTCTGTACAACGCCATGGGTCTGCATACGTAGAGTCTTAACACTGCATAGCTTCGCATTCACAATGTCTGTACATTGCTTCAGCAGTGCCTTCATACAGTCTGTACATCGCTTAAACCTTAAACTGACAATTCTATTTCGACTGTCTGACAGGGATTCTTTGCAGAGACTGATGACTGGGCACGTGATCCGAGGATAAGGGGAGTGACCAGATTATGACACGTGTACTGAAAGCCTGCTGGATGCTGCCACGTGGTCCAAGCCATTGGGCGGGAGATGTGGAGAGCACACGCCCTTCCTGCTGCTGGTATATATATGGAGTTTCTTCCTTCAGAAGAAGCTGATCGAATAGAAGCAGCCAGAGCTAAGAGAAAAGAACAGAGAGTGAGCGCATGCACGATCCACAGAGAAGAAGAAAAAGAGAGAAGAAGATTCAGAGAGAAGAAGAGAAAGAGAGACGAGAAGATTGAGAGCGTTGAGTTGAGAGAGTCTTTTCGAAGTCTTGTAAATCAGTCTCTTGGTTCAGATACCAGAGCTGATACTGCTCAATTGAGCTACATTCGTTTTGGTTTTCCATTTCGTTTGTTTCTGTCTTTACTATTTTTGAAACTCTTTTGTTATCAAGCTATGAGCCAGCAATTGCAGTGGAGGTTTCCACTGGACAGGTGAAGCTGTAATCCTCAGCAGGCGAGACCAGGTCTCGGACGGCTAAGCTGTATCACCCAGCGGTTGCAGAGGATTTGTTCCTCTGGTAGGCAAGCTGTAAAGCCCAGCGAAGCTGTGTATCAGCGGTCTGTTGGCAAGTTGTGAAGCCCAGCTGTTCAAGCTGTAAGTCAGCAGGATCCACATTCCAGTTGGAGTGTGGGGTGGATGTAGATCTCTGGATTAAGATCGAACCACCTTAAAGATCGGTGTCTACTGTGTGATTGCATGTTGGTTGTGTGATTTCATAGTGTTCCTTCTGTCGTTCAACAGTTACTTATTTTAATTCCGCATTAGAGTTCAACTGTGTTTTAAAATTAGACATTAGATCTATTCACCCCCCTCTAGATCCACTCTCAGTGGTAATAGACTGCGTCCATCTAACATAACAGGTGATGTTCCTGCTAAAATTTGTAAACCGCCGAGACTTTCTCGGGAGGGTGATGAAGGACCGGCTAGCGGCCCTCAAATTGCAGAAAGCCGATTGTCAGATGGAGCTGGCGTCCCTGACCTCTGATCTCCACAGGAGCAAGGCCCATGTTGTAACTTAAGCTGCTCGGGCACATATTCTACGTAGCCGACGGGAAGAACTCCGGGCTGAATTGGCTACCATTGAAGTTGAGATACCACGGCTGGAGGCTGCAGAAGTCCAAGGCATCGAGGAAACTTCTTTTCTGGAGGGCCGAGTCACATCCCTAGAGACTGAGGTGACTCGCGTTCAGGAGGAAGAAATGCAGCTCCGTGAACTGGGAGCAGCTCCACATGTTGGGCTCATTGACTTTGCAGATATTTTCAGGTGGTCTTAGTTGATCTGCCTTTGTAATTCGTCCCCTCCGAAGGGCCCCTTTTGTATTCATTCCCCTCCTTTTTGCAATGAAATACAAGTTTCCTTTACTGTTTTAGGTGTCCACCTTTGCACTTGTATTCTATCATATCTTGTGGCAACTTTGGCGACCTGCTTGGAAGTATACCCATAGTTGTGCCGCAGGAGAGTGTCCACCCTTTCAAGGAAAGGATGGGCGCCTCGCACCACCGCGTGACAGGGTTCCAGATGTTGCCAGATTGGTGCAGATGTAAGTCTTGCCGACAAGAAATGTCAAAAATACGACTGCTGGCTGATGAGAGGTCCATCCGGGATATGCTTTATTACCGGTGGGACAACTGATGGGAGTGCCACTCAGAGGCATAGCATATACTTTATAGTAATCACATTACTGACCCAAGTGCCCTTTCGAGTTTTTGCCGGGGCCCAATTTGGGGAAATGCTGGCCGACCTTGTCGATGGTGACAAGGGTCGGAAAGGTAGTTGGTCTTGCCAATGGTGACAAGGACTGAAATGGGTAGCGACCGATCTTGCCGATAGTGACAAGGGTCGAAAAGGTAGATGGTCTTGTCGATGGTGACAAGGACCGGAAAGGGTAGATGGTCTTGCCGATGGTGACAAGGACCGGAAAGGGTAGCGACCGATCTTGCCGATGGTGACAAGCGTCGAAAAGATAGACGGTCTTGTCGATGGTGACAAGGACCGAAAAGGGTAGACGGTCTTGCCAATGGTGACAAGGACCGGAAAGGGTAGCGACCGATCTTGCCGATGGTGACAAGGGTCGAAAAGGGTAGACGGTCTTGTCGATGGTGACAAGGACCGTAAAGGGTAGCGACCGATCTTGCCGATGGTGACAAGGGTCGAAAAGGTAGACGGTCTTGCCGATGGTGACAAGGACCGAAAAGGGTAGACGGTCTTGCCGATGGTGACAAGGACCGTAAAGGGTAGCGACCGATCTTGCCGATGGTGACAAGGGTCGAAAAGGTAGATGGTCTTGCCGATGGTGACAAGGACCGGCAAGGGTAGATGGTCTTGCCGATGATGACAAGGACCGAAAAGGGTAGACGGTCTTGCCGATGGTGACAAGGACCGGAAAGGGTAGCGACCGATCTTGTCGATGGTGACAAGGGTCAAAAAGGGTAGACGGTCTTGCCGATGGTGACAAGGACCGTAAAGGGTAGCGACCGATCTTACCGATGGTGACAAGTGTCGAAAAGGTAGACGGTCTTGCCGATGGTGACAAGGACCGGAAAGGGTAGCGATCGATCTTGTCGATGGTGACAAGGGTCGAAAACGTAGTTTGGGATGGAATGACGAACGAGGATAAACCCGTTACTACATCATCTTTTCATTTCATCATCATTCTTTATCATCATTTTTTTCTATTTATTCATTTCATCATTTTTTTTAACCACATTACCGACTCAAGCGCCCTTTCAGATTTTCGCCAGAATCAACCCCCTTTTGCTTTTGCCCACGCGCCCTCTCGGGTTTTCACGTGGCGGGGCACCCGATTTTACTTGCAACGCCCTTTCGGGTTTTTGCCATAGCCAGGTTATAGCCATTTTTGCCCTTGTCCCCATTTAGGAACAAAGCCGGCGGGGTATCTCTATTTTTAACCCCATTTCTGCTTCTTTTCTCTTTTTTTTCTTTTAATTCCCCAGAGGATCCGGAACACAGGAGAGCTTGTTTGCTAGGATGCTGACCGGCCTTGTCGATGATGACAAGGGTCAGATCCTGGTTTGGTTCGTCGACATTGGTTAAATGCCGAAGCAAAGGCTATATGGTTCTTGACCGGGACAAAAGGTCCAGGCCAAGGGACAGAGGTCGACCTACCTCACTGATGATGACGAGGGTCGAACCTGGGTTTGTTCATCGATGTGGGTTACACGCTGAAGCAAAGGGTATATTCATTCACAAGGACGAAAGGTCCAAGTTAAGGGTAGAGGTCGACCTATCTCGCCGATGATGACGAGGGTCGAATCCTGGGTTTGTTCATCGGCAGGGGTTACATGTCGATGCAAAGGTATGATTATTGACAAGGACAAAAGGTCCGAGTTAAGGGATAGAGGTCGACCTGTCTCGCCGATGATGATGAGGGTCGAACACGGGTTTGTTCGTCGACATGGGTTACATGTCGAAGCAAAGGATATATTCAATAACAAGGACGGAAGGTCCAAGTTAAAGGAGTAGAGTTCGACCAATCCTGCCGATGATGACGGGGGTTGAACATGGGTTTGTTCGTCGACATGGGTTACATGTCGAAGCAAGGGACATGCTCATTAACGAGGATGAAAGGTCCAAGTTATACGTTGGAGGTCGACCGATACCGCCGATGATGACGAGGGTCGGACACAGGTTTGTTAGGGGATCTCCGGTGGGACTTCTGATGGTTATCCCTTGGGAATC
This sequence comes from Amorphophallus konjac, assembly GCA_022559845.1. Classification (NCBI taxonomy): domain Eukaryota; kingdom Viridiplantae; phylum Streptophyta; class Magnoliopsida; order Alismatales; family Araceae; genus Amorphophallus; species Amorphophallus konjac. The sequence goes on along the minus strand of CM040124.1, from coordinate 46,598,804 downwards.
TCATTGAGAGGAGGATGAAGAGAAGCTTTTGGATTACCACTTTACTGACCTAAGCGCCCTTTTCGGGTTTTCGCCAAGGCCAGCCCCCTCTTACTTTTGCCCACGCGCCCTTTCAGGTTTTCACGTGGCGGGGTACCCGATTTTGCCTGCAGCGCCCTTTCAGGTTTTCGCCACAGCCGGGTTATAGCCATTTTTGCCCTCGTCCCCGTTTAGGAATAAGGCCGGCGGGGTATCTCTATTTTTAACCCCATTTCTGTTTCTTTCTCTTTTTTTTTTGAACTCATGTAGCAGAAGGATGCTGAGAGGGTCGGCTAGAACATGAAGTATCGCGTCGAAAAAGGGGTTTATTCGTTAGCAAGAATATAATGCCAATGCCAAGGGTAGATTTGTGCCGATTCGGGCGTAGGGCCCGCAATGGCAATGATGTATAAAGGTCGGCTAGGACACGGAGTCTTGCGCCAAGCAAAGGGGTTTATTCGTTAGCAAGAAGGTAATGCTAACGCAAAGGATAGATTTGAGCCGATTCGGGCGTAGGGCCCGCAATGGCAATGATGTATAAAGGTCGGCTAGGACAAGGAGTCTTGTGCCGAACAAGGGGTTTATTCGTTAGCAAGAAGGTAATGCTGACACAAAGGATATATTTGAGCCGATTCAGGTGTAGGGCCCGCAATGGCAATGATGTATAATGGTCGGCTGGGACACGAAGTCTTGCGCCAGAAGCAGGATTTATTCGTCAACAAGGAGACCATGCTGACACAAAGGATGGATTTATGCCGATTCGGGCGTAAGGCCCGTAATGGCAAGGATGTATAAAGGTTGGCTGGGACACGAAGTCTTGCGCCAGAAGAAGGGTTTATTCGTCAGCAAGGAGACCATGCTGACGCAAAGGATGGATTTATGCCGATTCGGGCGTAAGGCCCGTAATGGTAAAGATGTATAAAGGTCGGCTAGGACACGGAGTCTTGCGCCGAACAAGGGGTTTATTCGTTAGCAAGAAGGTAATGCTAACGCAAAGGATAGATCTGTGCCGATTCGGGCATAGGGCCCGCAATGGCAATGATGTATAAAGGTCGGCTAGGACACGGAGTCTTGCGCCGAACAAAGGGGTTTATTCATTAGCAAGAAGGTAATGCTAACGCAAAGGATAGATTTGTGCCGATTCGGGCGTAAGGCCCGTAATGGCAAAGTCGTAGGTATTATGCGAGTCTGGCCAGGGCAGAGTGCCACTAGACCGAGGTAAGTGTAGCTCGATCAGGATGGAATGCCACTAGACCGAGGTAAGTGTAGCTCGATCAGGGCGGAGTGCCACTAGACCAAGTTTGAGGTAGCTCGGTCAGGGCGAAGTGCCACTAGACCAAGGGTGGAGGTAGCTCGGTCAGGGCGGAGTGCCACTGGACCAAGGGTGAGGTAGCTCGGTCAGGGCGGAGTGCCACTAGACCGAGTTTGAGGTAGCTCGGTGAGGGCGGAGTGCCACTGGACCAAGGGTGGAGGTAGTTCGGTCAGGGCGGAGTGCCACTGGACCAAGGGTGGAGGTAGCTTGGTGAGGGCGGAGTGCCACTAGACCAAGGGTGGAGGTAGCTCGGTCAGGGCGGAGCTCCACTGGACCAAGGGTGGAGGTAGCTCGGTCAGGGCGGAGTGCCAGAGGTAGCTTGGTCAGGGCGGAGTGCCACTGGACCGAGGGTGGAGGTAGCTTGGTCGGGGCAGAGTGCCACTAGACCAAGTTTGAGGTAGCTCGGTTAGGGCGGAGTGCCACTGGACCAAGGGTGGGGATAGCTCGGTCAAGGCGGAGTGCCACTGGACCAAGGGTGGAGGTAGCTCGGTCAGGGCGGAGTGCCACTGGACCAAAAGTGGAGGTAGCTCGGTCAGGGCGGAGTGCCACTAGACCAAGGGTGGAGGTATCTCGGTCAGGGCGGAGTGCCACTGGACCAAGTTTGAGGTAAATCATTTGGGGAACGCCGGTTGAACCGTGTGATACAGCCTTAGGTGCTTCCCATTAAGGGGAGAGAATTGGATGACTCCTTTGTGGTCCACAAGGACATATGCACCCCCTTCATATGCTCGGTGAATGACATACGGTCCGACCCAATTTTCAACCAACTTCCCCTTGGGGTTGGTGGCCATCACCTCTCTTCTTTTAACCATCACTAGGTCACCCCTTTTGAACTCCCGTCTTTTGACCAGCTTATCAAAAGCACGGGCCATGCGGGCTTGATAGAGTTGAATATTCTGTTGCACCCAGAGACGCTTTCCTTCAAGCTCGGCGAGCTCTTCTAGTCTTCTTTCTATGTTGGCCTGCTCGTTGCTCACCAATCCATGCTGGATGGTGACTCGTAATGAGGGGACCTCCAGCTCAATTGGCACCACAGCCTCTGACCCATACACGAGGGAGTAGGGTGAGCAGCCGGTAGGGGTCTTGTAGACCGTACGGTAAGCCCATAGTGCCTCGTACATTCTTTCTTCCCAATCTCTTCTGTTAGTATTGACAATCTTCGCCAGCAGAGTGCACATCGTCTTGTTAAAGGCCTCTGCAAGTCCGTTGCCCTGAGGGTAGTAGGGAGATGATGTTCTCCAATCAATCTTGTATTTGTCAGCTAGCAGATAAACCTTCTGATTTCTGAAGTGGCTGCCGTTGTCGGAGATGATTCGGTTGGGAATCCCGAATCGAAATATTACATTCTGTCGAAAGAATCTCGCAACTAATTCTCCCGTGACTTCTTTTAGTGCTACTACCTCTGCCCATCTTGAGAAGTAATCTGTAGCTGCTAAGATGTATTTGCACCCTAATGAAGATGCTAGTAGTGGCCCCACCACGTCCCTGCCCCACTAGGCAAATGGCCAGCTTGGTAAGGTAGGATGTAGAGGCACTGGAGGTCTTCTTGACACATTGGCATGCTCTTGGCATTTCTGACAAGCCTTGGCGAACTTGCAGCAATCATCAAATATAGTGGGCCAATAATAACCCAATTTCTTTATTTCGATCTTCATTTTCAGACCGGCCTGGTGCGCCCCGGTTGACCCGGCATGGACTTCTTGCATTACCTGCCTGGATTCCCCTGGAGATAAGCATCGAAGTAATACCTTCTTTTAGGCATCTACCATTATTCGGAACAATGTTCCATTCCTCATCTCATAAGAATCTTTGACTCTCAGGAGTCTCATTCTCTGTTCTTTCACCTTCGGGAGCTGTTGGTGTTGGAACCAATGTAGGAGGTATTCCCTCCAGTCGGGCTGCTGGACTGCTTCAGCAACTGCTACTTCATTGGCTTGTTCATAGGCTAAAGCTTCTGTCATAATGGGGACCTGCCGCAGGTTGATGACTGTTATGTTCAGGCTCGTATCAGGCGGGACCGCCAAGGAACTTGCCAGCTTTGCGAGGGCGTCAACTTGAGCATTCTATCCTCGGTTGACGTGCTTGATGCTGACGAAGTAGAATCTTGCCATTAGGCGCAGGGCCAGATTATAGTAAGGGACGAGCTCCTGCTTTCGTACCTCGAACTCCCCTTCCAATTGTTTTATAACTAGCATGGAGTCCCCGAACGCTTCTAGCATTTAAATCCCCATGGACAGAGCAATCTGTAGCCCGATTATGAGGGCTTCATATTCTGCTTCATCATTTGTGCAAGGCTTGTTTATTGAGCAAGACGTGTGTATGACTTCCCCTTCAGGGGACTTCAAGACTATGCCTGCTCCTGCGCGGAGTCTGGCCGATCCCGTCGTTGAGGTGTCAATTCTGGAGGCACCATCAAAATACAGCTGCCATAGGGAGGGCCGCACCTGGCCGACCTCTAAAGTTTCATCTTCAGGAAGCTCTGGTTCCAGAGGGTAGTCTTCGGGTACTGGATGTTCAGCAAAGAAGTCTGTAATAGCTTGGCCCTTGACGGCCCTCTGCGATACATAGGAGATGTCATACTCCATAAGAATCACCGCCCATTTGCCCAGGCGGCCTTTGAGGGCCGGTTGGGACATGATGTATCTAAGCGGATCCTCCCTAGAAATCAGCTTAACTTCGTGCGACAGCATGTAGTGCCGCAACTTCTTGACCGCGAAGACCAATGCCAGGCAAATCTTCTCGATGTAGGTGTACCTTTCGTCAGTTCTGACCATTCTTCGACTGAGATAGTAGAGGGCATGTTCTTTTCCTTCTTCATTATTCTGGGCTAGCATTGCCCCCAGGGAATTGTGTGTGGCTGCTATGTAGAGGATCATCGGTCGTCCTTTCACTGGCGCACCCAGCACTGGAGGGGTTTTCAGGTAATCCTTCAGTTTATCGAAGGCTATCTGGCATTCTTCGTCCCAGTAGAAGGGAACATCCTTCATCATCAGCTTGTGAAAGGGGTGGCATCACCCCGACAAGTTGGATATAAACGCTGGACGTATGCAAGGCGGCCCTGAAGGGATCTTAGCTCAGAGAGATTCCTTGGCGAGGGTAACTCCTGAATCGCCTTGATCTTGGCGGGGTCTATTTCAATTCCCCGATACCTGACAATGAAACCCAAGAACTTTCCACTCGAGACTCCGAACGCACACTTCATAGGGTTCATTTTTAATTCATACTGCCTCAGCCTCTGGAAAATGACTCGGAGGTGTTGCAGATGGTCTTCTTTCTTTTTGGTCTTGACTACCAGGTCATCTATGTAGCACTCGACCTTATGGTAAAGCAGCTCATCAAATATTCTAGTCATCGCCTGCTGATAAGTTGCGCCGATGTTCTTTAATCCGAACGGCATTCTTTTGTAGTGATAAATGTTTTTGGGGGTCCGGAAGGCAGTGTGGATCCGGTCATGTTCCGCGATCCATATCTGGTTGTAGCCAAATGACCCATCCATGAACGATAGGGCCTCATGACCAGTTGTTGCATCTATCATGACCTCCGTTATCGGCACTGGGAAGTCATCTTTAGGCAGGCTTTATTCAGATCCTGGAAGTCAACACATATCCGGATCTGTCCGTTCTTCTTCTTCACGGGCACGATGTTAGCTAACCACGTGGTATATTGATTTTCCTCGACGAAACCCACATTAATGAGCTTGTCGACCTCTTTCCATATTTGAGTGATGAGCTCTGGCCTCATACGCCGAGGGGGCTGTTTCACCGGCTCTACCCCAGGGTTTATGGTCAGCTCATGCCGTGAGACTGAGGGGCTGAGTCCTGGCATCTCTTTGTAGGTCCAGGCAAAGCAGTCCCGATATTCTTGTAGCAGCTGGATGTACATCCTCTGTTCTTCGGCAGACAGTTGGGCGCTGAGGAAGGTTGGCCTGGGGTCATCCTCGTCTCCCAAGTTGACTTCTATCAGTTCATCGACTGTTGCTTAACCTCCGTCTTCTATCTCAGGGGGTGCAGGCTGGAGGTCGACAAAGTCTGGTATATCATCTTCGAGGTCGAGGACCTCGAACCCTTCATCTTGCCTTATCTGAGTTCTGCCAGAAATCTCTTGTTCGGCTGATAATGGCTGCATGCACTGTTCTGCCAACAAGTTTACCTTACTAGCAACTTTAAGGGGCGAGTTGATTGCCTCACCCCCTGCTGAGGGGGTTGCAATCACTAAGGGCTGGTGATTATTTGTCATTAAGTAAGAGTAGCCTTGCAGCTCCTTGGCAAGGGGTGAAGAGATCTCGATCCCTTGAACCACCATGTCCTTAGTGAAGGCAACCATTTCTCTTCTAGCATCATCTGTCTCTTGATCAGGCTCGGGGGAAGCTTCTCCGACGGGTTAGAGAAGTGTCGACATCATGAACAGAGGAGGGCCACTAGAGGGAGGCAGCTCTGCTTCTTCAACATCTTCAGCTTCACTACTGCTAGCTGTGTCAAATTTGGCTTGAAGAGCTGCATCTTCCGGATAGACTTGTTCTCAACACCGGCAGGGGAATACAGCCTCTGATTCTGGATTCCTTGGCCGGGCTGGCTGAATGCACTCAACTTCTATCAGGTGTTCACCAATAGTTGCCCCCAGTGGGTTATCCTCCATTGGGTAGAAAGCAGAGATGGTATCCACTTCATAGCGTCCGCTATAATAGTATTCTTCGAGGGTGAAGCCCAATCCCGGGTGCTGAGAGACACGCCTCATTTCTTTGTCCAGGCTCGGAGGGTACCATAGCCTCTGGAATGCTTCTTTCCTCTTGCGAGGCTGGCCAGAAGGGATGTGCTGCTTCTGGAACATCTTGGCCATTCGATTTGTTATAAATGTCAGCCCCTGTATAGGCATTGAGGGGTTTTCTATATCTTCAGGCAGATGACAATCAGTGTCTTCCTGTGTAGGGTGTTCTTCAGCTGTGTAGAACAGGCTGCTAGGACCATCTATCTGTGTCACATCCCAAGCTTTGAAAGGCTCGATAGTAGCATTGTCGAGGCTGAGAATTGGCTTGGTAAGACCTTCAGGGATCCTGATGTGGTCGTGCTGCTGGTCAACCCTGACTTTGTTAGTTTCGGGGTAGATGGCGGGAGGCGCTATCCGGCCTACATCCCCGGTGACAGTGATGTGTGAAACCACCTTGGGATCGATATATCCACGCGGCGGCGGAGGGAACCATTCTTCTTTGGAAGTGCCTTTTGTTGTGCTAGAAGAGGTCTTGGCCGCAGGATCCTTCTGTGACCATTCTGCATATAGAGGGGCGTCTGCCAAGTGGCATTCGAATACTTCGAATGGGTGGAGATCAGCAAATACTCTTTCATCTCTCCCATCCATGCTGTATTTGATGCATTGGTGAAGTGTTGAAGGTACCACCATATTCTGATGTGAAACGACCCCTTGGACTTAAATTTGCAAGCAACCGGACCGAACGGCGATATCTCACAAGCGGGTTCACCCGCGTCGCGGGCACCCGGGTCCGTAGGCGGATCGGCGATGATGATGAGGGTCTGAGGTTGAACCTTGGGGTTCCAAGGGTATGGCTGGCTGGGGATGGACCCCAATGGGATAGGGATGCCCAATTTCAAGGGCGGCCGGCACGCCGAGGGCGTGGGATGTAATGTCTCCCTCACAACTCACCCGCGGTGGCACTCGATTAGATGGAAAGTTAGAACGAGCCCTCTCTCACTGCCGACGGCGCAACTAGAGATAATACTAAGCTAAGCAAAGGTAAGAAACCAGCAGAGGAGAGTGGTCCGAAGCTCACCTTATCGGTGTGAAGACACCGATCCCGGCCGGAGACGAGGGCAAGCGGGGAAGCGTGGGCTACCCGCACGCTGCGCCGATGAGGCTTCCGGTGACGACCTGCTAATACAATCACTACACCCTCACAGAGGGGTTGGAATAGGGGAGGGGGACTGTGGGATACATAAAAATACTACCTCCGCACAGGGAGGGGCTGTAAGCCGGCCAGGCGGGGGTGGGGAAGCAAGATCGGTGATCGTTGTTGGTTCTGTCTGCTTCTGGTGATAGGGGGCCGATGATGGCGCTGCCACGGACGCTCCCGAACTCGGAATCTGACGAAACCAAAGCCAAAATGTCGCTGACTGTTCAAGGATGACTCCTGAATTTCCTTGGGAGGTCGGGGTGTCTCTGTCAGCTGAGGGGGAGGCGGTACCGGTGCTGCTCGGTTCTTGTTCGGCCTGAGTCCAGATTGTAGCAGCAGGTTACTGATGACACCACGATCGCTCCCATGATTAGATCGAGGTGGGACTAGGACGGTCGCGAGCGTGGTCGAGTCTTCTTCGTCCAGCAAGGAAGAATGGTGACAGAAGAGGTCGGGGTCGAGAGAAACGGCCAGAAGAGTGGAAGGGGGTCTGGCCGGATCCTGACTAACCTGGCCTGCGCACCAATGGTATAAAATGTGTAACTTTATGCTTCGGACTTCAAACGGTGCTCTGTTTCTTGGTGATGTTAGGACGCTTCTAGGAGAAGACGTCTACGAAGGAATCACATCCAAATTCATTCCGGAGAAGCCGTGGTCGCTTCTTTTCTTGGCTTATGGTTCCCTGGCGGAGCAGCTTTGTGCAGTTGTGGGAGAATCACTCTCCCGCACAGCCCGGAGCTCAGACGGATGCGAGACCACCTCGCCTGCAAAGCTGACTGAAAGAGCTTTCCAACAATATAGGATATGCCACCAGGAGACTCGCGATGATGAAGAGGAAGCCTCTGCAACTCAGGGGTACTCTGCTGTTGCAAACTGCTACTGGAACTGCAACTTGATGAAGGTAAATGGAGTCGGATAGGGGGCCCAATACAGCAAGGGGCGGGGGTATTGGTTGTGGGGGATGGGGGAGGGCGGCTGTGGCAAGGAGGATGGGGGTGGAGGTGGTTGGGGTCGCAGCTAGCAGGTGGAGGGGGAGGGAGGTGTGGCCAAGGGTGGAGGGTGAGAGAGAGGGGGGGCGCAAGTGACTCTTGGGAAAGGGGGGGGGAGTGTTTGAATTTGGTTTAATGGTGGGTGATCAATGGTGGTCTTGGGAAGGGGAAGGGGTGTGTTGGGAAATGGAGAGGTGTGTTGGGGAAGGGAAGGGGTGGCTTGGGAAAAGGATTGGTTGCTTGGGGAAGAGGAAGGGTTGCTTGGGAGAATGGAGAGGTGCCTAGGAGAAGGGGATTCCACCTAGGGGTTGGAGGGGAATTAAATGGGAGGTATGGGGAAGGGGGAGGGGTCTTAATGAGAGCTGAATGGGGAGGAGAGAGAGAGAATTTTGAAATTGGGGGTGGGAAGGAGAGAGAATAGGGTTCTCCCCCTTTAGAGAGAGAGAGAGAGAGAGAGAGAGAGGGAGAGGGAGAAGTAGGAGAACTCACAAGAACTCTCTGGATTTAAACTCAGGTTTTTTCATTCAATAATTCATTCCTTTCAAATGGTGGGATTGGGGTCCTATTTATAGGAATCCCACAATTTAACATAAGACCCTGAGTTTTAGACTAGTGACAATAAACCAAGGGAGAAGTGGGCGCCCATGGGCCTAGCCCACTTAATTGGGCCCAACTGACTCATTAACCACTCTAATGCCAATTAACCTAGGTAGATGACTCCTTAACCTAGGGACTTGACTCAAATAAAAGGAAAATTACATAATAAGAAAATAAAAATACATCATATGTCTCGGAATAAATTGGCGAACAAGATGTAGCACTACTGGCGATCATCAGGATCCTTGAACAAATGAGATTGCCGGTGATGTCCCCATCATACCCCCGGGGTGCGGAGAACTCGACTCCGTTGAGTATGGGTCCACTGGGGAGGTGGTCCTCTAAAGCAGCTCGGGGTGAACCTCAACCTCCAAACTCAACCCTGCGTCCGCAACCAGGGGACGGTCCTTCATCCTCTCATGGTGGCTTGGGCACACCCTCTTGCTGGCGACGGTACCCTGCTTACCTAGTATTGCCTCCGTGTGCACACGTCGGACTCTCAGGCTGAAATGTGGAGGCTCTCCGAGGGTAACACTCACAAAGCTGGGGGTAGGCTCAAGGTGCTCACTAGGTTCCACCGCGGTGCCAATATAGGATGCCAGATCCGTCACGCCGAAAGTTGGGTGTATCCTAAAGCCTATTAGCAAGTCCAACCTGTAAGCTGGGTTGCCAAAGTCACTCGAAACTTGGCAAGGTCCAAGTCCTCGTGCCCTCGAGTTGGAGGTGACTATAGGGTAGAGCCACTCCAATGCCACCATCGATAGGTTGCCTACTTGGAATTCCAAGTGGTGCTCGCGAGCCTTTTCCCGCTCTTTGTGAACCTCACCGCTCGTTGCGATTTGCTTGCGTGTATGCTCATGCCATGCATTATGATGCGGTGAGTGGTTGTGAAAGTGGGTAGTGTGCAAAGGTGGATCGGGGCAACCATAAATTGACCTATCATGCATTGATGCTATGTGTACCTTGATGAACTTAGGTGGACCAGGGCAGCCACAAGTGGCCCTATCATGCATGGACTTCATAACAATGGTTAGAACGAGCCCTCTCCCTCACAACTCACCCGCGGTGGCACTCGATTAGATGGAAAGTTAGAACGAGCCCTCTCTCACTGTCGACGGCACAACTAGAGATAATACTAAGCTTAGCAAAGGTAAGAAACCAGTAGAGGAGAGTGGTCTGAAGCTCACCTTATCGGTGTGAAGACACCGATCCCGGCCAGAGACGAGGGCAAGCGGGGAAGCGTGGGCTACCCGCACGCTGCGCCGATGAGGCTTCCGGTGACGACCTGCTAATACAATCACTACACCCTCACAGAGGGGTTGGCATAGGGGAGGGGGACTGTGGGATACATAAAAATACTACCTCCGCACAGGGAGGGGCTGTAAGCCGGCCAGGCGGGGGTGGGGAAGCAAGATCGGTGATCGTTGTTGGTTCTGTCTGCTTCTGGTGATAGGGGGCCGATGATGGCGCTGCCACGGACGCTCCCGAACTCGGAATCTGACGAAACCAAGGCCAAAATGTCGCTGACTGCTCGGGGATGACTCCTGAATTTCCTTGGGATGTCGGGGTATCTCTGTCAGCTGAGGGGGAGGCTGTACCGGTGCTGCTCGGTTCTTGTTCGGGCCGAGTCCAGATTGTAGCAGCAAGTTGGCGATGACACCACGATCGCTCCCGTGATTCGATCGCGGCAGGACTAGGACGGTCGCGAGCGTGGTCAAGTCTTCTTCGTCCAGCAAGGAAGAATGGTGACAGAAGAGGTCGGGGTCGAGAGAAACGGCCAGAAGAGTGGGAGGGGGTCTGGCCGGATCCTGACTAACCTGACCTGCGCACCAATGGTAACTTTATGCTTCGTTCTTCAAACGGTGCTCTGTTTCTTGGTGATGTTAGGAGGCTTGTAGGAGAAGATGTCTGCGAAGGAATCACATCCAAATTCATCCCGGAGAAGCCGTGGTCGCTTCTTTTCTTGGATTCTGGTTCCTTGGCGGAGCAGCTTTGCGCAGTCGTTGGAGAATCGCTCTCCCGCGCAGCCCGGAGCTCAGACAGATGCGAGACCACCTCGCCTGCAAAGCTGACTGAAAGAGCTTTCCAACAATATAGGATATGCCACCAGGAGACTCGCGATGATGAAGAGGAAGCCTCTGCAACTCAGGGGTACTCTGCTGTTGCAAACTGCTACTGGAACTGCAACTTGATGAAGGTAAATGGAGTCGGATAGGGGGCCCAATACAGCAAGGGGCGGGGGTATTGGTTGCGGGGGATGGGGGAGGGCAGCTGTGGCAAGGAGGATGGGGGTGGAGGTGGTTGGGGTCGCAGCTAGCAGGTGGAGGAGGAGGGAGGTGTGGCCAAGGGTGGAGGGTGAGAGAGAGGGGGGGCGCAAGTGACTCTTGGGAAAGGGGGGGGGGAGTGTTTGAATTTGGTTTAATGGTGGGTGATCAATGGTGGTCTTGGGAAGGGGAAGGGGTGTGTTGGGAGATGGAGAGGTGTGTTGGGGAAGGGAAGGGGTGGCTTGGGAAAAGGATTGGTTGCTTGGGGAAGAGGAAGGGTTGCTTGGGAGAATGGAGAGGTGCCTAGGAGATGGGGATTCCACCGAGGGGTTGGAGGGGAATTAAATGGGAGGTATGGGGAAGGGGGAGGGGTCTTAATGAGAGGTGAATGGGGAGGAGAGAGAGAGAATTTTGAAATTGGGGGTGGGAAGGAGGGAGAATGGGGTTCTCCCCCTTTAGAGAGAGAGAGAGAGGGAGAAGTAGGAGAACTCACAAGAACTCTCTGGATTTAAACTCAGGTTTTTTCATTCAATAATTCATTCCTTTCAAATGGTGGGATTGGGGTCCTATTTATAGGAATCCCACAATTTAACATAAGACCCTGAGTTTTAGACTAGTGATAATAAACCAAGGGAGAAGTGGGCGCCCATGGGCCTAGCCCACTTAATTGGGCCCAACTGACTCATTAACCACTCTAATGCCAATTAACCTAGGTAGATGACACCTTAACCTAGGGACTTTGATGTGTCCCCTGTGGTTCTGGAGTTTTGATGATGACAGATATTATGCCTCATTATGTTTCCATCCTTGATGATATAATCCTGTTGCATTATGAGAAACTGTCAGAACAAGTTTAAGGATGACTCACAGGTCATGGAGTTAACCCAAGTCAAAGTCAAATCATGACAGGTAAGGTTAATGCTCAGATCAGGTAATGCTCTGTCTACTCTCAGATCTGTATGTCTTGATGATGTTTAGCTGATATGCATAAATTGCTCTGTGCATGCATTTAAATCTATACAACACACACACACCCAAGTCTACACATCATTGTTGTATGCATGCTTAGTCCATACACTTGTTGACAGCAAGTATATACATTGTCACCTGCATGCATTACTTCAAGTCTATACAGCCTGCCTTCATGGTATTGCAAGTCTATACAGTGTGCTGGTTCAAAACAAGTCTGCACTTTGTCTGTCGCATGTCACTCAATCAGAGTCTATACATCAGTCAGCATAGTCTAGACAGAAGTGGGTCGACCCCCCAGTTCGCAAGTCTGTACATCGCATTTGTCGAAGGCATTGGAAGTCTATACATTGACTCACTGTTCATGCATTCATCGAACAAGTCTATACACTCATGGCATATGTATCACGTTTGTTCTTCAAAGTCTGTACATTGGCCTTCACTTGAAGTCTATTCATTGGTCTTCACTTCAAAGCCTGCACATTGGTAAGGTCTATACATCGTTCACATTGCTTCAAGTCTATACAGCCTTAGCGAAAGCTCTGCAAGTCTATACAGCCATTTCCAAGTCTGTACATTGGATAACCTTCCAAGTCTATACACTGTCCTGTGGCCTTCAAGTGTTACAAGTCTGTTCATTACTGTTTTGGCCAAGTCTGTACATCCGTTTGCCTGACTTCATATTCAAAGTCTGTACATCCTTCTGTTGAAATTCTAAGTCTATACATCGGTCTGTTTGAGCAAGTCTGTACAGCGGTTGCATTCATTGGAAGTCTATACATTGGGGTCTCTACCTACGTTGCACTTCAAAGTCTAGACATTGCACTGTAGGTTGCTTAGTTGAAGTCTATACATTACTGATCGAACGTAAGTCTATACATTCCAACATTTTCCTACGTTCGATGCTTTAGCTACACCCTAAGTCTCCACATTGGCAAAGTATATACATCGCTTATGCAAGTCTGTACAGCCAGCGCATTCATTGATATCAAGTCTACACACTGCATATAGGCAAAGTCTGCACATTGGTAGAGTCTGTACATCCTCTAGGAGCCCTAAGTCTATACATCGCAAAGTCTGCACATTGGTAGAGTCTGTACATCCTCTAGGAGCCCTAAGTCTATACATCGCAAAGTCTGTACATTGGTAGAGTCTGTACATCCTCTAGGAGCCCTAAGTCTATACATCGCAAAGTCTGCACATCGCTGTGTTCAAGCCTTTCAAGTCTATACATTGGCTCAAGCGTTCCAAGTCTGTACATTGGTTCAGGCTTACCAAGTCTGTACATTGGCCTTCAAGACTCTCAAGTCTGTACAGCCTGATTTGTCGTTCAGAGTTCAAAGTCTATACATCGTGGGCTTCAGTTCTTCAAGTCTGTACATCCTTCAAGGGCCAAGTGTATACATCGTTCACAGTACACACGTTCAAAGTCTGAAGTCTGTACAGCCTTGGCATATGAGTTCAAAGTCTATACATTGGATAGGGTTGTGCATCGTGAAGTCTATACATTGTTTGTGTGACTCAAGCCTTTACATCAAAGTCTATACATTGGTTAGGCTTCTTCATACTTTACTCTAAAGTCTACACATTCGATTGCTTCATGCTTTACACAGAAGTCTACACATTCCACTCTATTACGTTAATGCATCACTTTGCAAGTCTGTACACTGAGGTCGCTTGAAGGGTCTCAAGTCTACACATTCTCACGCTGTACATACTTGCCTACATGCAGCATTCATGTCTATACACGCTTTGTTAAAAGCCTTCACCAAGTCTATACATCCATCTGATACCTTCTTATGACTGTGTCACAGGTATACACTTCGAGAAGAAAGATGGCTGGGCACGTGATCCGAGGTTGGCACCTGGCACGTGATTCGAGGACAAGAGGGCACAAGCCCTTCACACGACCTAGCTGTGGCTGGTATAAATACAGAGCTTCTTCCACATGAAGAGGATATAGAGATCAGAAGAGAAGAGGGCTGATCGAGACTGTGAGTGAAGAAGAAGAGGTGCAGCAGAGAGTGAAAGAAGAAGAGAGCAGTAGAAGAAAAAGAAAAAGAGAGAGAGAGCTCGTGAGGATGGAAAGAAGAAGGGTAGACAGTGAGAGAAAGAAGCAGAGAAGAAAAAGAAGAGTAAGAAGAAGAGAGATCGAGAGATAAGAAGCCTTCATTGAAGATTCGTCTGTCTGGCATTGGATCAAATCCAAACTAGCTTTGCTCCTGCGAGAGCTACTAGTGTATCTCATTTCCAGCTTTACGTCTGCTGTGTTTTTCTTTGTGCTTGCATTTTATTTTGTTCTTCCATCTATTCATCTTGTTCTTCCGATTCTCAGTACGGAGGTCGGGTTCCTCCTGTGGACTCAGGAGAAGGGAGATTCATCTCCGATTCTGGGCTTGTGAGTTGCAAGTCCAGGGGTCCCTCCTGGTCTGGGGGAAGAGAGGTCTGTGACCTCTGGTTTGCTGGTGACGGGGAGTCACTGGTGGTGTCCCTCCGGTGTGGAGGAAGAGGGGAGGTTGTTCCCTTGGTTAAGCTGTTTGGCAGCACCTGTTGCAGACTGAGTCTGCGGTCTCTAGCTTGTGCTAGTGGAAGCCTCACTCTGGTTGGGAGTGAGGGGTGGACGTAGGTCTGCGGACCGAACCACCTAAAAATCATGTTGTTCAGTGGTTTGTTTGTGGTCTGCTCTTCCATATCTCCTATCTCTTTCATAGGTTGTTTGAACAGTCTTGTTTCGATCTGCAGTGACTTTGAGCATTACATATCTTGTTAAGTGAGTCTGGTTTGCATTGTTCTGTCTTTGGCATTAGACTTCATCAGGTTCCACTGGTATAGTTAGCAGTTCATCTGGTCGATCAAATGTTTATTTGAACTCTATAGCTTTTATTCTGCAACTGTATCTAGTAGCAGGCGAATTGTTTTAATTTGGGCAATATTTTAGAAGGGGATACATTCACCCCCCCCTCTGTATCGATCGCACCGTCCCAACAATTGGTATCAGAGCAGGTTGTCTGCTTAGAAGGTCTAGCGATCTGTAGATTCGATCCTGCTATCTTGGTGCTTCATTATTCCTGTTGCATTTATCTGATCTGTTTTCATGGGAGATCCACCGGTTTTGAACGGTTCTAATATTAATGCGTGGTTTGACAGTCTGCGAAATTATGTTGATGTAGTTAATCCTGATCTGTGGAAATTAATTTCACAAGGTCCTCACACATTACCAAAGAAAGTGTCCAAATGGACCAACAGCCACAGATCAAAGGATGGAGAAAATCAGAAAGCCTTCAATCTGATGAAAGCAGCCACTGACAAAGCCTTACACTCTTGTTTTTATGATTGCAGGTCTGCCAAGGACATCCTAGAGGAGCTGAAGCTAGCTCACAATATAAATGAAGACAGCTGCATGATGGCTAACAGAAGTAATGAAAGTGGCAGCCAAAATGAAGAAGATGATGATGATGAGGAGGTAAATCCCTTCGAGAATTTTTCTTTAGATGATTGGGAGAATGCATATGCTGAGTTGCTTGAATCTCATGAACAATTAAGAAAACAATACAAGAACTTGAAAAAGAAAAGTGATCGGGGTAGTTCAAGTTCACCATGTGAAAATTGTTCAAATATGAAGTAATCTCATGATGCCTGCTTGTCTGATATTCATATGCATAAAAATCAGAATGAAAAATTGATGAAGGAACTTGAATGTGTTCGCTATGAACTAAGTAGGCTAAAATCTGAAAATGACTCTCTTAGAAAATCTGTTAAAGAAAATGAAAAAAAATTGGGAAATTTGAGTAAGAAAAGAATTTGTTTGCTGAAAAATTTAATGCCATAAAATCTGTAAATATGGAATTGCAGAAAGATCTTGAAAAACAGTAAAAAGAATTGAAAGAATTTGAATGTGTTAGCTCTAAATTAGCTGTTCTGAAATCTGAAAATGAATGTCTTAAGAAACAATGTAAAAAATTTCAGGATCAAACAATATGTTCTGATAAATCTACTTGCAATGAATGTGCATTCTTGAAGGAATTGATTGAAGACTTAGACTCTGATGATAATATACAGAAGAACTTAATCACTTCCTTGAAGGAAGAAAATGATTCATTGCTGACTCAGAAGAAGGAAACTGATAAATTACAAGATAAGCTGATTGATGAAAACATTTATCTGAAGGAACAAAATAAAAAGCCGATGGTTCTTAACATTGTTTTCTCTGAAAAATGGCTGACGATTGAAAATGGGAAATCTATCTTGAAAGAAAATGAAGTGAATATTGAATTCACATTGACACAGGAAAATGAGACTCTAAAGAGTCTAAATGATGAATTGCAAAATCAAATCATTTTGTGTGAAGACTACATTGTGTCTTTGGAGAGAGAGATTGAAGATCTAAGAAACTCCCTGTCAAAATTTGTTAAGGGAAGCGACAATTTGAATAAGCTCCTTGGAGCAAATGTGAATTTTCAGAAGGAGGGACTGGGTTACAATCCAGTCATGAAGAAGGCTGAGAAGGTTGTTGGAGACAAATTGAAAACTATTTTTGTTAAATGTTCAGAACAAGAAAAGCCTTCTACCTCATCTTCACCTCAGTACAAAAAATAGAAAGAGACTGAAAAATAGAAAACAAATAAAAAGAATTCTTCAGTGCATATTGATCACAGTCCTCACACACACTCACATGCATCTAGTAAGAAAATGATCTGTCACTACTGTCATAAATTTGGACATCTGATGCATGAGTGTAGATTGATGGAAAAGGATGACCTAGCAGCTGCACACAACGATCAGGGTAGAAAGCATGTCTTTAGGGAAATGAAAATTCATTGTTATAATTATGGAAAAATAGGACATGTTGTTGCACAATGTTGGTTAGGTTCTCATAGAAAAACCTTCTCTAACTATTCTCATTGTGGAAAACATGGCCATACAGTCAAGGACTGTTGGCATGCTCAGGGAAAAACATTTTCTCAAAATATAAAACTCCCTGCAAATAGAAATAATTTTGGAAGGAATAAATCTATTTTTAAAGAAAAGATTCATGCATGCTTTGAATGTGGAAAACTTGGCCACCGAGCTTCGGAATGCTGGTGGGCAAGTAAAGGTAAACCAAAATTTCATGCAAGTAACAGAAATTTCCATGCCAATGCACATAAAATTCATGTTCATAATGATGTGCATAAAACAAATCTAAAATCTGTTTCTTCATGCTACTACTGTGGAATATCTGGGCACTCCATGAATCATTGTGCTTTAATGATGAATGATGGTAAACAGGCCCAAAGGTTGAGGAAAGCACCAATCAGAGGTGTTACTAACAAGGTAGGACCCAAGAAGTCTTGGGTACCAAGAAACACAAAATAAGATTTGTGCTTTGCAGGTATGCCTTGGGGATGAGGAATAAAAAGGGGGTCAAATAAACCAAGGCATCCAAAGTTTGGTAAACCCTAACTCTGCTGATTAAATGCTTGTTCACCTGAATTTTTATTTTAGCTGAACATCATACTTAATATGTCAATTAAGATCACATGCATACATGTCCATAACTGCATCTGCCATTTGCAATTTTTTTTCTGATCATGCACTGGTGCATACATGAGATTTAAAGGTTGTCTACATTTGATGCATACATATGACATTTGCAATTGTTTGATATTTGTTAAAATGCATAATCACTGAAAACAAATTACATTCTGAAAAATCTGAAAAGCTGAATTGAATAAATCTGTTGCTTGGACGATGTCTCATGCTTAAAAAAGTTCATCTGCACATTTGACATGAACATGCATTCACAATTGCATATAAGTAGCATAATGTTAGCTTAAGATGTATGTAGAACTGCATATGCATTGGATTGTCACGCATGACTCTTGGTATATAAATAGTGAGATACTAAAGGGCAGATGAATTCTATCTGGAAGTGCTTGCTATGTGTGAGGTGATCTTTAGACCAAGTCCTTCGCCTGGTACCATAGGTCAGAGTTGCATACATTTAGGAAGACTAGATCATGCATACATTTAGGGGGAGCATTATTCATATTCTATCAACTGAACTTCCCATCTTCAGATTGAACTGCTATCTTGCTTAAATCCCTGTGATGAATGTGTAATGCAATACATTTCAGCTTCCTGCTTCAACTGTTATCAGCCATCTTCACTCATTCTATTCATTGGTTTCAACTGTTGAATTGGCTGTTCCTAAAAATGTTTCGGCCTTTCCTGAAAATTCAGAAAGAATTCTCTGTGCATATCCAGATCATAAATCTGAAAACAACTTAAAGAGGAATCTTCTATTATATTGGACTATGAATGTCTGATTCTTTTAGCCGATTGAAGTTTCATGTATGCCTTGTGTTTCCTTATGAACATATCTTGAAAATATCTGAGTTAGATTTAATAAACTTTAACCAACATTTTCATGTTGTGTCCTTTTAAACTCTTCTGAATTCTGAAAATTCTGAAATCATGATATTCCTTGATTGATTTGTATGAAATTAGTATTGATTTTTTAAACATCTGAGAATATGGATTATGTCTAAGGGTAAATTCTGTCAGAGCAATGACTTTGGTCACTGAGAAACCATGTCCAAAGGACTGTGTCATGAGGTGCCATAGTTAACTCTACTTAAAAATAATTGATAATCTGGCAGAGCAATGGCATGCACACTGAGAAATACATCTCACTCACCAAAGAAATGATTTTTAGTGTGTCATGAAGTGTAAATGCAATCTCTGTTCTTATGAAGCATGACAGTTATTCCTTCCAAGTGCTTAGGGATACTGGCGTCTAAACAACGTGTATCCTCTAGTTACGAGGGTGTACTAAACTCAAGTGCTCATGAATAATGTTATGAAAATTGCTGCTAATCTAGTGTATCATTTGAAAATGTGTGCAAAAGAAATATTCTATTGGAATCCTTGACAGAAATAAATGTTTTCTTATGTGTTCAACTTCATTACTATTGATTGCATCTCTTAAAGGAATCCTTGAAATTAAGTGAGTAAGAAAGAAGAAGGTTAAACAAGACTGTCAATATGAAAGCAAGGTTCACTTTTATTAAAACTGATTTCAGATATGAGTACAGAAAGCTTATGAACAAGTCATGCATACATCATATTCTGATCCGACTTGTCAATGAAGATCATTCATAAATCTCTATAATAAGAAGAGTCTGAAATACTTGTTTAATCAGATTTATGAAATTGATATCCCATTGAAAACCTTTCTCATTCCTTCTGAATGCCTTCTTTCTCACAATGGACTCCATTATTTCAAACCTAACTGTTGACTTCTTTATGTCCTGAGCTTCACTCCAATCACTGTCCATCTAAGGGGGAGAATTCTTGCATGTCCCTGTGGTTCAATGTTCATTCAGGAGAATATCTTGTCAGGGGGAGTCTTTGATGACTGTAACTCACAGAATTGCATAATAGCCCCTTCAACAGTCAATGACCATTTCATTCTTTTTGATGTTGTCAAAGGGGGAGAACTTTTGTGAGTCATCATTTGCATCAATCAACACTTGCATCACATGGTGTTTTACATGCTCACTTTTGACTGAGCTATTCTGTGGTGCATGTTCATGAACTCTGTCATATCTGTGGTGCATGTTATATGGTATTTCATAATCATCATGATGAATCTATTGCAATGACTCATAATATTGCCATCATCAAAAAGGGGGAGATTGATGTGTCCCCTGTGGTTCTGGAGTTTTGATGATGACAGATATTATGTCTCATTATGTTTCCATCCTTGATGATATAATCCTGTTGCATTATGAGAAACTGTCAGAACAGGTTTAAGGATGACTCAAGTCAAAGTCAAATCATGACAGGTAAGGTTAATGCTCAGATCATGTAATGCTCTGTCTACTCTCAGATCTGTATGCCTTGATGATGTTTAGCTGATATGCATAAATTGCTCTGTGCATGCATTTAAATCTGTACAACACACACACACCCAAGTCTACATATCATTGTTGTATGCATGCTTAGTCCATACACTTGTTGACAGCAAGTATATACATTGTCACCTGCATGCATTACTTCAAGTTTATACAGCCTGCCTTCATGGTATTGCAAGTCTATACAGTGTGCTGGTTCAAAACAAGTCTGCACTTTGTCTGTCGCATGTCACTCAATCAGAGTCTATACATCAGTCAGCATAGTCTAGACAGAAGTGGGTCGACCCCCCAGTTCGCAAGTCTATACATCGCATTTGTCGAAGGCATTGGAAGTCTATACATTGACTCACTGTTCATGCATTCATCGAACAAGTCTATACACTCATGGCATATGTATAATGTTTGTTCTTCAAAGTCTGTACATTGGCCTTCACTTGAAGTCTATTCGTTGGTCTTCACTTCAAAGCCTGCACATTGGTAAGGTCTATACATCGTTCACATTGCTTCAAGTCTATACAGCCTTAGCGAAAGCTCTGCAAGTCTATACAACCATTTCCAAGTCAGTACATTGGATAACCTTCCAAGTCTATACACTGTCCTGTGGCCTTCAAGCGTTACAAGTCTGTTCATTGCTGTTTTGGCCAAGTCTGTACATCCGTTTGCCTGACTTCATATTCAAAGTCTGTACATCCTTCTGTTGAAATTCTAAGTCTATACATCGGTCTGTTTGAGCAAGTCTGTACAGCGGTTGCATTCATTGGAAGTCTATACATTGGGGTCTCTACCTACGTTGCACTTCAAAGTCTAGACATTGCACTGTAGGTTGCTTAGTTGAAGTCTATACATTGCTGATCGAACGTAAGTCTATACATTCCAACCTTTTCCTACGTTCGATGCTTTAGCTACACCCTAAGTCTCCACATTGGCAAAGTATATACATCGCTTATGCAAGTATGTATAGCCAGCGCATTCATTGATATCAAGTCTACACACTGCATATAGGCAAAGTCTGCACATTGGTAGAGTCTGTACATCCTCTAGGAGCCCTAAGTCTATACATCGCAAAGTCTGCACATTGGTAGAGTCTGTACATCCTTTAGGAGCCCTAAGTCTATACATCACAAAGTCTGCACATTGGTAGAGTCTGTACATCCTCTAGGAGCCCTAAGTCTATACATCGCAAAGTCTGCACATTGGTAGAGTCTGTACATCCTCTAGGAGCCCTAAGTCTATACATCGCAAAGTCTGCACATCGCTGTGTTCAAGCCTTTCAAGTCTATACATTGGCTCAAGCGTTCCAAGTCTGTACATTGGTTCAGGCTTACCAAGTCTGTACATTGGCCTTCAAGACTCTCAAGTCTGTACAGCCTGATTTGTCGTTCAAAGTTCAAAGTCTATACATCGTGGGCTTCAATTCTTCAAGTCTGTACATCCTTCAAGGGCCAAGTGTATAGATCGTTCACAGCACACACGTTCAAAGTCTAAAGTCTGTACAGCCTTGGCATATGCGTTCAAAGTCTATACATTGGATAGGGTTGTGCATCGTGAAGTCTATACATTGTTTGTGTGACTCAAGCCTTTACATTAAAGTCTATACATTGGTTAGGCTTCTTCATGCTTTACTCTAAAGTCTACACATTCGATTGCTTCATGCTTTACACAGAAGTCTACACATTCCACTCTATTACGTTAATGCATCACTCTGCAAGTCTGTACACTGAGGTCGCTTGAAGGGTCTCAAGTCTATACATTCTCACGCTATACATACTTGCCTACATGCAGCATTCATGTCTATACACGCTTTGTTAGAAGCCTTCACCAAGTCTATACATCCATCTGATACCTTCTTATGACTGTGTCACAGGTATACACTTCGAGAAGAAAGATGGCTGGGCACGTGATCCGAGGTTGGCACCTGGCACGTGATTCGAGGACAAGAGGGCATAAGCCCTTCACACGACCTAGCTGCGACTGGTATAAATACAGAGCTTCTTCCACATGAAGAGGATATAGAGATCAGAAGAGAAGAGGGCTGATCGAGACTGTGAGTGAAGAAGAAGAGGTGCAGCAGAGAGTGAAAGAAGAAGAGAGCAGCAGAAGAAAAAGAAAAAGAGAGAGAGAGATCGTGAGGATCGAAAGAAGAAGGGTAGACAGTGAGAGAAAGAAGCAGAGAAGAAAAAGAAGATTAAGAAGAAGAGAGATCGAGAGATAAGAAGCCTTCATTGAAGATTCGTCTGTCTGGCATTGGATCAAATCCAAACCAGCTTTGCTCCTGCGAGAGCTACTAGTGTATCTCATTTCCAGCTTTACGTATGCTGTGTTTTTCTTTGTGCTTGCATTTTATTTTGTTCTTCCATCTATTCATCTTGTTCTTCCGATTCTCAGTACTGAGGTCGGGTTCCTCCTGTGGACTCAGGAGAAGGGAGATTCATCTCCGGTTCTGGGCTTGTGGGTTGCAAGTCCAGGGGTCCCTCCTGGTCTGGAGGAAGAGAGGTATGTGACCTCTGGTTTGCTGGTGACGGGGAGTCACTGGTGGTGTCCCTCCGGTCTGGAGGAAGAGGGGAGGTTGTTCCCCTTGTTAGGGTGCTAGGCCCGGATACAGAGGGGGGTGAATGTATCCTTCTATGTATAATGACCAAATAAAAAACTTGGATGCTAGAGATAGACACAGAATAGAACCAATTCGATTCAACTCAAATACAAACACTTGGAGCGCGCCTATCCAAGCATCTAGCGGAAGCAACTCAAGCAATCAAACCACTACTCAATAGATTTTTAGGTGGTTCGGTCCTCCAGACCTACATCCACCCCTCACTCCCAACCGGAGTGAGGCTTCACTAGAAAACGCTAGAACCAAGCAGACTCAGTCTGCAAACAGTTGCTGCCACACAGCTTGACCAGGGGAACAGCCTCCCCTCTTCCTCCAAACCGGAGGGACACCCAAGTGACTCCCAGCCACTTGGAAACTAGAGGTCGCAGACCTCTCTTTCTCCAGACCAGGAGGGACCCGACCTCAGTCCAGAGGATCGGAAGTACAAAGGTAATCAGAAAACAAAGGAAAACAATAAACAAAAATAACACAGCAATCAAAAGGCTGTAAAGATGAAAACACAGATGTGGCTCTCAACGGAGCTGACTGGCCTGGATCTGATCCACGGTCCAGTAGGAACTAGTCTTCAGATGAAGCTTCTTCTTCCTCTTCTCTTCTCTCTCACTTTCTTTTTCTCTTAACCCTCACGAGCTCTCTAACTCTCTCTTACTCTTCTTCTCCTTCTGCTCTTCTTCTCTTTCTTTTCTTCTTCGTTCGCAGGCTCTCTCTATCTCTTCTCTTCTCTGGATCGAATACTCTCTGCTGCTCTCAGACTGGATGTATATACTTTACTCCTTTTCTTTTGATCAACCTTCTACAGCAGGAAGAAGGCTCATATATATAGCAGCAACAGCAGCCCCTGGGCGCGTGGCTTCCACGTTTTCCCGCCCAAGGAATTCGCCAGATCCGAGGCAGCTTCATCCACGTGTCAGCATCTGCATACCTTGTCCTCCTGGGATCACGAGCCAGGTCATCAATCTCGGTAAGAATCCCTGTCAGACATAGCATCGGATAAGTCATCAGTTTAAGTCTTAACAACCTGTACAGACTCTGTGAATGCAAGGCATTGTATAGACTTCAGAAATCAATATAGCAAGTGTGTACAGAGTGAGGGAGTGTATAGACTTAGCAGTCTTCATGCGTGCTAAGTGTATATACTTGCTGAAGAGTGTATTATGATAACAGAAGAGTGTGTAGACTAAGGCCTTCTGTTCAAGACAAGAGCCAATGTACAGACTTCATGCTGTACAGATTTGATGATGATCAAGACACCTTTGGACATCAGCCCAAGGCGTCAACGCTTCCAACGTGCAGCATCACCTCAGCTCCTCAAGCGAGATGCTCACGCCCTTGGCAACTGGCCAATGCGTCAACGCATCCAGTGTCAGCGTCGACGCAGTGAACAAGACAGGTGATGAACAATGCATGCACTAGCTTTACCAATGTGTAGACTTCATGAGATGCAATGCAAACTCTGTACAGACTTTACTCAATGTATGGACTTCACATAAGAAGCCAATGGCTGTACAGACTTAGGCAACCTTCAACTCACTGCGATGTACAGACTCTGAAGGACAACAGCCAATGTATGGACTTGCTCAGCCTGAGGCACTGTGTAGACTTCAGCTCAAGGCCAGTGTATGGACTTGATGAGACACTCATGAGTGTGTAGACTTAGAGTGAGGCATATAGTGTAATACTGCAACAGACTGTATAGACTTTGGCAAAAGCATAAGACGTACCCTAAGACGATGAAGTCTGTATAGACTTTACTGTGAATGGATGCTCAGTGAGACGCAAGTTGAGACGATGCAGTGTACAAACTTCATGTAATGCATGCAAACGTTGAACAATAGAATGTGCAGACTTTGCCATGAGACGCTGAACAAGACACTCCAATGAATAGACTTGCTGGATGCACTGTTGACAATGTATAGACCTTGAAGGCTAACAAGCGTCCTCAGTGTACAGACTTGGGCTGTACAGACTTTGACTCAAATGTGCATATGAGACGCTGAATGAGACAATTCACTGTATAGACTTGGCCTAAGACAATGCATGAGACGGACTATGTATAAACTTGCGTTACTGTAGCAATGTATATACTTCATGAACAGACGATGTACCTACTTGGAGTTGATGCATGCTGTGCAATGTACATACTTTGAAATCATGCAGGCTGATGTGCAGACTTCAGTTGAAACAATGTAGCTACAGTGCAATGTACATACTTCATGCAATGCAAAGCAGACCAAAGTACAGACTTCCTAAATGCTTCAAGACCATGCACATCAAATGTCTAGACTTCACGAGGTGAACGGCTGTACATACTTCCTATGTGAAGACAGCCGCTGTACAGACTTTGTTGAAGTGTGAAGGAGTTGAGTGTATAGACTTCGCGATGTGAAGACTTTGTCAAAGATAGCAGGCCGATGTACAGACTTGAGCGAGTCAAGGTCTGTATAGACTTGAAGATCATTCAGCGACCAATGTATAGACTTTCCAATGGAAAGGCTGTACAGACTTGAAACAATGGAAGACAACGAGTGTATAGACTTTGAAGTGCAACGTAGGTAAAACTTCCAATGTTCAGACTTCAAAGATGAACGTAGGTAAAGAACCCAATGTGCAGACTTGGAAGTGCAACGTAGGAACAGATGCCAATGTACAAACTTTGGCAAGTAACGATGTACAGACTTGCACAGTTCCAGCTGAAGAATGTATAGACTTTACCTATTGAATGTGGCTGTACAGACTTGGAGAGTTGAACCCAATGTACAGACTTGTTGATATCAAACCGATGTACAGACTTGCAATAAAGCTTGCAGAAGGCGATGTATATACTTTGATGCCCAACGCCAATGTACTGACTTTGAAGAGAAGACAAATGTATGGACTTGTCTTGAGATGCTGCATGAGACGGTGCAGGATGTATAGACTTGCATGAGACAGTCAGTGTGACGCTCAGCAATGTATAGACTTTGAAATGACTGAAGAGGATGTACATACTTCAAGAGATGCAGCATGCCAATGTATAGACTTCATGAACAAACACATGATGCAATGTGTGGACTTGGTGACACATGCAGACAGATGAGTGTACAGACTATGCCAGCAAGCTACACGATGTGTAGACTTAGAAGTGCCTGCAGCTGTGCAATGTGCAACCAGTGTATATACTTGTCGTGCCTACACAGGGCGTTGTACACACTTACGGCCTGATGCAAATGTGCAGACTCTATAACTGGTTATGAATGCTTTATGCAGTAGATAAACAGTCTGAACTTCAAATGCAATGACTCATAGTGTAAGCAGATAAACTGACTGAACATATGAAAGACTGAATGAACATTTGAAAGACAGACTGAATATAAGAATGACTGAATATAGAATGACTGAATAAAAACATGGTGACTCACATTGATTAACTCACATTAAAACCAATCATCACAAACCCCTAAAGCCAATCATCAAAACTACAAGCCACAGGGGCCAGGGGCACAACAATCTCCCCCTTTTTGATGATGGCAACAATACACAGTGAGTCATTCTAATGATGTAATACATTCTTATGAAAGTTATTCTGATGACTCAAACTATTCTCCCCCTTTGACTTCATCAAAAAGAAAATAGTTTGAGAAATGAAAGCAAACCAGCATGCAATGATTGAATAAAATTCTCCCCCTTTGGCAAAAATCTCCCCCTTTGATATAATCAATATGAATGCAGATGCAGAAAGAGATACCAAAATGCAAGAGCTCCCCCTAGAAATATGAATGCAAGAACACAATGCTCCCCCTTTAAGAGTTTCTATGCAGCATGATGCATATGACATGGAAGCTCCCCCTCAATAAGTGGAATCTTATGAGATGGATAACAAGGAGAGGTTCAGGTCAATGAATCAATGATATTGATCAGAAGAGTTTCAAGTAGCAGATTTTCAAAGAAGCTCCAATCTCAATAACTTCAGTCAGATTTTCAGAGAGATAGCAATCTCATAAATCCAAAACATAAGTTTTCAAAGTCTTCTATTATAAGGACTTATGAATGAGCTTTATTGAACAGCATGGTTTAAACTTGATGTATGCAGAGTTTATCAATAAAATTCTGTCTTGATATCTAAAACCATGGTTTAATAAAGATGAACCAAGCCCTCATATTTATCTTGATAAAACTCCCTTTCTCTTACACAATCAAATTTATTGACTTCTTTCGGAATTACATGCATCAGTATTGAAATCAAGCAATTATGAAGTCATATGATTTTGTCTAGGGTTGTAGCAATTTGATTTTAGCATCAATATTCAGATATTTCGATTTGTTCAACAATTTTCTTGCTACAAATTTTACGAGCACTCTAGTTCAGTGCACACATTGTAACTAGAGGATATACCTTGATTAGAGGCCAATATCCCTAAGCCCTTAGTGTGACTAACTGTCATGCTTTATGTGAACAGAGTTAGCATTTACACATCATGACACACTACAAATCATTTTTTTTTAATGAGTGAGTTGTATTTCTCAGTGTGCATGCCATTGCTCTGCCTGATTTTCAATGAATTTTATGCAGAGTTAACTAAGGCACCTCATGACACAGTCCTTTGGACTTGTGTTTCTCAGTGACCAATGTCATTGCTCTGACAGATATAACCCTTTAAACATTTCAGAGACATTCATTTGCTTCAAATCAATAATAGTTTCATGTACTTAACCAATTAAAGTCATGTATTCAAAAGTGCAGATTTCAGAAATTTTTCACAAGACACAGCATGAAACAAATGGTTAAGGTTTATTAAACATGCTTCAGATATTTTTAAGAGATTTTAAAGTCAAACTCCATGAACATTATACTTAAACCACATGAGTTATTTCAAACATTCATAAAACTGTATAATAGAAGATTTCTAGTTCAAAATTTTCAGATTTATGATCGAGATAGCCCATTGAAATCTTCATGAAGGATTGATGGAATTCTGAACCCAAATGATACCAATTGATAGGAGGAATACCAATTGTTAAGAGAGATTGTGAAGCTCAAAGTTTTCAGAATATGATTAAGGTTTGTCAACAAAATCAGTAAGAGAGGATATGTAATGAGTTCTGACATATGTATGCATTTGACAACCTATATGCAATGCATTGACTCCCCCTCACAATATGCATTCAAACTCTCTTTTTGGCATTTTCAATGTAAGGAAATGCAATGCACTATATGTATGCAGGGACATGCAAAGACTCAACATTGAATGCTATGCAAGGATATGCAACTAACTCCCCCTGAAAACATGCAATGTTTGCCATTAGAAACTGAACATATAATCTTGATTCATGCTCATTCAGACTGTCCTAACCAGCAAAGTGACCTATGGTACTAGGCGGAGCACTTGGTCTAAGAGACCAGCTCACACATAGTAAGAACCTCCAGACAGACCTCCCTGCCTTTTGGTACCTTACCATTTATATACCATTGAGGTCATGCAAATTTATTCAACATGCAGTCTTATATGCCATTCAGAATTTCAGTGAGCTATTGCAACACACAAGTTTCAAGTCACACTCATAAATAGTTCAGATTTTTCAGAAAATTCGAAATGCAATTTGTTTTCAGAGTTTATGCATAACACAATTATCCAGCAATTGCAATTAGCCTATGTATGCATCAGATACAGATAATTTTTCAAACAGCATTCAAAAGCAGTTCAGGTTTTTTCAATGTACTATACATGCAAATCACATATATGCACTTCAGATGAGGAGAGTTCAGAGGCATCAATTCAGACAATGCAGATGAAGAATGATTATGCAAAAACAAATTTAGTATGTCATGTAGTAGATGAAACTAAGAACAGGATATGCAAGAATACATCAAACCAGATATGCAATGAGTTTCAAAATGAGAAATGCAGAGAAGCTTACCTGAAAAGTGTGAGAATGGGGTTTTTCATTCTTGTGCGCCTTGGATCATTACCCCTTTATTCCATCCAAGGCACACCTGCTAGGCACCTTCCTATTTTCCATTAGCAGGAACCCAAGTGGTCTTGGGTCTTGCATAGTAATTAGTCCCTTTTGGGACTGCCTGCATCTTTTTCTGTGCCAAATAGTCATCAGAGTTCATGATAAACCAGTTATGCATTGAGTGCCCAGACAGCCCACAATAGTGGCATGAACTAGCAGGTTTCATGTTCCTCTTATGTATACTAGCATGAGCTTGAGCATTATAAGAGTGAGCATGAGGGTTTCTGTTATTATTATGAAAATTTTCTTTTTGATGACCAGCTACCCTGCAAGCAGCAACTTGGTGACCTGGTCTTCTGCAATTTGAGCAAACATGAATTCCTTTAAAAACAAGTTTGTTCCTATCAAATTCTTTGAAATTTCTATTTCTACCCTGGACATGCCAGCAGTCCTTGACTGCGTGGCCATGCTTCCCACAATGGGAGCAGAAAGGGAACTTTCTTCTAAAGGAGCTTGCCCAACATTCAGTGGCCTTGTGCCCAAGCTTGTTACAATTAAAATATTTGACATGCTAGTTCAGAGAAGCAGTTTTGTTTATATTAACAGCATGTTGGTTAGCATAAGATTTAGCATGATGTGAGAATGGTTTTTTTTTCCATTAGCAAACCAACATTGAGCAAAGATGTGGCCTAATTTACCACAATGAGAGCATTCACTTTTCTTTGAATGAACATCAGGTTTTCTATCATGATATTTCCTAGCATTCATCATTTCAGCATTCAAATCATCTAGTTCGTTTAATTCACACTCATGCATTAAATGTCCAAATCTATGACAGTAGTGGCATGGCATTTTCCTTTTAGATACATGTGAGTGTGTGTGAGGACTGTGATCAACATGTACTGATGAACCCTTTTCATTTATTTTTTGATTTACAGTCCTTTTCTGATTTTTATCCTGTTTTCCTATTTTCTTAGCCTTGTACTGAATTGGAGATGAAGTAGAAAGCTTTTCCTGTTCAGAAGTTTTAATGAAAGAAGTTTCTAGCTTGGATCCATCAACCTTTTTCAATTTTTCAGTTTGTTTTTGATTATTCTGAATATTTGGTTGTTTATTTTCTGAGGTGGTGGCTACATCTGATGCTTTGATAAAAGATGTCGTCAGCTTATTTTCAAAATCCTTTTTATTGACATTGTTGTAGCCTAACCCTTCCCTTTGAGTATTGACCTTAACTCCTAACAACCTGTCCAGATTTTCTTGTCCACTTACAAACTTTGACAGAGAGTTCTTTAAGTCTTGGATTTTATTTTCTAAAGAGGTGATTTGTAACTCATAACTGGCAATCTCTTGCTCACTGCAATTCACATATTCAGTTAACACATTGTTAGCAGTTTTGTATCTTTCAACTTCCTGTTCCAGATTGCTCAGTTTATCAGAATCTTCAACACAAATACTTTTTCCTCTTTCCAAAGCAAGAATTCTCTCTGACATAGTGGAATTCAGCATTTTTAACTTCTCATTTTCTCCCTTAAGTTTGTCATTTTGAATTAATTCATTTATCAACGTCTGATCTTCTGAGTTAGTTTCAAGTTTTCTTCCAGTCTTAAATTCCTTCAAATCTTTTTCCTTCTTTTCAATGTTTTTCTGTAATTCCACATTCACAGATTTGATGGCTTCAAGTTTTTCAGCAAGCAAGTTTTTCTCCTGCTCAAGTTTCTCAAAGTTTTTATCATTTTTATTAGCAGATATTATCAGAGAATCATTTTCAGATTTCAACTTGTTTAAATCTGAGTTCACACTTTCAAAGTTTTTCAGCAATTTTTCATACTGGTCATGATAGTCAACAAGAGTCTGATTATCATTATCTGAGTTGAATTTTTCTTTGAGTTCAGATATCACATTTATATGATCTTGATTTTCAATTTTCAATAATGAGACTTGTTTCTTCAATATTTGAAAATCAGACATATAGGCATCATGAATATTTTTCAATTCAACACAATTTCTACAAGGAGAGCTTGAACTATCTAAACCAGTACCCTTCTTCAATTTTTTATACTGTTTTCTTAACAGTTCATGAGATTCAAATAATTCAACATATGCATTCTCCCAATCTTCTAGAGAAAAATTCTCGAAGAGATTTACCTCATCATCATCATCTTCTTCAGTTTGATTGCTGCCTTGATCGCTGCCACTTTGATTTCTTCTATTGGCCATCATGCAGCTTGTTTGATTTCCTTTCCCGGCTCTCTTCATCATGTCCAACATATCCCTTGCAGATCTGCAATCAAGGAAACATGAGTGAAAGGCTTTGTCAGTGGCTGCTTTCATCAGATTTATAGCTGTCTGATTCTCCTCATACATTGATTCGTGACTGTCAGTCCATTTGGACCTTTTCTTTGGTAATTCATGAGGACCATGTGAAATCACTTTCCACAGGTCTGGATCAACAGATTTAACATAACTACGTAAAACACTGTGCCACTGGTTGAAATCAGAACCACTAAAGATGGGTGGACAAGCCATTGAAACATATAGCAGATAGATTCAATGCAACAAGAATATTGATGCACTAAAACAAATTAGCACCTAAGACTGCAAGATCGATCTGCAGGTCGCTGGACCTTGTATGCAGACACCCGCTCTGATACCAACTGTTAGGGTGCTAGGCCCGGATACAGAGGGGGGTGAATGTATCCTTCTATGTATAATGGTCAAATAAAAAACTTGGATGCTAGAGATAGACACAGAATAGAACCAATTCGATTCAACTCAAATACAAACACTTGGAGCGCGCCTATCCAAGCATCTAACGGAAGCAACTCAAGCAATCAAACCACTACTCAATAGATTTTTAGGTGGTTCGGTCCTTCAGACCTACATCCACCCCTCACTCCCAACCGGAGTGAGGCTTCACTAGCAAACGCTAGAACCAAGCAGACTCAGTCTGCAAACAGTTGCTGCCACACAGCTTGACCAGGGGAACAGTCTCCCCTCTTCCTCCCAACCGGAGGGACACCCAAGTGACTCCCAGCCACTTGGAAACTAGAGGTCGCAGACCTCTCTTCCTCCAGACCAGGAGGGACCCGACCTCAGTCCAGAGGATCGGAAGTACAAAGGTAATCAGAAAATAAAGGAAAATAATAAAAGAAAATAACACAGCAATCAGAAGGCTGTAAAGATGAAAACACAGATGTGGCTCTCAACGGAGCTGACTGGCCTGGATCTGATCCACGGTCCAGTAGGAACTAGTCTTCAGATGAAGCTTCTTCTTCCTCTTCTCTTCTCTCTCACTTTCTTTTTCTCTTAACCCTCACGAGCTCTCTAACTCTCTCTTACTCTTCTTCTCCTTCTGCTCTTCTTCTCTTTATTTTCTTTTTCTTTCGCAGGCTCTCTCTATCTCTTCTCTTCTCTGGATCGAATACTCTCTGCTGCTCTCAGACTGGATGTATATACTTTACTCCTTTTCTTTCGATCAACCTTCTACAGTAGGAAGAAGGCTCATATATATAGCAGCAGTAGCAGCCCCTGGGCGCGTGGCTTCCACGTTTTCCCGCCCAAGCAATTCGCCTGATCCGAGGCAGCTTCATCCATGTGTCAGCATCTGCATACCTCGTCCTCCTGGGATCACGAGCCAGGTCATCAATCTCGGTAAGAATCCCTGTCAGACATAGCATCGGATAAGTCATCAGTTTAAGTCTGAACAACCTGTACAGACTCTGTGAATGCAAGGCATTGTATAGACTTCAGAAATCAATATAGCAAGTGTGTACAGAGTGAGGGAGTGTATAGACTTAGCAGTCTTCATGCGTGCTAAGTGTATATACTTGCTGAAGAGTGTATTATGATAACAGAAGAGTGTGTAGACTAAGGCCTTCTGTTCAAGACAAGAGCCAATGTACAGACTTCATGCTGTACAGATTTGATGATGATCAAGACTGTCACGCCCCGAGCGCGTACCCGGAGATGCGTGACGAGTTTATATCAATCATGTCAATCAGAGTGGTCGTGTATTCGACACAAAGACAGAGATGCGTAAAATAGCAAGATAACCCAATCCTTTATTTCATAATGGATAGACTATTACAAATCCAATACTCTGTTTAATAAAAAGGAAAAGAATACATAGTGACTCAAGAAACTATAGAAAAGACTAGATGACACTTGTAGAATCTCTATCACTTCACTCTTGACCATTCCCATCCGATTGACTTCCATCGTCGTCGGACTTACCTGAAAAGTACAAAGGGACAAACGGAATGAGCGAACGCTCAGTAGGAAATTATATCTCAAGTACTAACAAGGGGTTTAAGTAATTACATCTTTCATGAATGCAATAAAGCTATGCATGCTCGCATAAAACGACAAGATAGAGAGAATGTAATATCAAGGAAATAAGATGACTAATCATGAACTTTCAACAAGATAACAAGTGTATTCAAGATATTCAAGCAAGTACGTTTAACAAGTCATGTCAAGAACTTTGGCTATCATGTATCAAGCAAGTAAATTACCCTTTTTCGGGCCACGCATTTCATGTCAAGTCAAGTACGATTCAAGTACAAGATGTGTGTGGAATGTCCAATCAAGCAAGTCAAGTACTCGGTATAATGCCAGATACCTTATCATTTTAACTCCCATGGGCACAAGTACTTTCGGGTGCTCCTCCCAGGACCAGATCGGGCCCTATATGCGCAGGCATTTATCATGTATTTTGACATCCACTCTTGTTTATAGCCAACATAGAATTTCAATAATCAAGCTTGTAGACACGTATGACGACTTTGATAGAATAGAGTCCAAAATATGACAAAGGACATAGAATGGCGATAATAACGGTATAATCACGATTAACGATAAAACTAGGTAGAATATGGTTCCCTTAACTTGGGTACCATGACAAATCAGTATGGACATTCTTTATATAGAATTGAGGTCCACATGAACAGTATATCAAAGTAAGATACCCTCATTCTTATCATAGAATTGAGGTTTACAAGAACGACATGATATGGCATGATATCATCATCCCATTAAGAATTTTCTTATGATATACTCTTTGTATAATCATAAGGGCCGGTATACCATGTTTCTTTAGATTGACATGGCATTAATTGTGTAATGGGTTTTAGGGTACAACCAGCTCAGTCGGCCTTGAGGGAATCCAAGGCTACGAGGAGTCTTACGGAGGTCTCTATGACTAACTCGCTAGTCCAAAGGAACGGAATGTCCAATGGAGAGCTTGTATGTCAATGAGAGTTGAGTGTGATCGATGAAACAACATGAAACGTGGGACTATACTCACGGAGTGGAGAATAGTGCCGATATATATATTATATAACATATGAAACCATCGGTTAACAGAAACAGTGAAAAATCAGTTTTACTGTAAAATAACGACTTAAGTCAAGTCATCTCTCAAGTAATTAACGCCTAACATAAGGGCGTTTACATATGCTTCTGTTTTCACAGAATTTCGATAATTCAGTAATTTATCTAAAACGCGCCCTGGTCAGGGTCATTTATTAAGAGTTGACGACTATAGTATCAGGCGTCTCATTATTTACATATTTGACAGAATATAATTAATTTTCATGATTTATCTAAAACACGCCCTTGTAAGGGGCGTTACTCTTTAATTCTATTTTTGCAGAATATATATTCCAGGATTTTAACCGAGAAACGCCCTAGGAAGGGGCGTTAGCTTTCGGATTCACGCCCTGTTCTGGGGCGTTAACATATGAAAAACGACTTTGTCCAAGTCATGAATTTAAGAAATTTACAATGTTTCAGGCAATAAAATTTCAAGAGACAGGAGGCATGGTCATGACAAGAAAATTAACAGGAATTCACAGGTAGAGTTATGCAAGATATTAGAATCGATATCTCATATTTATTGAATTTTTAAACAGGATCAATTATTAATTACATGCGATTTTCATGAAATTAACGCCTATATACAAGGCGTATAATTTTGAATTAACGACCTTGTGAGGGTCGTAACTTGTAAAATAGCGCCCTTGACAGGGGCGTTTCTTTTAAAATACTCCAGCAACATCCGAGAAACTATAATAAAACTAATACATGATATGCATGATGCTTCTTGTATTATATAAATTTAGTTTGGGCTACAAGACTTGAGAAGATCCTACCTTATGATCTGGATGAAGGAGACGAAAGGGTTTTGAAGCTTCAACTGCAACTTAATAGAAGAAGAACAATCGTTCTTCCGTCAACCTGGAGAGGAAACGAAGGAAGATTAATAATCTTCACAGATATACCGGAAGCTAGGACAAATAACGAAGAACATAACCTCGTTCTTTACGCAAGCACCTGATCCTTAACCTGCATTAAAGGAGAGGAAGAATAATCAATATTCTTCATGCGACTGTGAACAGACGGGCAAAAGAAAAACAAGAAGAACGTATGTTCTTCACTTACCGTGTAGCAGTAGATCGATCAAATGGTTTAGGGTTGGATCGATCGGGTATATTTATAGGATTTTGGAGTCCTAACAAAGGCAGTGTTCGATTGAGGGTAATACATCCCTAATAGAGTCCTTACTCTAACAGACACTTACTAGATTAGGTTAATCTTTCCCTGGATAAGCTCTGGGTCGAACGGTTCCCGAATGGAATTAACGCCTTAGGTAAGGGCGTCTACTATTAAATTAACGACTTGATTCAGGTCGTTTCTTAAGAAACGTCTTGTATAAGGGTGTTCCTTATTTTAAAACACGCCCAAGGAAAGGGCGTTTCGTTGCCTTACCGTCTTTGGCGTTAGAATTTGACGCCGCCAGATGAGGGCGTCCTTACTTTAGTCACGCCGTTTATAGAGGCGTGTCTTTTTAAATTAACGCCTTACTAAGAGGCGTTATTTGTAATTTGTTTTATTTCATCTACTTAACCCTATTCTTATTATCTGTATTACTTCTGTAATATATATGTTTTAATTCATTTCCAATATTCATTTATCAGGGTTGCTACACCCTCCCCCACTTAAAAAGAATTTGGTCCCCAAATTCAATATATATAATTATACACGTGGAGAGTGTAGAACATATACCTCTTAGAATAACTCGGGAAATCGTTTCTTCATAGATTCCTCGGTCTCCCATGTCGCTTCGTGTTCAGGATTCTCATTCCATTGCACCTTGAGCATGGGAATAACCTTATTCCTTAGAGCTCGTATTTCTCGATCTAAGATCTTCATAGGCTTCTGTTCATAGGTGAGATCTTTCTGGATCACCAGATCTCCATGTTCAATAATATGAGATGGATCGTGCACATACTTCTTCAACATAGATATGTGAAACACATTATGCACGTCGGACAATTGAGGAGGTAACGCGATGCGATAAGCAACCTCGCCAACTCTTTCAAGTACCTCAAATGGTCCGATGAATCTTGGCGTAAGCTTGCCCTTAACACCAAATCTTCGTATGCCACGTCCAGGCGATATCTTGAGAAATACATGATCTCCAATTTGGAATTCAAGATCTCTCCTTCTTGTATCAGCATAAGCCTTTTGTCTCGTCTGAGCAACTTGCAATCTTTCTCTTATTACTTGTATCTTCTCAGTTGTATCCCTTACCATGTCTGGACCTAATAGTTGTTTTTCCCCAACTTCGTTCCAGCATAAGGGTGATCGGCAACTCCTTCCATATAAAGCTTCGAAAGGTGCCATTTGGATACTAGCTTGGTAGCTATTATTATATGCAAATTTAATTAATGGCAAGTGATCATGCCAGCTTCCTCCAAAGTCAATGATGCATGCTCTAAGCATATCTTCAACAACTTGATTAGCTCTCTCGGTCTGACCATCCGTTTGTGGGTGGAAAGCAGTACTAAAGTTGAGCCTTGTTCCCAAAGAATGTTGTAATCCCTTCCAAAAATGAGAAGTAAAACGGGGATCTCTGTCAGACACGATTGAGACAGGAATTCCATGTATCCTGACTATTTCCTTGATGTACAGTGCAGCTAGCACATCAATTGACCATCGGCTTTTTATTGGCAAGAAATGCGCCGATTTAGTTAATCGGTCAATGATAACCCAGATTCCATCATGTCCTCCTTTTGATTTAGATAGACCCATGATGAAATCCATACCAATATCCTCCCACTTCCACTTAGGAGTATCTAGAGGATGTAGTTTTCCAGCAGGCTTTTGGTGTTCCGCCTTGACCTGTTGGCATGTGAGACAGCGAGATACATAGTCTGCTATTTCTCTTTTCATATTAGGCCACCAAAAGTTCCTCTTTACATCTTGATACATTTTGGTTGATCCTGGATGAATAGTGTACCTTGATCGGTGAGCTTCATCTAAGATCTTCTTCTTTAATTCCGGACAGTCGGGTATACAAGTTCTACCTTTGAATAATAATCTTCCATCAGAAGTTAGTTGAAAATCAGATTGTCCTTCTAATCTGCCTTTGATTTCCACTAATATAGGATCATCATCCTGAAGCGCTTGTATCTCAGATAATAAATCTGACTGTATGCTTACATGAGATAATGTAGCGAATTTGGATTCCGTGTCCAAGCTTATATTGAGCTCGGAGAATTGTTCAAGTAACCTCCATTCTTGTATCATACAATTGGCTATCATTACTCTCGGCTTTCGACTAAGGGCATCAGCAACATAATTACCCTTTCCGGGACGGTATTGTATATTGAAGTCGAAGTCCTTGAGATATTCTAGCCAGCGTCTTTGTCTCATGTTTAGCTCCTTCTGTGAAAATAGATATTTGAGACTCTTGTGATCGGAGTATACAGTAAACTGCACTCCATATAAGTAGTGTCTCCATATCTTTAGGGCAAATACCACCGCGGCCAGTTCTAAGTCATGGACGGGGTAATTCTCCTCATGCTTCTTCAGTTGACGTGAAGAGTATGCTATGACCTTTCCTTGTTGCATTAGGACACATCCGAGGCCAATGCCAGAAGCATCTGTGTAGACCTCGAATTTCTCTCCTTCTATTGGTAGAGCTAACACCGGAGCTGTAGTGAGATGATCCTTGAGAGTTTGGAAACTTCTTTCACATTCCTCACTCCATTCATATCGGATCTCCTTACGTGTTAATCTTGTAAGTGGTACGGCGATCTTAGAGAAATCTTTGATGAATCGCCGATAATAGCCTGCAAGACCTAAGAAACTTCTGATCTCGCTTGCATTGGTGGGTCTTCCCAGTTTCTCACAGCTTCAACCTTTGACGGATCTACAGATAGACCATCCTTTGATATGACATGTCCGAGAAAGTCACTTCTTCAAGCCAGAATTCACATTTGCTGAGCTTGCATATAATTGATTTGTCCTCAAGACTTGCAATGCGATCCTCAAATGCTCTCATGTTCTTCCTTAGTCTTGGAATATATCAATATATCATCAATGAAGACTACTATGAATTGATCCAAGTAAGGCCTGAATATGCTATTCATTAACTGCATAAAGGCAGCAGGGGCATTTGTTAGTCCAAAAGGCATAACAACAAATTCATAATGGCCATACCTGCTTCTGAATGCGGTCTTATGAATGTCATCATCTTGATCCTTAACTGATGATATCCCGACCTGAGATCAATCTTGGAAAAATATTTGGATCCTGAAATCTGATCAAATAACTCATCGATTCTCGGCAGTGGATACTTGTTCTTGATAGTGAGATGATTCAACTGTCGATAGTCGATGCACAATCTCATGGATCCGTCCTTCTTCTTCACAAATAAGACTGGTGCTCCCCACGGGGAAGTACTTGGTCTAATAAACCCTTTTCGAATTAGTTCCATCAACTGCTCCTTCAACTCTTTGAGTTCAGCCGGGGACATTCTATAGGGTGCCTTTGAAACTGGACCAGCACCAGGGACTAAGTCAATGGTGAAGGCCACTTCTCTTTGAGGGGGTAATCCCGGCAAATCTTCCGGAAATACGTCTGGAAATTCTCGCACTACCTGAATGTCTTCTATCTTGGTTTCC
Organism: Amorphophallus konjac; assembly: GCA_022559845.1. Lineage (NCBI taxonomy): Eukaryota > Viridiplantae > Streptophyta > Magnoliopsida > Alismatales > Araceae > Amorphophallus > Amorphophallus konjac. Next base: position 46,560,339 of record CM040124.1, on the reverse strand, counting down.
TTAGCTTCTTTAACAGTGACAAAAGCAAGGAAGGATACACATCCTTTCCTGACGAGCTTGCTTGCTCGAAGAGCCGAAATAAGAGGGGATTTGCTCCGACTCTTGGGGCGAGTAAAGACTAATTCTGGAAAATCTTTGAAAGCAATTCGGCTATTGCGGCAATCAACCGTTGCCTGGTATTTGGATAACCAGTCCGCTCCCAGTATAACATCATACTCCTTTAGATCGAGGCATATGAGATCTATAGGTAAATTCCTACCTTGAACCATTACCTCACAGTTTTGGTAGTGATGAGTAATATCATTTTCACTTCCCAGAGGAGTAGTTAGAACTATTTTTATCCATTCTGGTTCTAACGGTAACGGGTCGGCAAACTTCTTAGAAATAAAGGAATGTGATGCACCCGTATCAAATAAGACATAAGCACTTTTGGAACAAATTTTCAATGTACCTTCCACTAATCCGCCTTCTTCTTCAGGTTCGGTCTCCTGGATTGCATGAAGACGAGCATTCTTTGTCACCGGGCGTTTACCATCGCCGGCTTGGTCATTCATTAATGGACACTCGGGAATCCGATGCTCACGGCTTCCACAACGGAGACAAGCTCCTAATTTCCTCCAGCATTCTTCTGTCTTGTGACCAGCCTTGTCACAATGCTTGCATACTGTATTAGAAGGGGTAGTTGTGATAGAGAAAGGCTTGGTCTTTTTGAACTTATGGTCTTGAGAGGAAGAACCTCCATTATTGGGCCTCTTCTTGAAATTGGGTTTGAAAGAACCCGAACCCGTGACTTGTTCCTTCTTGTCTTTCCCTCGGATCCTATCAGATAGTTCCGTGGCATCTTCAAGTAGTTGAGCTCGGCGCACTATTTCAGAATAAACTTGGATGTCCATAGGCGCCAGTTGAGTAATATAGTGGGGCCTAAGCCCATTAAGAAATCTACGGGCTTTCATCTTCTCCGTGCTAATAAGATGCTTAGCATATCTAGACAACCTGGAGAACTGAGCTTCATAATCTGCTAATGATAAGGATCGTTGCTTTAATGCAGCGAATTCTGCAGCCTTCTTTTCTTGGACTCGGTCCGAGAAATATTTAGCATTGAAGTATTCACAAATTCTTCCCATGTTACTTGAGTAGGATCGATGGTTGCTTCAATAGACTCCCACCAGCATCTAGCATCTTTCTCTAACTGGAATGTAGCTAATAGGACTTTGTCCTGGTCCGTGCATTGCATGACACGGAATATGCGTTCGGTTTCCCGACCCAATGCTCGGTATCGTCCGGATCGGTCGATCCCATAAACTTCGGGGGATTCATGTTCTTAAAGGCTTGGTGTAAGCTTCCATCTCGTGGAGCGCCACCTTGTGCTACCTGTTGTAGCACTTGAGTCATCCCTTGAAGGGTACGCTGCATGTTACGCCATTGATCACGTTCGGCAGCCATTATCCTATAATTACAATAACTATATTAGTACGCGATCGTATTTAAAGACTCGTACATTATGTTAAATCCATCCCTTGGTTCTACCCAATCTCGCTGGTTTAAAGGTTCAACTTATCCTTGGACTTGGGTTTTTCCTAGGAATTGAATACCTTAGGCTCTGATACCACAAAAACTGTCACGCCCCGAGCGCGGAAGGTACCCGGAGACGCGTGACGAGTTTATATCAATCATGTCAATCAGAGTGGTCGTGTATTCGACACAAAGATAGAGATGCGCAAAATAGCAAGATAACCCAATCCTTTATTTCATAATGGATAGACTATTACAAATCCAATACTCTGTTTAATAAAAAGGAAAAGAATACATAGTGACTCAAGAAACTATAGAAAAGACTAGATGACACTTGTAGAATCTCTATCACTTCACTCTTGACCATTCCCATCCGATTGACTTCCATCGTCGTCGGACTTACCTGAAAAGTACAAAGGGACAAACGGAATGAGCGAACGCTCAGTAGGAAATTATATCGCAAGTACTAGCAAGGGGTTTAAGTAATTACATCTTTCATGAATGCAATAAAGCTATGCATGCTCGCATAAAACGACAAGATAGAGAGAATGCAATATCAAGGAAATAAGATGACTAATCATGAACTTTCAACAAGATAACAAGTGTATTCAAGATATTCAAGCAAGTACGTTTAACAAGTCATGTCAAGAACTTTGGCTATCATGTATCAAGCAAGTAGATTACCCTTTTTCGGGCCACGCATTTCAGGTCAAGTCAAGTACGATTCAAGTACAAGATGTGTGTGGAATGTCCAATCAAGCAAGTCAAGTACTCGGTATAATGCCAGATACCTTATCATTTTAACTCCCATGGGCACAAGTACTTTCGGGTGCTCCTCCCAGGACCAGATCGGGCCCTATATGCGCAGGCATTTATCATGTATTTTGACATCCACTCTTGTTTATAGCCAACATAGAATTTCAATAATCAAGCTTGTAGACACGTATGACGACTTTGATAGAATAGAGTCCAAAATATGACAAAGGACATAGAATGGCGATAATAACGGTATAATCACGATTAACGATAAAACTAGGTAGAATATGGTTCCCTTAACTTGGGTACCATGACAAATCAGTATGGACATTCTTTATTGAGGTCCACATGAACAGTATATCAAAGTAAGATACCCTCATTCTTATCATAGAATTGAGGTTTACAAGAACGACATGATATGGCATGATATCATCATCCCATTAAGAATTTTCTTATGATATACTCTTTGTATAATCATAAGGGCCGGTATACCATGTTTCTTTAGATTGACATGGCATTAATTGTGTAATGGGTTTTAGGGTACAACCAGCTCAGTCGGCCTTGAGGGAATCCAAGGCTACGAGGAGTCTTACGGAGGTCTCTATGACTAACTCGCTAGTCCAAAGGAACGGAATGTCCAATGGAGAGCTTGTATGTCAATGAGAGTTGAGTGTGATCGATGAAACAACATGAAACGTGGGACTATACTCACGGAGTGGAGAATAGTGCCGATATATATATATTATATAACATATGAAACCATCGGTTAACAGAAACAGTGAAAAATCAGTTTTACAGTAAAATAACGACTTAAGTCAAGTCGTCTCTCAAGTAATTAACGCCTAACATAAGGGCGTTTACATATGCTTCTGTTTTCACAGAATTTTGATAATTCAGTAATTTATCTAAAACGCGCCCTGGTCAGGGTCGTTTATTAAGAGTTGACGACTACAGTATCAGGCGTCTCATTATTTACATATTTGACAGAATATAATTAATTTTCATGATTTATCTAAAACACGCCCTTGTAAGGGGCGTTACTCTTTAATTCTATTTTTGCAGAATATATATTCCAGGATTTTAACCGAGAAACGCCCTAGGAAGGGGCGTTAGCTTTCGGATTCACGCCCTATTCTGGGGCGTTAACATATGAAAAATGACTTTGTCCAAGTCGTGAATTCAAGAAATTTACAATGTTTCAGGCAATAAAATTTCAAGAGATAGGAGGCATGGTCATGACAAGAAAATTAACAGGAATTCACAGGTAGAGTTATGCAAGATATTAGAATCGATATCTCATATTTATTGAATTTTTAAACAGGATCAATTATTAATTACATGCGATTTTCATGAAATTAACGCCTATATACAAGGCGTATAATTATGAATTAACGACCTTGTGAGGGTCGTAACTTGTAAAATAGCGCCCTTGACAGGGGCGTTTCTTTTAAAATACTCCAGCAACATCCGAGAAACTATAATAAAACTAATACATGATATGCATGATGCTTCTTGTATTATATAAATTTAGTTTGGGCTACAAGACTTGAGAAGATCCTACCTTATGATCTGGATGAAGGAGACGAAAGGGTTTTGAAGCTTCAACTGCAACTTAATAGAAGAAGAACAATCGTTCTTCCGTCAACCTAGAGAGGAAAAGAAGATTAATAATCTTCACAGATATACCGGAAGCTAGGACAAATAACGAAGAACATAACCTCGTTCTTTACGCAAGCACCTGATCCTTAACCTGCATTAAAGGAGAGGAAGAATAATCAATATTCTTCATGCGACTGTGAACAGACGGGCAAAAGAAAAACAAGAAGAACGTATGTTCTTCACTTACCGTGTAGCAGTAGATCGATCAAATGGTTTAGGGTTGGATCGATCGGGTATATTTATAGGATTTTGGAGTCCTAACAAAGGCAGTGTTCGATTGAGGGTAATACATCCCTAATAGAGTCCTTACTCTAACAGACACTTACTAGATTAGGTTAATCTTTCCCTGGATAAGCTCTGGGTCGAACGGTTCCCGAATGGAATTAACGCCTTAGGTAAGGGCGTCTACTATTAAATTATCGACTTTATTCAGGTCGTTTCTTAAGAAACGTCTTGTATAAGGGCGTTCCTTATTTTAAAACACGCCCAAGGAATGGGCGTTTCGTTGCTTTACCGTCTTTGGCGTTAGAATTTGACGCCGCCAGATGAGGGCGTCCTTACTTTAGTCACGCCGTTTATAGAGGCGTGTCTTTTTAAATTAACGCCTTACTAAGAGGCGTTATTTGTAATTTGTTTTATTTCATCTACTTAACCCTATTCTTATTATCTGTATTACTTCTGTAATATATATGTTTTAATTCATTTCCAATATTCATTTATCAGGGTTGCTACAAAGACACCTTTGGACATCAGCCCAAGGCGTCAACGCTTCCAACGTGCAGCGTCGCCTCAGCTCCTCAAGCGAGATGCTCACGCCCTTGGCAACTGGCCAATGCGTCAACGCATCCAGTGTCAGCGTCGACGCAGTGAACAAGACAGGTGATGAACAATGCATGCACTAGCTTTACCAATGTGTAGACTTCATGAGATGCAATGCAAACTCTGTACAGACTTTACTCAATGTATGGACTTCACATAAGAAGCCAACGGCTGTACAGACTTAGGCAACCTTCAACTCACTGCGATGTACAGACTCTGAAGGACAACAGCCAATGTATGGACTTGCTTAGCCTGAGGCACTATGTAGACTTCAGCTCAAGGCCAGTGTATGGACTTGATGAGACACTCATGAGTGTGTAGACTTAGAGTGAGGCATATAGTGTAATACTGCAACAGACTGTATAGACTTTGGCAAAAGCATGAGACGTACCCTAAGACGATGAAGTCTGTATAGACTTTACTGTGAATGGATGCTCAGTGAGACGCAAGTTGAGACGATGCAGTTTACAAACTTCATGTAATGCATGCAGACGTTGAACAATAGAATGTACAGACTTTGCCATGAGACGCTGAACAAGACACTCCAATGAATAGACTTGCTGGATGCACTGTAGACAATGTATAGACCTTGAAGGCTAACAAGCGTCCTCAGTGTACAGACTTGGGCTGTACAGACTTTGACTCAAATGTGCATATGAGACGCTGAATGAGACAATTCACTGTATAGACTTGGCCTAAGACAATGCATGAGACGGACTATGTATAAACTTGCGTTACGGTAGCAATGTATATACTTCATGAACAGACGATGTACCTACTTGGAGTTGATGCATGCTGTGCAATGTACATACTTTGAAATCATGCAGGCTGATGTGCAGACTTCAGTTGAAACAATGTAGCTACAGTGCAATGTACATACTTCATGCAATGCAAAGCAGACCAAAGTACAGACTTCCTAAATGCTTCAAGACCTTGCACATCAAATGTCTAGACTTCACGAGGTGAACGGCTGTACATACTTCCCATGTGAGGACAGCCGCTGTACAGACTTTGTTGAAGTGTGAAGGAGTTGAGTGTATAGACTTCGCGATGTGAAGACTTTGTCAAAGATAGCAGGCCGATGTACAGACTTGAGCGAGTCAAGGTCTGTATAGACTTGAAGATCATTCAGCGACCAATGTATAGACTTTCCAATGGAAAGGCTGTACAGACTTGAAACAATGGAAGACAACGAGTGTATAGACTTTGAAGTGCAACGTAGGTAAAACTTCCAATGTTCAGACTTCAAAGATGAACGTAGGTAAAGAACCCAATGTGCAGACTTGGAAGTGCAACGTATGAACAGATGCCAATGTACAAACTTTGGCAAGTAACGATGTACAGACTTGCACAGTTCCAGCTGAAGAATGTATAGACTTTACCTATTGAATGTGGCTGTACAGACTTGGAGAGTTGAACCCAATGTACAGACTTGTTGATATCAAACCGATGTACAGACTTGCAATAAAGCTTGCAGAAGGCGATGTATATACTTTGATGCCCAACGCCAATGTACTGACTTTGAAGAGAAGACAAATGTATGGACTTGTCTTGAGATGCTGCATGAGACGGTGCAGGATGTATAGACTTGCATGAGACAGTCAGTGTGACGCTCAGCAATGTATAGACTTTGAAATGACTGAAGAGGATGTACATACTTCAAGAGATGCAGCATGCCAATGTATAGACTTCATGAAAAAACACATGATGCAATGTGTGGACTTGGTGACACATGCAGACAGATGAGTGTACAGACTATGCCAGCAAGCTACACGATGTGTAGACTTAGAAGTGCCTGCAGCTGTGCAATGTGCAACCAGTGTATGGACTTGTCGTGCCTACACAGGGCGTTGTACACACTTGCTGCCTGATGCAAATGTGCAGACTCTATAACTGGTTATGAATGCTTTATGCAGCAGATAAACAGTCTGAACTTCAAATGCAATGACTCACAGTGTAAGCAGATAAACTGACTGAACATATGAAAGACAGACTAAATATAGAATGACTGAATAAAAATATGGTGACTCACAGTGATTAACTCACATTAAAACCAATCATCACAAACCCCTAAAGCCAATCATCAAAACCACAAGCCACAGGGGCCAGGGGCACAACACCCCTGGTCAAGCTGTTTGGCAGCACCTGTTGCAGACTGAGTCTGCGGTCTCTAGCTTGTGCTAGTGGAAGCCTCACTCCGGTTGGGAGTGAGGGGTGGACGTAGGTATGCGGACCGAACCACCTAAAAATCCTGATGTTCTGTGGTTTGTTTGTGGTCTGCTCTTCCATATCTCCTATCTCTTTCACAGGTTGTTTGAACAGTCTTGTTTCGATCTGCAGTGACTTTGAGCATTACATATCTTGTTAATGAGTCTGGTTTGCATTGTTCTGTCTTTGGCATTAGACTTCATCAGGTTCCACTGGTATAGTTAGCAGTTCATCTGGTCGATCAAATGTTTATTTGAACTCTATAGCTTTTATTCTGCAACTGTATCTAGTAGCATGCGAATTATTTTAATTTGGGCAATATTTTAGAAGGGGATACATTCACCCCCCCCTCTGTATCGATCGCACCGTCCCAACAGACTTGACTCAAATAAAAGGAAAATTACATAATAAGAAAATAAAAATACATGATATGACTCGGAATAAATTGGCGAACAAGATGTAGCACTGTTGGCGATCATCAGGATCCTCGAACAAATGAGATTGCCGGTGATGTCCCCATCATATTCTCATGTATCCAAGGGCGGCCAAGCAGCGCCTTGTATGAGGTGCGAGAATCAATGACATGAAATTGCACCTTCGTGACAAAGTCCGCTAGAGTGAGTGTGAACTCTGCTACTCCTAGCGACACTTCGCACTTCTGATTGAAGCCGGCAATGCGCATATCCCTGACCTTTTGTAGGTGCACGTTAAAGTAGTGCCTCTTATATATCCTGTAGGGCAGGATGTTGACAGCTGCCCCGGGGTCCACCAGGATTCTGTTCAGCTCCCGGCCATTTAGATGTCCCCTCATATACAGAGGTCTGTTGTGACTGGTGGTGGGGAGCAACATGTCTTCCTGGGTGAAGGTCATGCTGGCCTCCGGCAGTGCCTCAGCTAGGCAGGCTTCATATTGGGCAGGCGTCTGGAGAGCAGTAATGATCGCCTGTCAAGTCTCTTCACTGAGAGAGAGGATTTCCCAGACAGTGAATCTTGCTGGGAGCTTCTTCAATAGTTTGACCACCCGACTTCCAGCTCGGACATTGGATAGCTTCATTTCATCTGCCCACCTGGGCTTGGAAGATCCTTGGACTGTGGCCCCTGATGGACCTGCTTCATCGGACTCGGAGGCTACACCCTTTTGCTTGGGATTATCTCCTGGCTGCTCCTCATTGGCTGCTGTCGGGCGAGTTTCTACCTCTTCTGACAATTCGGGAGATTGCTAGAGTTGTGGGTGACTGCCCCCGGTTACCGGTTAAACCTCCCAGCATGGCTGCTTCCCTTTTGACATCTTTATGAACTCCAGAAATGAAGGAGTAGGAGTGCCGCCCCCACTTTGGTTGTATAAGCCTGACGGAGGAGGGATTTGAACTCCCCTGACCTCCGGAGGGGGTATCTTGTAGGGTTGCTCCCCTCTGAAGATAATGTTATTGTTGGCGGGCGACTGACGCCCCCACCTTCGGCCCAACCGGGTTGCATGTGCGGCAGTTACAGCTTCGGCCTAGCTTTCCTTAGCGGCGGGTGTGAAGCAAATCACTTCTTCATCCTCTTCACCGGGAAAATTGAACAGAGCAGAGAGGGTGTTGCAAGAAAGGATCACACCCGTTGTAGCCTTGTCGGCCCTTCTCTTCCTTCTTTGTCTTCTTTTCTTTTCTTTGGCTGGCGCTTGCCCCCAGAACAGGCTGCCATCCCGGTCTGATGCTTTGTCAGCTTCCTCTTCCTGCTTTAGTGAAAGCTGTTCCAGCTCCTGCCACGGGAGATGATCCCGTACCAGCAAAGGTTCTAGCTCAGGCTGTACATACTCATCTAGCCCATTTATGTAGTCCTGTAGCCGCCAGGCTTCTGGACTGATCTTCTTGACTGTCGGCAATGGAGTCTGCCTCCTCCGGTTGCGGGTAGGTATTTGGATAACTGCTGGCGGATTGGTCCACACAGGTGTTGCTACTGGTGAAGGGGGTCGTGGCGTGACGCCACGAATATGTGCCCCGGTGCCGGGCGAGGCAGGCCCTTTTTCTTGGCTCTTGCAGGGACTTGCTGCCATCCCTCCTGTTCTTTTATTGGGGCCAGAAAGTAGGCTTCATATGTACGCTGAGTACTGGCTTCTGTGGTCTCCTCAGGCAAGGCTTGATACAGAGAGACCATGTTGATGGTGGCTCTTCTTACGGGCGCCTCATGTGGTTGTGGAGGGTCGACCTTGTACTCCCCCAATTCTATTTCTTCCTTTCTCACCATGCCTTCGATAATATCCTTGAAAACATAACAGTCTTCAATTGGATGCCCCAGCATCTGGTGGTAGGGGCAAAATCTTGGGCTATCTCTTCTCTTCAGGTCCTCCGGCCTCCTCGGCTTAGGCAGGGTGACCTTATCATACTGGGTAACCCAGTCAAATAAGATCCTGGTCTTCTCCTTTGGGAAAAAGTAGGCCTTCTTCATTTTATCCCGGAGGGATGGGCCTTCTTCGCCATCTCCGGTCTTGGCAGGCTGAGGAGCAGCTGTCTTCTTGCCTTTATCTTTTTGCTATTCAAACGCCTTGATATCAAGGGCATTTGCTTCTTTCAGTGCCTGGCGTCGTTCTGCTGCCTTTCCCTTTTGTGCAGTAGGAATATTTGGTGTAGGGGCCGGTTTCGCTAAGAAAGCCTCCACTTCGGCCACAATATTGTTCAGACGGTCGAACGATCGGATTTCCATGGCAATCATCTTCTCCAGTACCTCTCTCCTGAGGTTCTGTTTGTAGATCTGTACAGCGTCCTCCTGGGGCGGGGGCCGCTTGCATCTCATCCCGAGGTTCCTCCACCTCTTGATGTAGTCGAGAGCGGTCTCATCTGCCCTCTGCCTTGTTGAATAGAGTTCAGCCACTGTGACTTCCCTCTCTGTGACGTGGAATCTTTCTCTGAACTTCCTCTGCATGTCCGACCAGTCGCTGATCGACCCGGCCGGGAGGCTGGAGTACCATTCAAATGCGAGCCCCGTGAGTGAGGACCCGAAGAACTTCAATAAATATGACTCGTCGGTGGCCAAGTCACCCATGACGGTCATGTAATAGGCAACATGTTCCTTCGGGGATCACTTCCCGTTGAACTTGTCGAACTTCGGCGGCTTGCTAATCCTGGGAGGGAGCCGCTTGGCAGCATGATGCGGTGGGTATGGAACCCTATATGCATCGAATACAACATAGTCACCTTCAGCCCTTTCAGCGAGCTTCATCTCGATCATCCTTTCTACCATCATCTTGCTCATGATGGTCGGGTCGACCGGTTCCGGGTAGAAATGCGTCGGTTGCAAGTAGGGGGTGACCAGGGTGGTCGCCTGTGGAGGAGGGCGCAGCAATGGAGGCGTCTGGTGCACCTGTGGCAGCATTGGTTGAGCCAGCGGCTGTGATGGGTGCTGTTGAGTTGTCGCCAAGTTTGGTTCCGCCTGTAGAGGCGGGGTATAGAGTGGTAGGAAGTCGTTGTTGCTGATGGCTCCCCTTGATGATTCGGCCTGCACATCAGGCTGCTTGGAGGTAGAGGACTGCTCTGTCCTTTCCATCCATTGCTTCTTCAGCTATTCTATCTTCTGGCGGTACCTCTGGAGCATCATCAGTACGGCCGGGTCCATAGCTGCTGTGCTGGGAATGGCCTCTGTCGTCTCGCCAGATGCACCCTCAGGTAGGATGTCAAGCAAGACATCTTCTTCTTCACCTGCCATTATCACATTTGCTGTGAGAATAACGGCCTTGTCATGCTGTTGGAGGCGAGGCAGGGCTTGCTTTCCTTCGGTCGCCGCCAGCTTCTCTTTTGCGGCCTCCACTCTTCGAGTGCTCGGCCCCGGTCTTCCGGCTAGCCAGGCCAACTCTTGAGGCTCCTCGGGCAATTTTCCATAATGGCCATCTATCCCGGCCATAGTGCATGTGAAAATCTGCATCCTTCCTTTCTGTCTGCGAACCCTCCTCTTGACATTCCCCAGGAAGGTAAGCCTTTCAAGCACAGAGATCCTTCTCTTTTCCCCTTGGTGGGGAGCAGTTTCATCGGCTTGAACATCAGAGCCGTCTTCATATCCATTGTCATCAACCGATGACGTCATCCTCCTACCTTCTTCTTCTCCCACTGCCATTAATGGACAGCGATCTTCTTCAGCTGCGGCTGCCTGCAACAGCTGTTGTTGGCCCAAAGAGGGGTTGCCTAACCCCCTAAAATAACTTCTGACCATATTGGTATTTCTTCTTGCCCTCGGCCCGAGTGCAGGGTCGGGGATAATTGTCGACCTCCCATCGGAGGAATGTAAGCAAACCGAGCCCTCTCGGTAGTCTGCTATAATCTTCTTCCCACAACGGGGATGTTGGCTTGTCGGGCGCAGGCCCTAAAGCTTTCTCGACGTGGCGGATCCACGATTGCCTCTTCCTTCCTCAGGACAGGGTCCCTCTTCTTGCTCTCTTCTACTCTGGTGAACCAGGGGTGGTACTGCACTGGAGCTTCTTGCTGGACAGGCTGGACCTTTTTGGGGACCCAAACCTGTTTGAATCTTCTGGGCTTGGGAGCCAACCTTCTCTGGCCATGGCAGCCGGCTTCTTCTTCTTCGGCTCTTCTTCCAGCAAGAGCCTGATTGGAGTTGCGGACTGGCACTGTAGGGATCACCTGGTCCGGGCTCACTTGAGCCTTATGTCCATCTAGAAAGACGCGGAGGCCACCGACTAGCATAGACTTGCCGGATGCGGAGAGACGTCCGGTCACAGTAGCATCAACCTTCCTTCGGGGGTTCCAGTGTCAGCGCCTCCCGAAGTTCTTGGAATATGATGCACCATGCAGCTGGCGACTTGAATCGGGCTGGTAGGCGAGCCAGCACAGTGTCGAACCTTCGAGGCCTCGACCCTCTCTGCAGCCTTCTCTTCTGCGGGCCTTGAGGACTCCGTCTGTAGCATGTCGGCAAAGGCCAACCCCAAGAAGTTGGGGAAGCCTACAGCTGGTGGGAAGGAGCCGAAAACCATGGGCACCGCCAGGTACCCGTGTTCCGCGTGGTCGATGACGATTGCGGGGCCGAAGCCAACACCGGTGAGTCCGTATGACGTCATCGTTTGCCTGAGACAAACAGACAAACAATCAGTATTCTTTGGGGAAGCCCCCGAAGGTATCCACTCTTGGCAAAGAGATAAAGGGTGACTCAGAAGTCCCACCGGGCGTGCCAGACTTGTGGGAGATGAAAAAAAAATTTATATGATTTTTTTATTTTAGAATATCTTTATTTGATATTTATTCGGTTATTTTTTTGTTTGTTTATTTGGTTTATTAATTAGGCGTGCCAGTCACTAGCGTGACAATTTATTGTGCGCTTGACCTGACTCAGTCAGTCGATTGTGATATTCGTGTCAGGACCCGAAGTCCGTCATACCATAAAGGCTATGACGTTAATTACGTCCTTCCAAAGAAGGACAACCCTTGATTAGTTGCCAAGAAAGGATGCCTCGGGAGCAAAACAAGATAAGACTATTACGCTAACTCCGCTAACGGGATGCGAAACATGCATAGAAAACCATGCTACGCTGGACATGATGACAGTGTTATGGCGCAAATCCGGCAGCATATCCCCTTATTTTGGACTATGCCAAAGGGGGAAAATAGGTCATCCACCCACGGAATGCCGGGATAGAAGCCAAAAGAGAGGCGGGCGTAGCCCTAGATCCAAAAAGGATTTGAGTGTGACGGGACAATGTCCATTACCATGGTGTTTGTTGATATTCCCTTTAGAGACCATTGGGGGACTTGCAATGGCAGGACTCCCAGGGTCAGTAGGGTTGGAAGAAAACTTGACAGTTAATGGCATACAATATCGGGGTAAGACCCCGTGAATATAGCTCCGTTTAGGCATGGATGAAGAACCATGAAACCCTCATGATATGATGGGGACTGGTATAATGGCCTGTGGGGGTCAGGGTCCTAAGTCTAGGCTGATGGTGGACTCGGTAGGGCTTCTGGAAGTTGGATATATGACAGGTGGCCAACAACGGAAGTAGCCGGTGCGGCTAGGGTTTCGGCACGAAGGTAAACGGTGCGGCAGGGTCGGCACGACCAGCTTGTCGGCGTGCCCTTCACCCGGCGTGAAAGCGGCGCTGGGAGGAGGTTGCGCCGGGAGGACTTGTGGCGCCGATAGCTGGGTGTTCATTAATTTTTCAAGTGTTGTGATTGCTTTAAGAATCCAAAGGGGACTTTTACGTTCAATGGGGGTTTCATGAGCTTATTCATGCTGGCCTTTGAGCAGGCTAAAGAGTGAGGGTAGGCTCATCCATAGGAAGTCTAGAGAGACCACGTGACTACGATGGTTATGTTCCCCTTTGACGGTTGTGAGCAGAGGATCATAAGACGGTGAGCTCAGATCTCCGTCACACAGTTGGGGTTAGATTCATAATTTTGGTGAAAGCATCACACTATACGATAGAGTAAAGCTCGGGGACGAATTTTGACTGCACCTCCCCTTATTTTAGAGTGTGCCAAAAGGGTATTATAGGTCATCCACTCATGAAATGTCAGAGTGGAAACCAAAAGGGAGGCGAGCGTAGCCCTGGATAGCAAAAGGATCCCCATCTTATGTGACATTATCCACGTATTGTAAGATTCATTAATGTCCCCATGTATAGTCAACGGAGGACATACAGTAGCAGAACTCCGTGATTTAGTGGGTTGGCAGAATGTGGGGAATTAACCCCTTTGATATAGCTCCCACGAGGGTCTAGGGAAGGATGGTATTTCTCCTCAGAAGGATGGGTCATCATGAGCAAGGCTGGCATGGCTCGAAGGCATCGGCACGAGCATATCAGGGTGGCCGTCTTCAGCATGAAAGGTGTGAAGGTCTCGGCGCGACAAAAGAAGTCCAGTCGGCGAGGGCAGCCCTCGGCGCGAGACTCGCGCTGAGAGGGGTTCGCGCTGGGAGGGTTTCTGAAATGAGGGTTTCAGCGATGTTTTGAGGAGATTTTGGAACGGAGGCTTAAAGGGGCTCTGGGAGCTTTAGAGGAGGGTTTATCTAGGGGTCTACAAAGAAGGTTTATTCAAGGGTTTGATGACCATTGACGGTGATTACAGAGAGGGTATAATCCAAGGGGATGGCAGCCTTCCCTCTGGGGCCTCATTGGGGGCAGAACCACGGACAGAAACTTCTGAATTTATTCCTCTTCATTTCACCGACGAGAAGTCATGAGATGGACTGTCTCAATCTCTCGATGTGGATGCGAGGTTGAAAGGAAATATAGTGGGAAAAGCCTTCAACAGATCCAGAAGACCAAACTATAAAACACGCCTAGTTCGCAGTAGCCATGGCATATATTGAACCTCGGATGCAGAGAAAGAAAGGAGAACGAAAGGGGCTAACTTCAACCCTCTTTTTATTAACCATTTCAACCAAACAACGTACGCATCTAGCTCAGAAGAAAAATACAACTAAGGAAAAATCGTACGCATACTAAATCCTTGATAGGAAGGTTACATTAGCATTCGATGCTACTGGGGCGAAGATGCTCGAAAGTGGACCCAAAAGAAGAAAAGGCACATTCAAATAAAAGACAGGGAGAAGGGGAGACTGTAGCCCCTCAGGGCATCTTGAAACCGATCCCACCTTGATTTTCCCCCCGAATCTCTGCAACTATTTCCTCTCTTCAGCTTCTATGGAGGGCTCTCGAGCTCCCCTTTCTTGCAGTGGCTGCTGCTCTCTATTCCCTCTATTGCCTCTTCTTCTCTTCTTTTTTTTCTCTTCTGTTGTCTTCTGTTCCCTCTTCTGTTGTTGTTGTTTTTCGAAGGCAGCTGTCTTTATAGAAGGGTGGCCTTCTGTTCTCGGCGTGAGCTTCCCGGCGTGCCTCACCACGCATCATCTCGGCGCGCCTGGCTTCGTATTGGGCTTGGCCCATCTGTTCAGAACCCGGCGCCGGAAGAGGCTCATCTAATGGGCTTCTTTTCATTGCTCTGGTGGGCTTCTTGGTATATTCCTCTTGAGGCTTGTTTAGCACCTTGCGTTCACGCCCATGTGTGAGGCAGTGTGAATCCCTTTTCATGAGAATCAGAATTGTCTGAAGATCCTCTTCAGCAGGCAGATGGTTGCATGAATGTTGTTATAATTTTATCAACCCGACTATCTGAATGACAACAGTGCTGGACAGCGGCCTAGCCAGAGATGGCTTTAGCCGGACAGAGTGTTAGGGATAGTGGACCTCTTCTATTCTGATTCTCAGAACTTCCAGGGATGGCATAGGAGCCGCATCAATGGTTGACCTTCAGGGCCCCGAGTCTGCTTTGGTCTCTTCTGGTATATTTTAGGTGTCAATAGAGGCAGATAGAACACAATACGGAGTAAGGAAAGCTTGAGTACTTGCAACCTGCACACTTCGCAAACGGATTTCGTGTCTGTCCTCAAAACAAATAGATAGAAAGGAACAAAATATAAATATATAAATATATATATATATTTTTTCATTTTTTAATTTTCTTGATTTTTCTTATTTTTGAAAATATTTGATTTTTTTGTCAGGACTTTGAAAATATTTGATTTTTTTAGAATTTTGACAATATCTGATTTTTTTGGATTTTTTGATAATAGCAATCCGCAGCACCTAAAGACAGGCTCGAAGTACTGGCTAGATATCGTCGTTCCTACCCCTTTCATTAAAGGCTTCCCTTAAGTAGGGCGTGCATGTGAGGGTGGCTTACCACAACCAACCACTTCTAAAGAACGGTGCCCCTACTAAGGCCATACCCGGGATACAACCCAGCCTAAGCAGAAGAAAAATTGGAGACAAGCTTCATGCAAGATGGGAGATATCAAGGCTCGAATTCCTTCCAGGGCACTACCCCTCAAAGAGATAGCCTGTTGCACCGGGGCTTTGTGTCTTTGATTTTTTTAGACCCATGTTTATCAGGCACGCATGCGGCCGGGCTCATGACGTCCCGCGGGGAACTGTACTGCCACTCTTGCCATGCCTTCGATTCATAATTTTTCTTTCGATTCATTCATTGTGATAGCCCTTATTGGCTAGATAAAGTATGAACACTCATTTTTGATGGGTCAAGATTGCCCCTATTTGAGACCTCTCTCGTATTAGGGAGCACCTAGGTTGGTCATCTCATCCATCCATCTCTTGCCCATTCACTCGGCCGAGCAGAGAAAAGAAAAGACCTTTGTGCATACCCAAAGTATGGCCAAAGTAGCAACGATGTTGCACTAGAGAGATCGACTATGGCTTGCCGTGAAGTGTGTGAAAAATCCATACTCAAGATCACCCTCAACAATCGGGGAAAGAAACTAGACTCCCAGCATGGAGCTATCACCAGCCTAAGGATGCTGCAGAAGCTAACTTTCTATTTGACACAAAGTTAAGATTGAATTTAAACAAAAAGCTTCTAAAGCCACTCAATCATGTAGAGGAATCAACATTATAATCATGTGCCAAAATAGTAGAAATAATGGGAATGAAAGCACATTTCTTGCACAAAATAAAGATACCTTTGTAAATCCATGGCATGGAAGTATGATGTGACACCACCTTGGGGTGATAGTCACAAGATCAAATGCCCCTTGGACCTAGCAAGCAACCAACGCACGGACCGGTGACTTTACTCGAGCGGACTCACCCGCTAAGCGCACTCTTGCGCCCGTAGGCAACCTGGTGATGGTGGTGAGGGTTCGGGACGGGACCTCACTTCTCCGGAGGTTGGCTAGCTTTGGATTGAACCCCCAAGGGTCCTGGGATGCCCACTCTCATAGGCGGTCAGCACGCCGAGGGCGTGGGATTTAATGGCTCTCTCGCAACTCGCCCGCGGTAGTCACTTAATTATAAGCAAATTCAGGTTCGGGCACTCTCTTATCGCCGACGGCACTAAGATGCAATACTAATTAAGCAAGGGAATCCAGCAAAGAGAAGTGTTCAGTGGATCACCTGATCGGTGTGAAGACACCGATCTCGGCCGGAGACGAGGGCGAGCGAGGAAGCGTGGGCTTACCCGCACGCCGCGTCGGAGAAGCTTCAACCTGTTTAAAGTGTTACAACACTACACCTCTCACAGGAGGGGGGATCTAGGAGTGGGGGTTAACTGATATTACATCCAAAACTACCTCCACATAGGGAGGGGCCTTCAGTCGGCCAAGCGGGGAGGGGTGACGCCGGACTAGCGATCAACAAGGAAGCCGACATCAGTTCTGTCCGCTGTATGTGCTTCAGGACTGACTGATGGTTATCACAATGCTGTGGCCACTCCAGAATTTTTCCGAAGATGAAACCACTTGGAGATTCTTTGTAGCTGGATTGGGATGACGCCTGAATTTCTTTGATTTCTTTGGACACCTCTGCTGGTCAGGGTAGGGGCTTGAACTGGGTGGCAGACCTTCGGTTCTGACTGCTTTAGGTTCCCAACAGCAGGATGAAGAGGGTGCCACGAGCGCTCCAGAGCTCAGAATCCGGTGCCGCCAGAGTCGTTAAAACCGTTGACGAGTCCTCTTCGAAGCAAGACTGACGGAGATGCCAAATGTTATCAGAGTAGGCCGGTAGACTCTGAACACTGGGGGAGGGTCGGTGCAGAGTGAGTGGAAGCGGAACCGCGTACCCGGGGAAGAAAATTGATAACTTTTAGATCCGATCGCCAAACTGGGCTCTGCTTCTTGGGGATGACAGAATACTTGTAGTAGAATAGTTTTGCAGAATAACTCTCTCTCAGATTCCCACTAGGGTCGCCACAGTTGAGCTTCCCATCAGGTTCAGGTGCTCTGCAGGGGAAGCTTCGCGTAGTCGAGGGAGAAATTCTCTCCCGGGCAGCACTATGCTCGAACGATGACGAAACCACCGCCGTTGTGAAGAAGGCATGCAGACGCTTCCAACGGTGCCTCTTGAGCCTTCAGGAACGTCCGGAGGAAGCCGTGGTCGCCTTTGAAAACTGCTACTCGTCTGTAGATCTTCAGTTGAGAGCTGTAGGTTGAAGATGACGGGGGGGAATGGGGTATATGGGAGGGGAAATGGGGGTGGATGAGTGTGGGGAAAGCCCGGGCTGTGAGGGGGTCTAGGAGGGGGTGTTCCAAGGTGGGGGAAGGAAAGAATGGGGTCTGAAAGGGGGTCTAACAGGTGGTGGGAGGAGGAGCTACGAATTTGGGAAGGTGGGTGAGAGGGAAAGGGTATTTGAAAATGGGTTTAAGGGTGGGATTAAATTTTGGTCTTGGGGGATGGGAAGAGGTGTGTGGGGAAGGTAAAAGGGGGCTTGGGGAGTGGGAATTCTCCCTTGGGAGATGAGAGGGTGCTTGGGGAAGGGGAGTGGGTGGTTGGTGATTAGAGGGTGGAGTGAGGAGTGGTGGAATCTCCCTTGGGGCTGGGGTGGAGTTAAGGTGGGTTGGTGGGGAGTTGGGGATGAGTTATTGGAGGGGGGGAAGAGAGAGAAAGGTGGTTGGGAGGGGAGGAGAGAGAAATGGGCACAAGTTTTAGAGAGAGAAAGTGGAGGAGAGAGAAAATGACTTATTAGAGAGAGAGTGGTAGAGAGAGAGAGGGGGGATAGGGGCTTCTCATCCACTCAATTGGCTTCTCACCAAAAGAAGAAGATTTAAGTTGGACACTAGAGAATTCAAATTTTCATTCATTCATTGATTCATTAACCTCAAATGGGGAGATGGGGGTCCTATATATAGGCAACCCACAATTTAAAAAAAGTCCTTGACACTTGACATAAAGACAAATAACCAAGGGGGGTAGGGGCGCCCTTGGGCCTAGCCCACAGAATTGGGCCCAATATGCAACTTAATCACCCTAATGACACTTAAGCTAGGTAAATGACTCATTAACCTAGGTACAAGACTCAAATAAAAAGAAAAATTATAATGATATGACTCAAATAAAATATGAAAATTACATGACTCGACTCCGAAAAATATGACGAACACAATGGAGCTATGCTGGTGAGCAATCAAAGCTGTGAAAAAATGTGAAGGGCGAGAGATGCCCCCATCATACCCCCAGGGTGCGAAGAACTCGACTCCGTCGAGTATGGGTCCGCCAGGGGAGAGGTCCTCCAATGCAGCTCCGGGTGAGTCACAACCTCCAAACTCAACCTTGCATCCTTAGCCGGGGGATGGCTCTTCATCCTCTCAAGGTGGCTCGGTCACACCCTCTTGCTGGCGATGGTACCTGTTGTGCCCCTGTGTGGTTTGTGTGGTTTTGATGATGGCTGACACACCATGAGTCACACTGAGGTGTGCTAATTAATTTAGATGACTGTTTGACTGCTTAAATATCTGATTGTTTACTTGAATAGCTAATTCATGAATATGGCTAGATTGGGTTAACGTAGTGGCAAATTGTTCATGCAGTGCGTTGACGCAGTTGGAGATTGGGTTGACGCATTGGCTGTCTGTTTACTAGCTACATTGACGCTACAAGGACACTGCGTTGACGCAGTAGTTGCTGGTTTACTTGCTGCGTTGACGCAGTGGAACAGCTGGGTTGACACCATGCTGCTTTGTCTATTTTTTGTGTGAAAGTCTATACACTGCAAGATGTTCATGTCTGCACATTGGTGTTTTTCCCTACGTTCTGGCCAAGTCTATACAGCCTCATCTTTACCTTCGTTCCAAGCCAAAGTCTGCACATTGGCCAAGTCTACACATCAGCCTGTGGCCTTCTTAGCTGAAGTCTGTACAGCGTCCGTTGTCTAGAGTTCTTGAAGTCTGTACATCAGACTGCTTCTTTTGAAGTCTATACATCGTGGCCTTAAACTTTGAAGTCTGTACACTCCTTATTTCAAAGTCTATACAGCGTGAACAGTGCGTCTTCTTCTCCAACTCTATACATCGCTCGCTCTATCAGCCTTTCATCATAAAGTCTATACATCGTTCCTCAAAGGCTAAGTATATACATCCGTCAAACGCCTCAAAGTCTGTACACTGGTTTTCACGAGAAGTCTATACACTGGTCTTCACTTGAGGTCTGTACATTGGCTCAGACTTACCAAGTCTGTACACTGCCTTTGGGTTCCAAGTCTATACACTCCCTCAGTGTACATACTTATTCATTTGCTGTTTCAAAAGTCCATACACTCGTTTCTAAGGCAAGTCTATACAATCATCTTTGAGCATCAAAGTCTGTACAGCCTGTCTGTCTTCATGGGTTCTGTGCTTTTAGTGCGTTGACGCACTTGGCTGACTGCGTAGATGCAATTGTGCGTCTTTCGCTTTCTGTCTTGTTCACTGCGTCGACGCTGACACAGGATGCGTTGACGCATTGGCCAGTTGCCAAGGGCGTGAGCATCTCGCTTGAGGAGCTGAGGCGACGCTGCACGATGGAAGAGTTGACGCCTTGGGCTGATGTCCTCACGAAGTCTGTACACTCAGTTAAACTTTCAAGTCTATACATCATCTAATACTGTCTTTGACTGATTATCTGACAGGATTAATGAACGAGGTTATTAAGACTGGCACGTGATCCTAGAGGCTGAGATGCTGACACGTGGACCAAACCTGCTGGGCGGGAATCGTCGAGAGCATAAGCCCTAGCTGCCTGCTGCTGGTATAAATATGGAGTTTCCTCCATCGGCTGAGAGTGATCAATATGCAGTGAGCCATCAAGAAAAGCTGAAGAGCAGTGAGTGCCTCCACGATACAGAGAGGTAGTGAGCAGAAGAAAAAGAAAAAAGGAAGAAGAGACAGAGAGAGAGAGAGAGCCTGCGAAAGAGAAGAAAAAGAAGAGTGAGAAGAAGAGAGAGCTAGAGCAAAGGAAGCCTCAACTGACGATCAGTTCCTGCTGGACCATGGATCAAATCCAGGCCAGCCTGCTCCTGCGAGGGCCTTTGTGCATTTCATTTTTCCAGCTTACTGTTGCTGCGTTTTTCTTTTCAACTATTCTATAGTTATTCCTCCGATTCTCTTGTGTGAGGTCGGGTTCCCTCCGGGTTGGAGGAAGGGAGATTTTTCTCCGGTTCTGGGCTTGTAGGTTTCGAGTCCAGGGGTCCATTCGGTTGGGAGGAAGAGAGGTCCAAGACCTCTAGTTTGCAGGTGACTAGGGGTCACTTGTGCTGCCCTCTGGGTTTCAGAGGAAGAGAGACTTGGGTCTCTAGGTTCCCCTCCGGTTTGGAGGAAGGGAGCATTGGTCCTCCGGTTCTAGTCTTGTGGGTTGCAAGACTAGGTGTTCTCTCCGGTTTGGAGGAAGAGAGACTGTGTGTCTCTGGTTTCCAAGTGGCTGGGAGTCACTTGGGGTGTCCCTCTGGTTGGGAGGAAGAGGGGAGGTTGTTCCCCTGGTCAAGCTGTGTGGCAGCTCTTGTTTGCAGACTGAGTCTACGTTCTAGCTCGTGCTAATGGAATCCTCACTCCGGTTGGGAGTGAGGGGTGGATGTAGGTCTTGGTGACCGAACCACCTAAAAATCTACTGTGCAGTGGTTGGTTGCTTTGTGGTGTGCTCCTCCATATCTTCTACCACCCTTCACAGGTTGCATTGCATTCTCGTTTATATCTGTGCTGCTTCCGCTAGTTGTTTATTTGGGCGCGAGTTACATATTTGCTCTTTGGTTTAAAAGAATATTCTACTTGTTCTTCAGATTGGTTGTTCTGCCTGGATAGTGTTCTAGTCTTTTATTGAGCGAAAAGTTTTTAAGGGTGGGATTCATTCACCCCCCCTCTGAATCCTTGCACCGATCCTAACAATTGGTATCAGAGCGGTTACTGCTTCAAGATCCAACGATCTGCAGTGATCCCCGTGCTTCTCGGTGCTTATTCCGGTTTGCTGCTCCTTGATTTTTGTCTAATTGATCATAGCCTACAAATGGCTCTTCCACTGGTTTTCAATGGGTCTAACTTTGATTCATGGTTCAGTAGTTTGCGTAACTACGTCAATCTAGATAATCCCGATTTGTGGAAGTTAATTACTCATGGTCCTCATAGGTTACCACGAAAAGAGTCCAAATGGACTGATCGTCATAGATCAATGCATAGAGAAAATCAGAAAGCTATAAATCTGATAAAAGCATCCATTAACAAGGCCTTACACTTTTGCCTTCATGATTGCAGGTCTGCTAGGGATATTCTGGACAAGATGAAACTAACTTGCAGAACAGGGAAGGAAAACTACATGATGGCTGATGGGAGCGACCATAGCAGCAGCCACAGTGATAAAGAAGAGAACGAAGTTCAGGTAAAACCCTTTGCGGACTATACCTTAGATGATTGGGTAGATGCTTATTCCAAGCTGTTAAGATCTAGCAATAAATTGAGCAAGAAAAACAGATCTATGAAAAAACGGTTAGATAGGTTTGAGAATTCTAAACTTACTGGTGAGGACAGTGATACTCTGAAAACTGAAAATCAGATATTTAGAAGACAGCTGACTGATCTTGATTCTATTACTTCAGATCTGGAATATCTGAAATCTGAAAATGCTAGACTCAAAAAACAAACTGAGGAATCTGGATCTAAATCAGTGAGCCTTGAAAATGAAAATAGATTGATTTCTGAAACTTTGGAGACTGTCAGAATAGAAAACTCAGAACTTCAGAAAAGGCTTGAAAATCTTCAATCTGAAGATGAACAAGAAGTGTTTAGTGAATGTCAGACCTCCTTAAGTGTTTTGAAATTTGATGATGAAATCCTGGAACAAAATGGTAAAATGAGACAGGAGATCTGCAAGCTAAAACAGTTAAATACAGCTATGTCTGAGAGACTTATCACTCTTGAAAAAGGGAAGAGTGTTAGCCTGGATAGCTCTGATGAGCTAATGAAAGCTGAACAGGAAATTGAAAGTCTTAGGACTGTTAATCAATGTTGAAAGAAGATGCTATTTGCTATAAAAAGAAAGCTGATGAATATGAAATCCATGTATCAAAGCTTGGATCAGAAGTTACAGAATTGAGGAAATCTCTTGAGAAATTTGTCAGTGGAAAAGAAAATTTTGATAAAATTCTTGGATCTAAAGTGAATCTCCGAAGAGAGGGTTTGGGCTACAAACCAATAAATAAAAAGAGCTTTGAAAGTAAGCTTCAAACTTCATTCGTGAGTAGCTCTAAGTCTGGCAGCACATCGAATGTGCCTATTTTTGAATTTAGTGCTAAGAAGAATCAAAATTCCACTGACAGCCCTAAGTCTGAGAAACAAGTTCAAAAATAGAAAAAGACTGTTCATGTTCAGAACAAAGATTCAAGGAACTCTCATGATAAAACTGAGAATGCTGTGCCTAAATTGAACAAACACATTCATGCAAATAAAAAGAAAATTTCATGCCATTACTGTCATAGGTTTGGTCACTTGATGCATGAATGTAAATTGATGGAACAGGATGATAGAATGCATGCTAGGAAGTACAATAACAAAAACAGTCCTGTTGAACAGAAAAGAAAAAGTTATTGTTATCATTGTGGAAAAACAGGTCATGTTAGTGAACAATGTTGGTTTGCCAAAGGTAAAGGCAAATATTTTTCAAATTCTAATCATGTCAATTTGTATGAAAATCAGCATGTCTTTAAAAGGAACAAAAATGGGTCCAGGGGCCAACACATGGTGTGTTCCACCTGCAGCAAGTCAGGCCATAGGGCGGTTGACTGCTGGCTTAATGTTGGTAGATGAAATTCCATCTTCTGCTATCACTGTGAGAAACCTGGCCATACAGTCAAAGACTGCTGGCATTCTCAGAGAAAGAAGGTCAACTCTAAATTTGTTAAACAAAGTGTGTTTGGTAGGAACAAATCTATTCAAACAAGAAAATCCCTCACATGCTTTGAGTGTGGAAAGCAAGGTCACAAGGTGACTGATTACTGGTTTTCTGACCATCTGAAACAAAGTTGTGGTAAAAATAGAAACATTCATGCTCATGAATTTAGCACACCTACTTCCATGCATAGTAAGAAATTCAGACCGAGTGGTTCATGTGATTATTGTGGTCGGTCTGGACATTCCATGCCTAGTTGCTATATGAAAAAGCATGATGATATGATGGCTCAGAAGCTTTGGAAAACATCCCATCAAAGTGCCACTAACCCTGCAGGACCCAAGGAAACTTGGGTACCAAAATGTGCCAAGTGAGAAACTTTTTGCAGGTGTGTCTTGGGAACGAGAAATAAAAGGGGCAAATAAACCAAGACACCCTAAAAAGGTAAACCCCACTCCTGCACTTCTCAGGTAAGTCTCTTGACTTTTCAATGAGTCTGCTTAGATGGCATTAGGTATATAGATAGATTTGTTAATTAGTGGTTTAAACATGCATGTTTGCATTTCCATGCAATAGTTGTTGCTTCTGGATATGCTCATTCTGTGACTGCATACATTTAGAATTCATGACTCATGAATGAACTTCAAATGTGTTGAATGCATACCGTTAGGGGGAGCTGCACTGCATATCATGCACATTTGACTAGTCTAAAACCCTTCAGGGTCTTCATGCCTTTCATGGGTAGTTAATGCATCTAATTGCATCTTAGAGTGGCATCATTTAATCATGAAATTTTCAAAAGAAAAGGGAGGGTTTCGGTTTATGCATTCAGTGAGGGGGAGCATTTCTCATTATTCATTCATGTAATCGCATGTGACCATCATACCTCTCATCAAAGCTCATGTCTGATGACTAATACTCACCTTCCTGTTTGAACTGCAATCTTGATAAACTCCTTGGTGATTGTGAAATGCATTGTATTTCAGCCTCTTGCTTCAACTCTTGTCAGCCATTGTCACTCATACTATCAATTGGTATCCATTGGCATTTGTTGACTTGGCTGTACCTGAAAAATGCTCTTGCCTTCCTTGAAGTCCCAGAAAGATTTCTCTGCGCATATCTTGATCATAAATCCGAAAACATTGTTTTTAAGGAAATTTCTATCATATAGGACTATGAATGTCTGAAGCCTTCAGCCGGTTGAAGTTTCATGTATTTCTTGTGTTTGCTTATGAATTCTTCTAGAAAATATCTGAGTTAGTCTTAATAAACCTTAACCAATCCTTTCATGTTGTGTCTTTTAAACTCTTCTGAAGTCTGAAATTCTGAAATCATGATTTTCCTTGACTGATTTGTATGAAAATATGTATTGTTTTTAAACATCAGGGAATATGGATTATGTCAACTACCAAATCTTGTCAGAGCAATGTCTTTGGTCACTGAGAAACACATCTCATTCATCAAAGAAATGAATTGAGATATGTCATGAAGTGCCATAGTTAACTCTGCTTAAATATGTTGATTAAAAATCTGACAGAGCAATGGCAGGCACACTGAGAAATACATGTCCCTCATCAAAGAAATGAGTTTCAGTGTGTCATGAGGTGTAAATGCTATCTCTGTTCTTAAGAAGCATGACAGTTAGTCCTTCCAAGCGCTTAGGGATACTGGCGTCTAAACAACGTGTATCCTCCAGTTGTAAGGATGTACTTAACTTAATTGCTCCTGAATATTGTTGTTAAAAATTCGTTGCCTATCTAGCATATCATCTAAAATTGTTTGGAAAAGAATCTTCTTTCAATAGAAACTTTGACAGAAATAAATGGTTTCTTGTTTGTTTATCCTCAATACTATCGATTGCATTTCTTGAGGAAATCTTTGAAATTAAGTGAGTAAGAATGAAGAAGGTTAAAAAGGTCTCTCAATATGAAAACTTGGTTCACTTGTTATTAAGAAAACTGATTTCAGATATGAGTAGAAAAGGCTCATGTTCAAACCTTTGCATACATAAAATTCTGATCTGGTTTGTCAACGTAGGTTCATTCATAGGTTTCTATGATGGAAGAGTCTCTAATCATCTGTTTAAATCAGATTTATGAAATTTGATATTCCATTGAAAATCTTTCTCATTCTTTCTGAATTTCTTTTCTCTCTCATATTGGACTCCAGTCGTTCAGACCAAACTGACTGATTCATTTGCACTCAGTTCTATCAATTGGTCTCAACTATTGACTTCCACTCATATCTTGGGCCTGCATAAGCATGGTGGATGCATAAGGGTTGTATGACTAAGGGGGAGCTAGTCAAACTAATTGCATAACATGCCTTTTAGGTTTTGACTCATGCATAGTTCTCATATCCTACATGAATTGTCAATGACTGTGCACTCATATAGTTAATTGCACTGCATTCATAACATCTTTCTAGTTGACGATTTTTGATTGCATTCATATAATTAATTGCACTCATATAGTTAATTTTCAATGTTATTTTTGCTGAGATGACCTTATGTTCTGATGCATAAGTCACTGCTTGCTGTGTTCATGGGTCGACTCCTGAAGTCCTGGAATCAGATCCAATTCGAACTCCCTGTGTGCTTGCTGCTATGCTCCACTTCGTTAGGGGAAATTTGTTATGTCAGAAACTTTCAATTGGTGTCAGAAAATAGCTGCTCTTTCAATAATTCAAAAAAAAAAGGGGAGACTTGATTCATGCATTTTATTGAGCTCCTAACTCTTTACATGATTGAGTTCTTCATACTTCAATGCTCCTGTGTGATTGAAAATATGACATATCTATAGGGGGAGAAGCTCTTGAAAGGATACATTTGGAAGATAGATGTCTCCAAAGAAAAGGCCTCCTTCGAACCATCAACAATCCAAAGGGAAGTATAACATTCTTGTGCTTTACTGAATTGTTTCCCTATTTCATTCTTTTGATGAAGGCAAAGGGGGAGAAGAATCTAATCTGAGTCAGTGTAACTCATAGTGTTGCCATCATCAAAAAGGGGGAGATTATTGTGCCCCTGTGTGGTTTGTGTGGTTTTGATGATGGCTGACACACCATGAGTCACACTGAGGTGTGCTAATTAATTTAGATGACTGTTTGACTGCTTAAATATCTGATTGTTTGCTTGAATAGCTAATTCATGAATATGGCTAGATTGGGTTAACGTAGTGGCAAATTGTTCATGCAGTGCGTTGACGCAGTTGGAGATTGGGTTGACGCATTGGCTGTCTATTCACTAGCTGCGTTGACGCTACAAGGACACTGCGTTGACGCAGTAGTTGCTGGTTTACTTGCTGCGTTGACGCAGTGGAATAGCTGGGTTGACACCATGCTGCTTTGTCTATTTTTTGTGTGAAAGTCTATACACTGCTGGATGTTCATGTCTGCACATTGGCGTTTTTCCCTACATTCTGGCCAAGTCTATACAGCCTCATCTTTACCTTCGTTCCAACCCAAAGTCTGCACATTGGCCAAGTCTACACATAGGCCTGTGGCCTTCTTAGCTAAAGTCTGTACAGCGTCCGTTGTCTAGAGTTATTGAAGTCTGTACATCGGACTGCTTCTTTTGAAGTCTATACATCGTGGCCTTGAACTTTCAAGTCTGTACACTCCTTATTTCAAAGTCTATACAGCGTGAACAGTGCGTCTTCTTCTCCAACTCTATACATCGCTCGCTCTATCAGCCTTTCATCGTAAAGCCTATACATCGTTCCTCAAAGGCTAAGTATATACATCCGTCAAACGCCTCAAAGTCTGTACACTGGTTTTCACGAGAAGTCTATACACTGGTCTTCACTTGATGTCTGTACATTGGCTCAGACTTACCAAGTCTATACACTGCCTTTGGGTTCCAAGTCTATACACTCCCTCAGTGTACATACTTATTCATTTGCTGTTTCAAAAGTCCATACACTCGTTTCTAAGGCAAGTCTATACAATCGTCTTTGAGCATCAAAGTCTGTACAGCCTGTCTGTCTTCATGGGTTCTGTGCTTTTAGTGCGTTGACGCACTTGGCTGACTGCGTAGATGCAATTGTGCGTCTTTCGCTTTCTGTGTTGTTCACTGCGTCGACGCTAACACAGGATGCATTGACGCATTGGCCAGTTGCCAAGGGCGTGAGCATCTCGCTTGAGGAGCTGAGGCGACGCTGCACGATGGAAGCGTTGACGCCTTGGGCTGATGTCCTCACGAAGTCTGTACACTCAGTTAAACTTTCAAGTCTATACATCATCTGATACTATCTTCGACTGATTATCTGACAGGATTAATGAACGAGGTTATTAAGACTGGCACGTGATCCTAGAGGCTGAGATGCTGACACGTGGACCAAACCTGCTGGGTGGGAATCGTCGAGAGCATAAGCCCTAGCTGCCTGCTACTGGTATAAATATGGAGTTTCCTCCATCGGCTGAGAGTGATCGATATGCAGTGAGCCATCAAGAAAAGCTGAAGAGCAGTGAGTGCCTCCACGATACGGAGAGGTAGTGAGCAGAAGAAAAAGAAAAAATGAAGAAGAGACAGAGAGAGAGAGAGCCTGCGAAAGAGAAGAAAAAGATGAGTGAGAAGAAGAGAGAGCTAGAGCAATGGAAGCCTCAACTGAAGATCAGTTCCTGCTGGACCGTGGATCAAATCCAGGCCAGCCTGCTCCTGCGAGGGCCTTTGTGCATTTCATTTTTCCAGCTTACTGTTGCTGCGTTTTTATTTTCAACTATTCTCTAGTTATTCCTCCGATTCTCTTGTGTGAGGTCGGGTTCCCTCCGAGTTGGAGGAAGGGAGATTTTTCTCTAGTTCTAGGCTTGTAGGTTTCGAGTCCAGGGGTCCCTCCGGTTGGGAGGAAGAGAGGTCCGAGACCTCTAGTTTGCAGGTGACTAGGAGTCACTTGTGCTGCCCTCTGGGTTTCAGAGGAAGAGAGACTTGGGTCTCTAGGTTCCCCTCCGGTTTGGAGGAAGGGAGGATTGGTCCTCCGGTTCTAGTCTTGTGGGTTGCAAGACTAAGTGTTCCCTCCGGTTTGGAGGAAGAGAGACTGTGTGTCTCTGGTTTCCAAGTGGCTGGGAGTCACTTGGGGTGTCCCTCCGGTTGGGAGGAAGAGGGGAGGTTGTTCCCCTGGTCAAGCTGTGTGGCAGCTCTTGTTTGCAGACTGAGTCTGCGTTCTAGCTCGTGCTAGTGGAATCCTCACTCCGGTTGGGAGTGAGGGGTGGATGTAAGTCTTGGTGACCGAACCACCTAAAAATCTACTGTGCAGTGGTTGGTTGCTTTGTGGTATGCTCCTCCATATCTTCTACCACCCTTCACAGGTTGCATTGCATTCTCGTTTATATATGTGCTGCTTCCGGTAGTTGTTTATTTGGGCGCGAGTTACATATTTGCTCTTTGGTTTAAAAGAATATTCTACTTGTTCTTCAGATTGGTTGTTCTGCCTGGATAGTGTTCTAGTCTTTTATTGAGCGAAAAGTTTTTAAGGGTGGGATTCATTCACCCCCCCTCTGAATCCTTGCACCGATCCTAACAGTACCCTGCTTGCCTAGTATTGCCTCCGTGTGCACGCGTCGGACTCTTAAGCTGATATGTGGAGGCTCTCCGAGGGTGTCACTCACAAAGGTGGGGGTAGGTTCAAGGTGCTCACTGGGATCCACCGTGGTCCGCTTAGAGGGTGCTAGATCCGCCACGTGAAAAGTGGGGTATATCCCAAAATCCCATCGGTAAATCTAACCTGTAAGCCAGGTTGCCAAAGCCACTCGGAACATGGAAGGTCCAAGTCCTCGTGCCCTCGATTTGGAGGTGACCCTATGGTAGAGCCATTCCCATGTCACCATTACCAAGTTGCCTACTTGGAATCCCAAGTGGCACTTACTAGCTATTGCCCGCTCAATATGAACCTCACCGCTCGTTGCTAAATGCTTGCTTGGATACACATGACATGCACTACGGGGTGGTGGGTGTGTGAAAATGTGTGTGGATAAAGGTGGATCAGGACATCCATAGATGGACCTATCATGCCATGATGCCATATGAACCTTGATGAGCCTTGGTGGGCCGGGGCAATCAAATGTGGCCCTATCATGCATGGACTTCCTAACAAAGGTTGGAGGGCCGGGGCATCCGTAGGTGATCCGGTCATGCATGGGGGTGACAAATGCCGGGGGACCCGGACATCCAAGAATGCTCCTATCATGCTTAAGACTCATGATGAATGAAGGTGGACCATTACATCCGAATATGGACTACTCATGCTTCCTACTTGACATGTGGGTGATATGGATGAATGGACCCAACTTATGAATCATGTCAAGTGGTTTTGTATGCCAAGACTTATGCATTCTTGTGCCAAAGATGTCTCCTATGTGTGGGCTTTTGGACTTCCATTGGAATGGTTCATAGCGATCATAAAATGAGTTACCAAGGGGGAGGAGCTCTATGTCCTCAAGGTCCTCAAAAGGTGCTAAGTCATCCCTCTTCATGATAATTGGGCCAATATTCTTGGTGAGTCGGTCGGCCATGAGGGGAGGGCTTGGCTTTCTACTCAATATAAGAAGCTCCAAATTGAGGAGAAGGTTGGGCTCATCGGTGGGTGAGGGTAGGAAAGGGTGGGTGGTGGATAAGGTGGTTGGGTCACATAGGGGTCTAGGCTCCCATAGGAAGGGATCAAAGGGGTAGTGGAAAGGTCTTCCTAGAGGGTGGCACTCTATGTCTTCAAGGTACCCAAACGGTGAGTCATCCTCCTCCAAGATAATTGGGCCAAGGTCTCTAGTGGGTTGGCCAATCAAAGCAATTGGAATCTTGATGGGTGGGAAGTGGGCCAAGATTGGTTTCTCATCCTTGGGGAGAAAGAGGAGGATTTCACTCATATAATGGCCACTAGTGTAGATGTAGGTGATGGAACCGGTGGCAGGGTAAGCTAGGAAGGGTCCACTAGAGTAGATGGGGCTAGACTACAATGGTCCTATAGCTAGCATATTGGTCAGGTAGACTTGCCATTGTAAACAGTCCACTAGGTCCCCTAAGCCTTCCACAAAGTAGGAGGTTTGAAGTGTGACATGGGAAGACCGGGTGGGCACAATTTGGACTTGATATGCCAAGGGTGAGAGGTAA
Source organism: Amorphophallus konjac (assembly GCA_022559845.1). Lineage (NCBI taxonomy): Eukaryota > Viridiplantae > Streptophyta > Magnoliopsida > Alismatales > Araceae > Amorphophallus > Amorphophallus konjac. The sequence continues at coordinate 46,529,674 of CM040124.1, read as the reverse complement.
GGTGGTGAGCTAGGAATGGTGGGGCCTTGCTTAAGCCATTGGAGTATGGACTCATTCATGGTTAGGGTGTGCGGCTCATGAGGACCCAAACTAGGAGAGGTGGGTGGAAGTGGGGGGGTCTAAGATGTTCTCTATGGTGGGAGGTGGATCCGGATTGGCATCCATCTCCACTTGGGTATGCGTGTGGGCCACAACTTTCAAGGATAATGGGGTAGGAAAGTCTATGGTGGGTGGAGTGATAATGGTCAGTGCATGGTACTCCCGGGATGGTGAAAAAGGGTGGACTTGGGTTGGGCTTGGTTGGGGAAGTTCGTGGGTTGGAGTTGGGGTCGGGGGTGGAAGATCGGTTGGTTGAAGAGGTTTCGATTGGGGTGCATAGATCTTTCTAAGATCGGCCCTCATTTCATCCCAAGATTCAATGGGTGCTTCCCCTTTGGCTTCTCTCAAACCTACAATGTTCTCCCATTCTTTCCTTGCTTGGCGCCAGAGCAAACTCTTGGCATAGTTGACTTGCATTGGCCCTCATTTCATCCCAAGACTCTGACGGCAGAAGATCCCGATCACCCGGCACGGGTACGGCTTCCCGCCAAGATGGGCCCGTTGGTGGCCGAATGATCGCCCAGCTCAGGCGGAACTATCCCTGGTGTTATCTCACCCTCCAAGGAGCTTTGAGCACAAGCCAGACCGATCCAGCAGCACAAATCATAGAGCCGAATGCCGTGTCAGCGGAAAGCCCGTATGATCAAATCAAAGCTATCTAGAGTCTCGGGAATGGCCGTACGTCAACCTGGGAGCTTCGACAAGACATCTCATCGAGGTTTCGAGGAGCATTGGCAAGATAAATGTTCACGGTGACCCCCGAAATCATCCCCGGACTCATCGACTGGTTCGAAGCGTGCGAGGAGCACTAGCACGGCGCGCCTTAAACCGGCGCGCCCCCATCTCACTCCCTTGAGCCCGGCGCGCAAAGAACCCCTTATCCGGCGCCCTATTGTGCCGGCGCGCAAAGGATGTAGAAGGCCCTTCCCCGGCGCGCCAAATCTCCACGCCGGATGAAATCTCGAACCAATGTATATATATATACGGGCTGTTCGATTAAAAAAGAAAGAGAGGAGAAGAGATAAGAGAGGCAGATAGAAGCGGAGAGGACCAAAAGAAAACACAGAGAAGAGAGTCTTTCGAGAGAGGCTTTTCGAGGGGAGAGAGAGCTTTCTTGGAAAAGAGGGTTCTGTTTGAGCGTCCTTCGATGGCCATCTTCCTCTGTTCTGATTGAAGTCCTCCGGAGCCGGAGAAGGAGGAGTCGTCCGATACTCTGTTTTGAGAACAGGTGGGCGCTGGTGCCTGTCTTCCTCTGCTTTCGTGGATTCTTCTCTTTTGGGGTTTCCGTCTATCAGATGTAAGCGAGAGGGGGAGGGATGGCAATGATATGAGCCGACCCCTCCCCTCCTCCTCTGCGATTTCTTCTCTGTTGCTCCTCTGTATATTCCTCTCCAAATGATGAACGGCGACCGAGCAATGATGCCGGCGCCGGATTCTTAATGTGTAAACGTTAGCCCATTCCCGTTTCTGGGATGGTAATATCTATATAAATGCTTGGACCAGTAGGTCGAATGAATGCTCGAAGCTTATGTCCCCTTCTCTACCGATATCAATGTGTATGTTTGGGTTCTTCCGCGCGTGGTCCCCGATTCCGGTTTCCCCGAAGTCCCGATCATGCCCCGAAGCATTGTGGGCTACAGAAACGACCCCTCCCTGGGTCTTTCCGATTGACCGCTTTCATCTTCGATTTAAGGATCTCTGTATCCCCTCCGCGGATAGAGCTGTGCTCATGCACATGCTTCTTCCCGCCGTGGTGTCGAGGGTCTGATTCCCATTAACTCCTCCCTTCGTACTGCTCTGATTGTTCGCAAGGTGGGAGTTGCCTTTGGGACGGCCGGATCCATCCCCCCGAATGCTGTGTCCTACCTGTTCGAGCATATGCTTCTACGATTGGCCCGTCTCATCTGTGCATCTAATACCCCTCTACATCATGGTCATTTGAACCGTTCCGAGATTCTTTCATCCCGTCTTAATCACCCGGGGAGGGGGACATTCCCCCGTTGCTTCACGAAACTGCTGGGTGATTGAGGGCTCTACCTCTTGATGGTAGATGCTTCCTCAAAACCATAGCAGACAGTAACAAGGGGTCTTAGCCCAACAAGCTCAGCCCCGACAATCTGAGACCCAATCGAGGCCAAGGGATGTACGCTCCTCGTAGGCTAGCCCTCGGAGCTTCACCCTCTTAATGGTCGATTCCTCCACAGGATGGGTCGTCAGCTGTGGGTTGCCCACCCCTCGTCGGCTAGCCCTCGGGGTGCTGCTCCCATTATCAGAGGCCTCACCCTTCTATCTTCACCCACGGAGTCTTGGTGTCCCTTGCAGGCTAGTCCTCGGGGTATCCTGTCCGATGGGAATTTGCTGCATGCCACTGTGCAGACCGGCGGTTTAGGGGCGTACTCCATGAGTGAGTATGACCCCGTTTCTCCCCTGCAACTCTTCATGTTCAGGGGAGATGCTGCCAAATTTTGGACATACTAAGAATGATTAAGCCATAATGAGATGCTTATCCTGAGCCCAATCAACTCAGTGCTCGAGTATGAACCTCGCACTGACTCACTACATCATTTCCAGAGGGTCCTGGACTTCGATCAAACGATCAGTTGGCCCAAATAACTTCATAACTCTCAATAAAAGCTTAATAAACTCAAATGGTCTCAAAAATGCATGAAAATAAGCTAAAATGGCGCGGCCCTAAACCGGCGCGCCTTAATACGGCGCGGCCCCCCACCGCACCGTATTAACCTATGACTCATGTTTCCCTTTTTTTTCTTGGGCACATTCCCAGCGCGCCCCGTGCCCTGCGCGCCGTCTTAATTGGTTATCAAGGCCGCGCCGGATTAGCTCTTCACCCTCGCTTTACCGCGCCGGATTAACCTCTTTACTTACGCTTTATCGCGCCGGGGAAGCTATCTCTCGCGCGATCACGCCGTTTCAAGTTGCTGTGCTGTTCTAACCCTTTGCTGGCTCTCGGGGCAATCCTGGCCTCCCATGGTCGATATTGGCTACCCTGATTAGCGGTAGATTAAGTAAGGCAAGGGCTGTTCATGCTCCGAATAACCTCTCTATCATGTTGGCTATCATGTGTATTACCACTTTGCCTTCGTTATTACCCTTGTGTTACCGTTTCCCTCCCTTTTGACGGGGATTAATGAATGTGATCAAGCACTGCTTACTGTCATAATTCTGTTGCCATGCTTAGTACAGTTCTCAGCGTCATGCATGCATACTTGCATAGACCCTTGGGTATATCAAACGGCGTTAACAGAAAGTCGGGTTACGCCCGATCGGAAGTCTCCGCTATGCACGATGGTGGTCTTCGGACCTACGTCCTCCGCCACGTACCACGGGTCTCCAATTAAATGAACCATGCCTCTCCTGCATGATAGATAGACGCATCTCGCATGATTCCGTCATGTTTGTAACGTCGCATCCTTTATTCCGACCTCAACAGCCCACTATCTCGGCAATTAATCAAAGGTGTTCCCTCCTCGTGGGGGATGTAATTAATGCCATAGCCTTTATGGTATGGCGGACTGCTGGCCCCGACTGAACCTCACATTCATCTGACCAAGTCAGAACGAGCGCACAATAAAGTTGTCACGTATGTGACTGGCACGCCCGCACAGTCAATCAGTCAGTTAACTACCAGTTAGTTAATTGGATGATCGACGCGTGAAATAAGATGTATATATGTATGTATATATACACACACACACACACACACACACATATATATATATATATATATAAGAATAAAAAAATAATAATAAGATAAAAAAGATCACAAACAAGTCTGGCACGCCCGGTGGGACCAGTGTCACCTTTCATCTCTTTGCCGAGATACTTGGGCTTCGAGGCCCTCTCAAAGGCTAATGATCGTTGGCTTGTTTGTCTTTACAGGCGAACGATGACAACAAATGGATTAATTGGCGTCAGCTTCGGTCCGTCGATCGTTGCTGGGCATGCACAAGGGTACCTGGCGGTGCCGATGGAGTTCGGCAGCTTCCCTGCCGCCGTCGGCTTCCCCAACTTCTTGGGGTTGGCCTTCGTGGACATGCTGGAGATTGAAGCCCCGGAACCTGTCGAGGAAGCTGTGGGGAAAGTGGAACCTCTGAAGGCTCCTTGCTGCAATGACTCATATAAGAGTCTGGCCCCGACCGCTAGCTGTCTGGTGCACCGCGTCATACATGGGGCCCACCCCAATATTGTCAACAAGCACCCTGGAGGTCGTCAACATCGCCAAGCCCACAGGAGTGCTGTTGTGATTACCGGGACTCTATCTCAATCTGGGAAGTCTATGATGGTTGGCGGCATGCGCGTCTTCCTCAACGGACGCAACCCACGGGTGGCCCCAGACCGAGTCATCCCCACCATCCCTGTCCACAACACATACCAGGCCCTCGCTGGAAGGAGGGCAGAAAGAGAAGAAATCGGCCACTATGGCCAAGGAAGGTCGGCCCCCTGGCCAAGAGGATTCAAATAGGTGTGGGTTCCCAAGCGGGCCCAACCTGTCCATCAGCTGACACCCATCCGTCGCCATCATCTGTATGACGGGGCGGAAGAGAAAAGAGAAAGGAGCTTGCGCCCGAAGAAGGAAGAAGAAGTGGTTGCGGACCCTCCGCGCCGCAAAAGTTTCCGGGCTGCTGCCCGTCAAGCCAACGTCCCAGCTGCGGGATGAAGATTCCAACAGCCGGCCGACAGAGCTCGGCTAGCTTATATCCCTCCTTCGGGAGGTCGACAATCATCCCCCGTGTTACATCAGGAGCGGGGTCAAGAAGAGATGACCTGTCGGGTCAGAAACTATTTTCGAGGGTTAGGCAACCCCTCGCTTGGGCAACAGCGACTGATGCAAGCAGCCGCCGCCGATGAAGACTACTGCCCGTCAATGGTAGATGAAGAAGATGTGGCAGAAAGAATGATGGTGTCGTCAGTCGATGACAATGGATATGATAACGGCTTTGAGATCGAAGCCGATGAAGCCATCCCCGAATGGGAAGAAAGAAGAAGAGTTTCTGTGTTCGAGAGGCTGACCTTACCGCAGTAAGCTAAAAGGAGGGTCCATCGACAAAGGAAAAGGATGTAGGTCTTCACCTGCAACATGGCTGGCATATCCAACTGATATGGGGAGCTTCCCGAAGATCCCCGAGAATTGGCTCAGTTGGCCGCACGGCTAGGGCCGAGCACTCGCAGAATAGAAGCAGCAAGGGAGCTTCTGATAATGACTAAAGGAAAACAACCCCAGGTCTACCACCAGTGGGTTGATAAGGCCCCCGTCCTGACCACTAATGTGGTGACGGCAGAGGAAGAAGGCGACGTTCCCCTCGACATCCTGCCCGAGGGTACTTCCGGGGACACAGCAGAAGTTATCCCCACTACAGCCACTATAGACCCATCGGTCTTGATATTACTTCAGAAATACCGGCAAGAGATAGATTTGCTGAAGAAGCAGCTGATGGAGAAGACTGAACAGTCCTCAGCTTCCAAACCACCCGAAGTCCAGGGTGAATCATCTCAGGGAGCAGTCCGTCATGATAGCCCTCCACCACTCTACGCACTGCCTCAGTCGTCAGAACCAAGCATGGCGACAATGCAACAGCGGCCACCACAGCTCCAGCAGCTACTACCACCGGTGCTCCCTCAAGTGCAGCAGACACCCCCCACTGTCGCGTCCTCCCATGGCGACCACCCTGGTCACCCCATACCTACAGCCGACACACTTCTATCCAGAGCCGGTTGACCCTGCAGTCATGAACCAGATGATGGTGGAAAGAATGATCGAGCTAAAGCTCGCAGAAAGAGGTGAAGGCGACTACGTCACGTTCGATGCATACCGGGTGCCCTACCCGCAACACCATGCTGCTAAGCGGCTTCCCCCGGGAATCAGTAAGCCACCCAAGTTCGATAAATTCAACGGGAAGGGATCCCCGAGAGAACACATAGCCTATTATATGACTGTCATGGGCGACTTGGCCACCGACGAGTCATATCTGCTGAAGTTTTTCGGGTCCTCGCTGACGGGGCTCGCATTTGAATGGTACTCTAGCCTCTCGACCGGGTCGATCAGCGACTGGCCAGATATGCAGAAGAAGTTTAGAGAAAGATTCCATGTCACAGAGAGGGAGGTCACAGTGGCCGAACTCTACTCAACAAAGCAGAGGGCAGATGAGACAGCCCTCGATTATATTAAGAGGTGGAGGAACCTCGGAATGAGGTGCAAGCGGCCCCCGCATCAGGAGGACGCTGTGCAAATATGCAAACAGAATCTCAGAAGGGAGGTTCTGGAAAAGATGATCGGAATGGAAATATGGTCGTTCGACCGACTGAATAATGTCGTGGCCGAAGTGGAAGCTTTCCTGGCCAGACTTACCCCTACATCCGCTGCCGGCACAACCCAGAAGGGCAAGGCAGTAGACCGGCGCTCGTCGCCTAAAGAAGCAAACGCTCTTGACATAAAGGCGTTCGAACAACAGAAAAGTGAAGGCAAGAAGGGAGTCACCCCACAGCCTGCAGAAGCCCCAGACGGTAAGGAAGGTCCCTCGCTGAGAGACAAAATGAAGAAGGCCTATTCCTTCCCAAAGGACAAGACTCAGGTTCTATTCGACTAGGTAACAGAATATAGCATGGTCACCCTACCAGAGCCAAGGAGGCCGGAGGACCTAAAGAGAAAAGACAGTCCAAGATTCTGCCCCTACCACCAGATGTTGGGACATCCAATCGAAGACTGCTATGTTTTCAAAGACATCATCGAAGGGATGGTGAAGAAGAATGAAATTGAGCAGGGAGAGTACAAGGTGGACCCTCCTCAACCACATGAAGCCCCTCGGAGGAGGGTAGGAGTCAATATGATCTCCCTATACCAGGCACTGCCCGAGGAGATCTCTGAAGCAAGCACGCGGAGCACCTATGTAACTCATTTCTTGGAGCCCGCGAAAGAACAGCAAGGATGGCAGCAGATCCCTGTGAAGCACAGGATGAAGAGGGCACCCCGCCCGAAAGAGGGGGCACATATCCGTGGTGTTACACCCCAGCCTGCTCCGTCAGTGGTAGCACCCGTATGGGTCACTCCACCTATAGCTATCAGAATACCCACACATAATCGGAGGAGACAAACTCCGCTACCAGTGATTAAGGAAACCAATCCTGGGGTCCTTCGATTGCAAAACCTCATTGAGGGGCTAGATGAATATGTGCAGCACGAATTGAAACCTCTGCTGGTGCGGGACCACGTCCCGTGGCAAGAACTAGAGCAACTCTCACTTGAACAAAAGGAGGAAGCTGAAGAGGCACCCGACAGAGAGGGCAGTCTATTCTGGGGGCACCCGCCCGCAGAAGCAAAAAAGAAGAAGAAGCAAAAGAAGAAGAAAAGAAAGGTCGCTGGGGCCAATAAAATGCAGGTTGTCTCTTGTAATACCCTATCAGCACTCTTCAACCTACTCGGAGAGGAGGAAGAAGAGGAAATTTGTTTCACACCCCATGCTGGGGGAGGCAAGGCCGAGGCCGCAACTACTGCACATGCCACCCGGTCAGGCCGAAAATGGGGGCGCCAGCCGCCACCCAACCACAACATCATGTTCAGAGGGGAGCAACCCTACAAGACACCTCCGCCGAAGGTCAAGGGAGTCCAAATCCCCCCTCCGTCAGGCCTATATAACAAGAGTGGGGGCAAGGGGGTCCCTTCATTTCTTGAATTCATGAAGATGTCCAAGGGGAAACAGCCCTGCCAGGAGGCTAACCCTACACCCGGGACCGTTCACCCACAGCTCGCACAATCTGCCGAAGAGCCAAATGCAGATGGAGCTTGCCCGCAGCAACTAACAAAGAAAACCCAGAAGTCGGTACCAGCCAGAAGGGAGCCGAATCTAGGGAAGATGAAGCAGGTCCGTCAGGGCCCGCAAATCAAAACCTCCCCAAGGCCAGATGGGCTGAAGAGATGAAGCTCTCCAATGTCCGAGTTGGGAGCCGAATAATCAAGCTACTCAAGAAGCTCCCTACTCGATTTACAATATGGGAGATTCTTTCTTTGAGTGAAGAGACCCGACAGGCAATTATTACTGCTCTCCAGACGCTTGCTCATTTTGAGACATGTCTGGCCGAAGCAATGCCGGAGGCTAGCATGACATTCACTCCAGACGATATGCTGCTGCCCACCATCAGCCACAACAGGCCGCTGTATATGAAGGGGCACCTGAATGGAAGGGAGCTGAACATGATTCTGGTTGACCCCGGTGCAGCGGTCAACATCATGCTATATAGAATATATGAGAGGCACCACTTTAACGTGCATCTCGATAAAGTCAGGGATATGCGTATCGCCGGCTTCAATCAAAAATGTGAAGTGTCAATGGGAGTGGCAGAGTTCACCCTCACCTTAGCAGATTTCACTACAATGGTGCAGTTCCATGTCATTGACTCTCGCACCTCTTACAAGGCGCTGCTCGGCCACCCATGGCTGCATGAAAACATGGTGGTGCCCTCCACGCTCCACCAATGCATCAAATACAGTCTCCAAGGGAAGGAGGAGAGGATATTTGCAGACCCCCACCCGTTCGAGGTGTTTGAATGTCATTTGGAAGATGCCAACCTATATACAGGGCCTTCCCGGAAGACCTCTGAAGTTAAGACCCCTGCGGGGGCATCAAGAAGCACATCCGACAGCAGTTGGTATCCACCACCGCCGCGCGGGTATGTCAAGCCCAAGGTGGTCTCCCATATCACAGCATCCGGGAACATGGGCAGGATAACACCCCCAACACTATACCCTGAAGCTAATGAAGTGCGGGTCGCTCGGCGGCACAACCATATTGAAATCCCGGACGGCCTTACCAAGCCAACTCCCGGCCTTGATAACCCTACTGTCGAGCCTTTCAAGACTTGGGAGGTGACACAGGAAGATGGACCCAACAGCTTGTTCTACACAGCTGAGGAGCATCCTACTTGGGAAGACACAGACTGCAGCCTCCGTGAAGATATAAGCAACCCGCCGGTTCCTGTCCAAGGCCTGGCATTTACAACTGATCGGATGGCCAGGATGTTTCAGAAGCAACACATTCCCCCTGATCAATCTCAGAAGCGTAAGGAAGCTTTCCAGAAGATGTGGTATCCCGAAAATCTGGATAAGGAAATGAGACGTGTTTCTCAACATCCAGGGTTGGGCTTCACCCTGGAAGAATATTATTACAGTGGGCGGTACGAGGTGGACACCATCTCCGCCTTCTATCATGCTAAAGATAGCCCTCTGGGGGTAGCTTTTGATGAATACCCGGCGGAAGCTGAGCATGTGGAACTGGCTCGACCCGGAAATCAAAAAATAGAGACCTTGGTCCCCTGCCGATGCTGGGAGCAGGTCTACCCTGAAGAGGCGGCCCTTCAAGCCAATTTTGATACGGCTAGCAGCAGTGAAGCCGAAGACATTGAAGAAGCGTGAATTTCTCCCTCCAGTGGAGTCCTACTAATGACAACTTCAACACCCTTTCTGCCAATCAGGGAAGCCTCGGTCGACTCCGATCAAGGGAAACAAGCCATCAGGAAAGAAAAAGCCGCTTCTACGGAAGATGCAACTGCCCCAGAAGGCGAGGCCTCCTCAACTTCTGCTACAAAATCAGGGTGCTGTCCAAGCCCGGCAATAAACAATTACCAGCCTGTCACGGCTGCAACCTTATCTACAAACACTGAAGCTGCTCTCTCACCCTTGGGAGATGCAACGGCAGTGGATTTGCTAATAGAACAATCCGCACAGCCGCTAGCACAAGAAACAGAGAATCCTCAAGAAGCTCTGGTGGTGTCTGACAAGGAAGTCGAAGTACTCGACCCTCAAGATGGTATTCCAGACTTCGTTGACCTCTAGCCGGCACCTCCGAAGATAGAAGACGGAGGCCAAGCCACAGTCGATGAACTGATAGAAGTCAACTTGGGAAATGAGGAGGACCCTAGGCCTACCTTCCTCAGCACCCAACTATCCCCAAAAGAACGAGAGCTGTACATCCAGCTGCTACTAGAGTACCGAGATTGCTTCGCCTGTACTTACAAAGAAATGTCGGGTCTAAGCCCCGCTGTCTCACAACATGAGCTGGCAATCAACCCTGAGGCCGAGCCGGTGAAGCAACCACCACGGCGCATGAGGCCAGAACTCATTACTCAAATTTGTGCTGAAGTCGACAAGCTCATTAATGTGGGATTTGTTGAAGAAAATCAGTACACCACATTGTAGACACGCCAAAATTGACACTTTGTTGATTAAATCTCATGTCACTATGTTGACGCCCCAAAGAGAACTTCAATATTCCCATAATCTAAAGTTTTTCTATTTTTGTGGGTTTTTCGTTGCATTTTGTTGCATTTTTGTGATTCACGACCTGAAGTAGGGCGCGTTTTAAATAACGACCTTACCTAGGGCGTTTTTAAAGAAAGGACGACCAATGATTAGGGCGTCAATTCCTGGTATTATCCTTTTTCAAAATAAAATGAAATAAAATGTATTTTATGAATAACGTCCTTCCTCAGGGCGTGTTTTTAAGAAACGCCTCTTTTTCAGGCGGCTTTTAATCTTTTTCAAATAAAGGAAGGTTTTATTGCCAAAATTGAATCCAGGAAGAAACGCCCTGGCTTGGGTCGTGTTTTATGAAACGCCGTATGGGTAGGTCGTCAAATCAAGAATTGACGCCCTGTTGAAGGGCGTGTTTCACCTCCGGTGTCCTACCATCTTCCATCTTTCCCTCACAGAGTCCTGCCTTGTTTGACGTTCTTACTCGATTGGGCTCTTGCTTTTGATAAACATTGCCATTGCCATCTTCCTGTCCATGTTTATCCTTTGATCTGAACCTTATTTAAGGGAGTCCTGATCGACCCTTTGAAAGGTTACGAAGGTACCGAGGCCGAGATTATCAAGTTCAAGCTTCCTATTGTATCCTGATGCTTCCTCTTCTTCCTATCTCGGTTGCCCTTTTACTGTCATCAAGGGACAGCGGGGCTTTGGTGTTGTTTTTATTCTGTTTCTATCGCTTTGCATCTTTTCATCGCATCTCCGTCCCGTCCGCTATTATTTTCCATCCTGTTTGCATCAGTTGCATACTTTTCATCATATCTCCTCTCCTAGTCTCTCTAGGGGTTTTAAAAAAAACAAAAATAAAAGGTGCGCATGTTGATTTCTTTTCATCATCATATGTTTTATTTGGATTGATACTACTGCACGTTGGCTGATCCCATCTTTTGCTTTGTTTCATTGTCTTTTTTGCAAGGTAATCAAAAAAAGAACCCTTCTCATCGGCCGGCCGATTGAAGAAGGAGGAAGGAACTTCACATCATCCCGCGTTCCAATCTTCACCAGGTATTCGCGATCTCCTTTTTTATTATTATTGAGGTAACCCCTCTGGCGATCACATCTCCATATTTGCACCACGTGCAAGCTTTTCTTCCCCTTATTTATGCATTAATCATCATTATTCTCCCTGTTTTCACATAATTATTCTCTTGTGATTGTGTGGGATTTATGCCCATCCACAAATTGGCGATCACGGTGGGACTTCCACTGTTTTCTTTTTGATTACCATCTCCATTGGCACCCTCGCGTGCCCTTTCCCCTTTGGCACCCACGCGTGCCCTTTCCCCTTGGTACCCTCGGTACCCTTTCCTTTGTGTCCCTCGGGCACCCTCCACTGTGCACACTGCACACTCCGGGATCAGCCAGCTTGCGTTTGCGTATTTCCCTGAATTAACGCCTTCCACGAGGGCGCTTTTCGATTTAACGCCCTTCACAGGGGCGTGTTGTATTTTATTAACGCCTCTTTCCAGGGCGTCTTCTAGCATATCTGCTGCTTTGTTTTTTTGCTCATTATACTGTCTGAGAATTAACGCCCCCCTCCAGGGCGTGTTATTTATTTTTAGCGCCTTTAATCAGGGCGTGTCTATTTGATTTGACGCCCTCCAGTGGAGGCGTCCTTTCCTTATAGCGCCTTACACTAAGGCGTGTTGTTTCACTGCCTGTGAGCCCCTCACAGAGATTCACGACAGCCACGCTGCCGTCTCCTGATTTGGTAGCGACCTTTCCCAGGTCGTGTCTTTCCTGCTTTTTCACAGACACTCCTCTCTGTGCTCATTTCTGATTCATTGGTTGGCATATTGATTATTTGGATATATTACTGTGGTTTGTTCATATCTGCTTTGCACTTGGTGGCTTTTGGTTGAGAGACCTCCTCTCTCTACATTAGGATTCCACACACCCTTCTTGGAATCGGGACGACCCTCCATTGAGCATTCCGTCTCTTTGGACCGGAAATCCCTTTTCCAAGACCTCCATAAGTCCCCGCACCCGTGGATTCCCTCACGGACGCCGGGCTGGTTGTACCCTCGAAGTACCGGAGTTCTAGAGAACCTATTCGTTGGTGAAGAGAGAGAAAAACCTAGTTGACCCGGAGGTCACACTTGGATCAAACTAGGTTTCATTTGGCAAAAGGAGTGAACTATTCACAAATAATCCACTCTAATCTCAAACATCAAACATTAAAATTCTGCGGTGCTTTCCAACATTGTTTGCATAAACTTAGTTGGGTCGATTTAATTGTGTTGTTTGGATTAAGTGCTTTGTGTGATAATTCCTTCATTAAGCTCTCTCTCCCTTAAGCATGAAACTCCGTTCAGGTACGATCATCAACATGGCAAACTATGGGTACACTTACGATGATGTGGATGAAAATGTTTTTAGTCAATCTTATGAGGACCACCACCAAGACTCCATCTATTATGAGGGAAACTATCCCCCTCCTCACCCTCATTATTCACAAGTTCATGTGGTCGATACCACCTCTCAAGGGTTGAGCCTTCCTCTCAGGCTCTACCTTCCAATACTTCGGGGAACTCTTCCCCATCCATCAACGTTACAGATTTAATCCAAGCTCTCTCTCAATTGGATGACTCCCAGCGGCAAGCTATTCAGGCCGCTTTGAAGGGGAAGTCAGTTCCCTCTTCTTCTTCCACCCCCCCTCCGGCCGCGAGTGGCCACCAGATTATCAATGACCAGGCGGTCTTGCATAAACCCCCCTCTCGTCCACCAACGCCTGTCACGGCCATACCGGCCCAGCAGGCGAGTTATTCCGCAGTTAGGCACCAATTCCCCCAACCTCCTCAGATTTTACGGTCGCCTATACCACATTCTTTTGTTCAGGCCCCAGTCGAGTCCGACTCTAATGCTCTGCTACTTCAGAAGATGGCCCACATGGAAGAACAGCTTAAGAAAGTCACTGCGGCCAAGAATGCACCAGAAATCTCGCTCCCCACTCTGCCAGTTTTCCACCTCCCTCCGTCTGAGATGCCGAACTTTCGGCGGTACAATGGAACTGGCAATCCGTTCATTCATTTGAAGGATTTTATGTACGAGACCTCCTTCTGGCAAGGCAACAAGGCTTCTCTGGCCTATTTATTCAGAAGATCTCTGGAGGGGCCAGCCCTCGAATGGTTTTATTCCTTGGAGTCAGCTGATGCCAGTGACTTCGATGTTGTCCAAAGGAAATTCTTGCAAAAGTATAGAGACCGTGTTGGACCCTCTCTGTCCGTTACAGATTTAGTTGCGGAGAAAATGAAGCCTGAGGAGGACTTCATCATATTTGCTGACAGATGGCGGTCGATGGCCGAGAAGCTGAAAGACACATTGTCGGAACAGGAGCAAGTAAAGATGATTATTTCTAATGCAACTCCTCAATTCCGCCATATTTTGGCCATGAACCGGCTGACTACTATGGAAGAGCTCTATGAGAGGGCTCGTTACATCCAGACACAGATGAAGGATTCGCCCATTATGGGCATGTTTGAGCCGAAGCCTCGGCTGTTTAAGAAAACCACCAATGTTAACAGCGGGCCCACAACTGAGGGCACCGTCACAAATGAGCAAGTCGGCGCAGTTGGCAACCCCCACCATCAAGCTAACCCACGTCCACCACCGCCTCCACGACAGAACTCTCATTTTAACCCTACTCCACAACCCCAATTCGCACCTCAACACTCTTTCGCTCCACCGCAAAACCAAGCCCCCCGCGTAGACCCTCCAGCTCCACCACAATACCATCAAATGCCCCCACCTGCCAACTACGGCCAACAACAACAACGGAGACCACCACTTGGCCCCAAAAGGGACCACTATCCTCCACTTCCCGAAAGTCTCCCCGATATTTTTAATGCCCTGATGGCCGCCAACTTGCTCGCCTTGCCAAGGGAAAGAACCGTGTGGCCCGCTAATGTTGACACATCCCGTTATTGTGCTTTTCATCGCGGCCCTGGTCACAACCTTGATCGTTGCTTCCACTTCAGAGATTACATCTACGATCTAAATGACCAGGGTGACATCAATTGGGATGAGATGAGACAATTCATAGCCGCTATGAAAGAAAGAAGGGCTTCTCGGCAACAGCAAAATCAACAACCTCAGCAACCCGCTCCACAACAAGTTCAACCACAGCAAGCTCCAGCACCCCAGCAGGATATGGGAATTGTCCGTAATCCATTGCCGGAGCACGCCCCTAATCAGCATGTGAACCCTGTCACGTCCCTCTACGAAGTGCAGAGAGGACAGGGATGGCACGAAGAAAACGCCTCTGTCGGGGCATTTCATCATGATCCGAATCAAAATCAACCTCCGCGCCTGTTGCGCACCCTTCCTTCTTCTTCTACTCTCCAATCGGGACGTCCTCTTCTACGCCCCGTCAACCCATCTACCTCCACCAGTTCTACGGCCTTGCCGGCCCGCACGCTTCTTACCCATTTGCCACCTCCACAACCTACCGCACGACAAACCCCACCTTCCACCACCAACTCTATACCTCCGCCGTCCAGGCCACTCCTACTTCGCTCACTGCTAGCACCCGCTACACCCTCTACCACTCCTACACCGGCAAGGGTTCCTCCGCCATCAGTTCCCCCACCTCTCATACCCAGATCTCTTCTTGTTAGACCACCCGCCAATGCTCCTCGCATTCGGGTATCCCTTTCTACTTCCACGCCCCCTGAGGGGGCATCTTCGTCAAATCACTCTCCTACGCCTCCCACGGGGGCATCTTTGCTAAACATTACTCCCACGCCTCCTACGGGGGCACCCCTATTGTTGAACACTGCCACCGGCATTCCCTCTTCTTCTTCTTCTTCTAATTCTTCTACCATACTGGCCCCGACAGAGGCACGTCAAGGCGTGGCGCCGCTCCGTAGTGGACGGATGTTCAACCGTATTTTTCCACAAAGAGAGCTAGAGCCCGTGCAGGGGCCGCAAGAGCAAGAACAAGAACAAGGGTCTGTACCGGGCACTGAATATGATTTGTTAAAGCATTTGGACCGGACTCCGGCAAGAATTTCGATCCTGGAATTGATCAAACGGTCCACCACTCATCAGCTGGCTCTAAAGGAATATCTGCAGAAGGTAATGGTTAATGAAGACATTCCAGTTGAGCAGATAGTCACAGTGTTAACACCTGCTAGCAGTCAGCCGGCAATTACTTTTATGAGCACGAACTGGCACCAATCTCAGCAAGAAAATATGCCTTATGCATCACAGTCGACATCAATAAGGTGGCTGTTAAGCAATGTCTGGTGGATACTGGGGCATCCATCAATGTTTTGCCACCGAGCACCTTGAAGTTATGTGGCATACCAGAAAGCCAGATTCGGCCGTCCACCATAACGGTCACTGCATATGACAACACAAAGAAGCCTCCTCTAGGCATGATCACATTGAAAGTTAGCTTGGGTCCTGCCACCATCACAGCAGATTTTCACATCTTGGACATGGATCCAACATTTAATGGCATTCTTGGCCGCCCGTACATCCAGCAACTTGATGCGGTGCCCTCTACAAATCACCAGTGTCTCAAATTCCCACACAAGGGTCGCATTATCAAGGTGACCAGTATGCCGATTTTGCCAGAGGAAGATATTCATGCAGCATCATCAGTTCCTTCTATTTGGCCAGCTAACAAGCCACTTTTATCTGTGCTGGACGTCCCTCGTCCGCAGCCGATGCCGTCTGAGACCGTTACCACGGTTGCTATGACACCCCTGCCTTCTAAGGGGAAGAAGAAAAAGAACATGATTAACACCCCTGGCTGGAACATTCTGTTAAAAATGGGGTATCAAGATGGCAAAGGCCTGGGTGCCAACTGTCAGGGCAGGATTAGGCCCATTAAGCCGCAAAAATTGCTTGTACGAGGCGGTTTAGGCTATAAAGGGCCGAGCAAAAATGAAGAAGAGCCATGGGCATTTATGACTTCTACTTTGAAGACTGATCGCCAGCCACTCTCCTGGACACTGAAGACACATTTTGTTACTGGTGGCGTTCAGAATAATGAGCAGACTACCATAATTACTTCATTGCTTGACTATCAAGATGTTCACGCCAGACAGTTTGCTCGTCACATTGCCCCACTGGCTACCTACAGAGCCCTGGAGTCTTTAAGGCCGGACAAAAGAAGGAAAATGGGTGATCCAGAATGTGACTGGTACAGGTGGTTCGACATGAATGACATTACTATTTCTTTGAGCCGCCTCTTCATGCCGACAGATCCGGAATGGCCGCCGCTCATACAGGAATTGATTGAAATGCCAGCAGTGATCACAGACAAGAGGCAGCTGCTGAGTGACTACACAGATACTGGGGAGCCAGATGTCCCCTTTGAAGAAGGTTTCACTGTGGATAGGCTGTGGGCCGGCCTCTTTTCTCTCACTTCCATGCATCCCTCTGTTCTGGCTTCCTTATATTCTTGCTGGTTTGGTCGCGTACCACGGCCACCTCCGATCACGATCAATTTATCTCCAAATTCAATCCAAGTCTCTCTTCCGATACCTCCTTCGCTCCTCGAGCGATTTTCTGAAATCTCCATCACGCCCCCGAGAGGGCCATCATTGATTCAATCCTTCTCCAACCTTGCAATTTCCACTCCTCTCGCTACTCTCCCTTCACACTGCTTCCTTCTTGAAAAAGAAAATAAAAATGAAGGAAAAGATAAAAATGAAAAAAAAACGCCGATTTTCCAACTTTCCAATCCTCCATCTCTGTTGAGGAAACCTCCTATTTCTCTCCCGAGTGCGTCCCGACCCAGGGGCCGCTCTTTCAAGATTCCTTGATAGATCTCTTTTCCCCCTCCGGCGAGGGGTCTTCCTCTGTACCACCCCCTGTACCCGCTTTTTCACCACCTTCTTTTCTTTCTAATCAAGCTAGTTGCTCCTCCTCTTCTTCTAATAAAATTCATGGGGTAGATTCACATAAGAAATCCAAGGGTAAGGAGATTCCTCGCAGATTTTTGTTGGAATTGGCTATCAGATGCCAAGCTTGTTTAGCAATCCCTGAGTTTGTGGAAAATCCAATTATCCTGCCAGGGTTAGAATATGAAGATGCTGTTGCTTCTTATAAGGGCTTGGGCGTTTATGAAATCATGAATGATGAAGACCCTATTGAAGAGGGGGAAGAAAGTTATGAAGAATATGAGGACGAGGCTGATGCCTTTGCTAGCGGCATAAGACGATTTGACGAACCATCAGCCTCTGTAGAAGAGCCTACCAAAGAAATTAATTTGGGTACCGAGGAAGACCCTAGGACTGTCCTCATTAGCAAGAATTTGCCGCCCTCCGAGAGGAGGCGCTCATTTTAGTTCTTCAAGAATACAAGGACACGTTTGCATGGAGTTATGAAGATATGCCTGGATTAGACCCTGCGCTCGTTGAACACCGCCTTACACTTAAGCCAGGGTCTGTCCCGGTCAAACAACGATTGAGGCGTTTCCACCCTAACATGGCTTTAAAATGAAAGAAGAGGTCGATAAGCTCATAAGGCTAGATTTGTTAGAGTTGTCCTCTACCCCAATTGGGTGGCTAACATCGTCCCGGTTATGAAGAAAGATGGAAAAGTTCAGATTTGCATAGACTTCCGGGACCTCAACCGGGCGTGTCCTAAAGATGACTTCCCTCTCCCTCATATTGATGTTCTGATTGATAACACGGCAGGATTTGAGACTCTCTCTTTATGGATGGCTTTTCAGGTTACAATCAAATTCGTCTGGCTGAGAGATCAAGAGAAAACATCATTCACTACACCGTGGGGCACATATTGTTATGTGGTCATGCCCTTTGGACTTAAGAATGCTGGAGCCACCTACCAAAGGGCTATGATGGCGATTTTTCATGACATGATTCATATTTATATTGAGGTGTATGTAGATGACCTGGTTGTAAAATCAAGAACAAGGATTGAGCATCCTGGGGTTCTGGCTAAGGTTTTACAGAGATCACGAGAATATCAATTGAAGATGAACCCCAAGAAGTGCGTATTTGGCGTTTCTTCAGGGAAATTGCTTGGTTTCATTGTTAGCAAGAGGGGAATTGAAGTTGATCCCAACAAGGCAAAGGCCATCAGAGATATGCCTCCTCCCAAGAATTTGAAGGAAGTTCGAGGATTAATCGGGAGGTTGCAATTCATCCGCCGCTTCGTCTCCCAGCATTCACAAAGATGTAGGCCGTTTTACGAGCTTACTAAACCGGGAGTCAAGTTTAATTGGGATGACAAGTGTCAGGCAGCCTTTGACGGATTGAAGGATTATTTGGCCAATCCTCCTGTCCTGAGGCCGCCAATTCCAGGCAAACCACTTATTCTCTATGTTTCGGTCCTGGATGACTCTGTAGGTGCTGTCCTAGCTCAAGTGGACGAAGAAGGTAAGGAGAGGGCAGCATACTACTTGTCTAAGCTTCTTAACCCCTGTGAGCAGAGGTACTCAGCCATGGAAAAGACTTGTGCAGCTTTGGTTTGGGTAGTTCAGAAGTTAAAACATTATTTCCTAGCTCATGAGGTTCACCTCATTGCTCGCATGAATCCAATTAAATTTCTCCTTGAAAAATCTGTCCTCACTGATCGATTAGCACGCTGGCAAAGCTTCCTTTCTCAATTTGACATCACTTACATTCAGCAGAAAGCCATCAAAGGTTATGCCATTGCCGAACATCTTGCTCACCACCCTCTTCCCCGATTTGATCATGTCAACTCAGAGTTCCCAGATGAAGAATTAATGTCCATTAATCAACCCCACGATCCTATGTGGACGTTACATTTTGATGGAGCTCTTAATTCTCAAGGAAGAGGGATCGGCATGGTTCTTTTAACACCAGAAGGGGTCACCATTCCATTTGCTGCTCGGCTCACATTCCCCGTCACCAATAACATAGCCGAGTATGAAGCTCTTTTGGCCGGTCTTCAAACCGCTCATCAATATGGTGTCACTCATTTGCGAATTGTCGGTGACAGTCAGCTTATTCTACGCCAGGTGCTTGTCAAGTGCCGCACCATCAATCCTAAGCTCAAGCCCTACCAGGAACTCGCTTCAGCTTATGCCAAACTCTTCACTAAATTAATCTTTGTTCATGTCCCGCGTAGCCAGAACATCTTGGCTGACGCTCTTGCTTCTTTAGCTTCCGCTTTAGTTTTCCCTCCTGAGCGTGATTTTCATGTCCCTCTGATTCATCAGCGTGACACTCCAGCTATTAAGGATCGTGCTTTCCTTGATATTAGGGATCAGGTGCTCGAGAAGGTCAAGCTGAAGGAATCTCTTAAAGGAAAGAGGTCATGCTTTTAGACTGGGAAGAAGAATTGGCTGACGAAGAAAACCTTGGTATTATGAGATTGCCAGATATTGTAATGATCAGTCCTATCCTGAGGAAGCCACTGCAGAAGAGAAGAAAGCAATTAGAAGAGTGGCTCAACGTTATGTTTTGGTTGGAGGTGTGCTCTACAGAAGAGGGCTCACCGGTGTTTTATTAAGATGCCTCGACGATGATGAATCATGGAAAGTTGTGGAAGAGGCGCATTCTGGAGTGTGTGGTGGTCATGTGAATAGCCAGATGCTAGCTAAGAAGATCCTTAGGCTAGGTTTCTATTGGCCAACTCTAGAAGAGGATTGTTCCATCTATGTTCGAAGGTGTGTTAAGTGCCAACTGCACGCCGACAAGATTCATTCTCCTGCTTCTTCACTCCATCCTACGTCCTCCCCATGGCCTTTTTCCATGTGGGCTTTTGATATCATTGGACCTCTTGGTGATTCGAACCTCCTGACCAAGCAAAAATCATTCATCCTCACGGCAACGGAGTACTTCACCAAGTGGGCGGAAGCAGAAGCTTACGTGGAGATCAAAGCGTCAACCGTCTGCAAGTTTATAATGAAGAACATCATCACGAGGTTCGGCATCCCGAGCACCATCGTCACCGACAATGGACCTCAATTTATCTCTCAAGAAATCAAGGATCTCTGCAACAGGTATAACATTGCATTGCATCATTCTTCTCCCTATTATCCGCAGGGCAATGGCCAAGCAGAGGCAACTAATAAAACTTTGATAAAAATTGTCAAAAAGACGTGTGAGGCTAATAAATTTTTGGATTGGCCAGACAAATTAGTTGAAGCTCTCTGGGCCTATCGCACTTCCATTCGCACCCCCACTGGGCAAACCCCTTTCGCCCTTACTTATGGAATGGAGGCGGTAGTCCCTTATGAGATTCTTATTCCCTCTCTGCGAGTACAATTGGATAAGGAATTTTCTATGGATGAACGTCGTGATTCACTCCTGGCCCAATTGGAGCTCCTAGACGAGAAGCGTCTGGTCGCCGCTGAGCATGCGCGCGTTTATCAAAACAGGCTCTCACGTTTTTATCAAAAGAAAGTAATTGAGAGGAAATTTAAAATCGGTGAGATGGTAATCAAGAGAATTTTTGTAAAGCCGGGTGGCCCCCGCTCAAAACTCCAACCCAATTGGGAAGGACCGTTTATCATAAAAGAAGTTTATCCTGGCGATGCTTATAAACTGGTTAATGCTGAAGGGGAAGAGTTAACTCACCCTTGGAATGGTTTGTATCTTAAGAAATACTACCCTTGATTCAACAAAAATCCAAAAAAATATATATATACTCAAAATCCAAAAAAAAATGTTGAAAATTGATTCAAAATCTCCAAAAAAAAATTAGAAATTCTTCAAAAAAAAAACAAAAAGAGATTCTTCAAAATTGGTGCCATGGCACACGAAGGATCAAGGTCCGAAAGGTCAAAATTCAGAATTCATTCATCGGTCTTGCTAATTTAAAAGGGGGTTGATTCCCGCACACACTACACGCTTCGTTCTTGAACTCAAGCAGTGCAAAATCCGATAGAAAGTCAAAAACCTGACTAAAAGTGAAAGACAATACCCGTTCTTTTCTTCTTCGGCCCATAAGGGAGGAAGGGAGACCTCGAGGTAGACACACCAAGCCTATCCGCCGCCCTAGTAGGTGAAAGTCAGGGCCCAAAAGGGAACAAGTGCCACAAAAGCCCAAGTACAATTAGGTTTATTTTCATCAATGCAAATCAATTCCAAAGTGAAAGTCAAGTTATGAAAAGAAAAGCATGTCAAGAGGGCAAAGTCCCCGCAAGGAAAACCTTGGGCGTATGCGTGCAATTAATGGGCAAAAAGGCAATAAATTTCCCTACGCCAAAGACCGAACCCCAACAGGCATAGGGTAGGGGAGGTAACTTTGCCTTGAGCATCTCAGAATCCCTTATGGGCTTCCCTTATATTTTCTTCCATCCTTTCTATGCGGTAAAGTCACGAACTGGCAGGATGGTCAAGACGGACTTAAGAAATTGCATTGTGCGAAATCTCGAATACAAGTCAATTATGGTCACGTCAACCCCCTTTTAACTACTCAAGAAAGGTTAATGAATTTTAGATGGTGACTATGTAAGACTCATGGTCTTGATAGCCTTGAAGCCCTTTTTGCAGAATAATTCAATTAACGCCTTCGGCTAAGGCGCTTTTTATGGAATTAACGTCCTAGATTAGGTCGTCTTCTTCAGAATAACGTCTTTGAGCAGGTCGTTTCTTTTTCAAAAATCAAATTCTTTTTCAAATTCACGCCGTCTTGTAGGGCGTCTTTATAAGAATCACGACCCACTCTAAGGCGCGTTTTTCAAGAAAAATCACAAAAAAATATAAATAAGTGAAAAAAAGAAAAAAAATGCATTTCTTCACGATGTATGCTTGCATTCTTTTGCATGGGCATCTTTTATTTATGGTTTGCATATGATACATCTCCCGCTATCAGTCGTCTTATTTACCTTATTTGATTAAAGGCTTGGCCCCTTGACCCATCATTAAGGTCAAAATGTTGCTACCCCTTGCTTATCGGGCAAGGGGCCAAGTCAAACAGATGAATTAACCTGTTTATTCAAGTGTGAACAGCAGTTGCAGAAACATGGCACAGTAAAGCAAACATGAAGAACACGAAGAGCAGAAAGTACACAAACACAAGGCCACAACCACACAAAGTGCTCAGGTAACAAAGGAATCTCAATATCATATATATATATACATCATGAATGTCTAAGTACAGGTGTGAGGGTGGAGGAGTACAAGTAAGTCTCTCAGCTCTCGCCTCCACCCTCCTCTCTCCTACTCTCAACCTCCTCCTCGCCGTCCCGAGCTGGCGCTGGTGGAGGAGGCATGGGCCCCCGTGAAGAAGCAGGAACCCGAGCGTGTCCCCCTGCCTCGCTCCTCTCTCGGAGGGAAGAGCCCGCCACGAAGGTGGAGCTGGTGAAGGAGTACCCCGCAGCCCGTGCTCGCTCACGTCCCCGCTGAAGACGCTCCTCGGACACTCGTAGCCGCTCCTGGGAAAGGATCAACTGAGTCCTCGAATCTGCCAGCTCTCGCTCGCGCGCTGCTACCTGCTCCTGGTACCGGGCACGCTCCGCCTGGTACTCCTCCCGCTCACGAGCTCGCTCCTCGCGTTCCCGGGCTCGCTCCCGTCTCTCCAGCTCAAGAGCTACACGCAGCTCGGCCACGTCCTGAGGAAGCTCCTCTCGTCGCCTCAGGGACCTCTCAAGCTCTGAGATCCGTTGATCACGGATCGCCAACTCGGTACGTACCGCCTGAAGCTGAGTCGTCTGCAAGCAGGTAAACAAATCATCAATTCCACAATTAATGCAATAATTCAGTAATCTAGCAATTCAAGCAATACATGATTGAACTACTCACCTGTGCGCTCGTCGTGCGGAAGCCCTCATCTACGCAGGTAAGAGCGGCTCGAAGCTCCTCAGTCTGTAAAAATGAATTTTTATCAGTGCACAATTACATATAATCATGTTTGAATGGACTTGTGTTTTGGAATTTACCCGTGAAGCGAGGTCGCGCTCTGCTGCCTCGGCTCGTGCGACCGCTCCCGCTAGCTGCTCTGCCAGTGCAGTCACCTCTGCACTAGGTCCTCTCGAGCTGGAGGCCTCCCCTGGGTCTCTCCTCACTGCTCCCTGCTGGGCACGCTGCATTCATTGAGATCGTCAGTGGCTAATCATCAGTAATTCAACAAAAAAATTCATTTGCATATAGAAATAATTTAAACACTCACCAGGGTCTCTAGGTCTGCCCGTGTGGCGGCCAGCTGGTCCTCCAGGCTGTGTAGGTGGGCCTGGGCATCTATCGCTGCTATGTCCCACGCATCCTGCATCCATTGCATATTAGTCACATGATAGTCACATAAGCATTTGCATTCAATTTAGAAATAAGTGCATTCATACATACCCCTAAGACCCTCATCTGGGGTCGGCCGGCGTACACCTCCCAGTAGCGCCGGAGGTACTCGGAGCTGTCAGTCGCGCGGGAGGTGACTCTTGTCCCGCCACGCTGCCAGTCGGCGTACTGCTCCTCGAACCGTACCCTCCAGTCGGTCGCCTTCGTACGACCGCGCGTCTTCTTCCCGATGCCGCGTGGCTCGCCTACCTCTATCCACTCCTGGTAGAGGCCTAGCGTCCTCATCACCAACCTAAGCCGTAACGGCTCGATCTCGCTCAAGCAGTGAACCCAAAGCTCACGCTCAAAGCGAGGACGGCCCGCTACGACCCACGGCTGGCCCTCGTCTGTCATCCCCTCATAGGGTCTCCACTGCACCTGCATTCATAAACATGCATGTCATCATTTCATCTTCATCATAATAAATTCAAAAGAAAGATGCATAACATTCATACATACCAACGAGGGAGGGAAGTCGCGGAACTCTCTCCGTAAAACCCACAACTCGTAGCCGAGTGGGGCGCCGAAGACGATCGGCACCCAGCGCCGTGCTAGAGGGAAAGCTCCCTCACCTCCAGGCCGTGGGTCAACGCGCCCCATCGGCATGTAGAGATGGCTCCAAACCTGCATCCATGCATTGCATTAGGAAGGCATTCACATGCATAACAAAAAGAAAAAAACAAAGAAAAAATGAAAAATGCATACCTGAAGAAAAGGTGAGAAGCCACTGACGGTCGTCTCTCGCCCTGTCCCCGTGGACAGGTCGGCCATCATATGTGCCAGCAGCGCCGCTCCCCAGGCGTAGCTGCCAACTGCCTCCAGGTCCTCGAGTATCCCTAGAAATCGGCAGTTGATGACGTCGCCCTTTGTCCCGAGCAATAGCCTCCCGAGTAGCAGTAGCAAGAACCTCCTCAAGTCTAGGTCAGCTCTCTCCCTGTCAGCTGGGTCCTGGCAGTACACTGCCCTAGCCCCGTCTATCAACCTCTGTGAGAACTGCTCTAGGGTCTCCCCTGACCTGTGCCTAGCATTCCCTAAACCCATCACTGTAGTGAGGTCGGTGCGGAAGATCGTCCTACACTCGCTAGGTGTCTCATAGACCATCTCTAGCCCTAGCAACCTCTGGGCATGCTCAGTGTAGTCTGGGTAGGTAATCCCACTCACAGCCTCTCCATCTACCCTCAACCCTGTGATCCTGGTCACGTCCTCTAGGGTAGGAATCATGTGTCCCCAAGGCATCAGGAATGCCCGGCTAGTCCTGATCCCATCTCTCCCGTAGAACCTGAATGAGTGGTAAGTCTGGCCTAACTGGCTCTATGCTGAGGAAGGCCCCGAACCCCATGGCATCTACCCTCTCTCTCTGGAACTGGGGGAGACCATAGTAAGCTGCCCGGACCATGACCCATGAAATGCGCGTCCTCATCAGCCCCTGCATGCATAAAGTGAGAATTTTTTGTCTTAATTGTTTTGATTATTCATGATTATTTCACTTTGATTGACCCAGGTCGAATTCTGATGTTATTATTATTTAACGACCTTCCTCAGGTCATTTTTTGTTGAAGCGGCGCCCTTAACGGGGGTGTGGTTCTGTTTATAAGTTAACGACCTACCCTAGGTCATTTTTCATCTATGAAACGCCTCTGTGTTGGGCGTGTGTTGGTGGTTAATTTCTAAAAATCCTAAAAGTTTTATCAATTCACGCCCTTTGGTGGGGCATTTTCCAATTTGGGTTCGTTAATTAATCAAGGATTGATGAATGGGCGACCGCTGTTTTGGTCGTCTGTTTTTGAATTGACGCCCTGGTGTGGGGCGTGGTTTCCAGTTTTTTAGAAAATGAAAGAAAAATAACAGCATGCGAAAATGAATAGCATCATAACAAATTTAAATGCGCGACATGCTTTAGGGCGTGTTCTCATAGAATTATTTAGTTTTTCAAGAAAATAATGTGATTAACGCCCTTGGGTTGGGCGTGTATTTTGAAATCGCGACGCCCATGAGGGCGCCTTCTTTCTGGGTTGCAGGGTTTATACCCCGAGGGCCATGGAAAATCAGTAAAAATAAAATTAAAATAAATAAAAATGGAAATTTGGGTTGGGGCTTACCTTCTTGTGCTTGGGTTCCTGCGGTTGAGGCCGTGGCTGCCGTGGCCGTCGGAGTTGGCCGGCACGGGGAGGGGGCGCCGCCGCGCGCGGTGGTTCATCACCACCTTCTCCTTCTTCTTCTTCTTCTTCACCTTCTTCCACTTCTTCTCCTGCTCCTTCTGTTCCAGCATCACCTCCGTCGTTGGCCTCCTGGCCTTCTTCGGCCGTCGCCGCCGGTGCGTCTTCAATCACCGCCATTAGGTCTTCTTCGGCCACCGCGAGAGGAGCCTCTTCCTCGGCTTGGGCGTGCCCGCCCTCCAAATCCACCACCTCGGGGGCGGCCACCCGTTGCCGTTTTAATCCTCCTCCGGCCATGGCTAGGGCTAGGGTTAGGGAGGGAGAGAGATAGAGGAAGAGAAGAGAGGAGAGCTTCGGTTAGGGTTGCAGAGAAAGGGAGAAGAGAGAATGGGACGAAGGAGGAAGAATAAAGGGGAAAAGCCTTTTTTTTAGCATTCGAAAAGAGGCGACGCCCTGAGAAGAGGCATTTTTTGTGGAAGTAACGACTATGACATGGGCGTGTTTAGAAAGTAGACGACGTAGCTCGAGGCGTCAATTTTATTTGCATGGGGAATGATAACCATCGTCAGACGCATTCAATGGGCGTTGATTGAGAGAAGTAATTATTATGGTTTTTACTCACGCCTGAGCTAGAGGCGTTACCTGGTTGAAACGTGGCTTTCTTGAGGGCGTTACTTTTGGAATTTCAAAGAATATAGTTTGGGAATTTGAATCAATTAATGCCATGTTCTAAGTCGTTATTTAAGTAACGCCTATTGATGAAGGCGTCAAATGTGTGAACAGGAATGTTGAAGGCGACATTGTATGAGGCGTCCTTTTGAAAAATCACGGCTTTTCCAGAGGCGTTATTTGCAACAGAAGCACAGAGTGTTGGAACATTTAATCAGAAAAGCAGATGGCTCAATAAGGAAATATCATTGGTTTACTTTGAAAAGAGAAATTACAATGCTTAATGAGCCGTTTTGGGTCTTAGCTTTCTCAATGCTGTTACATAATTTTTCCACTGATCTCTGTCTTCCTCCAAGCTTTCTACAGGTTGATGAAGTTTGTTAATCTTCCACAGAGCTTGGATTGTGATAACCTCCTCCCCATCTTCATTGCTGCCTAGGTCCCTTGATTTGATTGGAGGGAGGTGAGAGACGTCTTCTAGGTGTTGCCTTGGAAGTCCAATTTGAGGAAGGCATCTGTGAGAGTTGTATAGTATGAAGTCCGAAGCGCCGATGAGACGAAGGTCCATCCCGGTGGAGAATCGTGCACGAAGTTCCTGCATTTTGAGTATACCCGGGGCACAAGTAAAGAGGTTCTTTGGCATTACCTTAAGGTGCTCTCTCCATTCCACTCTCTTCTTGATTTGAGGGATGCGGTTCATCACCCTATTGCTTATTCCTAACGAACCGGTTATATAAGAGAGGGGGCTTTTTGAGAAAATTCTTGAGGGTTGTTGGGTCTCATTACATGGATCGAATTTGAAATGGAGATCTATCCAACTAGAAAATGCTAGCATGCATCCATATATGGGCCTTCCCATGGCCGCCGAAGTAAGTCCGCTATAGAGATAGGCTAGGATCGCCGGTCCGACTCTTTCCTCTTCCCATAAGCTCACCACCGCGCTCAATTGGGCCTCCTCTAGAAAGTCCTCCGTGGATGGGAATAGGAGTGCTCCTGTTAAACACACCACGAAGGCTTTGGTCACTCTTTCTATCTCCTCTTCCTCTTTGGCTTGATCCGCTCTTTTGTACACCCATGAGGCGAGCTTCAAGAGGTTGATTCCTTTAGTAACCTTGATTTGATTCACTAGGTTTGGGCTAGGTATCAAGCTCGTTAATAGCTCGTGAGAGGAGATTGGCCTTGGCATGATAGCCATCTTGTCTTCTTCTCCTTGTTTCATCCTTTTCAAGCCTAATATCAACTCTAATTCTTCCAATAGGATGGTGGCTTCAAATGTTGAGAAGAGAAAGGTATGAGTGGAAGGGTGCCAAAGTTCAATCAATGCTCCTATGGCAGCCCAATCTAAGTGAATTTGGTCATAATGTTTGGCATGGGTTACGAGGCCAAGAAGATGCCATCTTGCTAGGTAGGCCCTCATGTCAGAAGAAAATTTGGAAAGGATGAGAGGCAACCACTTGTTTTTTGTAAATCTTCTAGCTCCTGGAAGGTTCGGGTATTCCTGTGAGAGGGGAAGAACAGATAGACCGAACAGAGGCATACATGAGAAGTAGAAAGAAAAGAAGGAAGATATGAGAAGAGAAAGAATAGGAGGATAGAACAATACCTGATTCATGCAGATTCTATTACTAATGTGCCCGGTGATATCAGTGATTCTGGGAGTTGAAGTCCTGGCCCTTTTCATTGCTCTGTCCATCTTCAGCTTGCGGGGAGGAGCTTGGACGGTAGCTGCAGAAGAAGAACAGAATAGTAGAAGGGAAGGAACAGAAGAATAGAAATCAGAAGATTGTTTTGATTCAATTAAGGAAGAGTCTGCCTTTTATAGGAGGCTGGAGGGCTTAAGGTTGTTCGGAGTTAGCAAGTTGATGGCTATTAGGATTTGGTTTTACTTTCGATTTGGAAACGGAAGCGTTGGATTGATTAACGCCTTTTGTTAGGGCATCAATTCTTGAATTGACGACCTTGCTGAGGTCGTGTTTTGTGTAACGCCCTTTAGTGAGTCATTTTCTCTTTGGCCTCCCGATGGATTTCACGCCTTAGTGAAGGGCGTGTTCCATGTTTTGACGCCCTCATGATAAGGCGTTTTTCACGATTTTGACGCCATGACTTAAGGCGTGTTTTATGAGTTTATGAGTTTGCTTCCCCGTGTGCTTTGATGAACTTAAGTGCTATTATGTCATTGGAATTCTATTTTATTTAGCACTTATGATCATGTCATACTTTTAATTGAAGATTATTGATGTTGAAATTGTGAAGACTGATAAGTTTCAAGTGCAGGAAAGTGCAGGTTTCGAGACGCTTGGGTTGCTCATGGAAGTAACATCGCGTTCATTATCTTGTATTTGTTTGATGTAAGCATTTTACTATATGATATTCTACGCTATTATAGCATATGAAGGACCTTGTGGTTCTGATGAACCTGGAATTTGAGTTCCCCTTCATCAAAAATAGTGATAGTTCCAGGAGAGTCTTGATCACACGGATAGGCCGTTGAGTCGTTGAAGGTCTGGGACGATGGTTCCACTTTCTGAGTTGATGCGCGGACAAACGGGCTTCGGCCTAGTGTCAGCTTAGAGATCTGGATTCTTGACCAAATCTAGATGGCTTAGCAATATTATCCTTGATTATCTTCTATATTTTTAGTTTATTTTATTCTTTTCTTTTAGCCCAGCATGCATCATGTAGGACTTTGAGATTCATGAAGAAAATCTTTATATCATGGCAATAATGAAGGTCACTCGCTCTTTATTAAGTTGACATGAGATATTCCATTCCAAATCAAGTACTTTGTTCTATCTGAAGCCGCTCAGGCTGATTCCTTGAAAATGTCCCTTTGTTGGATCTCCATCTTAATTCTCTTTATTCTTCTGCAAATCTACCTTGGTTGTAGCACGTCCACGTTGGCTGGTAACCGCTCTCCAATGGTCTTTCCCTATCGTGCCCGCGCGCACACCCTTTTGCCTTACATTTTTACTTGCTTAGATTAGTCTCCTTTATCCAGCAAATCGATGCTTCCTTGGAATCATTCAGAGTTGTTTCGTTCAGAATCTTGGAAAGATTTCTAATGCTTAGTGTCTGAGGCGTGTCACATCACACCTTGGCATCTACTTATCAGTTCGTTCCACTTCATCTCCATCTCACTTCATCTCCGTCTCACTCCCTTGCAAAGCAGACGCCAAGGCGGGGCAGCTGTAGACACGCCAAAATTGACACTTTGTTGATTAAATCTCATGTCACTATGTTGACGCCCCAAAGAGAACTTCAATATTCCCATAATATAAAGTTTTTCTATTTTTGTGGGTTTTCCGTTGCATTTTGTTACATTTTTGTGATTCACGACCTGAAGTAGGGCGCGTTTTAAATAACGACCTTACCTAGGGCGTTTTTAAAGAAAGGACGACCAATGATTAGGGCGTCAATTCCTGGTATTATCCTTTTTCAAAATAAAATGAAATAAAATGCATTTTATGAATAACGTCCTTCCTCAGGGCGTGTTTTTAAGAAACGCCTCTTTTTCAGGCGGCTTTTAATCTTTTTCAAATAAAGGAAGGTTTTATTGCCAAAATTGAATCCAGGAAGAAACGCCCTGGCTTGGGTCGTGTTTTATGAAACGCCGTATGGGTAGGTCGTCAAATCAAGAATTGACGCCCTGTTGAAGGGCGTGTTTCACCTCTAGTGTCCTACCATCTTCCATCTTTCCCTCACAGAGTCCTGCCTTGTTTGACGTTCTTACTCGATTGGGCTCTTGCTTTTGATAAACATTACCATTGCTATCTCCCGTCCATGTTTATCCTTTGATCTGAAACTTATTTAAGGGAGTCCTGATCGACCCTTTGAAAGGTTACGAAGGTACCGAGGCCGAGATTATCAAGTTCAAGCTTCCTATTGCATCCTGCTGCTTCCTCTTCTTCCTATCTCGGTTGCCCTTTTACTGTCATCAAGGGACAGCGGGGCTTTGGTGTTGTTTTTATTCTGTTTCTATCGCTTTTGCATCTTTTCATCGCATCTCCATCCCGTCCGCTATTATTTTCCATCCTGTTTGCATCAGTTGCATACTTTTCATCATATCTCCTCTCCTAGTCTCTCTAGGGGTTTTAAAAAAAACAAAAAAAATAAAAGGTGCGCATGTTGATTTCTTTTCATCATCATATGTTTTATTTGGATTGATACTACTGCACGTTGGCTGATCCCATATTTTGCTTTGTTTCATTGTCTTTTTTGCAAGGTAATCAAAAAAAGAACCCTTCTCATCGGCCGGCCGATTGAAGAAGGAGGAAGGAACTTCACATCATCCCGCATTCCAATCTTCACCAGGTATTCGCGATCTCCTTTTTTTTATTATTATTGAGGTAACCCCTCTGGCGATCACATCTCCATATTTGCACCACGTGCAAGCTTTTCTTTCCCTTATTTATGCATTAATCATCATTAATCTCTCTGTTTTCACATCTTTATTCTCTTGTGATTGTGTGGGATTTATGCCCATCCACACACATGGCTGGCGAATATCGTCCCCGTGAAGAAGAAGAATGGACAGATCCGGATATGTGTCGACTTCCGAGATCTAAATAAAGCCTGCCCCAAAGATGACTTTCCGGTGCCAATAACGGAAGTCATGATCGATGCTACAACCGGACATGAGGCCCTGTCATTCATGGACGGGTCATCCGGTTACAATCAGATTTGGATTGCGGAGCATGACCGGGTCCATACTGCTTTCCGAACCCCTAAAGGCATTTATCATTACAAGAGGATGCCGTTCGGACTAAAGAATGCTGGCACAACCTATCAACGCGCAATGACCAAAATCTTTGATGAGTTGCTCTACCACAAGGTCGAGTGCTACATAGATGATCTGGTGGTCAAAACTAGAAGAAAAGAAGATCATCTGCAAGACCTGCGTATTGTTTTTCAGAGGCTGAGGCAGCATGAGCTGAAGATGAACCCCATGAAATGTGCGTTCGGAGTGTCGAGCAGAAAATTCTTGGGCTTCATTGTTCGGTATTGGGGAATCGAGATAGACCCCGCAAAAATCAAAGCAATTCAGGAGCTACCTCCACTAAGGAATATCTCCGAACTGAGATCACTACAGGGCCACCTGGCTTATATCCGGCGGTTCATTTCCAATTTGTCAGGGCGATGCAAGCCTTTCCACAAGTTGATGATGAAAGATGTTCCCTTTTATTGGGATGAAGATTGCCAGATAGCCTTTGACAAGCTGAAAGACTATCTGAAGACTCCTCCAGTGCTGGGCGCACCAGTGAAAGGATGGCCATTGATACTATATATAGAAGCTACACATAACTCCCTCGGGGCAATGCTGGCCCAGAATAATGAAGAAGGGAAAGAGCAAGCCCTCTATTACCTCAGTCGGAGATTGGTCAGGACTGAGGAAAAATATACTTATATCGAGAAGGTCTGTCTGGCACTGGTCTTCGCGGTTAAGAAGCTCCGGCACTATATGTTGTCACATGAAATCAGCCTGGTATCCAAAGAGGATCCCCTGAAATATATTATGTCCCAGCCGGCACTCAAAGGTCGCCTGGGCAAATGGGCGGTAATCCTTATGGAGTTCGACATCTCCTATGTACCGCGCAAGGCCGTCAAGGGCCAAGCTATTGCAGACTTCTTTGCTGAGCACCCGGTACCTGGGGACTACCCGTTGGAGCCGGAGCTTCCTAAAGATGAAACCCTGGAAGCCGTTCAAGTGCAGCCCTCCTTGTGGCGGCTATATTTTGATGGCGCTTCCAGAATCGACACCTCTGCCACTGGATCGGCCAGAGTCAGGGCAGGAGCAGGCATTGTCCTGAAATCCCCAGAAGGAGAAGTGGTGCACACATCCTGCTCCATAAACAAGCATTGCACAAATAATGAAGTGGAATATGAAGCCCTGATAATCGGGTTGCAGATCACTCTGTCCATGGGAATTCAGATGCTGGAAGCATTCGGAGACTCCTTGCTAGTTATAAAACAGCTAGAAGGAGAGTTCGATGTTCGAAAGCAAGAGCTTCTCCCCTATCACCAGTTGGCAACTCGCCTGATGTCAAGATTCTACTTCATCAGCATCAAGCACATCAACCGAGGCCGGAATGCTCAGGCAGACACCCTCGCTAAGCTGGCCAGTTCATTGGCGGTCCCGCCAGACACAAGCCTAATTATAACAGTGATCAACAGCCGGCAAGTCCCCAGTGTAATAGAGGTCTTGGCCGACGAACAAGAGATTGAGGTGGTAACCGTCGAGGAGATTCAACTGCCCGATTGGCGAGAACATCTCCTGCGGTGGTTCCAACACCAACAGCTCCCGAAAGAAAAAGAACAAAGAATGAAGCTCCTGAGGGTCAAGGACTCTTACGAGATGAGAAGCGGAACCCTGTTCCGAATAATGGCAGATGCCTGAAGAAAAGTCCTACTTCGTTGCTTGTCTTCAATAGAGGCAGGACAGGTGAGGCAAGAAGTCCATGCGGGATCAGCTGGAGCACACCAGGCTGGCCCAAAGATAAAAATTGAGATAAAGAAATTGGGCTACTATTGGCCCACTATATTTGACGATTGCTGCAAGTTCACCAAAGCTTGTCAGAAGTGTCAAGAACACGCTAATGTGGCAAGGAGACCTCCAGTGCCACTGCATCCGACCCTACCAAGCTGGTCGTTTGCTCAGTGGGGCACAGACGTGGTAGGGCCGCTACCAGCATCTTCATCAGGGTGCAAATATATCTTAGCCGCTATAGACTACTTCTCCAGATGGGCGGAGGCGGTAGCACTAAGAGATGTAGCGGGAGAACTAGTTGCAAGATTCTTCCGCCAGAACATAATATTTCGATTCGGGAACCCCAACCAAATCATCTCTGATAATGGCAGCCATTTCAGAAACCAGAAGGTTTATCGATTAGCCGACAAGTACAAAATTGACTGGAGGACATCGTCCCCCTACAACCCTCAAGCCAATGTGATGGGGACATCGCTTACCACTTCCCACTTCTCCAAGGGTCCGGATGTTCGCCATTATGTTCAGCTTGATTTTCTGAGTTTAGCTATGTAATTTTCATATCTTTCTTGAGTCATTTTGATGTAATTTCCCCTTTGTTTTGAGTCATGTCCCTAGGTTATCATGTTATTTACCTATGTTTGTATCTTCATGTTAGGCTAGAGAGTCAGATGGGCCCATTTAGATGGACCTGGCCCAGGGGCGCCCTTTCCCTTCCCCTGCTCCTTCGGTTATCTGTTATTAGTACTTTTCTCAGGGACTTCTTGTAAAAGTTGGGATTCCTATAAATAGGACCCCAACTCCACTTGAGATGGTTATTGAATATTTGAGTAAAAACTTTCCACAAGAATTGTGCCCCCCCTCTCTCTAGCTCTCTCTCTCTCCAACTCTTTCTTCTCTCTCTCACACTAAAGGGGGCGAACCCCTCTCTCTCTCCTCCTCTCTCTCTCTCCCTTGGGCGAACCTGCCCCTTCACCTCCCCCACTTGCCACATCAGCCCCACCCCATTAAACACAACCCTTCACCTCCCAAGACTCATAAACCCCATTTGCTCCCACCACTCCCCAAGCAACCCTTCCCCTTCCCCATACAACCTTCCATCTTCCCAAGAGAGAATCCCCCTCTCCCAAGCACCTCTTCCCCTCCCCAAGGAAACCCCTCCCCTTCCCTAGGCATCCATTAACACTATCATTCAATCCTCCACCAAATTCAAACGCCATTCCCCCCATTTCCCCAAGCCATTTTGCACCCACCTCCACCCCCTAGGCCACTTGCACACCAACCCCCCCCCCCCCTCCCCTGCTAGCTCCGCCCCTACCTTCCTCCCTCACCTCCCCTTGCCACCTCCCAACCATTCCCCACCACCAAAGCAACCATATTCCCTACCCTTCCACCAAAGAGACCCCCCCCTTTACCCTTTTCTCTTCAAATCAGTGTGCAGCTGAAGCCCTGCAGATTGACACCCTGTTGCAGTGCCGCCCGCGACCACATCCCGGAGCTCCTGGGGGCGTATCATACATCGACAGAAATCTCTCCCAGTCGTCTTCGCAGGTGAGGCGGTTTCGTCTCAATCCGAGGTCGGAGCTGCTTGGGAGAGCCGTTCTTCACCAACTGTGCAGATCCTGTCCAGTCTGCAACCAGAGGTGACTTGCAGGAGTTCCCACGGCCACACCCTTCAACTTATGGAGGCGCCACTTGGCTGAGAGCTGCTACCACGAGTCGTCCACCACCACCAACAAGCAGCATCCCGTTCGGCATCATGAAGTGCCTGTTCCAATTTTTCTCCCCCGGGTGCGCAGACAGTCCGTTTGGGTCCTGCCCCGACACTGCCTCACTCAACGGACTCCTCCTCACCACCCCGACATCCTCTGGTGCTGTTCTCGGTTGCTGCTTGAAGAAGACTCATCCACGGACGTCTTCGACTTGGTCTCGCCTCATTCAGACTTCAGAAGTGACTGTGGTACCTTCTACAAGCAGCTGTAACCCTCTGGACCTGCCTGAACCAGAACGCCAGGGACCTGTTCCAGAGCCCGCCCCCACCGGCGACGACTTCAGGACCACCCACAAAAAATCACCGTCGTACCTGGGTACGTCAGCGACATTTTGGCGCAAGTCTCATCAAGTTCTGAGTCCGGGAGAGCTCACAGCAGCTACTACATCGACCCCCTGTCTTGCTGTCCCAGACCCGGGCAGATTCTGCCGGGTGCTCCGTCGGCGCGATCGAGCTTATCCCCCCTCCCCGCCTGGCCGGCTTAGCGCTCCTCCCTGTGCAGAGGTAGTGTTTGACTTGTAATACCAATATCCCAACCTCAAGTCACCCTCCTGTGTGAGGTGTAGTGATTGTAATTGTTAAACGGGGATCAAGCTTCATCGGCGCAGTGTGCGGGGAACCCACACTTCCCCGCTCGCCCTCGTCTTCGAACGGGGTTGGTTTCCTCAAACCAACTAGGGTAAGCTCTGAACTTTGCTCCATTAGTTGCATTTGTTCATCTAATATCCGTGGAATTGCTCCGTTGAGCAAGAGAGAGAGCGCCCGACCCCGTGTGCCCACTTACGAGCGATCACCGTGGGCTGTGAGAGAGAGGGACCTAGTGCCCCAATTGGCACCGGCCAGCCCCTTAAGTGTGGGCCTCGTACCTTCGAGAGGGAAACCCTAGCCCTGCTAGCACTCTACCAGCAAGCTTCTTGATCCATCACCTCCCCTTAGCATCACTTAGTCACCCTGGGCTCGTGTGTGTGCGACGGCGAATCGGCCCCAATCTAGGACTTTGTTGCTGTGTGATTGTGTTTGCGGAATAGGTCCTAAGGATCCGTTTGTTTGCTGCATATCCCCTTAGTGTGTCACATCACAATGGACTCGCAGAAGCCTTCAACAAGACACTATGCACGTTGCTGGCAAAGACTGTCAAGTTTAATAAAAAAGATTGGGAAGAAAGGATGTACGAAGCGCTCTGGGCCTATCATACTGTCTACAAAACCCCAACCAGCTGTTCACCTTTCTCCCTCGTCTATGGGTCAGAGGCTGTGGTGCCGATTGAACTGGAAGTTCCTTCGCTGTGAGTCGCCATCCAACACGGACTAGCCAGTAGTGAACAAACCAATGCAGAAAGAAGATTGGAAGAGCTCGCTGAGCTTGAAGGAAAACGCCTCTGGGCACAACAAAACATCCAACTCTACCAAGCTCGCATGGCACGTGCTTTTGACAAGCTGGTCAAAGGACGAGAATTCAAGAAAGGAGACCTGGTGATGGTCAAAAGAAGAGAAGTGATGGCCTCCAACCCCAAAGGGAAGTTGGTCGAAAACTGGGTCGGACCATATATCATCCGCCGAGTATATGAAGGGGGTGCCTACGTCCTGGTAGACCACAAAGGAGTCATCCAGTTCTCTCCCCTCAACAGAAAGCATATAAAGCTGTATCATGCAGCACAACCAACATTCCCCGAGTGATCGGTCGGAATACCCTTTCCTTGGTCCAGTGGCATTACGCCCTGATCGAGCTACCTTTCCTAGGTTCACTGGCACTTCGCCCTAGCTGAGCTACCCTTTCCTTGGTCCGGTGGCATTCCGCCCTGATCGAGCTACCTTTCCTTGGTCCAGTGGCACTCCGCCCTGATCGAGCTACATTTCCTTGGTTTAGTGGCACTCCGCCCTGATCGAGCAACCTTCCTTGGTCCAGTGGCACTCCGCCCTGATCAAGCTACATTTCCTTGGCCTAGTGGCACTCCGCCCTAGCCGAGCTACCCTTTCCTTGGTCCAGTGGCATTCCGTCCTGATCGAGCTACCCTCACCTTGGCTTAGTGGCATTCCGCCCTAGCCAAGCTACCCTTATCTTGGCGTAGTGGCATTCCGCCCTAGCCAAGCTACCCTTATCTTGGTCTAGTGGCATTCCGCCCTGATCGAGCTACCCGTACCCTGGCCTAGTGGCACTCCGCCCTAGCCGAGCTACCCTTATCTTGGTCTAGTGGCATTCCGCCCTGATCGAGCTACCTTCCCTTGGTCTAGTGGCACTCCGCCCTGGCCGAACTCTCAAAAGAATACATCGTATTACCGTTACGGGCCTTACACTTGAATCGGCGAAAGATCATTCCTTTGCGCTAGCATTCAGCCCTTGCTAACGAATGAACCATTCTGCTCGGCATAAGGCCTGGTGCTCCGGTCAACAGCCGTCTACTAGCAACCGAGGGTCGAACATCACACTTCGACCTACCACCCTTTATATCAAAAAAAAAGAAGAAAAGAAAAGAAAAATGGGGTTAAAAATAGAGATACCCCGCCAGACTTGCTCCTATATTAGGACAAGTGTAAAAATGGCTATAACCCGGCTGTGGCGAAAACCCAAAAGGGCGTCGCAGGCAAAATCGGGTACCTCGCCACGTAAAAACCCGAGAGGGCGCGTGGGCAAAAGCAAGAGGGGGCTGGCTTCGGTGAAAACCCGAAAGGGTGCTTAAGTCAGTAAAGTGGTAATTTAAAAGTTCCTCTTTTGTTCTCCACCCGATGAAACCCAGAAAGGGACAATCATCAAAAATCCCATCGGAGATCCTTTAACGAACCCATGTTCGACCCTCGTCATCATCGGCGAGATCGGTCGATCTCTACCCCTAACTTGGACCTTCCGTCCCTGTTAATAATCCTACTTTTGCTTCGGCTTGTGACCCATGCTGATGAACAAACCCATGTTCGACCCTCGTCATCATCGGCGAGATCGGTCGATCTCTACCCCTAACTTGGACCTTCCGTCCCTGTTAATAATCCTACCTTTGTTTCGGCATATAACTTATGCTGATTAATAAACCCGTGTTCGACCCTCATTATCATCGGCGAGATTGGTCGACCTCTACCCTTAACTCGGATCTTACATCCTTGTTAATAAATCGTGTCCTTTGCTTCGACATTTAACCAGTGTCGACGAAATAAACCCAGGACCAATCCTTGTCATCATCGACAAGGACGGTCAGCATTCTAGCGGTCCAGTTCTTCTGTACTCCGAATTCAAAAAAGAAAAGAAAAAAAATGGGGTTAAAAATAGAGATACCCCGCCAGACTTGCTCCTATATTAGGACAAGTGCAAAAATGGCGATAACCCAGCTGTGGCGAAAACCCGAAAGGGCGTCACAGGTAAAATCGGGTACCCCGCCACGTGAAAACCCAAAAGGGTGCGTGGGCAAAAGCAAGAGGGGGCTGGCTTCGGTGAAAACCTGAAAGGGCGCTTAGGTCAGTAATGAGAATAAAAATATATGTATGAATGATGAATAGTGATTATTCGTCCTCCATTCGGAAGGCCCTTTATAGGGTCGAAGCGGAGTCGTCATCCGATGTCCCCCCTTATGTATCTACATACATATTTCCTTTAACAAACCCTTTTCGACCATTGACACCATCGGCAAGATCGGTCGCTACCCTTTTCCGGTTCTTGTCATCATCGGCAAGACCGTCTACCCCTCTTCGACCATTGTCACCATCAGCAAGATCGGTCGCTACCCCTTGCCGGTCCTTGTCATCATCGGTAAGATCGATCGCTACCCTTTCCGATTTTTGTCATCATCGACAAGACCATCTACCCTTTTCGACCCTTGTCACCATCGGCAAGATCGATCGCTACCCTTTCCGATTTTTGTCATCATCGGCAATACCGTCTACCCTTTTCGACCCTTGTCACCATCGGCAAGATCGGTCGCTACCCTTTCCAGTTTTTATCATCATCGGCAATACCGTCTACCTTTTTCGACCCTTGTCACCATCGGCAAGATCGGTCGCTACCCTTTCCAGTTTTTGTCATCATCGACAATACCGTCTACCCTTTTCGACCCTTGTCACCATCGGCAAGATCGGTCGCTACCCTTTCCGGTTTTTGTCATCATCGGTAATACCGTCTACCCTTTTCGACCCTTGTCACCATCGGCAAGATCGGTCGCTACCCTTTCCGGTTTTTGTCATCATCGGTAATACCGTCTACCCTTTTCGACCCTTGTCACCATCGGCAAGATCGGTCGCTACCCTTTCCGATTTTTGTCATCATCGGCAAGACCGTCTACCCTTTTCGACCCTTGTCACCATCGGCAAGATCGGTCGCTCCCTTTTCGGCCCTTGTCATCATCGGCAAGACTGTCTACCCTTTTCGACCCTTGTCATTATCGGCAAGATCGGTCGCTACCCCTTCTCGGTTCTTGTCAGCATCGGCAAGACCGTCCACCCTTATCGACCCTTGCCACCATCGGCAGGGTCGCTCGCTATCTGTTTTGGTGTTCGTCTCTCATATACTCTTTTGAGTCCTCCGGGCTCTCGACTCGTACAGGTCGTTGTTTAGTCTTGAGAATAGTCGTGACGCGGTGGAGCGAACACCTCACCCCTTTGCTGAAGGCGTGAGAGCTCTCCTGCCCTCGCGACCCACACACTCAGGCTAGAATCAACTGGCGAATGGAAAGAAAAAAGAAAGAAAGAAGAATGATGACAGGATGGAGTCGTCATTTGACAGCAAAATGAAGATTTTCATTCTACGGAATAAAGAGTACATGTTACGCGGGGCATTCCCCGGAATACATGAAGTCCATCAAAAAGAGGCAAATAGAAAAGAACTATGGCAGAGGGCGTCGGAAGATGTCCTCCAGCGCCGGAATGCCCAGGGAAAGATGGCGGGCCAGCTCCTACAGTCTGAACTCAGTGGCCTCCAGCTTGGATAATCTCTCCCCGAGGGAAGCAACTTGCCCTTCGGCCATTTCTGCCTGCTCCACCCTCTGGACTTCCAGGCGTTCTACCTCTTGAAGTTCAGCCTCTGCCCTCGAGAGTTCGGCATGTAATTCCGCTATGCGGGCCGTGAGAAAGCTTTGGCACTGCAAAGAGGCATTGGCATCATCCCTCATCCTCGCCGCAGTCCCTTTCAGAGAAATGAGAGCGGTTCGGCATTCGGCCCGCTCAAGTGTTACGGCCGCCAGCTGGTCAGCTGCCTCCCGGCCTAAGAATTCCCTCCTGTTCACATATTTTAGAAGCAGGATCACCCGTGGAGTCCAGTCGTCCATGGGGCAACCAAAGGCCAACAGCGAGCGGGATAAATGCTCTATCAAACCCCTCAGATGAACATAAGTTAAATCCCTGCTGGCCGTTATGGTCTGCTGAAGGGTCCCTAGGAACTGTCACACGAGGTCACTTGAAGACTGAAGACCAAGCGGTGACGTCTCGGGTAGTTCAAATTCCACTCTGCTATCCACAGTGACCCAGATATCGTCGCCCGTCCTAGAAGATGACGATGGCATGAGCTGCAGTCCACTGCTATGGGGAACAACCGCGGTGGCCGATACGATAGCTGGAGCCTCAATGACAATAATTTCCATGCCTGCCCCCTGGGATGGAGGTACAACAAGAATATCAAGAGCCAAGGGGGCACGCCGGATGAACCCGCGCCGTACTAACATCTAAACGGCGCCGGATTACCATCCGTGCCGTATTAAGGGCCGTCCCAAGATCCTGTCAACCGAAGGGGAGATCATTCCGGATGAAATTCATCCGTCGGCCTTGCTGCACTCGTGCCTTGCTCGCAACACCCACGTCTGGGGGGCATTTGTTGGCACCCAAAATATGATCGTCGGCGACCAAGCCACAAAGACGAAGGACCCGGCCCGCTGAAGCACGGAAGCCGATAAAGATCAACATATTGAAGATTTCTCAAGCTGCCAGAGCCTCGAGTCACCCCGTATGGACACGGGGACTTCACCTCAGGATAGCCGAGACAAACTCACAACCAACCGGCAGTGCGACCAAGCCTGCCCAATGAACCGGCATCGACTCTGTCGTGCCGCATACACTACACCCGTTGTCCGATCAAGGATGACGGTCTACCTAGTGGCTTCCCACCTCATGAAAGGCTCTCCTGAAGATGAAAGAGTCCCCCTGGCTCTCCGAGACGGAGGACCGAAAGCTCTGACGGCAGAAGATCCAGATCACCCGGCACGGGTATGGCTTCCCGCCAAGATGGGCCCGTTGGTGGCCGAATGATCGCCCAGCTCAGGCGGAACAATCCCTTGTGTTATCTCACCCTCCAAGGAGCTTTGAGCACAAGCCAGATCGAGCCAGCAGCACGAATCATAGAGCCGAAGGCCAAGTTAGTGGAAAGCCCGTATGATCAAATCAAAGCTATCTGGAGTCTCGGGAATGGCCGTACGTCAACCTGGGAGCTTCGACAAGACATCTCATCGAGGTTTCGAGGAGCATTGGCAAGATAAATGTTCACGGTGACCCCCGGAATCATCTAAGGACTCATCAACTGGTTCGAAGCGTGCGAGGAGCACTAGTACGGCGCGCCTTAAATCGGCGCGCCCCCATCTCACTCCCTTGAGCCCAGCACGCAAAGAACCCCTTATCCGGCGCCCTATTGTGCCGGCGCGCAAAGGATGTAGAAGGCCCTTCCCCGGTGCGCCAAATCTCCACGCCGGATGAAATCTCGAACCAATGTTTATATATATACGGGCTGTTCGATTAAAAAAGAAAGAGAGGAGAAGAGATAAGAGAGGCAGATAGAAGCGGAGAGGAACAGAAGAAAACACAGAGAAGAGAGTCTTTCGAGAGAGGCTTTTCGAGGGGAGAGAGAGCTTTCTTGGAAAAGAGGGTTCTGTCTGAGCGTCCTTCGACGGCTATCTTCCTCTGTTCTGATTGAAGTCCTCCGGAGCCGGAGAAGGAGGAGTCGTCCGATACTCTGTTTTGAGAACAGGTGGGCGCCGGTGCCTGTCTTCCTCTGCTTTCGTGGATTCTTCTCTTTTGGGGTTTCCGTCTATCAGATGTAAGTGAGAGGGGGAGGGATGGCAATGATATGAGCTGACCCCTCCTCTCCTCCTCTGCGATTTCTTCTCTGTTGCTCCTCTGTATATTCCTCTGCAAATGATGAACGGCGACCGAGCAATGATGCCGGCGCCAGATTCTTAATGTGTAAACGTTAGCCCATTCCCGTTTCTGGGATGGTAATATCTATATAAATGCTTGGACCAGTAGGTCAAATGAATGCTTGAAGCTTATGTCCCCTTCTCTACCTGTATCAATGTGTATGTTTGGGTTCTTCCGTGCGTGGTCCCTGATTTCGGTTTCCCCGAAGTCCCGATCATGCCCCGAAGCATCGTGGGCTACAGAAACGACCCCTCCCCGGGTCTTTCCGATCGACCGCTTTCGTCTTCGATTTAAGGATCTCTGTATCCCCTCCGCGGACAGAGCTGTGCTCATGCGCATGCTTCTTCTCGCCGTGGTGTCGAGGGTCTGATTCCCATTAACTCCTCCCTTCGTACTGCTCTGATTGTTCGCAAGGTGGGAGTTGCCTTTGGGACGGCCGGATCCATCCCCCCGAATGCTGCATCCTACCTGTTCGAGCATATGCTTCTACAATTGGCCCGTC
The DNA here is from genome assembly GCA_022559845.1 of Amorphophallus konjac. Taxonomy (NCBI): domain Eukaryota; kingdom Viridiplantae; phylum Streptophyta; class Magnoliopsida; order Alismatales; family Araceae; genus Amorphophallus; species Amorphophallus konjac. The sequence continues at coordinate 46,487,358 of CM040124.1, read as the reverse complement.
TCATCTGTGCATCTAATACCCCTCTGCATCATGGTCATTTGAACCGTTCCAAGATTCTTTCATCCCGTCTTAATCACCAGGGGAGGGGGACATTCCCCCGTTGCTTCACGAAACTGCTGGGTGATTAAGGGCTCTACCTCTTGATGGTAGATGCTTCCTCAAAACCATAGCAGACAGTAACAAGGGGTCTTAGCCCAACAAGCTCAGCCCCGACAATCTGAGACCCAATCGAGGCCAAGGGATGCATGCTCCTTGTAGGGTAGCCGTCGGAGCTTCACCCTCTTAATGGTCGATTCCTCCACAGGATGTGTCGTCAGCTGTGGGTTACCCACCCCTCGTAGGCTAGCCCTCGGGGTGCTGCTCCCATTATCAGAGGCCTCACCCTTCTATCATCACCCACGGAGTCTTGGTGCCCCTCGCAGGCTAGTCCTCGGGGTATCCTGTCCGATGGGAATTTGCTGGATGCCACTGTGCAGACCGGCGGTTTAGGGGCGTACTCCATGAGTGAGTATGACCCCGTTTCTCCCCTGCAACTCTTCATGTTCAGGGGATATGCTGCCAAATTTTGGACATACTAAGAATGATTAAGCCATAATGAGATGCTTATCCTGAGCCCAATCAACTCAGTGCTCGAGTATGAACCTCGCACTGACTCACTGCATCATTTCCAGAGGGTCCTAAACTTCGATCAAACGATCAGTTGGCCCAAATAACTTCATAACTCTCAATAAAAGCTTAATAAACTCAAATGGTCTTAAAAATGCATGAAAATAAGCTAAAATAGCACGGCCTTAAACCGGCGTGCCTTAATACGGCACGGCCCCCCACCGCACCGTATTAACCTATGACTCATGTTTCCCTTTTTTTTCTTGGGCACATTCCCGGCGCGCCCTAAACCGGCCTGCCCCGTGCCCTGCGCGCCGTCTTAATTGGTTATCAAGGCCGCGTCGGATTAGCTCTTCACTTACGCTTTACCACGCCGAATTAACCTCTTTACTTTTGCTTTACCACGCGGGGAAGCTATTTCTCGCGCGATCACGCCGTTTCAAGTTGCTTTGCTATTCTAACCCTTTGCTCGCTCTCGGGGCAATCCTGGCCTCCCATGGTCGATATTGGCTACCCTAATTAGCGGTAGATTAAGTTAGGCAAGGGCTGTTCTTGCTCCGAATAACCTCTCTATCATGTTGGCTATCACGTGTATTACCACTTTGCCTTCGTTATTACCCTTGTGTTACCGTTTCCCTCCCTTCTGACGGGGATTAATGAATGTGATCAAGCACTGCTTACTGTCATAATTCTGTTGCCATGCTTAGTACAGTTCTCAGCATCATGCATGCATACTTGCATAGACCCTCGGGTATATCAAACGGCGTTGACAGAAAGTCGGGTTACGCCCGATAGGAAGTCTCCGCTATGCGCGATGGTGGTCTTCGGACCTACGTCCTCCGCCACGTACCACGGGTCTCCAATTAAATGAACCATGCCTCTCCTGCATGATAGATAGACGCATCTCGCATGATTCCGTCATGTTTGTAACGTCGCATCCTTTATTCCGGCCTCGACAGCCCACTATCTCGGTAATTAATCAAAGGTGTTCCCTCCTCGTGGGGGATGTAATTAACGCCATAGCCTTTATGGTATGGCGGACTGTTAGTCCCGACTGAACCTCACATTCATCTGACCAAGTCAGAACGAGCGCACAATAAAGTTGTCATGTATGTGACTGGCACGCCGTGCCGAAGAAGCTTCAACCTGTTTAAAGTGTTACAACACTACACCTCTCGCAGGAGGGGAGATCTAGGGGTGGGGGTTAACTGATATTACATCCAAAACTACCTCCACACAGGGAGGGGCCTTCAGCCGGCCAAGCGGGGAGGGGTGACGCCGGACTAGCGATCAACAAGGAAGCCGACGTCAGTTCTGTCCACTGTATGTGCTTCAGGACAGACTGATGGTTATCACGATGCTGTTGCCACTCCAGAATTTTTCCGAAGATGAGACCACTTGGAGATTCTTCGTAGCTGGATTGGGATGACGCCTGAATTTCGTTGATTTCTTCGGACACCGCTGCTGGTCGGGGTAGGGGCTTGAACAAGGTGGCAGACCTTCGGTTCTGACTGCTTCAGGTTCCCAATAGTAGGATGAAGAGGGTGCCACGAGCGTTCCAGCGCTTAGAATCCGGTGCCACTAGAGTCGTTGAAACCGTTGATGAGTCCTCTTCGAAGCAAGACTGACGGGGATGCCAAATGTTGTCGGAGTAGGCCGGTAGACTCTGAACACTGGGGGAGGGTCGGCGTAGACTGAGTGGAAGCAGAACCGCGTACCCAGAGAAGAAAATTGATAACTTTCAGATCCTATCACCAAACTGGGCTCTGTATCTTGGGGATGATAGAAGACTTGTAGTAAAATATTTTTGTAGAAGAACTCTCTCTCAGATGCCCACTAGGGTCACCGCAATTGAGCTTCCCATCAGGTTTAGGTGCTCTGCCAGGGAAGCTTCGCGCAGTCGAGGGAGAAATGCTCTCCCAGGCAGCACTGTGCTCGGACGATGACGAAACCACCGCCGTTGCGAAGAAGACATGCAGACGCTTCAAACGGTGGCTCTTGAGCCTTCAGGAACATCCGGAGGAAGCTGTGGTCACCTATGAAAACTGCTACTCTTCTGCAGATCTTCAGTTGAGAGCTGTAGGTTGAAGATGACGGGGGGAATGGGGTATATGGGAGGGGAAATGGGGGTGGATGAGTGTGAGGAAAGCCCGGGCTGTGAGGGGGTCTAGGAGGGGGTGTTCTAAGGTGGGGGAAGGGAAGAATGGGGTCTGGAAGGGGATCTAACAGGTGGTGGGTGGAGGAGCTATGAATTTGGGAAGGTGGGTGAGAGGGAAATGGTATTTGAAAATGGGTTTAAGGGTGGGATTAAATTTTGGTCTTGGGGGATGGGAAGAGGTGTGTGGGGAAGGTAAAAGGGGGCTTGGGGAGTGGGAATTCTCCCTTGGGAGATGAGAGGGTGCTTGGGGAAGGGGAGTGGGTGGTTGGTGGTTGGAGGGTGGAGTGGGGAGTGGTGGAATCTCCCTTGGGGCTGGGGGGAGTTAAGGTGGGTTGGTGGGGAGTTGGGGATGAGTTATTGGAGGGGGGGAAGAGAGAGAAAGGTGGTTGGGAGGGGAGGAGAGAGAAAGGGGCGCAGGTTTTAGAGAGAGAAAGTGGAGGAGAGAGAAAATGACTTATTAGAGAGAGAGATAGAGAGAGAGAGGGGGGATAGGGGCTTCTCACCCACTCAATTGGCTTCTCACCAAAAGAAGAAGATTTAAGTTGGACACTAGAGAATTCAAATTTTCATTCATTCATTGATTCATTAACCTCAAATGGGGAGATGGGGGTCCTATGTATAGGCAACCCACAATTTACAAAAAGTCCCTGACTCTTGACACAAAGACAAATAACCAAGGGGGGTAGGGGCGCCCTTGGGCCTAGCCCACAGAATTGGGCCCAATATGCAACCTAATCACCCTAATGACACTTAAGCTAGGTAAATGACTCATTAACCTAGGTACAAGACTCGAATAAAAAGGAAAATTACAATGATATGACTCAAATAAATAATGAAAATTACATGACTCGACTCAGAAAAATATGACGAGCACAATGGAGCTATGCTGGTGAGCAATCAAAGCTGTGAAAAAATGTGAAGGGCAAGAGATGCCCCCATCAAAGTAGCCTCGACAAGTGACCTTGATCATCGCGCTTTGATTAGCACGATCTTTATATTCCCTGCTTGTCAGGACAAAGGATGGAAAGGGGATAGCAAAGTGTAGAGATTCCTTGACATGGAGGAGCTGCAGACATCGAACTAGATGAAAAAAGGATAAAAGGTAGAGAGACGAGAGCTAGAACTCCCTCGTTAAGGCACAGAGGCCCTGATAACAAGGAACCGAATATAGAATGAACAGGGATTAACTGAGATCAAGGCGGACAAAAGCCTCAAAAATAGCAAGAAAAAGGGTAAGAACCCCGAAAGGGTGAGGAGGAAAGAACAGAAAGACGACGAAAAGATTGCTACGAGGGTAAGTGATAAAGAGAACGATCATCCGACGTGGTCGGAGAAAAGAAATAGCGATCACCCGCCAGAGGCGGGGAAGAAAATGTATGAACACCCGACAAGGTCAGGGAAAAGAAATGGAAACCACCCGACAAAGTCGGGGAAGGATCAGAAAAACCACCCGACAAGGTTGGGGAACGAGCGCAAAGAATCCCCAATAGGGTCGGGGGAAAGAGATGAGAAGTGAAATCCAGACGTATCTGGGGAGGAAAACTAGAAGATGCCCCTGGACCAGGGGAAGAGGAGGACATATGCCGAGGCCTAGAATGGTGATGATAGGAGAAGATGGTAGAAATATGGTCGGGTGGCGGAAGGTACACCACCCACGGATAGGAATTGAGCAGAAGAAAAGATGAATGGACGGAAGAAGGAGAGGAGGAAGTGGACCCCCGAATGCATAACTGACGGCCCTTGAACTTATGCCGCCGCCTCTTCTTGGTAGAAATCTTCTTGGAACAACTCCGCCTGGCGCGGACTCGAGCCTTCGGGCTTCTTAATCTGTAATATTTTCTCAAATAACGGGCCCACCTGGAAGATGGCCTGACCCGATCGTGAATATGCAGCTTCATTGGGACGGTTGCCCTTAGCTGTGCGGTGCTAACCACAGAAGGACATTCCAGAACAATTAACTCCTTGGGATGAACATCAGGAAACAGTGGAGTTTTATCAGTCAGTACTAGAACATGGAGCTTTGGCATCTTCACTCGGCGGTTGGGCATGAAGCATAACTCCCTTGCTAGAAGCGCAGGACAGAACTGAGGGCGGGCGATGCGCGGCGTTGACGTGGCCGCCTTACCAATAAACCGAGGGAGATGAGACAGAAAACGTAGAATGCCCCTGGTCAATCTCGAGGGCACGACCAATTGCCCCTTGAATGCTGAATTCATTAGACTTCTGGTGGCCGTGTGGTTTAGCACCATCCGGGCGGAAAACTCTTCTGGGTCAGTGAACTGAATAGCAATTAAGCGAGAGGTGATAACAACATCAACAGTGAATTGTCCGACGAGCAAAGAGATTCCCACCGGCCTCGCCTCTGAAGAAATTGGCACCAGTGCACAGGAACTCTTCTTGGCAACCGTCTTCATAGCAAGTGCGGACTCATTGTCCCTAGAATAGCCAGGGACCAGGACTCAGATCGGCATGCGGCAAATGAAATCTTGAAGCTTGTAATGCGTAGTCAAAACCTGATTCGGCTCTTTATCTCCCTGGGGACTAGACCCGAGGGGTACCAAAGGTAGCGTGTACCTGCTCTGCGAAGTGGGAGGTGGTGGAGGGAGGAGTGGAGAAAGAAGAGGTTTGAAGGGCGCGGGTGACGATGGTGCAAGTGATGGGGGAATAATGATGATGATGGGTATGGGTGGAAGTAAAGGCAAAAGTGGAGGTGTGGATTTAGGCTCGGCCTGCTCGGGCTCAGGGGATGATGGCGAAAGAAGTGGCATCGGTAGCGGGGATGGTTGTGAAGGTGACGGAACAGGGATTATTACGAGAAGAAGTGGTGAAGACGGTAGTGATAACGGCAATGAGGATAATGGAGAAGGTGATGATGGAGATGTGGCCAATGGAGGCGGCGAAGATGGGGGTGGAGAAGGTGGTGGCAAAGGGGGTGATCTGGTTGATGGAGATGGCGAAGGTAAAGAGGAAGGAGGTGAAGGTAGGGGTGGAGAAGAAGGAGGAGAGGAACTTAGTGGCGTAGTGGGGGAAGTGGCAGGTGGTGGCGCTCTTCGGCGTATCTTTACGACACGTCGAGAGGTGTTGGGGACAGGCGTGGTGGTGGAAATGGAGGGTGAAAGAGAAGTTGCCCGAGCGGAGGCTGGGGTAGGTAAAGGTGGAGGAGATGGGATGAGGGAGGAAGAAGTGAGTAACGGAGTAGGTATCTTATCAACTGAAGAAACACCAGGGTGCCCCTAGTCTTGAAGTGAAAACGGTTGCCTAGGCGGCACGGCTTGCTGCTGCTGCTGCTTGCTACTGAGATCCAAAATAACTTGATGTATGACAGCCCAATCAATCATCTTCTTGTCTTCCAAGATGTAAATAAGCTCCCGAAACTCGGGCAGTCCTCAATCAAATGCCCATGCTGATGATGGAATTCACAAAACTGGAGCAAGTTTCCGACCGCGGGTCAGCAAGACATAACCGGAGGGAGTTGCAACGCATGGGTGGCCATCAAAGCCCAGAAAACATCTGTAAGAGATTCTGGCAATGAAGAGTGAGAAGCCCACTTCGGGCAAGGTGGATGCCGAGGGGTATAAAAAGAATGGGGATGGTAGTGAAGGTTGCGTAGGTAAGGGGGATTACGTAGGTGAAGGCGGAGGGCTAGTAAGTGAAGGGTGTGGAGGCATGGAGGGAGCGGGAATATAATGGACGTCATCCACCCACTCTGGGTATGGTGTTTCCTTGACCGATAGTGGAGAGGCGTGGGGAAATAAAACGGCGGAGGGCTGACTCGTGAAGGATTGGTATGTGGAGGCATATGGGTGTGTGGGGGCGGAGGGCCGACTCATGGAGGGATATGAGGTGGAGTGCTGACTCGTGGTGGAGGGCTGTGAAGAGAAGGGGTATGTGGAAGGCGAAGGTGGAGGAGACTCGTGGTCAAAGGAAACTAGGAGTTGTTGGCTAATGAAGCGGGCTCGACTGTAGAGTTGTTGCCATGAAGTGATATCGTTTAGGGCTAAGATGCATCTGAGCTTGGGCGTTGCATTTGAAATAACCATTTTGATTTGCTCGCCCTCCGGAATATGCCCTGGGACTTGAGCGGATAGTTGACGCCAGCGGTCGGCAAAGGTTGAGAATTCCTCATCAGGCTTCATCTTCTCTTGGGCCAGATCAACCATGGAATACTTGGGCCCAACTTGGTCCTGATATTGGTGAATAAATCTTGCTTGAACAACTTGAAAATTCATCATCTGCTCTTGCGGTAATGTGAAGAACCAATCCTTGGCCGAGCCCTCTAAAGATAGGCCAAACAAATAGGCCATCAAGCGTTGATCATGCTGGAACTGGGCCGACTCATATAGGAACTCTTTCAAATGAACGTAGGGGTCACCAATTCCACCATAGCGATGATATGCAGGAATCTGTGAACGTGGTGGAAGATGAAGACCTTGAAATGCAAATGGAATATCCAAAGAAGTTTGAGGATTGATTCGGCGTTGCAATTCATCAAGCTGGCGTTGGGCCTGAGCGAACATCTCCTCGGTAGGAAGAGTCCGGGGAGGATATGGGTCAGTCTGAGCAAGAGATGATGAATTTAGACCAGGATAATGATGATGGGTCGGATAAGGGGACCCAACCTGAGAAGAAGGAAAGCCCATTCCAGGAATGGAGGAATGCATGGGCCTGGAAGAATTGTGCATGTGGGAATGAGGATTGATTGTGCCAGCAGCAACACGGGCAGGATAAGAAGGCCCATTTAAAGAATAGGGTCCAGTGGAGGAATAAGGAGATGGGCCCGCGTGGGAAGAGGAATCCACGCGGGGATAAGAAGATGGAGAAGTACAGGAATAAGGTAGAGGGGAGAAGTGCTCCATGCGGGGAGTGGAGACTTTATACAGTGAATTTCAAAGGAATACAAGGAGGGAAATGAACCTAAGACAAATGCAACTAAATGGAGACACACGAAGATGAACTAGACCAAATGAGCCTAATCTGACAAAATGCGGCGAATGGTGATACTACAACATATAATGGAGGGAAGAGATGAGAAAAGAATCAACCAATTACCCAATCAAATTCCAAATGATGCGTGAAGATTTTTATAAGTTCCCTTTTAGGACCTTAATGGATTAATTATGGTGTGAATTCACTCAACCAAAAGGTACCTAACCAGGGTGAGAATGGGAAACTGGGTGACTCTAAAGGACTCTCTCTCTCTCATGAATGCAGACCATAGACTGGGGGATGATGTGGTACAACTTGCCAGACGTCCATGTGGGAATCCACGGCTCGCGGGGACTTACGGAGGTCCTCGGCAAGGTCCCCTAGTCGGCTCCAAGGAGTATGGAGACGAGAGGAAACCCTACCTCAGTAGGAATGCAACTACTAATGAGAGTGTATGATCCTATGTGCACCGGAGTGCATGCAAAATCTAGCCTAGAAACTAGCAATCAATGATCAATCAAATATGTAAGAAATGAAAACAAGTATGCAACAATGATATAAGAGCAGGGGGGAGATCAATAATCAGCACCAAATATCACAACAATCATATAACGTGGCAATCAAAGTGGAGCACGGGTGCACTGTAGCACGACAAGGACGGCCTCTGGAAGACCGCTCAGGGAGATAGACGGTTCTTGATGAACTGTTCAAACCAAGGAATAACAACAAAGAAACACAAAAATCATGAAATGCTGAAATGACAGAAGACATAGATGAGAAGCGTACCGAGATGAGCGGTCTATATACAACCGCTTAAGATATGGAACGGACCAGAAGCCACCGTGCAACAGCAACCAAACAAACAGTATGAATACAGAGGCGTACCTGTGCCAGCACGGTGGACGGCTAAACGCAGGCCGTATAACGGATGAACGGGCGGTAGGAGACAGCTCGAGATAGCAAGCTTGGAGAAGAACTGGCAGTGTTCGCAGAGAAAAATGGTGAACCTTCAACCGCACAAACGGTGGACGGCCCTCAGAGAGTCGTTCACGTTCCAGAGGAGAGAGAACGTGACTCAACCTTTAATCACTTCAAGAAAAGGACTAACACAACAAAAGAAGGGATCAGCAAATCACTAACACGATGGGCACTAGTTGTCCCACCGTGATCGCCACAAAAGAAGGGTGTAGATATATTTCTCCTCCCATCCGTTCTTTAATGCCTTCCCATGCCTATCTTACCATATCCAACATGGGAAATGAATGAAGACAGAGGGAAAGGGAGGAATAAAAACCTGTGATCGCCACCAAGGCGCCGAACGTGATGAACACGTCGTACCTTGGAAAGAGAGAGAGGTACTCGCCTGGGGTGCAGCGCTGCAAAGATATACGGCTCAGGATGAACCGCCTATAATGATGCACGGTCTCAAGACAGACCATCTAATAACGCTACAGAAGACGCGGGATGAAGCACTCCTGGCAGTTGAACGGTTCTATCATGACCGCAGGAAGAAGAAGGACGGTCCAGGTCGCATCGCACGTCTCCTTGAACGGATGGGAGAGAACCGCGCAAGACCACCACGCCAGAAGTTGCAAAAGGGTCCAACCTCCACCCTTTCCGGCCGGTCGGAAAGGATGGGCCTCGCGTTAGTGTACTGCTGACCTGCAAAACAAAGTGTAGAACACAAAGAAAAATCCAATATCAGAACTATAGTAAATGCTAACATGAAAGGAAATAAACATAACTAAATGAAGTGGGGGATACCTGGGGAGTTTTAAACCCCTGGGGGCATCAAAACGTGGGAGGGTGTGTGAATGATAGTGCAAGTGAAGAAAAAAAATGTGGAGAACGATGCATGCAACCAAAAGGGAATGACGGACTATCAAATATAAAAAAACTAAAAACGAAAGTTACTCCCTAGGCCGGAGGCCTGTAGGGATGTAGAAGGACTCCCTCCCTTGTTGTAGGTCACTCAAGGATTCGGCAGGGCTTCGCTGTGACCTGAAATCTCCCCCCTCTTTTCAAAGGTAGCCTTTAGGGTCTATTTATAGAGCCTAGGAAGCCAGTCCCGAAATTAGGGTTTTTAGGCATTTTCAGGTCGAGATTATCAAATAAAAGATGAATATAATCGAATTATCTCTCATCCAGAAGAAACGGCACTCGAAATGGCTCAATATCTGGGGAGAAAATGATGAGAGAAGTTAAGGATAAAACCACGGATAGAGAGAGAAAATCTGTTAATCTTTCAGGAATCGAGCAGATGAACGGTCGTACGATAGACCACCCAACGGGATGTGCGGCCATCTCCTAGGCCGTTCAACCCTGTCGGTGGAAATTCAAGTAAATCATAAATATTATCCAACTATCCATCGAACTGACCGGAAACCTCGCCGTTGGACTATCATAGATGAACGGCTGATCATAGACCTTTCATTTAGAAGAGCGGCCAGGATATAATCGCTCAACCCTGTCAGTGGAAAATCAAGATAATTAGATAATTATCTGAAAACCAGCGACGTTAGGACTCTGGAGAGATAGACGGCTTAGTATGTACCACACAATGGTCTTATGCGGCTATGTATAGGCCGTATATATGCTTGTCGGTGATAATTCAGAAAATCAGCTAAATATCCCATAAATATATGAACGGCCCAGTATCAACTGCACATATGGTTGAACGGCTGGAGGACGACCGCACATGTACATGGGCACTTGAAATTCATAGAAAATCTCAATCAACCAAAACCAAGGCCCATTAAGCCCTGAATCAACTCGGACCCAGCCAGGGAGGGAGGTCACCCATAAAATAAGCCCAAAACGTGCCAGAAAACAACCCAGCGAGTGATGGACAACTTGAGGCATCAACAAATGGGAGTAAGAGGAACGGCTCAACTTATCGGCAAAAAATGGGTGTCAACACAGGGGCGGTCGATCGGAATTTTACAGGAAATGGCCCATTGGTTGCTGGGAAAACCGGTCGACCGCTAGAAGCTGGCGGTCGACCACTGACTGGGATTTCTGCAAAAAAGAAAAGGTTAGCCAATGCGATATAATATATAAACGAATCAGTTTATGGCTACCTTGTTCCAATCAAGGTGAGTGGGTTTAAGGTTAGCCTGGGTGGTTTAGAAACCAAAACAAGGATTTATGCATTTGGAAGGGTTTAAATATTAAGCATAATACATGGTGAAGTAGGCTTTGAATGCGTGTTGAATTCGAACTTGATTATGAAACATAGCACGTGAGAAAACATATAACCTGGGTTTTGTTATCATCAAAATCACCTAGATAAACTCAACAAATGAAAGTTCCCAACATGGCGAAGCTGGAGGGTTTGATTACTGAGGAATATATTATTGAAGAAATTTCAAACTTCTGTTCGATGTACATTGAGCCTGAGATTCAAACTCGTCATACTCGAGTTTGTGTGCAGGGATGTCTGTTATTCTATGAGAATCGTTTATGTGCATGTTCTCAGGGTGATAATGTCCTTTAAAGAATTTTCGACAGTGTCTGAGATTTATTGTTCGATATGTTCACGGTATGTAATTTAATCATTTAATTCACGTCTTTCCCCAACTCAAACGTGCTCTGTATACTAACACATATAACTTAATCTCTTTACAGTGGAGTTATCAGTTCACGAGTGGACAGGATGATGTGAGAGCTTGTTCTATCTGGGAGGCTATTGTGCAGACTAATTATAGGAAGACGTTACATGAGGCCCGAGTAAGGGCTCAAGAAAAATACTGGTGGGAGCCAAGATCGATAGCTATAGAAGGAGCATCACCATCTTTGGATGAGGAAGGAGTATTGGGACACTGTGTATGATAAATGGGTCAATCCGAGGTGGATAGAAAAGTCTCAAAAAGCATCACAACTAGATGCCAACGTGCATATGAGTAGGTCCACCTCTTTTGCGACCCACAAATAAAAAATTGGTAAGTAATATTTCAATTTATCTTCTTATATTTATTCATATATATGATAATTTTTCTATGATTTGTAAAATAGGCGGTGGAGCTCAATCGTGCTCCATCGTTCCTAGAGGTGTTCAACAGAACACACAAGAAGAAGGGGACAGATCAGTTCGTTAGTGAGAGAGCCCGCTCAGTAGCGATAAGTTTACATACATATGCAAGTTTTTCTTTTCATTTAACTATGATTGATTCATATGAAATTTACAAGCTTTTTAATTTAATTTTTAGGAAACATATAGCAGACATGTGATGGAAAAGTACGGGAAGGGGGGCACGTAGTAGTCGGAGTTAGATTCGATAACATGAGTGGTAGTAGCTGGTGTACCAAAGAAAGGCCGGTTATATGGTTTTGGGCAGAGCCTGGGTAGTAGCACGGTGATATCATCATGTGCGAGTTCAGGCACTGCCCCGACCAGTAGCAGTGCCTTCAATATGCCCCTGCACGGCCCTAGTAATTCTCCAAGCAATGTCAAAGATATCATCCGAGCGGAGATGTCTGATTTCCAGCGGTAGATGAGGACGGAGATGTCGAGCCATGAGGCACGCATTTTGCAGGCACTCACGGGCCTCCTCTCCTAGGTGGGGCTTTTACCTCATGGAGCACTCTCGACCACGATATAGCCCCCTCAGGTGAGTGTTTGTTATATTTTTATTTTCATAGAATTTAGGGTTATAATATTATTATTTAATTTAAAGAAACTACCATGAAAATGTATTAATATCCAACCATTCTTTCCATGTCATAATTAGTTGACACCCCTTACATCTAAATATCAAATAGTTATTTCCATGTTGAGCTAATCTTCATCTGCCATATTCGACTCCGTGACCTCTAACATTACACGAAAATACAGAAATCCCATCCTCTCTTGCCCTGTGATGGCCCTAGCTAGACTGCTTGTCCATTTGGGCTGATGACTACACTAGCGGAATGCATTCTCCTCACTTTATCAGAGACACTAATGCAAACTAGCTTGATACAAGGCTCGTATGTGAGTTGTCCAGAAAGCCAGATCCAAATAGAGACTAATTGATAGTTGGGGAAGACTTTAGAGGGTGGATTCATATGTAAAACACTTATAAAATCGATGAATAGACATGAATTTAGATTCAAAGTAACAATGCCCTGTTTGATATAGGAATACATCAGGTTAAGATAGTTTATATGGGATAGAATGAGTTGTTTTTGTTTGGCTGGTGGAATCCAATTTAGATATCTGGTTTGGGCTCGTCGTTAAAATTGCTCAATTCAGAACTAAGTTAGTTTAATGCAATTCAGATAACTGGGGTTCAGGGGTCCAAAATCTAAAATATCGGCTTGATCAGTATGCCGATCGTTCCAACGCGACCTGGATGATGAGAGTGATTTGGGAGAGCTGACAGAATTTGATTTGGATATCCAGTTTGGGCTCGACAATAAACTTACTCAATTCAGAACTAAGTTAGTTTTCAAAACTAACTTAGTTCAAATCAATTTAGATAACTGGGATTCGGGAGTCCAAAATATAAAATGCTGGTCTGATCGGCATGTCGATCATTCCAATGTGACCTAGGTGGTGAGAGTGACTTGTGAGAGCTGACGGAATCCAAACCAAATACCCGATTTGAGCTCAGCGCTCAAAAGGGCATTCTCTAAATGCACTTAGTTTAAAAGTAAAGAAGTTGGGTTTAGTGGTCTAAAATCTAAACCACTAATTTGATCAGCGTGTTGATCATTCCAACATGACCTGCGTGGTAAGAGTGACTTGTGAGAGCTGACAGAATCTAAATTAGATATCTGGTTTGGGCTCAGCGCTCAAAAGAGCATTTAATGCACTTAGTTTAAAATGCAAGTAAGAAATTGAGTTCGGGGGTCCAAAATGTAAAATACCAATCTGATCAATATGTCGATCATTCCAATGTAACCTGAGTGGTGAGAGTGACTTGTGAAAGCTGACGAAACCTAAATCAGACACTCGGTTTGGGCTCAGCGCTCAAAAGAGCATTCTCTAAATGCACTTAATTTAAAATCAAAGAAGTTAAGTTCAGGGGTCTGTTCGCATGCTACCCCACCGACATCAACAAGTAACTCAGGAGCCCGCCATACCTACGTCAATTCACGATTCAAGGTGAATCCCTCCGACACCCACCCAATAGCTTGAGAGAGACTCCACCGATGTCGGCCAAGTGATAATATCTTTGGTGGCACCTTAGCGATCAACCGATTGTGACTCCCAGCAAATACACCTCGGTGGTCAATCAACACACTAACAGGTACCATCCTCCATGCTACAATGGCTATCTATCTAACATCACTCTTGGTCATCACACTCTTAAGGGTCGGCCAACCTCAACTTCAGCCATTACACCGTGACGGTTAGCTAGCAGTAAGGAGACTGCATTCCAAAGGGGGGGTTTATGCGGTTCAGACTGCCCCCCCCCAGTCTGGTCTAGGTAAACTCGGGCCCACTTGCCAGGCCTGAATGTGGTCACCATACAAACTGTGTTCATCAGAGCGTGGCCCCCTACCAGGCTGCGTTCACGCCCATAATATATTTTTTCAAAGCAAAGAAATAACCCCTATCTAGCTTGCATTAACTCCCCAAGGGGGGGTTTACGCGGCCCAGAATGGGCCCCCCCAGTCTAGACCGCATAAACCCCTTTGTGGTTTCGAGGCCAACCGAGGTGGTATATAGACTGAGGTTTGTCGTAATGAACAACTGGAATGGTGTATGGATCACTAGTATATACGGGTCGACCATGGTGGTGTGAGGCCGAAGGAAGTATTTTTTTTTGTTCTCTTTACTAGCTCTACCGCCCTTGCGAGTTTTCACCAGAGCTGGGCCCGCCCCCTACCAGACTGCGTTCATGCCCAGACCAACCACCCCTATCCAACCCGTGTTCAGGCTGGCCCCTGTACGACAAGTTGTCCCGAACCTCAGATCCGATCCAGCCATCGGAAGACTGGTTGGCATGGTGCCATTTTCTCGGAGATGTTCCCCGCTTGTTATGTTGTGCCATTTGTCATGATAAATTGTCCCGATTTTCAGGCTCAATTTGGCTGGTAGAGTGCCTTTGGCGTTATGCCGTTTTGCTCTATTTAGGGAATATTTCCATGTGCTTAAATCCTAATTATTTCGAGAAAATAAGTTGGTGTCAACAGGGTCCAAAATCTAAAATACTAGTCTGATCGGCGTGCTGATCGTTCCAACGCAACCTGGGTGATCAGAGTGACTTGTGAGTGACGAAACCCAAATTGGATACCCAGTTTGGGCTTGGTGCTCAAAAGAGTATTCTCTAAATACATTTAGTTTAAAATATAGATAAGAAATTAGGTTCGGGAGTCCAAAATATAAAATACCAGTTTAATCGGCATGCCGATCATTCCAACACAACCTGGGTGGTGAGAGTGACTTGTGAAAGCTGAAAGAATCTAAATTGGACACCCTGTTTGGGCTCGACGCTCAAAAGAGCATTCTCTAAATACACTTAGTTTAAAATTAAAGAAGTTGAGTTTAGAGGTTCAAAATCTAAAAGACTGGTCTGATTAACGTGCTGATCATTCCAATGCAACCTAGGTGGTGATAGTGAGTTATGAGAGCTGACGGAATCCAAATCGAATACCTGATTTGGACTCGGTGCTCAAAAGAACATTCTCTAAATGCACTTAGTTTAAAATGCAGGTAAGAAATTGGGTTGGGGTCCAAAATTTAAAATACCAGTTTGATCGGCGTGCCGATCATTCCAATACGACCTGGGAGATAAAAGTGACTTGTGAGAGTTGACAGAATCTGATTCGAGTTTGGTGTTAAAATTACCCCTTTTAGAAGTAGCTTAAAGAATTCAGATATCATACCCGATTTGAATTTATACAATTAAATAAATTATTTAGTTTATCTTTGAAATAATTTTTTATTTATTCATACATGTCTAATATTATTATTTTTTTAATATAAAACCCTCCAACAAGTGGCGACGGAGGGGACGAGCTGGACGGGGAGGATGCCAGCATGGAGGATGCAGAGGAAATTTGTTGATTGTTTTTATTGTAATAATCATGATACTTGATGCTATGTTTTATTTGTGATGTGCGTAGATGTTTTCTTTTATTTGTGATGTGTAAATATTATGTTTTTTATGTAAACAAGTTTTTATATGAATTTTATATTTTTTAAAAATAATGAAATAAATTTCTGACTGAATTTCGAACGGTAATTCTTATGGAATAGTCTATATGTTGGAACATTTATACAAATTTTGGATTTTAAAACAATATAGAAAAAAAAGGTACCGACGAAGTTGCTTACGGACAGTCAGAAAAATACTGACGAAACTATGGATGGAATTCATATATGTCAGTATTTTTTCAATGGATCTTCCGACGAAATATGTGACTGTCAAACCTATTCAGACGGAATTCCCGACGTCTCCATCGGAAAATATTTCCGACAGAATTTCCGTAGAAGCTTATGGCCATTGGAAACTTCTGACGACGTTCCGATGGATTTTCCGTCCGCTGGAAATTTCTGACTATGAAAACCCGACGGACTAGATCCGTTGATAATACGTTGGAAATGCCATCAGAACATGATTTTCCAATGGAATTCTGATGGATTGAAAACAAATTTAGTCCATCGAAAACTCCGCATTTTCCTATTGTGTATAGAAAGTATATTTGACCATCTGACCTGCCCTTACATCTGCATTTGTTACTGTGTATCCATTAGTATACTTTTACAATAGACATGCATGTATTACACGCCCACATTTATTGCTCAATAACCATTGAGGATACTCACCTATTATCAGGGCGTGTCATATAATATATTTTATGGCGTATTCAAAAGCATATTATCTATTCCAACAAAAATAAATGAAGTTTATATATTACTTTCTATCTCCTTAAAATTCAAGTATCCCTACTTTATCTCACTTCACATTTAAAAGGTCAGCATGGCAGAAATATTTTGAGTAAGCTTGTAGGCCATACAACTAATGGAAGACATAGATAGGCAAGCATGCAAGAGGGAATGAAACTAACAAGTGCAACTCTGTAACAAGAGATTTACCTTAGCTACTACATGTATAAGACTGGGACAAGCTGGACAAAAAATTAACAGTCTACGCTAAGAAGTTCAAAGTCCAAAGATCTATGCAAATCTCTGTGAGCTGAAAGCTAAGATCTGACCGTTGAGGGATGGTATATCTAACGGTCATAAAGATTTCATCCTATAAATAATTGAAGATTGTAGTCATGAAAGAAAATTGTAATACCTCCTTTTTGTGTGTTTTAGATCCATTTTTGTGTGAATTTTTTTTTAAAATTTTAGGTTTCGGATTCTGTTAGAATTACTAAGTTTTTCAAAATTCCTGCAACTGTTTGGCCAAAAAAAAAATGAGAGAAGGACATCAGGGAAATTTCCTATTTCTGGAGGTTTTTTGGAAAACCCTAAACCTTTTTCCCATATAACCCCCATGCCTCTCTTCCTCTTCCCCATTTTCTCCTCCTTTCCTCTCCCGCTCTCCCCCATTCTACTCTTCTCCTCCTGGGTTGTAGACGGAGGACGTGAGGAAGGCTTGGCCAGGCGATGGTGTCAATGAAAGGAAGAACATGGGTGCTACACGGAAGTGGTGCACATTCGTGGGGTCGCAACTTTTCACGTGGATTTTGAGATTTTGCACGGATCGAAGGTATTCAGAGCTTAGAAGCATCGTTGAGGTAGGGGGATGGATCCCGACTTCTCCTCTCACATTTCCTTTCGATTTGGTGGTAATAAAGCGAGAGAGATGGGGCTTATTCTATTTCTAAGTGAAAAATGCATGTTAGGGTCGAGAGACCGATTCGATGTAACGACACAAGATCTGAATATCGAGAAAGACCCTGACATTCTTGGATCTTGGCCCACCACTCACGAGTTGGGGCTTGGAAGGGTTAAAGTGATGGTGTGGCAGTGTATAAGAATCTAAATAATTACAACTCAACAATAATCAACATGATTAATGAAGGAAATAAAATAGTTACATAATTTAACAATTACACTATCCAGAATCTATATGTCCATACATAAGTGTAGTAAACTAAAAAGTACATGACCACGGGGCATACCCCGTCTCTGGCAAACTGGTGCTAAGACTAACCACTCGCTCCACGTGAAGCCTCCAAAGCACAATGTGCGAGCCACACCTCGCCTGAAAACACAAGGGGGTGAGCCACGTCTCATCGGCTCAGTAGGGGTCCCACGGATCCCTACCTCACATCAACAAGTACACAGTGCAATAAATAATAATTCGGAACAATAACTATAACAAAAGAATAGCAATTAACAATTAAAGAAAGTAATCTCGTCACACGTGTACCACGGCTATTCACAATAAATTACGAATCGATGCTGCACATTAGAAAACCCTCGGCTGCCCGAACACTTAACCACAATGGTAAGAAACTAGGGTCGCTACACTCGAGTGATAGGAGCACTACCCACTAGAAGCAAGGCCGGATGCATCCATTGACGACTTAGTCCACAGCCACAAGTGTCTCCCTACACGCCCCAGGGGGAAATTGAGACACCGTATATGGAACACAAGATAAGGGTCTAATCAAGCCACAGTGGGAGGGCCTATGGAAACTAGCCTCAAGTCGTCTCTCTTGGGTCTAGCTCCTACCACTCCCAGGTGGGTCGGCACACGCGTGCCTAGACAAGTTACGACTAGAGGGGAATAGTCACTCCAAGTAAGGATCCACTGTGAAACCAATGACGTGTCACCAGTCGTGGACACAAGCACGTCTCACAAAACACGAGTGTAAGTCTATAAGGCACAAGGCTGCCGAGGTTGCTATCTTGGAAAAGCATAAACTATTCACATTTCCTCGCCATAGGTGTATCCACGTGTTCTAAACCAAGTCATCGAGCATCCCACCATGAGATGGCCCTCGCGGGGGGGGGGGGGGGGGGGGGGGTGGGGGGTGGGGGGGGTTTACACGGCTAATTCCTTGTTCACTTTATCCATAAGTATCTCTATTTAAGTCCTGGGGTGAAAAACTGGGGCCAAACAGGCCGCTTTTATAGGGGGTTTGGGGGTTTCGGTCGACCGGTCCATGGGGGTCGATCGACCAGATCTCCCATAAACTAATTTCTCAGGAATTAGTCGACAGCCCTCTAGGGTCGGTTGACCCGACCCGAACCCACCTGCAACCCAACACTCAGTTCTGCCAGGAATCGGTCGACCAGACCATTTGGTTGGTTGACCGATTGTGGCAACGGTCGATTGGAAAGACCCTCTTGGGTCCTGTTCTATGCCCAACTTGCCCCCATTGTGAGCGGGAAGCTTGGGGAATCGATCCTCGACCCCCAATACACCCTTCAGGACCCAATGGGTCACGAATCGACGATCAAAACCACGGATTCATCGCTCACCCTGAATCATGTGATTTTCCCCAAAACAAAATAAAACTGGCTCATTCTCACTCGGATAACCACGGTTTGGCAGGAAAACACACGAGGAAGGTGTGCGGGTTCATCCCCTACCTCAAACGCCACTTTACCAATTTAGATCATGTCGATCGTAGCTGATTAGTGCCAGAAACCAAGGAAGCTTCGGGAACGCGCGACCCACTCGCACAATCTTCTTCGTCCACACACTCATGAGCTGCCTCCCACCACTATCGAGTCCAGCCGCACCTCCTCGCTACTCGCCGTCTGCAGCAAGAGGCAGAGGGGAGCCGCACGGTGATGGAACGGAGAAGGGAGAGGGATTTGACGAGGGGGAGAGAGGTTGCACGGGAGGGGGAAGAAAAAGAGTTTTGGGATTGCTCCTAACCCTTAAAATAAGTGAAATTGTGTAAACGCCCATTCTCTCAATAATTCATTTAAATAAACTCTAAAATTCTCATAAAATTTTCATAATTACCTCTAAAACTCTTAAAATAATATCTCAAAAATTCACGGCTCTTAAAATATTCACGAATAAATAGATCCGACGCCTAATAGGAGGAAATTCAAAAGTCAGGGTATTACAATCCTCCTCTCCTTACAAAAATTTCATCCTCAAAATTTACACCAAAATACAATCAGTCTAAGGGGAGATCTTACTGTGGACGTCAAAAAAAAAGAAGAAGAAGAAGAAAAAGAACTATCATATGGCATGTACGTTTCGGCACCAGAGAGGAGCCGAAGACGGAAAGGCCAAATAAACCTCATACCTCCTCCAAGCAGGACGAATACATGCCCGACGCTCCACCACCCAACCAGGAAGCTTCTCGACCCGAAGAAATGGCCCTGGCCCCCAAAGACAAGGTGCCGAAGGTTGAATCAGCCAAAAACCCGAGTACCTGATCAGGGCACACATCGTGCTAAAAAGATCTGTATAAGGCCAAGGAACTGCCCAATGGGGGGGGGCAAAAATACTTTAGGTGGCTGCTCACTCGATGAAGACACTCCCCACAGGCAGAAAGCAGGGTTAAGGGCACGATTCACGGTGCCAAAGGCCGAATCTGGAAGAAATCTGAGTAATCTGACGCGGGTTCGGCACGTGTCAAAAATCACTCGGAATCTTAAACCGAGGCCCAAGAGGCTTCAAAATGGACACCCCGGAAGCGGTGCATTAAAACTAAGGCAGTATTGGAGGCCAAGTGTGAGTCTGAGCTTTTTCAGAATTGGGGCAAAACACCTTGACACTTAAACCGGCGTGCCCCTCCATGTGGCCTCAAACCGGCGCCCCCCTCCTTTTGCCATCAAATCGGCACGCCCCTCCTTTGGCCATCAAATCAGCACGCCCCTACTATGGACACTTGAATGGTGCGCTAACACATGTGGGTTTAAATTGGCGCACCTACCCCCCGCGCCGGTTTAACCCAAAGCCGTCCCATCTTAAGTCCGATGCTCTATTTTTCACTGCGAACACAGGCAGCCTTGCCTGAAATAGGGAAACGCCCTGCATCAGACGAACGGGTAACCGTTGGTATGCCTTAAGCCTCCAAGAACGAAAGTCTTCGAGCTCTGCACCAAACGTCACATCTCCACCGGTCGCTGTCGACCAATCCCGGGCGAGCACCGCCCCTACTCTACTGCCCCCCTATTCGCAGACCACTCGATGGCTTTGAATGAGACACAGGGAGGAAGAAAGAACACGGCACTATAAAGGGGAGGCACGCTCCGTTGGCTGAGAGAGGGTAAAAAAAAAAGTTGAAGAAAGAGGCTGGCTCTCTCGGGGGGTTCAGTCCATTCAGAGGGACCTTCGTCAACCCACGCCTGCGAGGTGAAGAAAAGAGAGTGAGTGTAAGAGAAGAGAGGTGAGCTTGGGAAAGGGGTTTAGGCTTTGCCCTCCTCCCACCATTATATCTTTTCTCTTTCGTTCCTGCTTTCTTTTATTATGGGGTGATCCCCCTTCTGTATTTCATTTCTCTCGTTCCCTCGTGGATGAATAAAAAGAGTGGCTTTCGCAAGTATACGTAGTGTTCTACTGCTTTGGCTTCCTTCCTTTTCTCCCGCTCTTCTAATCATCTAGGGGCCTCAGAGGCTTGCCTCTCTATGACATGCCCTCTGAGAGAACCCGTCTGAAGGGTGAACTTATAGCCTTCATGGCGAACATCCGTTCCTTCAAAGCTCTTACGAAGCTACAGCCCACGAGTCATTAGAATCCCTTGAAGGCTGGTCCTCGAGTTTCTGCACTCATCCGTGGGTCATCGAACCGTCGTTTGGCCACTCCAAACTTTGGGGGTCGTCTCGGAATACTCCGTTTGACGATCCCCCATTTCCCTTGGCAAACCTCAGTCCGGGGGAGATGCTGTCCAATTTTCGCCAGGAATACGAGCAATAAGAATAAAGAAATGATACGCACAAGGGTGAATGAACGAAAAGAGCTTCCTGAAGACAAAAAGAGAACTGTGCATGCTTGAATCCCTCTGAACTAGACATAAACCGAACCTCCGAGGTCTGAACCTTTCATATAATAAGCCCCCTGAACAAACAAATGCTCGAAGCCTCTCGTTAATGCATCTTGGTAGGTGAAGAAGACATTTAAACCCGCTCACTGAATCAACGAACGAGAGAATAAAATGTTTAAAATCTTCTCCTTTGCCACCTGTTCAATCTGCAAGCTAATAAAAAGAAGAACAGAACGAAACCTTAATCCGGTGCGGCATAAACCGACGCGGTACCCCCCCCCCCCCCCCCGCGCCGGTTAAACCTCTCTCTTAAAAACCCAATTTCCTGAACTCGGCCTAATCCGACGCCCAGGTAGCGCGCCGGTTCAACCCTCCTCTTAAAACCCATTTTCACATGCTTGCCTTGAAACCGGTGCGCCCCTACATTCCCCATTAAACCGGCGTCCCCCCCTTGTGCCAGCTTAAACCAGTGCGCCCTCCTTCCCCACTAAACCACCGCGCCCCCCCGTTGTGCCACCTTAAGCCGGCGCGCCCTCCTTCCTAAGTTTAAACCGGCGCGCCCCTATGCTTCCTCTAAATCGGCGTGCCTTTCAAATAAAAAAAGGATTAACCAAATAAAAGAAAAGATATGAAACTAATAAATAAAATAAAAAAATTATGAACCACACACGTGTGAATAAACAATGAAGTTTAACAATTGGAACAACGATAATAAAAAAATGCTATAACCATGCAT
Organism: Amorphophallus konjac; assembly: GCA_022559845.1. NCBI lineage: Eukaryota > Viridiplantae > Streptophyta > Magnoliopsida > Alismatales > Araceae > Amorphophallus > Amorphophallus konjac. The sequence continues at coordinate 46,465,090 of CM040124.1, read as the reverse complement.
ACCTCGGGACCCTCGCTCCTCCGGACTGAGTGTGAAGAGAAAAGCAACAATGCCCCAACAAATTGGACGTGGACATCGGGAGCTCCTCTCGACATGGCCATGGTCCGAAACTAGCTCAGGCTAATAGTTCGCCAACTTTACCCGTTTCTACCGGGATCCAATCCTGCATTCTCATTAAACTTGCCACATATGCGACAGACATTTGTACGGTTTCATCGTCGCCCCCCTTTTTTTTACTACAAATGCGGACTTCTGCCCAAACATGAAATGGTCCGCGAGTGACCGACATATGAATTTATGAACGTTTACGCCCCAATGCAGGGTTTGTTTAAACGCAACCCGAGTGTAATACCCTGGATCTTTGGCGGATCTTTATTGGGTCTTGCTGGATCTTTAGTAGGTCTTTCGGATCCCTTTTTGGAGAGTTTTGGATTGCTTTTGTAGCTCCCGAGTTGAGGTCTTATGAACCGTGTGGGTTTTCTCCCGTATAATCTACGGAACCCTACGGTGAGTTTACATCTTAGTTTACCGGCTCCTGGATGATACAGTTGCAGTGTACTCTTCGCGAGGATCGTTTCGGCTATTTTTGCAGATTTTTAAGCTTTGGTTAGACATTTAATTGAATTGGTTAAAGAATTATTAAATTTTAATAGGCATATAGACAATTTTAGTTCTTTGAGGGGTTAAAGTGTAATTTGAAGAATTTTTTTTACAAAAATAGAAAAATCAGTTTTTTTTTTAAACTCACGCACCCCTCTCTCTCTCCCCACTCACTCTTGATCTCACTCTAGCATTCTCTCTCTCTCTCCCTCACACGTCCACTCTCCTCCTCTCCCTTCCTCTCTCGATTTTGACTCGGACGGGGTCCGATCGAGGCATGGGAGATACCGTTGGAACCGTCTGGACACGAGGGACGTTTTGACGCTGACCTCGTCTCGATCCGCGGAGCGTAGAGGCGCTTGGGAGCGAGAGGACGGCGTGGCTTCTATCGTTCGATCTACACCGATTTGCGGGTTTCATTGTGATCGAGGTAGGGGAATGGACTCCTCGTCTCGCCAAGACCCCAATGACTCCTCATGCATCGCCATCCACTGTCGTTTCATCGGTTTCCGTGCAAACCCCTTTTTTGTGGTATTTTAGGCCTAATTTCTTGAAATCTCTCTCTCGCTCGGTTTTGGTCCAAACGACCGCTGATCGAGGCAAGGGAGGTACCGTTGGGAAGGTCATGTTGTGTAGATCGCGGTGACGCCCTTCTTCCCTCGATCTGCGGAGCGTGGAGGCGCGTGGGGCCGTGAGGACGTCATGGGTCTCGTTGTCCGTTCGGCGCAGGATCAGTGTTCCCACCGCGTAAGAGGTAGGGGGATGGAATCTTCTTCTCGCTAGAAACCCGCCGGTACCACATGCGTCGTGGTTCGACACCAATTTTCTCAATTTTTGTGCAATCTTCCATGTTAGTGTAATTTAATGTTATTTAGCCTTAAATTCATGAAATTGACTCCATGGCCATCGTCTTTCAATTTTAATGGCATGATTAGTGATAGAATGTTGTTATGGCATGGTGGTTTAGCTTAGAAGCGTGTTTCCCCGCGTTTCCCATCGATTTCGGTCAATTGGGAGGGGGTCCGGCTTTGGACTCCGTGGGTTCGCAACCCAGTCGGTGTAACGCACCACCCTAGGTGTGTTACAGTCCCTGACGGCCCACAATGGGTGCGTCACCTGACTTGTAACGGCCCAACATGCGACCGTTACATGACCTTTGACCGGTCGTTTGACCGTTGACCTAGTTAGGCGGTTACTCTGACGGCCCACTCTAGGTCCGTCAGGGTTATGTAACGCGCCATCCCTGGTGCGTTACATCCTGTGTTGTTTTAGGCGTTCGGGTGCCTTTAACGGATCAGTGTTAGTGCGTTAGAGTGGTGTAGCGCACCTGCCCTGGTGCGTTACACTTTGAGTGTTTTGTGTGCCCTCTGGTGCCCTGTAACGGACCATGGGAGGCGCGTTTCATTGATGTAACACGCTAGCCTGAGCACGTTACAGTCTGCATTCACTATGGATTTTAAAACGTTCGGGTGAGTGTAACGGCCATGAGAGGCGCGTTACAATGATGTAACGCCCCCCTCTTAGTGCGTTACAGCCTGCGTTTTTCTGTGTTCCTAAAGTCATTTTGGTAAGCGTAACGGATCGCGGGAGGCGCGTCACGATCAGTGTAACACCCCTACCCCAGGCCGTCACAGCTTGTGACGCGGTATTCTTCGACCGTTACATCCTCTGGCATATCAAATGTTGCATGTTTAATCTCTAATGCATTCCATGTTGCATATACGCCATGTTTAACTTATTTTATAAAACTGTGGCATTATTTTAGATCCCGATAGAGTAGCTCTCTCTTTCCTTGTGATGGAGCCACTAGTCGTAGCCCAGCGACCCGGAGTGTCGGCCCACCTGGGAAAGGTGGAGGGGTAGTTCCCGTTACACGATTTTTAAGCTAGTTACCGTGGGCCCTCGGCCAATAGTAGCGTCCTACTAAGAGGGAAAACTAGCTGGAGAGCCTGGCTTAGGCACGAGCCAGTGTGTGCACACGTGGTCAGAGGCTTGGACTGACACTGACGAGTGTTACTCTGACTAGTTACTCGGTTTGGTTCTGTTACGCCTCTCGCTTGGAGACTCTAGCCATGCGAGTTGCTTGAGATGCAGTGTAAGCCGTCAGTGGACGCATCTGGTCTCTCACTTCTTGTGGTCTCTTCTTTTTCCTATCACCGGGTTAGTTGAGCTTTCCTTCTATTGGTGGATATAGTTCCTGACGCTATTATCTATATTTAATTGGCATGTAATTAGCTATTTAAACTGCTTAGATAGGTTTTACAGCTTTACTATAAATGTGTTTTATTTATGCCAATTGCCTACTTATCGCTTTAAATGCATGCTCTAATTGTTGTTATATTTGTATGCCTGTGTGATTAGTCGCGAGGTAGGGATCCGCGTGACCCCAACTGAGTCTGGCTGTGACTCACCCTTCCTACTTCCAGGTGAGCCACACCCGCCATCCCTTGGAGCTTCGCGTGGTTTTGACGGCAGTCTGTAGAGTGCCAGCAGTAGTCGGTCAGTCTTTTTTTGTACTTTTGACCGGGGTATGTCCCGGGTAGTTGTACATTTGGACTCTTTTTTGTTAGTTTTGGACCTGTGACTGTCGTAAATCTGGACTATTGTCTATATTTTATCACTTTGGTAGTTTATTTTTGCTTCCGCACTTAATTATTAGTTGTCGTTTAATTAATATTGCGCGTTGTAATCCCAATTCGTTGTACAACCCCTCGACAAACTCCACTAACCCTTCATGGGCCTCATCAGCCTCTTGGGTGGCGTCCCCAGTTCTTGGTAGTGGTAATCTGATGATATCAGTTTATCAGTACCCGAAACTCTGGGTCGTTACAGTTGGTATCAAAGCTGTGTTGAGGACTTATATAAGTGATTAAAATTGCATAGCGTCTGTCCAGAGCAAGTTCACTTGAGTCGTCTATTGCTGGCTTAGGATGTTTTTCGTGATTGCTGATGTGATTTCCGTCGTTATGTGCTTCCTAGGTTTCGATGGGGCGTCGTAGAAAGGCGCGTGTTTCCGGGGAGGGAAGTGGCACTTCTCCTCCAGTGGTTGTCGTGTTGGTTTATGCGTCTGCGCCTGGCCAAGTTCCAGCGGCTCCCGCTCAAGTTGTGGAAGGTTTATCGGGTGATCAGGTTGGAATGCCGACAGGTGAAGGGCAGGTGAGACCCCAAGGGCGTACTCAGGCCGAGTCTGCTCAGCCAGGTGTGCCAGGTGTGCAGTATCACCTTGTCCCTCAGCCGACAGGGCAGTTCCAACAGGTCTATCTGCCGAGCGTACCCGGAATCCCTTCCGTTATCCCTGCTGCCGATGGTGCTTCTTCCTCTAAGTCTAAAGGCAAGAGACTCCGATTCAAGAAATCTAAGAAGACTCGGACGTCTAAGGATCAGCGGGGCAGGCAGCCGATTGCGACTAGAGCCTCCTCTCTTGTGCCGGTTAACCGTGGTACACCTCCGTCCATGAATACCAGGAGCAAGTCGAGGGAGCGTGAGAAGCGGCTTGCCCAGCAGTCTTCTGCCAGTGTTGTTCCGTCGTCAGTACCTTCTTCTCAGCAGCTTCAGGGACCCGCTGTCCGTCAGCCGAGATTATGCTGGAGATGTGGTGGTAGCCATCCGGGCGTGCCATGTTTCTTGCCGGTAATCTATTTCCGCTGTGATCAGTCGGGTCACGTTGTCCGAGATTGCCCGTTAAGGCCGAGACCGGTGCAGTTCTCGCTGTTTACCCAGCCGCAATAGTCTCAGTTCCAACCTTTGCCATCATGACCTCAGCAAGATTTTTCAGCGTCTCAGCTTCTCCGTGCTGAGCAGTGACGTCTTATGTTATGGAAGGTGCGATTCTGCTTCTCGATCAGTTAACTTGTGTTTTATTTATCTCAATTACTTGGGTTTTATGTGATCTAGTTATTCCTTAATTATTTATTGTAACAATTCTATCTGTGTGATTTTGGTTTTTTCCTCTCCTATCCTTCTCATTTCTCCCATTCTACTTTTTCCCTTGTCTCTCTTTCTCCTCTGTTTCTCTCGACGCGGGGCGCGCGATCGTGCCGAGTTGACCGAGGTAGAGACGTGACGAAATGGGTTAGAACGTGATGGAATGATGGATGAGGTGGACGTTAGCAGGATTCGTGGGTGGATCCTATGCTAGCGTGGTTTAATCGTTTTGTTGCCTGTGATTTTCTTAGAGGTCTGTTTCTCTGTGTGGGACAAGTGGCTTGTCACCGTCAGTGCCGACAGCCATGTGAGCAGTCCACGTTGTGCTTCATGTTATCTGAATTTGTTGATCATTTGATGTTGTTGATAGGAGGCTCTTAGCCTCAGTGGTTATCTTTTCTTGCTATTTGTGAGCTCCTTAGTGTTTCCCTGTTAGCTTTTCCCTTCTTGGTTGGAATTGCTGGCATTGGGTTTACGATTCCTTATCGCTTGGTTTTTCATCATTTGCTCAGGTTGCTGTTGACTTTTCGAGTTGTTGAGGTGGCCGTACACATTTTTACGTTGTTTTGGTCATCCCAGCTCGAGTCCGTTCAGCTCCAGAGGTGTTCCGCTTCTGTTGAAGTGCTCGATTAGACCCCCTTGATTGAGAAGTTGTTCGAGCGAGCTAGGCTTTTCCCTTCTTGGTGAGCTTCTGTTAGTAAGCTCGATGCTTCTCACCTCGTTTGGTGGTTTCTTTTCGAAGTCAGCCTTGGAATTACTGTCTTGGTGATACCTTTGTCCTGTGTCTGCTTAAGTTTGGACAGCTTTTACTCTGAGCCTGGTCTGCTCCTTCTTTTACGGGTGCTTGGCTTTGGACGTATCCTTGCGTTAAGAGCTTTTGCGCACCGTCTTCGTCGTGCCGTGCCCATCGGCCGATGTGTTGTGAAGGCTCATTAATTGTTTGCAGGACGTGAAGGTAAGCTGAGATTAGCACTTTCCTTGGGCTTTGTGCTGAGTGTTGGGGGATTTGTCAACATTCTTGCTGATCGAGTACCCTCTACTCTGCATTTTCTTTCTTGGGTGTTGTGCTCTCGAGGCGTGTTCGTAGACCTTGAGATGCGTTCCCCGGGATTGTTGTTGTTTTCTCGTTGTGTGGGTCTTTCTTGGTGAGCTGCTCGATGCATGACTCATCCCCGTAGTCGTGTGATCAGCGGTTATTGTGTCTTGGTGTGACCCTACTTGCAGTGTGCCCGTGGTTCTGTGTCCAGTACGGAGCCGGGATCTTGCGAGTGCCGTTGTGTTGTTGTTTTAGTGCCGTATCTGTATGATTTTGTGTCTCAGTTGTGGACCATTGTCTTGTCAGTTACCTTGCGGTACTCTTGTCCCCTGTTAGAGTTAGCTCGCGACTCGATTAGATGTGATATCTGAGTGAGGAATGACTTGACTGTGTTTATGGTCCGGTGTTGTTGTCGTGCTACTGTTTCCCGTGAATTTGTCGTTGGTGTCCGGTGTGCCCGGTGTTCCCTGTCGCCTTGGGCACTGGAGTCGATGATGTCGTCAGGCCGTCTGGCGTAAGGACCTTGTTACCATATTTAAGCCACTGCTTGATGTGTCTGGTGTTTCATTTCCTCAGTATCGGTGATCTGTTGCTGTGGCAGTAGTGTCTCCCGTCCTGTGAGACGTAAGCGATGTTGCCCTGTTTCAGAGGTGTCAGACTTGTGTTCACTTGTGTCGTGCTCACTCCCGGGCGTGTACTCGTGATAATGGTCTGACGGTGTTCCTCTGAGCTTTGTTTCTCAAGATTGCGTTGTTGTGTGTCGGGTTGTTCTTCCCTTGCTTCTCCATTTGTTAGTCCTTAAATTTTGAGGATGAAATTCCTTGAAGGAGGGGAGGATGTAATACCCTGGATCTTTGGCGGATCTTTATTAGGTCTTGCTGGATCTTTAGTAGGTCTTTCGGATCTTTTTTGGAGAGTTTTGGATTGCTTTTGTAGCTCCCGAGTTGAGGTCTTATGAACCGTGTGGGTTTTCTCCCGTATAATCTACGGAACCCTACGGTGAGTTTACATCTTAGTTTACCGGCTCGTGGACGATACAGTTGCAGTGTACTCTTCGCGAGGATCGTTCCGGCTATTTTTGCGGATTTTTAAGCTTTGGTTATACATTTAATTGAATTGGTTAAAGAATTATTAAAATTTAATAGGCATATAGACAATTTTAGTTCTTTGAGGGGTTAAAGTGTAATTTGAAGAATTTTTTTTAAAAAAATAGAAAAATCAGTTTTTTTTTAAACTCATGCACCCCTCTCTCTCTCCCCACTTACTCTCGATCTCTCTCTCTCTCATTCTCTCTCTCTCCCTCACACGTCCTCTCTCCTCCTCTCCCTTCCTCTCTCGATTTTGACTCGGACGGGGTCCGATCGAGGCATGGGAGATACCGTTGGAACCGGCTAGACGCGAGGGACATTTTGACACTGACCTCGTCTCGATCCGCGGAGCGTAGAGGCGCGTAGGAGTGAGAGGATGACGTGGCTTCCGTCATCCGATCTGCACCGATTTGCGAGTTTCATCGTGATCGAGGTAGGGGAATGGACTCCTCGTCTCGCCAGGACCCCAATGACGCCTCATGCGGCGCCATCCACTGTCGTTTCATCGATTTCCGTGCAAACCCCTTTTTGTGGTATTTTAGGCCTAATTTCTTGAAATCTCTCTCTCGCTCGGTTTTGGTCCAGACGGCCGCTGATCGAGGCAAGGGAGGTACAGTTGGGAAGGTCGTGTTGTGTAGATCGTGGTGACGCCCTTCTTCCCTCGATCCGCGGAGCGTGGAGGCCCGTGGGGCCGTGAGGACGTCATGGGTCTCGTCGTCCGTTCGGCGCCGGATCAGTGTTCCCACCGCGTAAGAGGTAGGGGGATGGAATCTTCTTCTCGCTAGGAACTCGCCGGTACCACATGCGTCGTGATTCGATGCCAATTTTCTCGATTTTTGTGCAATCTTCCATGTTAGTGTAATTTAATGTTATTTAGCCTTAAATTCATGAAATTGACTCCATGGCCATCGTCTTTCAATTTTAATGGCATGACTAGTGATAGAATGTTATTATGGCATGGTGGTTTAGCTTAGAAGTGTGTTTCCTCGCGTTTCCCATCGATTTCGGTCAATTGGGAGGGGGTTTCGGCTTTGGACTCCGTGGGTTCGCAACCCAGTCGGTGTAACGCACCACCCTAGGTGCGTTACAGTGCCTGACGACCCACAATGGGTGCGTCACTTGACTTGTAACGGCCCAACATGCGACCGTTACATGACCTTTGACCGGTCGTTTGACCGTTGACCCTAGTTAGGCAGTTACTCTGACGGCCCACTCTAGGTCCGTCAGGGTTGTGTAACGTGCCATCCCAGGTGCGTTACATCCTGTGTTGTTTTAGGCGTTCGGGTGTCTTTAACAGATCAGTGTTAGTGCGTTAGAGTGGTGTAGCGCACATGCCCTGGTGCGTTACACTTTGAGTGTTTTGTGTGCCCTCTGGTGCCCTGTAACGGACCATGGGAGGCGAGTTTCATTGATGTAACGCGCTAGCCTGAGCGCGTTACAGTCTGCATTCACTGTGGATTTTAAAACGTTCGGGTGAGTGTAACGGCCATGAGAGGCGCGTTACAATGATGTAACGCCCCCCTCTTAGTGCATTACAGCCTGCATTTTTCTGTATTCCTAGAGTCATTCTGGTAAGCGTAACGGACCGCGGGAGGCGCGTCACGATCAGTGTAACGCCCCTACCCCAGGCCGTCACAGCTTGTGACGCGGTATTCTTCTACCGTTACATCCTCTGGCATATCAAATGTTGCATGTTTAATCTCTAATGCATTCCATGTTGCATATACGCCATGTTTAACTTATTTTATAAAAATGTGGCATTATTTTAGATCCCGATAGAGTAGCCCTCTCTTTCCTTGTGATGGAGCCACTAGTCGTAGCCCAGCGACCCGGAGTGTCGGCCCACCTGGGAAAGGTGGAGGGGTAGTTCCCGTTACACGATTTTTAAGCTAGTTACCATGGGCCCTCGGCCAATAGTAGCATCCTACTAAGAGGGGAAACAAGCTAGAGAGCCTGGCTTAGGCATGAGCCAGTGTGTGCACACGTGGTCAGAGGCTTGGACTGACACTGATTAGTGTTACTCTGACTAGTTATTCGGTTTGGTTCTGTTATGCCTCTCACTTGGAGACTCTAGCCATGCGAGTTGCTTGAGATGCAGTATAAGCCGTCAGTGGACGCATCTGGTCTCTCACTTGTTGTGGTCTCTTCTTTTTCCTATCACCGGGTTAGTTGAGCTTTCCTTCTATTGGTGGATATAGTTCCTGACGCTATTATCTATATTTAATTGGCATGTAATTAGCTGTTTAAACTGCTTAGATAGGTTTTACAGCTTTACTATAAATGTGTTTTATTTATGCCAATTGCCTGCCTATCACTTTAAATGCATGCTCTAATTGTTGTTATATTTGTATGCCTATGTGATTAGTCGCGAGGTAGGGATCCGCGTGACCCCTACTGAGTCTGGCTGTGACTCACCCTTCCTACTTCCAGGTGAGCCACATCTGCCGTCCCTTGGAGCTTCACGTGATTTTGACGGCAGTCCGTAGAGTGCCAGTAGTAGTCGGCCAGTCTTTTTTTGTACTTTTGACCGCGGTATGTCCCGGGTAGTTGTACATTTGGACTCTTTTTTGTTAGTTTTGGACTTGTGACTGTCGTAAATCTGGACTATTGTCTATATTTTATCACTTTGGTAGTTTATTTTTACTTCCGCACTTAATTATTAGTTGTCATTTCATTAATATTGCGCGTTGTAATCCCAATTCATTGTACAACCCCTCGACAAACTCCACTAACCCTTCAGGGTCCTCATCAGCCTCTTGGGTGGTGTCCCCAGTTCTTGGTAGTGGTAATCTGATGATATCAGGTTATCGGTACCCGGAACTCTGGGTCGTTACACCGAGACTCCGTTCTCGCTCTGTTATTATGAATTTCTGGCCGTAGGGTCCCTTTTCTCGGCGATCAATCAAGGGTTTTCCCCTCTCCGAGGGAATGTAATTAACGTCGTAGTCTTTATGGTATGGCAGGTTCTCAATCCCGACACGACACACACAATCGTCTGACTAGTCAAATCGAGCGAGCCCAGGGCTTCCTTGAAGCCCGAATAAATCGTCACCTAGGTGACTGGCACGCCCTCGCATGAATAAATCGAATAAATGAACAAACAAATGAATGAACAAATGAATAAAAGAAGGGCTCCCAAATGTGCATCCACAAGTCTGGCACGACCGGTGGGACTGGACTTCCCTTCATGTCCTCGCCGGTACTAGGGGCGCTATGTTGTGCCCCTATAGTTTTTGATGTTCTGTAGTTTTGATGATAGCAAACTTATGAGTCACAAGTCTATACATCCATGCATAATTACTCTCTGCATAGTCTGGACAATGAATACAGCATAGTCTATATAGTTTATATAGATGGGTCGACGCACCAGATGAGCATAGTCCATTCATTGCATAGCCTTGCAGATTAGCATAGTCTGTACAACGCAAGTGTCGCAGACATAGCAAGTCTATACATTGCATGGCAAAGCCCAAAGTCTATACATTCCTGCATTACTTACATTTGCAAAGTCTATACATTGGCTATTGTCCTGCAGCGTCAACACAAGTCCATACATCGGTTGCAGCACTGCACGCACACTCAAAGTCCATACACTGCATTGTGGCATGCACACTAGCAAGTCTGTACATTAGGTATCTTTACCTACGTTGTAACTCGCAAGTCTATACATTGGTATATTTTACCTACGTTGCAACTAGCAAGTCTGTACACTGGTGATTTTACCTACGTTGCACTTGCAAGTCCATACATCGTGCAGTCTGCACATTGTGGCATGCAAAGTCTGCACAACGCCTTGTTAGCAAGTCTATACATCGCCATAGCTCGCATGCAGAGTCTAGACAGTCTTAACCAAGTCTGTACACTGCCATCTTGCAGCACAGCATAAGTCTATACACTGGTCCGTCTCACTGAGCGTCTCAAGTGGACACTAAGTCTATACACTGGACCGTCTCACTTAGCGTCTTTGTGTAAGTCACTCGCCACCAAGTCTATACATTATGGCACGCAAAGTCTGCACAACGCATTGTCTGCAAGTCTGCACATTGCTATAAGCACGCATGCAAAGTCTAGACAGCCATGGGCAAGTCTATACATCGCATTGCATGCACGCAGGTCTAAGTATGTACACTGGCTGCAGCATGCTCGCATAAAGTCTATACATTGCATCTTAGCATGCTTGCACAGCACAAACAAAGTCTGTACATTCATATGTGCATTGTGCATTGCTCTTGGCAGAGTCTGTACATCGTTATGCTGCCTTGTGCCGTAGCAAGTCTATACATTCTCTATGCTCGAGATTTGACGCCCACCAGAAGTGGCGTCACTTCTGAAACAAACGCCTAAGTGTAAGGTGTCTTTTTGTTGAGCATCGCTTCATCAACTCTATACATTGTCTGCTTGCATAACGTTGAGTCTGTACATCACTTGAACACTCATTGCACTCTAACTCTATACATTGCTTCATGTATTCCACTCATAACTCTATACACTGCTTCACTCATTGCACGAAGTCTGCACATTGTGTTGCTTTGTTCATACTTTGTTTTGCTAAGTCTACACATTGATGCACGTTTACTTCTGCATATTTGAAGTATGTACATGGCTTAAGCTCTGCATATTTGAAGTCTATACATGGCATAAGCTCTGCATATATGGAGTCTATACATGGCATAAGTCCTGCATATAGGAAGTCTGTACATGGCATAGTCTTGCATATCTGAAGTCTATACAGGCTACAGCACTGCATTTACTAAGTCTGTACAACGCCATGGGTCTGCATACGTAGAGTCTGAACACTGCATAGCTTCGCATTCACAATGTCTGTACATTGCTTCAGCAGTGCCTTCATACAGTCTGTACATCGCTTAAACCTTAAACTGACAATTCTATTTCGACTGTCAGACAGGGATTCTTTGAAGAGACTGATGACTGGGCACGTGATCCGAGGATAAGGGGAGTGACCAGATTATGACACGTGTACTGAAAGCCTGCTGGATGCTGCCACGTGGTCCAAGCCATTGGGCGGGAGATGTGGAGAGCACACGCCCTTCCTGCTGCTGGTATATATATGGAGTTTCTTCCTTCAGAAGAAGCTGATCGAATAGAAGCAGCCAGAGCTAAGAGAAAAGAACAGAGAGTGAGCGCCTGCACGATCCACAGAGAAGAAGAAAAAGAGAGAAGAAGAGAAAGAGAGAAGAGAAGATTGAGAGAGTTGAGTTGAGAGAGTCTTTTCGAAGTCTTGTAAATCAGTCTCTTGGTTCAGATACCAGAGCTGATACTGCTCAATTGAGCTACATTCGTTTTGGTTTTCCATTTCGTTTGTTTCTGTCTTTACTATTTTTGAAACTCTTTTGTTATCAAGCTGTGAGCCAGCAATTGCAGTGGAGGTTTCCACTGGACAGGTGAAGCTGTAATCCTCAGCAGGCGAGACCAGGTCTCGGACGGCTAAGCTGTATCGCCCAGCGGTTGCAGAGGATTTGTTCCTCTGGTCGGCAAGCTGTAAAGCCCAGCGAAGCTGTGTATCAGCGGTCTGTTGGCAAGCTGTGAAGCCCAGCTGTTCAAGCTGTGAGTCAGCAGGATCCACATTCCAGTTGGAGTGTGGGGTGGACGTAGATCTCTGGATTGAGATCGAACCACCTTAAAGATCGGTGTCTACTGTGTGATTGCATGTTGTTTGTGTGATTTCATAGTGTTCCTTCTGTCGTTCAACAGTTGCTTGTTTTAATTCCGCATTAGAGTTCAACTGTGTTTTAAAATTAGACATTAGATCTATTCACCCCCCTCTAGATCCACTCTCAGTGGTAATAGACTGCGTCCATCTAACATAACAGTTGGTATCAGAGCCTAACTCTTCTACAGGGACTTACAGCCCGAAGAGGAAGGTACAGATGGATGCTCGAGGGATGATCGCTGAAGGACACTCAACCACCAAGCCCCCTTTCTTCGATGGATCTAACTATGCATACTGGAAGAACCGTATGCAAGTATTTTTGAGGGCGAAGGATTATGAGATCTGGAAGGTAGTCAGCAAGGGACCTTATGAGCTGTCCCCTAATGAGGAAGTCTGGACCAAGGAGGAGATCAGAAGGTCTACTCTAAACTGGAGCGCCATAAACGCTATTCAATGCTCTCTGCACCCCACGGAATTTTCTCGAGTATCAGCTTGCAGCTCAGCTAAGGAGATGTGGGATGCACTGGAAGTTATTCATGAAGGGACTTCTCAGGTTAGAGAGACGAAGGCTAATTTCCTTGTGTCAGAATATGAAGCCTTCAAGATGAAGCCAAATGAGACCATCAAGGAGATGTACTCTCGATTAACTATCATCACAAATGGTCTTAGAGGTCTCGGGAAGGCTCAGACAGAATACGATGTAGTGAGGAAGATATTGCGTTCCCTGACTCATGCTTGGCATACTAAAGCTACAGTAATGGAGGAGTCAAGGGATTTGCGAAATACAAGGGCAGATGAGCTAATTGGCTCGCTGATGGCATATGAGATTAATCTGCCAAAGATAGAGGAAGCTGAAAAGAAGAAGAAGCCAATCGCTCTGAAAGCTGGTGCCAGCAAATCCAGCAAGTCCAGCAGATCCAGCTCTAGTGGATCATCATCCGAGGAGAGCCTGAATGAACAAGATATAACTCGTACTGAGATGGCAATGATGACCAGAGAGTTCAGGCGGTTCCTCAGGAAAGAAGGAGGACGATTCAGCCAAAAGAAGTATAGTGGCGGCCGAAGGGATAAAAGGTATAAACATAACCCTGCAAAGAAAATTGAAACTAATACTTGTTATCAATGCAGGAAGACAGGCCATCTGAAAGCTGACTGTCCAGAGAATCAGAAATACAAGGACAAGTCAAAGAAGAGGAACACGAAAGGGAAAGCTATGGTGAGTACCTGGAGTGATGAAGATGAAGGCTCCTTGAGCAATACCTCTGACAGTGAAGCCGAATCTGAAAAGCCCATTTGCCTTATGGCAACAAGCTCTGAAGACAGAGAGGAGGATTCAGATGAGGTAACTTCTCGATTCGATAATTTTACTATTGCTGATTGGGTAGATGCCTATCATGAAATAGCTGATAAAGCAGATGACATTAGAAGGGAAAACAGGCATCTAAGAAGAAAGATTAACTCCATGCAAAATGATACAACTCTAACTGATAAAATTGCATGTCTTGAATCTGAGAATAATAAACTCAAACTCACATGTTCTGAATTAGAAGAAATCAAGAATGAGTCAAAAGCCTCTAAAGAAGATAATGAGAGGTTAGAAAAAGAAGCTGATGAATGGAAGTTGAAAATTCAGAAATATGAAAGTGAGATAAAAATTGTGAATGAAAAATATCAAGCTGTCCTAAGTGTGAATACAGAACTGAAAAAATCCATTGAAGACATTCAAAAGGATAATGAGGACAAGCTTAAAACTATTGAGAAAATGACCCAAGGTTCAGATAACCTAAATGCTTTGTTAGGGTCAAAAGTCAACTTCAGAAAAGAGGGCCTTGGATTTAATTCTAGTGCAACAAAAAGCTTTGGAATGAAAACTATTTCATTTGTCGCACAAAAAGAGAAAGGACCTCTAATCAACATGAAGTCAAACATTTCAGTGAACAAAGCTGTAAATCTGAAAAAGCCCAGTGCTGAGGAGAAGGGCAAACAAAAGCTGAGTGAGCCTAGTAGAGCTAGCACATCCAAGCAAAATCCCAAAGCTCAGTCTCAGGTTAGGGGTCAACCTACACAGTCTTATAAACCACATGTTAAGGTCACCAAGTCTCCACCATCACCACCACCTCTGAAGAAGACCCAATACACACCTATGAATAGGTCAGCAGGGTCCAAGGTGCAGGGGAGGCAGAATGCTTTTAGAGCTCAACCCAAACATTTCTACCAACCTAGAGCCCAGTCCCACTTCTTTGCACAGTCAACCTATCCAAATAGGTCAGGATGGACTAGGACTCAAGGAAGGTTTACAGGTTATGGACATCAGGCTACACAGTCCTATAAACCTTACACTAGAAATTGGGTTAATGGGTATGGCTCTTGGACACCTAGGAACCAACATTTCCACAGCCAGCCCAATGATTACTATGGCCAAAATTTCGTGAATACACCCTGGCCAAGGCACTGGCACAGAAATAATCAATCTGTAAATAATCATGCTAGTGTCAACAAGAAAAAGCATAACAAAAAGAAATCTGGAAAATCCACTGAACAGAACTGTTTCAAACAAATGTGGATTCCTAAAAGTCTGCTTTCTTGTTTTAATTACTTTTCATCTTCTCTGGAGCCCAATCAGTCTTGGGTTCCAAACTTCTCTACCTGATTGTGTGTGCAGGTATGCCTGGCAGCCAAGAACAATTTGTGGTACTTGGATAGTGGCTGCTCCAGGCATATGACAGGAGATAAGGCCAAGTTCTGCATGCTGACAGAGAAACAAGGAGGCCTTGTCACCTTTGGTAGCAACACAAAGGGTAAGATTGTTGGGACAGGTAAGGTAGGTAAGTGTACTACCTGTTGCATTGAAGATGTCATGTTGGTTGAAGGTTTAGCATATAATTTACTTAGCATCAGCCAACTATGTGATAAAGGATGCAAAGTTCTTTTTGACTCTCAATGCTGCAAAGTTTTTGAACCTGATTCCGAAACTGTTAAATTTTCTGGTAAAAGGATAAATAACACTTACATGATAGACTTAGATGATATACAACATTCTAACCTATGCCTTACTGCTAGCAGAGAGGACTTAGCATTTTTATGGCATCGTAGGTTAGGCCATGCTAGTTACACTGTATTGCATAAACTGAATAAGCATAGCATGGTTAGAGGACTTCCTGAAGTTTCCTTTAAGAAAGAAAATAAAATCTGTGATGCATGCACTCAGTCAAAGTTAACTAGAAAGTCATTTAAATCTAGAACAGAAAATCTGTCTTCTAAACCCTATGAGCTGATACACATGGACCTTTTTGGGCCAACCAGGTCTGTCAGCTTATCAGGGAGGAAGTATGGGTTTGTCATGGTAGATGACTTCTCTAGGTATACTTGGGTATATTTCTTATCACATAAAAGTGATGCATTCTCAGAATTTCAGGAGTTCTGTCTTAAGAAAAACCAGAAAATTGAAAATATTTTAACTGATCATGGAGGTGAGTTTGAAAACTCACAGTTTGATGAATTCTGCAGGTCAAATGGAATTCATCACAAGTACTCCTCACCAAGGACACCCGAGCAGAATGGAGTTGTGGAGAGGAGGAACAGAACCTTGGTGGAGATGGGTCGTACACTCTTGGTTGAAGGTGGTCTGCCAAGGAAGTTCTGGGCTGAAGCAGTAAATACTGCCTGTTATGTAATTAACAGAGCCATGGTAAGACCTTCTACCCAGAAAACACCCTATGAGATCATAAAGGGTAAGAAACCTTCTATTGCTCATTTCAAGGTTTTTGGTTGTAAATGTTTTATTCATATAAATGATAAAAGAGACCTTGATAAATTTGAACCTAAAGGTGAACCAGGAATTTTTCTTGGTTACTCTGAAAACACCCGAGCATATAGAGTGTATAATCTGAATTCAAAACTGTTGAAGAATCTCCACATATTATTTTTGATGAATCTTTGGTAAAGTCTAATATTGGTCAATGCAGGAATGAAGACAATGGTGATATTCTGAAAGAAGGGAATCCTGCAGACAAATCCGAAGATGAGGAAGGAAATGAAGAGCTTAATGAAGAAGAGCCTACAGTTCAGGGGGAGGTAAATGAAAATCATGATAATGAAATTGTCAACATTAGATATCTAAAAGATCATCCTGTAGATAATGTGATTGGCAATTTGCATGACCCTCCTAGGACTAGAGGCCACTTAAGAATTCAAAATGAATTGAATGCATATGCCTTTGTATCAAATGTAGAACCCAAGTCCATTGACTGTGCTCTTAAGGATGTGCATTGGATTAATGCCATGCATGAAGAGCTCAATCAATTTGACAGGAATAAGGTGTGGCACTTGGTTCCACCTCCTGATCATGAAACAGTCATAGGGACTAAATGGGTATTCAGAAATAAAACTGATGAATCAGGGAATGTCATTAAAAATAAGGCCAGACTTGTAGCTCAGGGGTATAACCAGGAATTTGGAATTGACTTTGAAGAGTCTTTTGCCCCTGTAGCCAGGTTAGAAGCTATCAGAATCTTATTGGCTTATGCATGTTCCCTAGGAATAAATCTTCAGCAGATGGATGTAAAATCTACTTTTCTGAATGGGGAAATCAGTGAGGATGTCTATGTGAGGCAGCCTCCTGGCTTTGAATGTTTAGACTTCCCCAATCATGTGTATAAACTTCGAAAAGCTCTCTATGGTCTTAAGCAAGCTCCTAGAGCTTGGTATGACAGGTTGAGCAAATTCCTCACTGATAAGAACTTCACAAGAGGTGTAGTTGATCAAACCCTGTTTACTAAGGTAAGTCATTCAGATATTCTTATCATTCAAATTTATGTGGATGACATTATCTTTGGGTCAACTAACCCCAAATTGTGTGAGGAATTCTCTCAGATAATGACTAATGAGTTTGAAATGAGCTCAATGGGTGAGCTCAAATTATTTCTTGGACTGCAGGTGACACAGTCAAAAGATGGAACTTTCATCTCTCAGTCCAAGTACATAAGGGATTTATTGAAGAAGTACAAGATGGATAACCTCAAGGAAATAGCTGCTCCAATGGGTACCTCAACCAGTTTAGATGAAGATCCTCAAGGTAAACCAGTGGACCAAAGGCTATATAGAGGTATGATCGGATCCCTTCTATATCTTACAGCATCTAGGCCTGATATTCAATTTGCAGTGTGTTTATGCTCTAGATTTCAGGCTAGTCCTAAAGAATCACATCTTAAATCTGTGAAAAGGATTTTTAGGTATTTACTAGGCACCCAAGAGCTAGGTCTTTGGTATCCTGCCAAGTGTGAGTTAGAACTTCTAGCCTACACTGATGCAGATTATGCTGGGTGTCGAGTAGAGAGAAAAAGCACTAGTGGCTATTGTCAATTCCTTGGTGGCTGTCTAGTATCTTGGGCATCTAAGAAGCAACACACTGTAGCCTTGTCTACAGCTGAGGCTGAATATGTTGCAGCTGGTAATTGTGCTGCCCAAGTACTTTGGATCAAGCACCAACTAGATGATTATCAGATAAAACTGGAATGTATTCCAATCTTGTGTGATAATACTAGTGCTATATGCCTTGCTAAAAATCCTGTTCATCATTCTAGGACTAAGCATATAGAGATAAAACACCATTTTCTTAGAGATGTTGTAAATAAAAAGGAAATTGAAATGAACTTCATTGAAACTGAAAAATAAATTACTGATATTTTTACTAAGCCTCTTGGGAATGAAAGGTTTAAATTTCTTAGAAGAGAACTTGGCTTGTGTAAATTTCAGCATAATGAATAAACTCTCTGATGGCTTGAATAAACCTTGTGAATGTTGAATGTTGCAACAGACTCATGATCATGCATGACATTCATATTTTTTTTTGGCATCACACTCATGATCATCATTGCATATCATTTAGTCATGACTGTGTCTAAGCTCTCTCTCATCTAAAACCACATGCATATAGACAGGGGGAGTATTGTTAGAAATTCAGAGTGGTCATCAACTTTATTGAAATCCAAATTCTTTGACCCTGAATGAGTTGAGTCTGACAATATGGCAATCTGTTAGTCAGTTCTGATTCCTAAGCAATAGAAAACAGACTTCTTCATTTATAAGAACTTTAATTGCTTGAAGACTGACTTAATGGTTTAAATTTTATAAACTTTAAAGTTTAAAGATTGCAATCAGTAAATAAGAAAGCTGAAAATTGATAAAGCTCTCAACCCTTATCTTATTTCATGTCAGACAAAGCCAATTATATCTGAAATCTAAAAACTCATCTAAAATCCTGTTAGAGAAGGCTAAGTATGTGTATTGTCCTTAAACAAGTCATTCTGAAACAAATAAAGGACAGCTAAGAAAGATATTGAAAAATATTAAAATTAATTGAAAAATAACATTGGCAGAGCAATGCCTGGTAAAATATTGAGAAACTAAGTGATCCATCAAAGAAATGGACAATACTTAAGTCATGAGGTGTATCAGTTATCTCTGTATAAAATGATCAAAACAGTAGGGTGGTTTCACTGAGTACCTGGGGGTAACTGGCGTCTGATAAACGTGTACCCTCACACAAAAAGGTGTAAATCAGTTTTATTGAGTTTGATCATAGGCAGAATGGTCCATCATGTTGAGTATCTAGGGGTATTGGCGTCTGATAAACGTATACCCTTACGTAAAAAGACAAATGGTACCTGAATGCCCTTAATGAAATAATATTGAAAATGATATTCCTTCAAAAGAAATTTCAGGGATGTCAATTTGTTTAATTTCAATACATGACCTGGTATCTCTTAACCATTTTTCTACTGAGTTTATGAAAGTAAGATATTTTGAAATTGAATCTCTCATGCAAATGTGATTCTGGTTTATTATTTTATCATGCACAGAAAACTTATCCATTGATTGTAGTGCATGAACTCAAAATTTGTAACCTTTAAACCAGAATTCTATCTCAAAGCCGTTTCTAAATTCATATGACTGAAGACTCTGTGCTTTAGAATGCTTATTCCTGAACTACTTGTTCAGAATGCCAGTCAGATGATATCTCTTGTTCCTTCCCTTGTAATCACTTTCCCTCCTCTTTGTTGATGGCAAAGGGGGAGAATATTGTCTGTTTCTTGAATTCCACGGGGAGTGTATTCATTGTTAAGGGGGAGATCTTGTTAGAACTTGCATTCTCATAGCATGCATTAGGAGTCAGTGTAACTCATAGTATTGCCATCATCAAAAATGGGGAGATTGTTGTGCCCCTATAGTTTTTGATGATCTATAGTTTTGATGATAGCAAACTTATGAGTCACAAGTCTATACATCCATGCATCATTACTCTCTGCATAGTCTGGACAATGAATACATCATAGTCTATATAGTTTATATAGATGGGTCAACGCACCAGATGAGCATAGTCTATTCATTGCATAGCCCTGCAGGTTAGCATAGTCTGTACAACGCAAGTGTCGCAGACATAGCAAGTCTATACATTGCATGGCAAAGCCCAAAGTCTATACATTGCTGCATTGCTTGCATTTGCAAAGTCAATACATTGGCTGTTGTCCTGCAGCGTCAACACAAGTCCATACATCGGTTGTAGCACTGCACGCACACTCAAAGTCCATACACTGCATTGTGGCATGCACACTAGCAAGTCTGTACATTAGGTATCTTTACCTACGTTGCAACTCGCAAGTCTATACATTGGTATATTTTACCTACGTTGCAACTAGCAAGTCTGTACACTGGTGATTTTACCTACGTTGCACTTGCAAGTCCATACATCGTGCAGTCTGCACATTGTGGCACGCAAAGTCTGCACAACGCCTTATTAGCAAGTCTATACATCGCCATAGCTCGCATGCAGAGTCTAGACAGTCTTAACCAAGTCTGTACACTGCCATCTTGCAGCACAGCATAAGTCTATACACTGGTCCGTCTCACTGAGTATCTCAAGTGGACACTAAGTCTATACACTGGACCGTCTCACTTAGCGTCTTTGTGTAAGCCACTCGCCACCAAGTCTATACATTATGGCACGCAAAGTCTGCACAACGCATTGTCTGCAAGTCTGCACATTGCTATAAGCACGCATGAAAAGTCTAGACAGCCGTGGGCAAGTCTATACATCGCATTGCATGCACGCAGGTCTAAGTATGTACACTGGCTGCAGCATGCTCGCATAAAGTCTATACATTGCATCTTAGCATGCTTGCACAGCACAAACAAAGTCTGTACATTCATATGTGCATTGTGCATTGCTCTTGGCAGAGTCTGTACATCGTTATGCTGCCTTGTGCCGTAGCAAGTCTATACATTCTCTATGCTCGAGATTTGACGCCCACCAGAAGTGGCGTCACTTCTGAAACAAACGCCTAAGTGTAAGGTGTCTTTTTGTTGAGCATCGCTTCATCAACTCTATACATTGTCTGCTTGCATAACGTTGAGTCTGTACATCACTTGAACACTCATTGCACTCTAACTCTATACATTGCTTCATGTATTCCACTCATAACTCTATACACTGCTTCACTCATTGCACGAAGTCTGCACATTGTGTTGCTTTGTTCATACTTTGTTTTGCTAAGTCTACACATTGATGCACGTTTACTTCTGCATATTTGAAGTATGTACATGGCTTAAGCTCTGCATATTTGAAGTCTATACATGGCATAAGCTCTGCATATATGGAGTCTATACATGGCATAAGTCCTGCATATAGGAAGTCTGTACATGGCATAGTCTTGCATATCTGAAGTCTATACAGGCTACAGCACTGCATTTACTAAGTCTGTACAACGCCATGGGTCTGCATACGTAGAGTCTGAACACTGCATAGCTTCGCATTCACAATGTCTGTACATTGCTTCAGCAGTGCCTTCATACAGTCTGTACATCGCTTAAACCTTAAACTGACAATTCTATTTTGACTGTCTGACAGGGATTCTTTGCAGAGACTGATGACTGGGCACGTGATCCGAGGATAAGGGGAGTGACCAGATTATGACACGTGTACTGAAAGCCTGCTGGATGCTGCCACGTGGTCCAAGCCATTGGGCGGGAGATGTGGAGAGCACACGCCCTTCCTGCTGCTGGTATATATATGGAGTTTCTTCCTTCAGAAGAAGCTGATCGAATAGAAGCAGCCAGAGCTAAGAGAAAAGAACAGAGAGTGAGCGCCTGCACGATCCACAGAGAAGAAGAAAAAGAGAGAAGAAGATTCAGAGAGAAGAAGAGAAAGAGAGAAGAGAAGATTGAGAGAGTTGAGTTGAGAGAGTCTTTTCGAAGTCTTGTAAATCAGTCTCTTGGTTCAGATACCAGAGCTGATACTGCTCAATTGAGCTACATTCGTTTTGGTTTTCCATTTCGTTTGTTTCTGTCTTTACTATTTTTGAAACTCTTTTGTTATCAAGCTGTAAGCCAGCAATTGCAGTGGAGGTTTCCACTGGACAGGTGAAGCTGTAATCCTCAGTAGGCGAGACTAGGTATCGGACGGCTAAGCTGTATCACCCAGCGGTTGCAGAGGATTTGTTCCTCT
Organism: Amorphophallus konjac; assembly: GCA_022559845.1. NCBI lineage: Eukaryota > Viridiplantae > Streptophyta > Magnoliopsida > Alismatales > Araceae > Amorphophallus > Amorphophallus konjac. The sequence continues at coordinate 46,443,269 of CM040124.1, read as the reverse complement.
GGTCGGCAAGCTGTAAAGCCCAGCGAAGCTATGTATCAGCGGTCTGTTGGCAAGCTGTGAAGCCCAGCTGTTCAAGCTGTGAGTCCGCAGGATCCACATTCCAGTTGGAGTATGGGGTGGACGTAGATCTCTGGATTGAGATCAAACCACCTTAAAGATCGGTGTCTACTGTGTGATTGCATGTTGTTTGTGTGATTTCATAGTGTTCCTTCTGTCGTTCAACAGTTGCTTGTTTTAATTCCGCATTAGAGTTCAACTGTGTTTTAAAATTAGACATTCGATCTATTCACCCCCCTCTAGATCCACTCTCAGTGGTAATAGACTGCGTCCATCTAACAAAACACCGTACGGCCTCCTTATGAAATTCTAAAGTTTTTACTTGCAATTGCATGGATTATTTTTCGACGATCACAATGACCGTCAGCTTCAGACCGTTAGTCGTCGCGAGCCACGCCAACCATGGCTACCTTGCTGTGCCGATTAAGCTCGGCGACTTTCCTCCAGTGGTGGGCTTCCCCAACTTCTTGGGAGTGGCCTTCGTCCACCTGATGAGGACTGAGGGGTCCAAGCCCGTCGAGGCCCATGTTCCCGCCAAGGGGATTTCCACTGCCCGACCCGCTGCTGTCGGGTCGCCAACAACCACTGCTGACCGCACGTCGGTCAACACCTTGGGCTGTTTTATCCACCACGTCCTTTTTGACGTGGGCTCGACTACCAAGAAGACAGCATCCTGCCAAAGAAGGAGACGAAGAAATGCTACTGCTGCTGCACCCAGGGGCCGGCCATCTAACACCGACAAGTCTGTTCTGGTCGGAGGCACCAGAATCTACCTGAACGGCCGTAGCGCTGAAGTGATATTTGAGCGGATCGTTCCAAACATCCCTGTGTGTAACTCCTTTTAAGTGCTGGGGAGAATAGAGAAGAAGGACGGCGGGGTAGCCCGCCGACTGAAGAATGAACTGGCCCCAAGGCCATGCAAGACCAAGCAAATTTGGGTGCCCAAGCTGACTCGGGTCCCAGTGACAACTCAGCTGTAATCTGTCAAGGTTGACCGACACGGGAAGGAGGAGAAGAAAAAGATGAAGGAGACTGAGATGCCAGCAAGGGCGTCTCGCCAGCCACTTGCCTGAGCCCGCAGATGACAGGCGAGCACCTCTTTACATGTCAAAAGGCATGGCAAGACTGTCAGAGAGGGTCAGCCCACCTATGGGCCCCCAGCACAGCCAAGGGTACCGCCACCCGCGGTTTACCCCGATTATGAAGAAGAAGACATCACCCAGGCCGTGCGCGGATACCTTCGTGGGGTCGGGAACATTCCTCTTGGGGGCAACGGCTACTGCAAGCCATCACCACTACTGAAGAGGGTCGAGAATGTCCAATCGACCCGGCTGAAATAGAAGATACGGAATCAGGATGCTATGAGCTTCCCCGCCATGAAGATCACCCACCAAGAGTCTCGGTGTTTGAAAGATTGACCTTCCCTGGTCACTTGACCAGACGTGCAAGGAGAAGAAATGAAAAGATACAAGTCTACACTTGTCATATGGCCGGAGTGATTGGTCACTATGGGACTCTGCCTAATGAGCCTGAAGAAGTTGCCAAGATTGCTGAGAGGCCGGGCCCTCTCACAAGAAGAGGAAAGGCCGCCAGTGAGGCATTGCAAACTCTTGCCGGAACAACCCAATCCAGAGGAGACTCTAGAAGCCTTAACTGCCAATGTAATTACAACTGAAGATGACAGAGGGGTGCCATCCACCTCGTCTGAAGAGATGCCATCTGAGGAGCGAGGAAGCCTCCCCAGCCCTTCTATCAATGATCCAGCCTTGCTGATGTTGCTGCAAAGATATCAACAATAAATTTAAGCATTAACAAAGTAGCTGAGCGAGAGGGATACTCCCACCTCCGCGCCCAGGCAGCTCGAAGCCCCCCTTGGGACATCAGGGGGTAGCAGTCAGGCATTTGAAGCCTCACCATAGGTGATTACCTTGTAACCAGTGCCCAACTATGCTGGGGGCATTCCTCCCCCACAACAACAAATTATGGCGACACCGCAACCTCCAATCTTCCAATTCCAAGGAGGGCCTACCACGCCCCATGCGGCCGTGTTAACAACGCCGCACATGCAACAAGCTCATTTTTACCCGAGCCCGGTTGACCCGGCGATGATGAATAAGCTCATGGTCGAGCAGATGATAGAAATGAAGTTGGCGAAAAGGAGCGATGGCGACTCCACCTCATTTGATGTATACAGGGCACCATACCCATCTCATCATGGTGCCAAGAGGCTACCCCCTAGCATCACTAAGCCTCTGAAGTTCGAAAAGTTCAACGGGCAAGGGTCTCCACGCAAGCACATTGCCTACTACACTAATGTGATGGGCAACTTAGCTACTGATGAGTCATACCTGCTAAAGTTTTTCGGGTCCACATTAACAGGGCTTGCCTTCGAGTGGTACTCAAGCTTGCAGCCCAGGTCTATTCTTGATTGGCATGACATGCAAAGAAAATTCAAAGAAAGGTTCCACATCATCGACAGGGAGGTGACGGTGGACGAACTATATGAAACCAGGGAAACGAACGATGAGTCCACCCTGGAATATATCAAAAGATGGAGGAACCTCAGCATGAGGTGCAGACGCCCGTCGCATCAGGCCGACGCCGTCCAAATATGCAAGCAAAACTTGAAAAGAGAGGTGCTGGAAAGAATGATAGGCACCGAAATTAAGTCATTTGACCGACAGAATAATGTTGTGGCAGAAGTCGAGGCTTGCCTCTTGAAATATTCTGCCGCTCCCGCCACTTCAAGCCAAAAGGCCAGGTCGGCTGACAAACGACCGGCATCTCAAGAAGTGCACACGGTCGACTTCAAGACCTTTGAACAACAGAAGGAAAAGGACAAAGGGGTAGCCGAGTCTCCCCCATCCAAGCCCGTCGATTGGCGAGAAGGTCCATCCCTATGGGATAAAATGAAGAAGCTATATTCATTCCCTCGAGATAAGACTCGACCCTTGTTCGAATGGGCTATGAAATTTGACAAGATCACCCTCCCAGAACCAAAGAGGCCTGGTGATCTCAGAAGAAAAGATGATCCTCGTTTCTGCCCGTATCATCAAATGATCGGGCATCCTATAGAGGACTGCTATATCTTTAAAGACACTATTGAGTCTTTAATCAAGAAGGGAGAATTGCAGATGGGGGAGCAAGTCTTTAATCAAGAAGGGAGAATTGCAAATGGGGGAGCACAAGGTCGATCCTCCGCGCCCGCATGAAATGCCCACTCTAGGGGTAACAATCAACATGATATCTCTATATCAGCAACCACCTGAAGAAGTGGCGGAAGCCTGCACTCAACACACCTATGAGGCCTATATCCTAGCGCCAGCAGAAGATGAAGGAAATTGGCACACTGTGTCATCTAAAATAGGAAAAAGGGCAGCGCTTCACCGTGGCCCGAGAATTCATATATGAGGTGTCACACCTCAGCCGGAACCACCAATCGTGACCCCTGTCTGGCATGAGACAGCTCCTCAGCTGGTCATCATAAGATTCACCAACAATAAGAAGAAACACATCCCTATGCGGGTGCACAAAGAGGCCAATCCGATAGTGAATCGACATCAAGAAATCATTAATGGGGTAGATGAATATGAACAGCCTAAAATTCAGCCCATCCAGCTTAAGGAATATGTCCCTTGGGAACATTTTGAGTCCCTGGAATTAGTAAAAAAAGCCAAGGCTGAAGCTGAAGCTAAAGCTGAAGAACCCGGCATATGGGATAAACCTCCAAAGGAGTAGCCGTCAACTGCGAAGAAAAAGAAGAAGAAATCTAAGAACAAAAGAAAAGGCCTGGCTGTATCTTGCAACACCTTTGCGACCCTATTTGAAATGGTCCGAATCTCTGAAGAAAAGGATGAAGAGATATGCCTCGCACTAGCAGAGGCAAACCAAGCTGAAGCTTCCACCTCCCAGCATGCCACTAGGTCTGGAAGAAAATGGGGGCATCTCCCTCGGGCTAACCACAACATCATGTTACATGGTGAACAACCATACCAGGTTCCCCAGCCTGAAGTCAAAGGTGCAGAAATTCCTCCTCCACCAGGGCTTTACCCGGAGGGTGCAAGCAGCTAGGGGGTCCCCTCCTTTGCTGAATTTCTATCCTCTCGAGAGGGTGAGCAGCCACATTCGCAGCAACAATGGAGGATCAAGGGTGCTCCTACCTTACCCTCAGCAGCCACTCCTTCAGTGAATAAAGACTATGCGAGCATTCCAAGCTTCGCCGAATTTATGCAAGGGAAGGAGCCGGCTGAACCGATGCAACAAGTTCAGGTACCACCTGAAGAAAAAGATGAACCACCTCCTGAGCCAGCCCCTCAAGAGCACCCTGAGGGCAGGCATAAAAGGTCCGAAGAACTAAGGCTGACCAACATCAGAACCACCAGCAGAATAGTGAAGCAACTGAAGAGAATCCTCACAAGCTTTTCTGTCTGGGATATACTCTCCCTTGACGAAGAAACAAGACAAGCCGTTATCACATCCTTACAAACCCCGACATACTTTGAGAGCTATTTTGCGGTGGCAAAGTCAGGGGTGGCTATGACATTCACGGAGGACGACATGCTTCTACCCTCCGTCAATCACAATAGACCGCTCTACGTGAGGGGGCAGCTGAATGGCAAGCCAATAGGCAGAATCCTGATCGACCCGGGGGCTACAATAAACATACTCCCCTATCGAGTATATCAGAAGTACTACTTTGATGTGCACCTGATCGAGGTCCGGGATATGAGAATTGCTGGCTTCAACCAGAAATTTGAAGTCCCCATGGGCGTGGTAGAGTTTGAACTCTCACTCGGCAACTTCACTACCAAAGTGCGATTCCATGTGATAAACTCTGATACATCTTACAAGGCGCTATTGGGCCTACCATGGCTGCATAAAAATTAGGTGGTGGCCTCCACCCTCCACTAATGCATAGAGTACCCTCGAAACGGGAAAAAAGAAAGAGTGTTCACCGACTTACACCCTTTTGAGGTGTTCGAGTGCCACTTGTCAGATGCATCTCTATATCTAGAGAAGCCAAAGAAGCCCAACCCTCCAGCTCAGGACAAGGGTGATGCGGGACGAGACACGGACACGACAAGCTCGCAATCGTCCCTTAACGAGGGAAGCGTCGGACGTGTGCGGTTGAGAAATCGGCAAGAGCTAGGGTGGTCGGCTCTCTCTTTCGTGCCCGGATCAGGTCACGGGACGGTAACGCTCTCTCTCGCAGCAGCGGTGATATAAATAGAAAGCGAGCTAATTACCCTATCATGCTCTCTAGCAGCGGCATAAACAAGCATATATGAAATTAAGCAAAATGCCAAGTAAGGGAGCGAAGGCGATACCTCCACGCGCTCGGCGTGGGGAAGACGGACCCGGCCAAAACTCGTACTCCCGGGAAACTTAACACCCAGTAATTACAGCAATGGGAACATGCCCACTCCACGCAGGGAGGTAAAGGGCTATACAAATGGGCCCGGGAGGACCGAATTCGGGTTGACGGGCAGCTTCGGGTGTTGATTCGGCTACACGCGTGTTCACGACCATGGGGCCCACGTGCTATCCGGAGGGGCCGTGTGGGACCCGGTGGTATCGCTGTAGTGGAGACACTTGGAGAAGCGCTCCCCGAGCTGGCGGCACGCTGGTTCGCCGGCCGGAGGCCGGGCGGCTCCGTTCGACACCGGTCGGAAAAATCGATCGGAAATCTGTCGGTTCTGTATTTCAGCGCGCGCTCCGGCGAGAACGGACGCTGCGATCAGCACCGATGTCAGAATGTGACGAGATCAGAGCCGTTGGAAAGCTGCTTCGAAGTACTACAATCTAGTGGCCTTCAGAAAAATTCACCAAATTTGTACTTTGTGTTGGCGAATTTTATATGCTGCTGTTGTACAGTAACCGAAGACTCAGATCTGCAGAGGACTTTCCTGTTGATTGCCTTTGACCGTGAAGTAGATGTCAGAATTTGAAGATGTGTTCTTCAGCAAGGTTGTAGAAAATCACACAGGAAAACCAGGACTATTTTTGGATTTGGATTTGGAGGTGGTGGTGATTAGTTCTGATTTTTGAAGTGGAGGGTGGTCGGATCTGGGATCTGACTAAAAACACTGTATCAGAGGAAGAACACGAATTTCTAAAAATAGCTAGAAGGCTGATAAAAAATTAAGAACATTTGTGGAGGTAGAGGGTGATGGAAAGAACTCCCATTAAAATTGGGAGGGTTTGGACAAATCAAAAAGATGGTCGGAGGGGAAGAACTCAGAGGTTCTGTCATTGTAGACAGAAACCTAGCAGATCTGGGATGACAGATGGGACGAAAATGTAAAAATACTAAACGAGGGAATTATGGCGTGAAAATTTAGGTGGATCTGGGGATGGAAGGTCTGAAAACACCATAAAAATTTTAGATCAATACAAGCTCGTGGCTGAGACAGACAATTCGTGGAAGCTGCTGTGGTCGGATGAAGACAGAACTGCAGAGGCGGCTCGATGGCGGCACGAACGGCGGCGGCGGCGGCACAGACGATCACCGGAGGTTGAGAGGAGATGATAGAAGGTAGAATCACTCTAGAACATGAGGTTGGAGGAGAGGAACCAGAGGGAGAGGGGCTGGGGGCGCAATATGCTCCTTGGATTTCACAAAATTTTCTGATTTTCATTGAATTTCACATGAAAATACAAGCTTATATATGGTTTACATCAAATGCAATGTGGACCCTTAGATCTAGGGAAGAGGATTGAAGGGCTGGGATTGCATTCTAATAACACACAAAAAATATTAAACTAAGGCAAGTGGAATGGGGCGCCCCTTGACCATGTAGTAGAAGGTTGAATGGGGTAGGTGGGATGGGTGTAGAATGTTGACATTCTTAACCCTTTGTCTACCCATGTGGCATATGACTAGTCCAACCTTCTAGATGTCCACCTAGGATGGTTGACCAGCCCCACAAGATGACATGGACCAATGGGAAAGGGCTGAGGGCCCCCTTGCTGGTCCTACTGACAAATTACATAGAAACCCAAACAATCCGTGGGAATGACGCATTGGCTGATAAAGCCGTATAATTGCGCGTATACTTTCCCGTGGATATAAAAATAAACTAAAGGATATAAATGCAATATGAAAAGGTATTGGCTCGGTGTCGATTCCCATCAACTCTCCCCGAGTGGGAGGAACTCGACCCCGTCGAGTAGGGGTAGGGATGCTCGAATACTCCGGCGGATCCGTCACCGTGCCAAGTAATGCGGGTACGCTCCACTCCAAATGATCGTCACCTGCTCATTCCATATATACTTGATATGCGCAAATTGCTATGGCCTGAAGGTGGACACTCCGGGTGGGGCACTCTCAAAAGGAAGGGAAGCGGCTCAAAGACTCACTAGGAATCACCGCTGAGTCCCTATAGGTGACTGATCCGGGTATAGATGTAGAATCGACCCCATACTCATCAAGTGAGTCCACTCGCCTCTTACTCATAAGAGACCGACAACGAGCTTGCACAAGACTCATGCAGACTTACCATGCAATACACACAACAATCGACTGGAGACACACCACACAAACAAACCACATAAGAAAAAACACACCGACTCATATATGACCCTAGACTAAGATGGTGACACAAGCCCACTAGGTGGCGGCATCCTGGGCGGCGGGTGAGCCATCCAACTCTCCCCCCAAGGCATAGTACTCATCGGCTAGTGCGTCATCGGCCTCATAATTGACACACTCAAGCTCGGGAGGTGCGGGCTCTCCAACACCTAAGGCTAGGGTGGTGCGAGCGGGACACTCGCTGGCAAAGTGGCCAAATCCATGACAGTGGAAACATTGCACTCTCGACCGACTACTCTCTCCTATAAAAGGGGCCTTACCCTTATCATCCCGTCGGGTAGGGGGTGTAGGCAGCAAAGGGGGAGATGTAGGTGCCTTGGACAATAGTGGAGGGGGTGCCGGTGCCAGAGGATGGGCTATAGGAGCCGGGGGACGGGCAACGGGTGCCGGTGGTTGGGGTGGGAATAGATCCCGGGGTGGAGGAGGACGAGGCCGTGGAGCGAAGTGCTCCTGACGGGTGGGCTCCTGAGGTCGAGCCATGGGAGGCCGCTGATGTGGGCCTATGGAGTGATAGGGCTCGGTACTACGGAGAGGGGTGGGGCCCAACCGATGGCTAGACTCGAACTCTCCCTCAAATTGCTCCATCTCGAGAGCAACCTGGTATGCCTCTTCCAAAGTCTTGGCATTGCGGCGGAAAAGCTCATACTGGTAGTGTGGCCGCAAACCACGTCAAAAGCGGGACATGGGTATGGTACTCTCCTCCGTGACACCACATCGCAGAAAGTACTCATCAAACTCCGCGATGTATTCGGAGACGGACCGGTCTCCCTGGCTAAGACTTTGCCATCTATCGATGAGTCGCTGGCGGTATGTGGGAGGAAGGTACTTTTGCCGAAGTTTATTCTTCATCTCGGCCCATGTGTCGATCGGGGGTTCTAGCCGCTGAAGTAGTAGGCTCTCCACATTCTTCCAATAGGTTTGTGCCTGCCCCATGAGTTTCATGGTGGCGAATCGGACCCTTCGACGCTCCGACATATCATACCACTCAAAGTAACGGTCCATGCCGAACTCCCAATCTAGGTAGACTTTCGGATCCAAAGACCCGTAAAAAGCGGGAGGGTCCGCTCGCACGATCTTAAGGACCCGGTCATCATCCTCATCTCGTTGTGGCTGAAAACCATGACGGCGTTGACCATATCCCTCATAGGCATTGTCGGAACCATAGTCCTCGAGACCAAGGTCACGGTGCGGTAGTTGGGGAACCCGAGGAAGGGCGGGTGGAGGAGCCTGTGGTGGCTGGTTTTGGGCCGCGGGAGCGACCTGGACTTGGGCCATGGGAGCGGGTTGGACTTGGGCCACCGCGGGAGGGGGTGCGGGTGGGCCTTGGGCTGCCCCTGGAGGGTCCCCGTGTGACATCCTATCTAACCGCCCAACGAGGTCTTGGACCGACCTGTCGGAGGTCTCCAAGCGCCCCTCCATGGCTCTAAGGCGACCATCCATATTATCGGAGAAAGTCTGAAAGTTAGCATCGGATTGGTCCAACCTAGTCATAATGGCCATCATCGCCTCTTGTAGGGAGTGGAAGTCTCCCGAGGTATCCCATGGGTTGGCCATAGGTGGTGGTGGGGGTGAGTACTGAGTACCCCGACGAGTGGGCATGCAAACACACCGACTAGAAGACGCCGACTAAAGCAAAACACACTAATGCAAAATGATGTGCCTAGACTTGACCAAAATGCGGTACGCGGCGGAGGTAATCGACCAGAAGGTCACTCGCGCAAGTGTGCGGCCTTCCCGATAGGCGTAGCCTAACGTTCGGACAACACCATTTGATATACCGAGTAAAGGGATGCAATGCAAAAAGACACTTTTTTTTGTTTGTTTTAAAACAATGATGACCCTAAGCACGACTTAGACGTAAATGACTAATGAATGACACTTTTTTTTTTATTTGGACACCCTAGACTCAACTCGCTCTGATACCAAATTGATGCGGGACGAGACACAGACACGACAAGCTCGCAATCGTCCCTTAACGAGGGAAGCATCGGACGTGCGCGGTTGAGAAACCGGCAAGAGCTAGGGTGGTCGGCTCTCTCTTTCGTGCCCGGATCGGGTCACGGGACGGTAACGCTCTCTCTCGCAGCAGCAGTGATATAAATAGAAAGCGAGCTAATTCCCCTATCATGCTCTCTAGCAGCGGCATAAACAAGCATATATGAAATTAAGCAAAATGCCAAGTAAGGGAGCGAAGGCGATACCTCCACGCGCTCGGCGTGGGGAAGACGGACCCGGCCGAAAACTCGTACTCTCGGGAAACTTAACACCCAGTAATTACAGCAATGGGAACATGCCCACTCCACGCAGGGAGGTAAAGGGCTATACAAATGGGCCCCGGAGGACCGAATTTGGGTTGACGGGCAGCTTCGGGTGTTGATTCGGCTACACGCGTGTTCACGACCGTGGGGCCCAGGTGCTGTCCGGAGGGGCCGTGTGGGACCCGGTGGTACCGCTGTAGTGGAGACACTTGGAGAAGCACTCCCCGAGCTGGCGGCACGCTGGTTCGCCGGCCGGAGGCCGGGCGGCTCCGTTCGGCACCGGTCGAAAAAATCGATCGGAAATCTGCCGGTTCTGTATTTCAGCGCGCGCTCCGGCGAGAACGGACGCTGTGATCAGCACCGGTGTCGGAATGTGACAAGATCAGAGCCGTTGGAAAGCTGCTTCGAAGTACTACAATCTAGTGGCCTTTAGAGAAATTCATCAGATCTGTACTTTATGTTGGCGAATTTTATATGCTGCTGTTGTACAGTAATCGAAGACTCAGATCTGCAGAGGACTTTCCTGTTGATTGCCTTTGACCGTGAAGTAGATGTCAGAATTTGAAGATGTGTTCTTCAGCAAGGTTGTAGGAAATCAAACAGGGAAACCAGGACTATTTTTGGATTTGGATTTGGAGGTGGTGGTGATTAGTTCTGATTTTTGAAGTGGAGGGTGGTCGGATCTGGGATCTGACTAAAAACACTATATCAGAGGAAGAACACGAATTTCTAAAAATAGCTAGAAGGCTGATAAAAAATTAAGAACATTTGTGGAGGTAGAGGGTGATGGACAGAACTCCCAGTAAAATTGGGAGGGTTTGGACAAATAAAAAAGATGGTCGGAGGGGGAGAACTCAGAGGTTCTGTCACTGTAGACAGAAACCTAACAGATCTAGGATGACAGATGGGACGAAAATGTAAAAATACTAAACGAGGGAATTATGGCGTGAAAATTTAGGTGGATCTGGGGATGGAAGGTCTGAAAACACCATAAAAATTTCAGATCAATACAAGCTCGTGGCTGAGACAGACAATTCGTGGAAGCTGCTGTGGTCGGATGAAGACAGAACTGCAGAGGCGGCTCGATGGCGGCACGAACGGCGGCGGCGGCGGCACAGACGATCACCGGAGGTTGAGAGGAGATGATAGAAGGTAGAATCACTCTAGAACATGAGGTTGGAGGAGAGGAACCAGAGGGAGAGGGGCTGGGGGCGCAATATGCTCCTTGGATTTCACAAAATTTTCTGATTTTCATTGAATTTCACATGAAAATACAAGCTTATATATGGTTTACATCAAATGCAATGTGGACCCTTAGATCTAGAGAAGAGGATTGAAGGGCTGGGATTGCATTCTAATAACACACAAAAAATATTAAACTAAGGCAAGTGGAATGGGGCGCCCCTTGACCATGTAGTAGAAGGTTGAATGGGGTAGGTGGGATGGGTGTAGAATGTTGACATTCTTAACCCTTTGTCTACCCATGTGGCATATGACTAGTCCAACCTTCTAGATGTCCACCTAGGATGGTTGACCAGCCCCACAAGATGATATGGACCAATGGGAAAGGGCTGAGGGCCCCCTTGCTGGTCCTACTGACAAATTACATAGAAACCCAAACAATCCGTGGGAATGACGTATTGGCTGATAAAGCCATACAATTGCGCGTATACTTTCCCGTGGATATAAAAATAAACTAAAGGATATAAATGCAATATGAAAAGGAACTGGCTCGGTGTCGATTCCCATCAAAGGGGAAGAAGAAAATAGAATCCGGCGACTCGTTTCCTCTACCACCACCTGACTATGTGGCTCCCCCAGAGGTGCCACTCATATCTGAGGGAGAAGGAGACCTCAGAGCTCTCCAACTCAACATTTACCCTGAACTAGGGGCACCAAAACTCGAAGAGCTATTTGGGGATGTCAAGGTCCCACCAGGAGTCACCAAACTTGTAGCTGATGCAGACTGTCAAACAGTCAAAGTATTGAAGACCCTGGAGGTCCATAATCCTGATGGCCAACCCACCATGTTCTATGTGGCCAAGGAGCAGCCTGCAAAGGGGGACGATGATTGCCGATTCCCCGAAGAGATGCTTGATCCACCTGTCCCAATTACGGGACTCCCCTACATCACTGGCTGTGCGATCAAGCTAGCCAAAAAATAATAAATCTCCTTTTGTCAACCTTCCAGTCAAAAGAAGATGTTCAAAGAATTGTGGGAGCCACCAAACATGGACAGAACACTGCTACAAGTTACTCAGTACCCAGGGCTGGGTTTCTTTGTTGAAGACTACCAAGAAATCAACATGATTTCCTTCTGCACTGTAACAAGTGAAGGCCCCTGGGGGCAATTTATGATGAATACATAGGAGACTATGAAATAACTGAGCCATCAGTTGAATTAAAAAACTCAGGCTCACCTCGGCAACGGGCGCATAATAATCACTGAGCTGCTACCCCGTTCAGACACTGGGTGTCCATCCCTATGGAGGCAACTACAATTCCCAGCAACAACTCACAAGAGTCAAAAGTTGAAGAAAGTCAGCCCGCCATTGAGGGCGCTCTACCCATAAGTTGGCGTCCAAGCTGCACAGATCATACGCTACCGACACTAGAGCTGATCATTTAGCACAATCAGCAGCCAACTGGCTCAGAACAAGGCAAATTTGAAGTCCCACCGTTAGGCGAAATAAGACAATAACATATCTACGAGGCCCTCGAAGTTGAAGAAGATGATGAAGGCTTCGTCGACCTACAGCCGGCTCCTCCGGAAATAGAAGATGGCGGCCAAGCCACTGTTGATGAATTGGTCGAAATAAACCTTGGCACGAAGGATGATCCAAAGCCGACCTTCCTCAGTGCCCTTCTGCTACCCGATGAGAGGGGGGCATACATAAAGCTACTTCAGGAATTCCGAGATTATTTTGCTTGGAATTACAAAGAAATGCCAGGCCTTAGCCCTGCAATTACCCAGCATATCCTGGCCATTAATCCTAAAGTCGAGCCAGTGAAGCAATTACCCCGACGAATGAGGCCCGAATTGATAAGTCAAATCTGCAAGGAGGTCGACAAGCTGATAGATGTTGACTATGTGGCGGAGAATCAATATACTACCTGGCTGGCCAACATTGTGCCTGTCAAGAAGAAAAATGGCCAGATCCGGATCTGTGTCGATTTTCGAGACCTGAATAAAGCATGTCCGAAGGATGATTTTTCGGTGCCAATCACCGAAGTAATGATCGACGCCACTACCGGCCATGAGCCCTTGTCGTTCATGGACGGATCGTCCGGCTACAATCAGATCTGGATAGCTAAGCATGACAGAATACACATAGCTTTCCGGTCGCCCAAAGGGATATTCCACTACAAACGGATGCCCTTCGGCCTTAAGAATGCTGGCGCCACATACCAAAGGGTGATGACCAAAATATTCGATGAGTTGCTCTACAGCAAAGTCGAGTGCTATATTGATGACTTGGTCATCAAGACAAAGAAGAGGAAGGACCAGCTGGCTGACCTCAAAATTATATTTGAAAGGCTACGGCTGCATGAACAAAAAATGAATCCGATGAAGTGTGCTTTTGGAGTCTCCAGCAGAAAATTCCTAGGCTTCATCGTCAGATACAGGGGGATTGAAATAGACTCCACAAAAATCAAACCTATTCAAGAGATGTCTCCCCCTAGGAGCTTGACAGAATTACGGTCATTGCAAGGCCGGCTAGGCAACATCCGTAGGTTCATCTCCAACCTGTGTGGGCGGTGCCAGCCGTTCCATAAATTAATGACGAAGGATACTCCGTTCCACTGGGGCAAAGAATGTGAAAATGCTTTCAGTCAATTGAAAGAATACCTGAATACCCCACCAGTCCTGGGGGCACCTGTCAAAGGGCGGCCGCTGATCTTATACATAGCTGCCACTAAATACTCTCTGGGGGCAATGCTGGCTCAGAGCAATGAAGAAGAAAAAGAACAATCCCTCTACTACCTCAGCCGAAGACTGGTCGGGGTAGAAGCAAAATATACACCTATTGAATAGGTCTGTCTCGCTCTTGTGTTCGTAGCCAAGAAGATGAGGCATTACATGCTGTCGCATGAAGTCAGGCTAATATCCAATGCCGACCCGGTCAAACATATACTCTCTCAGCCGATCCTGAAAGGGCGACTGGGCAAATGGGCTGTCATTCTCATGGAGTTTGACATTACTTATGTGCCGCAAAAGGCCATTAAAGGGCAGGCCATTGCAGATTTCTTTGAAGCGCACCCGGTTCCTGAAAACTCTCTGTTAATCACAGACCTCCCCAAAGATGAAACTTTAGAAGTGGATCAACTCCATCAAGCCACATGGCAACTACACTTCGACGGTGCTTCAAGAATAGAAACATCCCCACAAGGGTGAACAAGAATAAGAGCAGGAGCAGGCGTCGTCCTCAGATCCCCCGAAGGAGAGGTGCTACACACCTCTTGCTCAATCAACAAAGCTTTCACAAACAATGAAGCAGAATATGAAGCCCTGATTATCGGTCTCCAGTTGGCTCTCCAGTTGGATATCCACATGCTGCAAGTGTTTGAGGATTCAATGCTGATCGTCAAACAAATCCAGGGATAGTTTGAAGTTCAAAAAGCTGAATTACTCCCCTACCACACTAAGGCGAAGCAGCTCATGGAGAAATTGTACTCTTTTGAGATAAACCATGTCGGCCAAAGTCAGAATGCACAGGCCGACGCATTAGCAAAGCTAGCAAGCTCACTGGCAATCTTGCCTGATGAGTCACTCAACATACGGGTAATCAACTGACGGCAGGTCCCCAGCATGATAGAAGAAGATCCAGGTGGAGAAAAGCCTGAAGTAGCAACTGCAGAAATGGTCGGATCACCCGACTGGCATGAGCCCCTCATGTAATGGTTTAAACACCAGCAGTTGCCCAAGCAAAGGGAAGAAAAGATCCAACTGATCTGAATAAAAGACTCCTATGAAATGAGAAATAGGATTCTATTCCGAATTATGGCGGACGCCAAGAAGAAAATACTTCTTCGATGCCTCTCTATGGAAGAAGCCTGGAGGGTCATGAAAGAAATCCATGCCGGGTCGGCTGGGGCACACCAGGCCAGGCCGAAGATGAAAATTGAAATTAAAAAGCTGGGCTACTACTGGCCGACAATGTTCGACGAC
This sequence comes from Amorphophallus konjac, assembly GCA_022559845.1. Taxonomy (NCBI): domain Eukaryota; kingdom Viridiplantae; phylum Streptophyta; class Magnoliopsida; order Alismatales; family Araceae; genus Amorphophallus; species Amorphophallus konjac. The sequence continues at coordinate 46,428,193 of CM040124.1, read as the reverse complement.
TGCTATAGGTACACCAAGTCGTGTCAAAAGTGCCAAGAGCATGTAACAGTCCCTATGCGATCGCCAACACAGCTACATCCAACAGCACCCAGCTGGCTGTTTGCCCAATGGGGAACAGATGTCGTGGGCCCACTACCCCCATCCTCTTCAGGATGCAAGTACATTCTGGCAATAACAGACTGTTTCTCCCGCTGGGCGGAGGCTGTAGCCCTGAAAGAAGTCACGGGAGAAATCGTGGCCCGATTTATTTGGCAAAATGTAATATTCTGATTCGGCGTCCCCAACCAGATCGTCTCAGACAACGGAAGCCACTTCCGGAATCAAAAGGTCTACATATTGGCCAAAAAGTACAAGATTGATTGGAGAACATCCACTCCATACAACCCACAAGCAAACGGGTTGGCCGAAGCATTCAATAAAACACTCTGCACTCTCCTGGCAAAGACTGTCACTTCCAACAAAAGGGACTGGGAGGATAAGATGTACGAAGCGCTATGGGCGTACCGTACAGTCTATAAAACTCCAACAGGCTGCTCGCCCTTCTCTTTGGTGTATGGCTCGGAAGCAGTCGTCCCCATTGAACATGAAGTACCCTCACTTCAGGTCGCCATCCAGCATGAATTGGTCAAAGACGACCGAACAAACGCAGAACGAAGACTGTGAGAGCTCTCCGACCTAGAAGGGAAGCGACTCTAGGCTCAGCAAAACATACAGGTCTATCAGGCCCGCATAACATGCGCCTTCGACAAGCTTGTCAAAGGGCGTGAATTCAAGAAAAGTGACATCGTGATGGTCAAAACAAGAGAGGTCATGGCTGCCAACCATAAAGGCAAACTGAATGTAAACTGGCTCGGGCCATATGTTGTCCAGAAAGTCTACGAAGGCGGTGCGTATGTGGTTGTCAACCATAGGGGGGAGACTCAATTCCCACCCCTTAATGGAAGGCATTTAAAACTATATCACGCATCACTTCCTCAGTTCGACGAACAATTAAACCCCGCGCCTCATGCGGAACAAGAATGTTTCTCAGACCTCCCTTGAGGCTTTGTAATGTCCATTCAAAAAAAAGAGAAGAAAAAAAGAGTAAAAAAGAAACTTATCAAAGTCACCAGGGGGGTGTTTATGAAGTCCCACCGGAATTCAAAATTTCCTCCGGCTCAGACCATCTCGTCTTGGCCGAACAACCAAACAACTGCCTCCCATGCGGTGGCAGAAAACCCCATATGTGGCTCAACGCCATTTTATCCTGTCCCACTGATGCATAAAACTTATGACTTGGATCTTCCATCCAGGCTGGTAAACAAAAAACTCTCGCTTTGGCTTGGACCTTCCGTCCCGGTCAATGAATAAAAAGACCTCATTCCTTCGACCCAAATCCTCCATCTGGATTCGATAAACAAAAAGACCCTTCCTTTGGCACTAACCCCGTGTCAATGAATAAACCACGTCGGTCTCTGACTCCCTGTCAACATCGACGAATAAACCAGTGGCTCAGACCTTCCGTCTGAAGCCATGAACAAAAAGACCCCTTGCTTTGGCACTAACCCCGTGTCAATGAATAAACCACGTCGGTCTCTGACTCCCTGTCGACATCAACGAATAAACCAGTGGCTCAGACCTTCCGTCTGAAGCCATGAACAAAAAGACCCTTGCTTTGGCACTAACCCTGTGTCAATGAATAAACCACGTCGGTTCCTGACTCCCTGTCGACATCGACGAATAAACCAGCGGCTCAGACCTTCCGTCTGAAGCCATGAACAAAAAGACCCTTACTTTGGCACTAACCCCGTGCCAATGAATAAACCACCTCAATATTACAATTTTCAGTCCCACCGATGAATAAGTCTGTGGCTCGGACCTCCCGTCCGAAGCCATGAACGAAAAGACCCTGCCACTCTGGATCGGACCTTTCGTCCGGCTAGAGAACCAAAAGACCTCTTATACAGTCGGCAACCCCGACGCAGTAAAGAATGAAAAGAACCCCTCTTTGCCTCGGCTTGGACCTTCCATCCAAGTCGATGAACAAAAAGACCCTCTCTGCTTCAGCTCTGGCCTTCCGCCCAAGTCGATGAACAAAAAGAACCTCTTTGCTTCGGCTCGGACCTTCCGTCCAAGTTGATGAATAAAAAGACCCTCTTTGCTTCGGCTCGGACCTTCCGTCCAAGTCGATGAACAAAAAGAACCCCTTTGCTTTGGCTCGGACCTTCCGTCCAAGTCGATGAATAAAAAGACCCTCTTTGCTTCGGCTCGGACCTTCCGTCCAAGTCGATGAACAAAAAGAACCCCTTTGCTTCGGCTCGGACCTTCCATCCAAGTTGATGAATAAAAAGAACCTCTTTGCCTCGGCTCGGACCTTCTGTCCAAGTCAGTGAACAAAAAGACGCTCTCTGCTTCGGCTCAGGCCTTCCGCCCAAGTCAATGAACAAAAAGAACCTCTTTACTTCAGCCCGGACCTTCCGTCCAAGTCGATGAATAAAAAGACCCTCTTTGCTTCGACTTGGAGCTTCCGTCCAAGTCGATGAACAAAAAGAACCCCTTTGCTTCGGCTCGGACCTTCCGTCCAAGTCGATGAACAAAAAGTACCTCTTTGATTCGACTCGGACCTTTCGTCCAAGTCGATGAATAAAAAGACCCTCTTTGCTTCGGCTCGGACCTTCCGCCCAAGTCGATGAACAAAAAGAACCCCTTTGCTTCGGCTCGGACCTCCCGTCCAAGTCGATGAACAAGAAGAACATCTTCGGTATTAACCCCATACCGATGACTAAACCCCACCACATTCAGACTAAAACATCATGGTCCGTGTGCCTATGCGGTGAAGCGGCCCCCTCATCCCTTCGCTGAAGGAGTGAGCGTTTTCCCGTAAATTCACACCGGACCAATAGTCCACTAGCTCGAAAGAGAAGATACCCTGCTATGGAACTCCACACCCGCGGGCCCCGTGCACTCATTCCTCTCTTGCACCACCCGTGGCTGGGGGGCATTTGTGGACATAAAAAAAAATAAAAAGAAAAGAATGATCATACGGCATGCACGTCCCGGCACCAGAGAGCAGACGAAGATGGAAACATCGAATAAACCCCATACCTCCTCCAAGCAGGACGAATACATGCCCGGTGCTCCGCCACCCAACAAGGAAGCTTTTGGACCGGAAGAAATGGCCCTGGCCCCTCAAAACAAGGTGCCGAAGGCCAAATCAACCAAAAACTCAGGTACCCGATCAGGGCACACATCGTGCCAAAAAGATCCGTAGAAGGCCGAGGAACTGCCCAATGGGGGGGGCAAAAATACTTTGGGTGGCTGCTCACTCGATGAAGACACTCCCCACAGGTAGAGAGCAGGGTTAAGGGCACGATTCACAGTACCGAAGGCCGAATCAGGAAGAAATCTGAGTAATCTGACGCAGGTTCGCCACGTGTCAGAAATAACTCGGAATCGCAAACTGAGGCCCAAGAGGCTTCAAAATGGACACCCCAGAAGCGGTGCATTAAAACTAAGGCAGTACTAGAGGCCAAGCATGCGTCTGAGCTGTTTCAGAATCGGGGCAAAACCCCTTGACTCTTAAACCGGCGCGCCCTTCCAAGTCACCTCAAACCGGTGCGCCTCTCCTTTGGCCATCAAACCGGCGCGCCCCTACTATGGACACTTAAACGGCGCGCTAATACATGTGGGCTTAAACTGGTGCGCCTACCCCCCATGCTGGTTTAACCCAAAGCTGTCCCATCTTAAGTTCGATGCTCTATTTTTCACTATGAACACAAGCACCCTTGCCTGAAATAGGGGAACGCCCTGCATTAGAACGACGGGTAACCGTCGGTACGCCTCAAGCCCCCAAGAACGGAAGTCTTTCAGCTCCGCACCGAACGTCGCATCTCCACTGGTCACCTTTGACCAATCCTGGGTGAGCACCGCCGCTACTCTACTGCCCCCCTTTTCGCAGGCCATTCGATGGCTTCGAATGAGGCACATGGAGGAAGAAAGAACAAGGCACTATAAAAGGGAGGCACGCTCCGCTGGCTGAGAGAGGGTCAAAAAAAAAGTTGAAGAAAGAGGTTGGCTCTCTCGGGGGGTTCAGTCCATTCAGAGGGACCTTCGTCAACCCACGCCTGCGAGGTGAAGAAAAGAGAGTGAGTGTGAGAGAAGATAGGTGAGCTTGGGAAAGGGGTTTAGGCTTTTCCCTCCTCCCACCATTGTATCTTTTCTCTGTCGCTCCTGCTTTCTTTTGTTATGGGGTGATCCCCCTTCTGTATTTCATTTCTCCCCTTCCCTCGTGGATGAATAAAAAGAGTGGCTTTTGCAAGTATACATAGTGTTCTACTACTTTGGCTTCCTTCCTTTATCCCGCTCTTCTAATCATCCAGGGGCCTCAGAGGCTTGCCTCTCTATGGCATGCCCCCTGAGAGAACCCGTCTAAAGGGTGAACACTTATAGCATTCATGGCGAACATCCGTTCCTTCGAAGCTCTTACGAAGCTACATCCCACAAGTCGTTAGAATCCCTTGAAGGCTAGTCCTCGGGTTTCTGCACTCATCCGTGGGTCATCGGACCGCCGTCTGGCCACTCTGAACTTTGGGGGTCGTCCCGGAATACTCCGTTTGACGATCCGCCATTTCCCTTGGCAAACCTCAGTCCGGGAGAGATGCTGCCCATTTTTCGCCAGGAATGCAAGCAATAAGAATAAAGAAATGATACCCACAATGGTGAATGAATGAACAAAGCTTCCTTAGGACAAAAAGAGAACTGTGCATGCTTGAATCCCTTTGAACTAGACATAAACAGAATCTCCGAGGTCTGAGCCTTTCATATAAGAAGCCCCCTGAACAAACAAATGCTCGAAGCCCCTCGTTAATGCATCTTTGTAGGTGAAGAAGACATTTAAACCCTCTTACTGAATCAACGAATGAGAGAATAAAATGTTTAAAATCTTCTCCTTAACCACCTGTTCAATCTGCAAGCTAATAAAAAGAAGAACATAACGAAACCTTAATCCGGTGTGGCATAAACCGGCGCGGTACCCCCCCCCCCCCCCCCGTGCCGGTTTAACCTCTCTCTCAAAAACCCAATTTCCTGAACTCAGCCTAATCCGGTGCCCAGGTAGCGCACCGGTTCAACCCTCCTCTCAAAACCCATTTTCACAAGCTTGCCTTGAAACCGGCGCACCCCTGCATTCCCCACTAAACTGGCACCCCCCCTTGTGCCACCTTAAACCGGCGCACCCTCCTTCCCCAATAAACCAGCGCCCCCCATTGTGCCACCTTAAACCGACGTGCCCTTCTTCCCCACTAAACCGGCATGCCCCCCTCTTGTGCCACCTTAAACCGGTGCGCCCTCCTTCCTAAGTTTAAACCGGTGCGCCCCTATGCTTCTTCTAAATTGGCGTGCCTTTCAAATAAAAAAATGATTAACCAAATAAAAGAAAAGATATGAAACTAATAAAAAAAATAAAAAAATGATGAACCACCCACGTGTGAATAAACAATGAAGTTTAACAATTGGAACAATGATAATAAAAAAATGCTATAACCACGCATACCTCGGGACCATCGCTCCTCCGGACTGAGTGTGAAGAGAAAAGCAACGATGCCCCAACAAATTGGACGTGGACCTTGGGAGCTCCTCTCGACATGGCCATGGTCTGAAACCAGCCCGGGCCAATAGTTCACCAACTTTACCCATTTCTACCGCGATCCAATCCCGCATTCTCATTAAACTTGTCGCATCTACGGCAGACATTTGTACGGTTTCATTGCCGCCCCCATTTTTTTTACTACAAATGCGGACTTCTGCTCGAACATGAAATGGTCCGCGAGTGACCGACATATGAATTCATGAACGTTTACGCCCCAATGCGGGGTTTGTTTAAACGCAACCCGAGACTCCATTCTCGCTCCATTATTATGAATTTTAGGCCGTAGGGCCCCTTTTCTCGGCGATCAATCAAGGGTTTTTCCCTCTCCGAGGGGATGTAATTAACGTCGTAGCCTTTATGGTACGGCGGGTTCTCAGTCCCGACACGACACACACAATCATCTGACTAGTCAGATCAAGCGCACCCAGGGCTTCCTTGAAGACTGAATAAATCGTCACCTAGGTGACTGGCACGCCCTCGCACGAATAAATCAAATAAATGAACAAACAAATGAATAAACAAATGAATAAAAGAAGTGCTCCCAAAAGTGCATCCACACTTACCCAAACAAATATGGAAACAACTGCTACATCTCGTCCTCGTGCTCCCAAGTTGCTTCATTTCCCGAGTGGCGCTGCCAAACCACTTTTACTAAGGGTATGACTTTATTCCTTAACCTCTGGTCATGCCGATCTTCAATACGGATGGGGTACTTAGGAATAGACAGATCTGGCGTCACTACACGCCATGCTCGATCTTCCAACACATGAAAATCTTTAGGCATGTATTTCCGTAACATCGACTCATGGAGCACATCATGCACCACATCCTTCTCTCGTGATAGCTGCAAATGATGCACCGATGGGCCAACACGCTCCACAATAAGAAAAGGCCCAACATAACGGGGACTCAGCTTACCACGCTTGCAGAATCACACCATGCCTTTCATAGGGGAGACCTTCAAGAACACCCGGTCTCCCACCTCAAAGGTAAGAGGACGTCTTCGCCAATCTGCATTACTCTTCTATCGGCTTCGGGCTTCTTGCAATCTCTATCTAATCAGTTGTACCACCTCCACACACTGCTACACCAATTCAGGTTCTATCATAACTCGCTCACCCAACACAAACTAGTCAAGTGGAGTATGACACGGTCTCCCATACAAGGCCTCAGATGGCACCATGCCCAGACAGGAATGATAACTATTGTTATAAGCGAATTCCACCAATGGCAAATGATGAATCCCCGATCCTTGCCACTCAAGGCAGCAAACTCTCAACATATCTTCCCGGGTCTGGATGGTTCTCTCTGACTGTCCATCGGATTGAGGGTGATAAGCTGAGGTAAAAGCTAACTCTATGCCCAATGCCTTCTGAAAGCTCCTCCAGAAACCAGAAGTAAAATGCGGATCCCGATCAAACACAATAGAAATAGGAATACCATGCAGGGGAATAATTCATTCTACATACAATCTGGCTAATTTGTGGACTCCCCAACTCGCCTTAATTAGCAATACCCTGGCATTCTTAGGCAACCTGTCAATCAGTAACCATATACCATCATGATCGTGACCACCCTGAGCTCTCAACAAGCCAACCACAAAATATGTAGTCACATGGTCCCATTTCCACGCAGGAATCTCCAAAGGCTACAAAGTGCCACCTAGCCACTAATGCTCTGCCTTCACCTGCTGACATACTAAACACTTGGCCACAAACTCAATAACATATGTTTTCATATCTGGCCACTAGAATTGCCTCTTCAAATTGTAATACATCTTGGTTGCTCCGAGATGCACAGCATAACGAGAACCATGCGCCTCCTACAAGATAACCTTCTTCACCTATTTTTCGGTTGGGACATACAATCTGCCTTAAAATCTCACCACTTCATCATCACCAAACTCCACCTCAGACATTGACAAGACATGAGGTAGCTCAAGGTCTACACGTTGAGCCTCCATCACCTGGTGACGGATAGCTGGCGTGACAGTCAAGCTAGCAAGAATAGTTAACCTCCAATCTCGAGAAATTTTAATCCTAAAAGTTTCCATTGGCACCTGTTGCCACAGCTTCCACTCTCTCAACAGTAAGTGACTAATTGCTACCATCCTGCTCAATGCATCAGGAACCACATTCATTTTACCCGGCTGATAAGACAAGGTGAAATCATAATCCTTCATATATTCCATCCATCTCTTCTGCCTAAGAGTGAGATCTTTCTGAGTGAACACATACTTCAAACTCTGGTGGTTAGTAAGGATTTAAAATTTCTCTCCATACAAGTAGTGCCTCCAAATCTTCAAGCCCTCTAGAATGTGGTTCTTGTTCAGGAACCTCCGTAGAAGGTGGCCACATTGATGGTCGTCAGAGGTTGGAGGCGGCCAGGGGGATTGCCTCCATGCCTATCTGGGCGGGCTAGCTCACTGGCCACCTAGATGGCTCGACAGCTTGGAGGTTGGCCACCCAGTGGCAGCCCAGCAGTTTAGCCCAGCCATCTGGCCCCCCAGGTTGCTGGGCAGCCAGGGTGGTGGCCACCCAGGCCCCACAATAAGCAGCCACAAGAGTGGCTACCCAGGGTGCAGTGTCTAGAAACCTAGTTTTTCATGATTTTACGCAGATGGTTATACTCACTCATGCTGTGCGAGTCGGTTGTTGATGATTTGGCTATCTAGATTGATATTTTTGGATTTTGACTATTTCGAACCACTACATGATATATATTGGGTGAGTGTGACCCGGTGATACTCTAGCAGTTTCCGCTTCTACAACGAGTTCTTACCTTGAGTGACTTTTCCCACTAGTTGTAGCATGTCTGGGCGAGCGGGCATCGACCCACCTAGTGGTGGAGGGCAGACCTGGTTGAGATGATTTTTAAGTTGGTTTCTGTCAGGCCCCTTGCCTTTGTAGCCTAAGTCCAAGCTAGGGCAAAAACCTGCTAGAGGACCTGACTTAGAGCTATCTATGTGTGCACAATTGGTTGGGGGCTTTAGACCCGCGCTGATGAGTGCGACCCCAGGTAGTCCTTGTTATGTGGTTACTATGTACGACGTCTTAGTTTCCACTTGAGGTGAGTAGGGAGACACCTGAGGCACAGACTAAGACGTCAGTGGACGCATCCGACCTTACTTTTAGTGGGTAGTTCACCTGTCCCTTGAGAGGTAGTGACGGTCGTTTCTTACAGTCGTGACTTAGTGTTCAGGTGGCCAAGGATATTCCGTTGCACGTGATCGGGTGATAGTTTTACCACTTGTAGATGCGGTTTCCTTGAGGCATGGTTTATGTGGTAGGCTGAGTGCTACTTGTGTAGATTTATTTACTTGTTATTTACTGCCTTTTCTGTCAGTAGTTCATTATTTTTACTATTATAAAGTGGGGATCCACGAGACCCCTACTAAGCTGATGAGACGAGGCTCACCCCCTTTATTTTTCAGGTGAGGCGCGACCTACTCATAGTGCTTCTGAGGCTCCGCGCAGCACTAGTGATTAGTCGTAGCTGCCAATTTGCCAGAGACGGGGTATGCCCCATGATCTTGTACTTTTCTTTCTGTAGAATGTACTTGTTATGGACTTAGAATTCTAGACTACATAATTGTTTAACTTAGAATTCTGGACTACATTTTTATTTAACTATATACTTTTTTATTTAGTGTGTTGTTTAATTATGCCTCTTAATTTTTGACATTTATTTTAGATTCTCGTACACTCTCACACTAATATATATAACCCTTCCGAGTCCTGCGGCTAGTGGGTAGTGGGCCAAGATTCGGGTTGCATCGATTCCTTTCCAGTACTCAAATCTTGGGTCGTTACAGTTGATATTAGAGTGTATTTTTGGAAGTGTATAGGAACCTAAAATAATTGTAGCGGTCCACAAAGTCCACAGTATTCAGTACAGTCAGCAACAAGCAGTTGTACTCAAACTTTTTCTCAGATAAAAAATGAGAAATTGGGGTTTGGGAATTTCCTCGATCACCTTCCAGGTGTTATTTATCTGGCCCCTTATACGACATGCCGGGTCCAACCTAGGGCCCTAGTCAGCTTGTCATGACTCACGGTGACACCTACAACAATTGGGGAACACCCCCGATCACCCAGTACGCGGCATTGCCCACCTTCAACTAAGCCATTCGGGCCAACTCGGGGGCACCCCAACGACAAGTCACGCCATGCGGCACCCAGCAATGAGGCCGGGATTTACTCCCAAAATGCCTCTCTCCAGGCTTCTAAAGCCAAAGAAGCATCTTCCCCAGTCAATCTCAGGATTCGGGAGCCCTTAGCACAGTTATATGGCCCGTGGTCGCTTGTCGAGAATTTCCCCGAGCACCCCATGGGTGCGTATATTCAAGCCATTATACAATAAGCCAGGGTCAACCCACGGCTTGGACACGCTAGCTGCATCATACGGAAATGATGTGACACACCCTTGGGGTGATAGTCACAAGACCAATGCTTCCTCGGACCTAAGTATGCAAGCACAACCACAAGGCTAAGAAGCCTACGTAAGCGGACCTTCGTATGGCGCACACACTCAACCCGGGAGTAACTCGGGGATGCCGAGTCGAGGAAGTGGGACAAGACCCTTGCTGGTAGAGGGCCAGCAACATCCAAGGTAAACCTCCCCTTAGGGAACGGAAATCCAACTCAATGAGCCAGCAATGGCCAAAGGGCGCGGGTCACTCACTCACACCCACGGTGGTCGAACAAAAACGGTGGAGCCTTAGGATCGGGCGCTCTCTCCCTAACCGACGGCGTAATTGGAGAATATTAAATGAACAAGCAAAAATGAGAGCAAGGGATGAATTCTCACCTAGCCGGTTTGAAGAAACTGACTCCGGTCGGAGACGGGGGCGAGCGGGGAGGCGAGGGGAGAACCCGCACGCCGCGTCGATGAGGCTTCAAACCTGCGAGTGTAATTATTACATGAACTACCCCCATGCAAGGGGGGGAATCTTGGGGTGGGGATTATGTGGTTACAACCAAAACTACCTCCACGAAGGGAGGGGCCTTCAGCCGGCCAAGCGGGGAGGGGAGAAACGGGGGAAAGAATGCCGAATGAAGACCGAGATCAGTTCTGCCTGCTCTCTGCGAGTGCTGACAGATAGTCGAAGAAGTGGTTGCTGTGACTGCTCCTGAATTTTTCTGATGACGGGACCAGTGGAGAATTCTTCGTAACTAGAGCGGGATGATGCCAGAATTTTCTTGATTTCTGTGGTCGCCGGTTCTGGTCGGGGCAGAGGGTTGAACAGGGAAGTAGGTTGCTATTCTTGACTATCGCAGAACCTCAACAGCTGAATGATAAGGGTACCACGGTGCTTCAGAACTCCAATTTGAGCATGGCTGGTACCGATGGATTCGTTGTCAAGTCCTCTTCGAAATGCAAGCAACGGGGATGCAAGATGATGTCGGAGCGGACCGGTAGAACTCGAACAAGGAGGAGAGGTCGGAGTAGACTAACAAGAAACAGAACCAAGCACCTAGAGGAAGAAATTGATAACTCTTGATTCCGGCCATCAATCAGAGTTCCACTTCTTGATCCTGGAAGTCGACATGTCTAGGAAGAAGTTTGTAGAAGAACTCTTTCCCAGATTCATGCTAGAATTGCCGTGGAAGAGCTTCCACTCAAGTTCTGGTCCTCTGCCTGAGAATTCTTGTGCAGTCGTAGTAGATCGCCTCCTCCGAACAGCTACGACCTTGGAAGCCGGCGGGACCACCACCATTGGAAAGCCGACTCGAAGATGATTCCAGCAATATAAAACTTGCCACCTGGTTCGATGAGGAGACGATGGGACAGCCTCTGCAACTAACAGCTTCTTTGCTGCCTCCAAATAGTGAACTGCAGGTTGATGATGATGGGGGAAATGGGGTATATGGAAGGGGAAATGGGGTGAATAGGTGTGGGAGTGACCCCTAGTTGTGAGGGGGCCTGGGAGGGGGTGCTCTAAGGTGTGGGAGAGGGAGAATGGGGTCTGGAATGGGGTGCTTGCAGTTGGTGAGAGAGGAGCTGCGAAGTTGGGCTTGGAGGGAGAAGGGGGAAGGTGAGGGGGGCACAAGTGGGTGGAGGGAATGTGAGTTTGAATTTTCTTTAATGTGGGGTGATCAATGGTGGTCTTGGGGATGGGAAGAGGTGCCTTGGGAAGGTGGAGGGCTGCTTGGGGAAGGGGATGGGTAGTTGGGGGTTGGAGGGTGGGGTGTGGATTGGTGGAGAGTCTCTTGGGACTAGGGGGAAGTAATGATGGCTTGTTGGAAGTTGTAGAGGATTTAATTGAGGTAGGTGGGAGGGTGGAGGTGGTTGGGAGGGTAGGAGAGAGAAAAAAATTTGAAATTGGGTGTGGAGGAGAGAGAAAGGGGAGTGGAAGAGAGAGATTAAGAGAGGGATGGGTGGGATTCTCTCCCTAAGGCTTCTCACCTCACTAATGGATTCACTCCACAATAAATCTGAAGTTTGAAGTCATAAAATGGCAAATTTTCACTCATTGATTCATTAGTTCAAATGGAGGAAATGAGGTCCTATATATAGGCAACCCACATTTCTACAAAAGTCCCTGACTCTTACTACAATGACCAAAGACCATGGGGGTAGGGACGCCCCTGGGCCTAGCCCATAGAATTGGGCCCAATAACCATTCTAAACAATCTAATGACACTTAAACTAGGTAGATGACTCATTAACCTAGGTACATGACTTAAATAAAAGGGAAAATACATCAAATGACTCAAATAAAAGTTACATAGGACTCAAATAAATAACTAGACCATGCCGGATGCAACTAGGGCGAGGAGACGAGCTGTGAACGTGGGCATGGGAGGTGATGTCTCCATCATACTCCCGGGGTGCGGAGAACTCGACTCCATCGAGTAAGTGTCCTTCCCTCCTCGGAGGGTGTAGAAGTTGTACTACCCTCAAGTCATCCAAACGAGACCGATCCATCCACCTGCCGAGATAGCGCTCGTATACCTTGCTCCTAGTGGTAGTGACCTGTTCATCCAATATTCGTTCAATGCGCTCACGCTGGGCTCTCTTGGGTGGTGGTCTCTCCTCACGGGTGGGTGCTCTCTCAACGGAGGGAATATGCTCAATATCCTCATTGGGTACCACCGTGGGTCCCTTATATGGCACTAGGTCGGCTACATTGAATGTGAGACTCACTCCATACTCCTCGGGGAGATCTAACTCATAGGCATTAGTGCCAATGCGTCTCAAGACCTGGAAGGGACCAGCCCCACGTAGCCTCAATTTGGAGATGACTCCCGGGGAGAGCCTCTCCTTCCTCACCATCACAAAGTCACCCACGTGGAATTCTTGGTGACGCCGAAGGGAGTCAGCCTGCCTCTTATAGATCTCATTTTCCTTGCTAATGTGCTTGTAAAGGTTTTCATATAATTTTGTGAATGTTGACATTCTAGGGGTGATGGGTGGACCTGGGCAACCAAAAGTAGACCAATCATACTTTGACGCCAAGAAGACTTTGATGGAATGGGGAGGACCGGGGCATCCATAGGTGATCCGGTCATGCATGGGGGTGACAAATGCTGGGGGACCCGGACATCCATGAATACTCCTATCATGCCTACGACTCATGATGAGTGAAGGTGGACCACTACATCCGAATTTGGACCACTCATGATTTCTACTTGATATGTGGGTGATATGAATGAATGGACCCAACATAGTGTTCATGCCAAGGGGTGTGGTAAGCTTAGACACATGCATGTTTTTCCCAAAGGTGACTTTCATGTGTATAGGTGTGGGACAACCTTTGAACTCCCATTGGAAAGGATCGAATGGATCTAAGAAGGTGGTCATCATGGGGTGGGGCACAACCTTATTACCTAGGGATATGTGGCCCAAGGTCATGGCTCCCAAGGTGTAACCCGGGTCCAGGATGGGGTGAATTGGGTCAAATGTGGTGGGTTGGGATAGGGAATGGTAGGTGGTGGATAAGGTGGTTGGGTTCCATGGGTTCTTTGACCCCCATTGGAAGGGATCAAAGGGATCATAAAAAGGGTTATCGAGGGGAAGGGGACCTATGTTCTCAAAATCTTCAAATAGTGGTGGGTCATCCTCCTCTAATGAGACAATTGGGCCGAAGTTCTTTGTGAGTGGGTCGGCCATGAGTGGAGGGCTCGATGTCCTACCCGAGATAAGCAACTCTAATTCGTGGATAGCATCGGGCTCATCGAGTATAGGGAGGAATAATAGGAGGTCACTAGTGTAGCAACCCATGGTGCACATTGAGGTGATGGACCTAATACATAGGTGTAGGAGGTCTAGGCTCCTAGGTTGTTGGGTCATGGGAGTCAACATGCCAGTCAACTCTAATTGCCATGCTAAGCCCTTGAGAAGATCCTCTAAGGTTTCCACTTGGTAGGATGTTTGGATTATGGTGTGATAGGATGAGAAGGGTATAATGGGCAGGTTTTGCTCTATGGGAGGAGAAACATAGGACTTGATGGGGTGAATTGGTCTATCCTTTAGCCATCTAGCTAGGGGCCCATCTATGATTATAGTGCCTTTTGTGAAGGTTTGTGGCTCTTGAAGATCCAGATTATTTGAAGTGGTGAAGGGTTGAGGCTCTTCCTCACCATTGGTGTGAACTCGGGCTTCCTTATGGGCGGGGAGAGGGTCTGGGCTAGCAACTATTCCTATGTGAGTGGGTGTGGCCTCCTTTCTCAAGGGAATGGGAAGGTCTTTTGGAGATGGGGTGATGATGGTTGGGGCATGGTGCACCCGGGGTGGTGAGTGAGGTCGAACTTGGGTTGGGAGTGGAAGTAGTGGTGGCCTAGGTTGGGGTAGGGTTGGGGTTGGAAGTGGAAGGTGGGTTGGTTCAGTTTGGGTTGATTGGGGGGGTGTACCCTTTTTAGGGGACGATGGAGGGATAGTGGTGGGGACCAAGGGGAATTATGGAGAGGTGGATGCTTGGTTTATTTAGGTCTTCAGGGAGAGGACTTGGTTGCGAAGTGTAGTTATGATGGTTGAGAGGTGATTTGTTGGGGGTGGTGGGGGTGGAGACCAAAGGTTGGTCTCAAGTTGGCCGGGTGGGGATGGAGGAGTGATAGTGCTCCTCGGGTTAGGGGTGCTTGAGTAGGAGGGGTGGGAATGTTTGGGGATGTAGATCTTTCTAAGTTCTACCTTCATATCATCCCATGAGGAAATGGGCTCTTGCCTCCTAACCCTTCTTAATCCCTCTATGTGTTCCCACTTACTCTTGGCTTGACCCCGAAACCGTCCCTTGGCCTTTCGGACTCTCGCGGATCCATATACCCAAGTCTTTTCAAAGTACTTTTCCATGGTAGCCTCCCACCTAAGATAGTCACTAGAACGTGATCCATCAAAGGTAATATCCCTATCTAGGATGAAGTCCATGGGTGGTGAGTAGGCTAAGTAGGAGGTGGCCATGATGATCGGGGGGATCAATGCAAGGGTCGGATTGATGATGACTCCAATGCAAGTATGCCCTAGGACTTGACTTGTAGAGACAAGTCAAAAACTTACTCTGATACCACTTGATGTGACACACCCTTGGGGTGATAGTCACAAGACCAATGCTTCCTCGGACCTAAGTATGCAAGCACAACCACAAGGCTAAGAAGCCTACGTATGGCGCACACACTCAACCCAGGAGTAACTCGGGGATGCTGAGTCGAGAAAGTGGGACAAGACCCTTGTTCGTAGAGGGCTAGCAACATCCAAGGTAAACCTCCCCTTGGGGAACGCATATCCAACTCAATGAGCCGGCAATGGCCAAAGGGCGCGGGTCACTCACTCACACCCACGGTGGTCGCACAAAAATGGTGGAGCCTTAGGATCGGGCGCTCTCTCCCTAACCGACGGCGCAATTGGAGAATATTAAATGAAAAGGCATAAATGAGAGCAAGGGATGAGTTCTCACCTAGCCGGTTTGAAGAAACCGACTCCGGTCGGAGACGGGGGCGAGCGGGGAGGCGAGGGGAGCACCCGCATGCCGCGTCGATGAGGCTTCAAACCTGCGAGTGTAATTATTACATGAACTACCCCCATGCAAGGGGGGGAATATTGGGGTGGGGATTATGTGGTTACAACCAAAACTACCTCCACGTAGGGAGGGGCCTTCAGCCGGCCAAGCGGGGAGGGGAGAAACGGGGGAAAGAACGCCGAATGAAGACCGAGATCAGTTCTGCCTGCTCTCTGCGAGTGCTGACAGACAGTAAAAGAAGTGGTTGCTGTGACTGCTCCGGAATTTTGCTGATGACGGGACCAGTGGGGAATTCCTTGTAACTGGAGCGGGATGATGCCAGAATTTTCTTGATTTCTGTGGTCGCCGGTTCTAGTCGGGGCAGAGGGTTGAACAGGGAAGCAGGTTGCTGTTCTTGACTATCGTAGAACCTCAGCAGCTGAATGATAAGGGTACCACGGGCGCTTCAGAACTCCAATTTGAGCATGGATGGTACCGATGGATTCGTTGTCAAGTCCTCTTAGAAACGCAAGCAACAGGGATGCCAGATAGTGTCGGAGTGGACCGGTAGAACTTGAACAAGGAGGAGAGGTCGGAGCAGACAGACAAGAAACAGAACCAAGCACCTGGAGGAAGAAATTGATAACTCTTCATTCCGGCCGTCAATTGGAGTTCCACATCTTGATCCTGGAAGTTGACAGGTCTAGGAAGAAGTTTGTAGAAGAACTCTCGCCCAGATTCATGCTAGAATTGCCATGGAAGCGCATCCACTCAGGTTCTGGTCCTCTGCCTGAGCAGTCTTGCGCATTCGTAGTAGATCGCCTCCTCCGAACAGCTCCAACCTTGGAAGCCGGATGGACCACCACCATTGGAAAGTCGACTCGAAGACGATTCCAGCAATATAAGACTTTCCACCTGGTTCAATGAGGAGACGATGGGACAGCCTCTGCAACTAACAGCTTCTTTGCTGCCTCCAAATAGTGAACTGCAGGTTGATGATGATGGGGGAAATGGGGTATATGGAAGGGCAAATGGGGTGAATAGGTGTGGGAGTGACCCCTAGTTGTGAGGGGGCCTGGGAGGGGGTGCTCTAAGGTGTGGGAGAGGGAGAATGGGGTCTGGAATGGAGTGCTTGCAGTTGGTGAGAGAGGAGCTGCGAATTTGGGATTGGAGGGAGAAGGGGGAAGGTGAGGGGGGCACAAGTGGGTGGAGGGAATGTGAGTTTAAATTTCCTTTAATGTGGGGTGATCAATGGTGGTCTTGGGGATGGGAAGAGGTGCCTTGGGAAGGTGGAGGGCTGCTTGGGGAAGGGGATGGGTAGTTGGGGGTTGGAGGGTGGGGTGTGGATTGGTGGAGGGTCTCTTGGGACAAGGGGGAAGTAATGATGGCTTGTGGGAAGTTGTAGAGGATTTAATGGAGGTAGGTGGGAGGGTGGAGGTGGTTGGGAGGGGAGGAGAGAGAAAAAAATTTGAAATTGGGTGTGGAGGAGAGAGAAAAGGGAGTGGAATAGAGAGATTAAGAGAGGGATGGGTAGGATTCTCTCCCTAAGGCTTCTCACCTCACTAATGGATTCACTCCACAATAAATCTGAAGTTAGAACTCACAAAATGGCAAATTTTCATTCATTGATTCATTAGTTCAAATGGAGGAAATGGGGTCCTATATATAGGCAACCCACATTTCTACAAAAGTCCCTGACTCTTACTACAATGACCAAAGTCCAAGGGGGTAGGGGCACCCCTGGGCCTAGCCCAAAGAATTGGGCCCAATAACCATTCTAAACAATCTAATGACACTTAAACTAGGTAGATGACTCATTAACCTAGGTACATGACTCAAATAAAAGGGAAAATACATCAAATGACTCAAATAAAAATTACATAGGACTCAAATTAACTAACTAGACCATGTCGGATGCAACCGGGGCGAGGAGACAAGCTGTGAACGTGGGCATGGGAGGTGATGTCCCCATCAGGAAACCCTCAAACAAGTCGGGGCCACCCCCAAACCTCAGACACACGGCAACAAGCCCTTAACTTTCAGCCCCTGGGCCAACTCGAGGTTGCTCGTCAACCCGTCATACAACACGGCATCCCTTGCCAAGGCTGGGGCCTCATGCCCAGGACGCCTTCCCTCAATTCCTACAGGCTATCACCCTCACCCTGGGGCTAAATCTATGCCCGATGGACCAGCTAGCCTAGTCGTTCGACAACCCGATGTATGTTGGGAATTTTCCCGAACACCTTGTGAGCGACAGCAATGACACTATACAATTGGCCCCCATGGGTCAATACTAGTGCCCCGAGGACCCAAGCCCATCAAAGGACATCGAGAAATGACGCAAGAAGACCCCCGGGCGAACCCCTCATGATAGCAGCCCACCTCGGGAGGGAGTTTTCCCTGGGCGTGGCCGTGCCTAGGTGGGGGTGAACTCCCCCGGGGGGATCTCCACCCAGCCCCTCTCATCCTAGTGCAAGCTCACCCTAGTCCCAGTCTCACTCCGAATTGGTCCGCATACCAGCTCGGGAGTGTTCGTGAGGAAGAAGTCCAAAGCATGGAGTCTTGCGTACAAGGGCCGATCAATATCCTCGTATGGCATGCACACAACTAGCCACCAGTCCAATCCGTATCCTTTCCTTCTTGCATTCACACCAGATCAAAGTAGGCCCAAGAAGTATGAAAATAGGGGATTTTATAGGCCCCTAAAAAATCCCTCTCTCCAGTCTGCATTAACCCCCCTTGGGGGGGTTTACGTGGACCAGACTAGACTCCGTTTATGCAGACCAGACTGGACCCCCCAGTCTGGTCCGCACAAACCCCCCATTCCCTAAAAAAAAAGAAAGGAAAAGTTTTTTTAACAAAAAAAAGTGAGGCACTCAACTTCGCATTAACTCCGCTAGGGAGGGTTTACGCGGACCAGACTGCCCCCCCCCAGTCTGGTCTGCGTAAACCCTATCTCTCCAAAAAAAAACTTTTTTCAAAGAAAAAGGGGGCCACTCAGCCCCGCGTTAACCTCCCTAGGGGGGGTTTACGCGAACCAGACTAGTCCCCCCAATCTAGTCCGCGTTAACCCCCCTCCCCCACTCACAAAAAAAAATATTTTTTCAATTGAAGGGGGTTTACCGGGACTAGGGCACCCACTCCATTCCAATCCGGATAAACTCCCCCCTCAACTCTTCAACTTCTCTATAAAATCCCCCCTTAGAAGCTCAAGGGGCATATATACACCCAGACAATGCATGCATAAGGACACGGAGGACCGGCACGGGCTCAAGCAATCCAGCAATCATGAGGAGCAAGGCACGTTGGTTGGCTTGTTGATCGGCTTACTATACGCCGAGGGTATGTCAAACGATCGCCCCTCACATGGCGTCTAGTTGTCTCACTCAAGCCTATCCCTTCGCGTATGAGACATTATGATAACGGCGATCACACCTGCACATCGGGTCCACCCGCGTATGGCGCGTTATGATAATGACGTGGACCCCATAATGCCAGATTTGCTCCTGCCATGGGACCACATGCCTACTGCTCGCCCCAAGCTGACCTCCGATGGTCCTGACCGCTGACCCTAGTTAGCTAGACCTTGGCCCGAAAGTAACATTCCGGGGACTAGATCTAACACCCAGGCATGCTGGTATGGACACCCGAGCAGTTACGCCGAGCCATCAGTACTGCACGCAGAGCACGACTCGAGCCACCTCAACGTCCATCTGGCTCGGAGACAGCCTGGAGACTCCTCCTTGAGTCTCCCAATTTATCATATTTGTTTAGACTTTATGTGTGTGTAATGTGTGTTTCTTTCATTTTATTCGGTATGTAATTTTGATTGTAAGAGGGGTTTATTTACAAAATGGGACCCCCGGGTCTCATGGGCCCCACCAGACCCCTCCCATTGATCCACCTCAGCCCAAGGGTCCCATGTGGGGTCAGTCAACCATTCAAATGGTGGCTTCTAGAAGGGTGGGCCAAGTGGGGGACATTGGACCTAGAATGTCAACAATTCCACCCACCCCCACCTACCTTGTTCCCCCCTAGTCAAAGGGCCCCCCCCCTTATTTTTTTTTTAATTGTATTTTTTGTGGATGGTCACATGCAATCCCAGCCCTCCATCTCTCATCTCTAGATCCAACGGTGGAGGATGGATTAGATATGTGACCTATATAAGCTTGTAATTTCCATTTTTGATACAATTAATGCCATTTGAACTTGGAAATTCCTTGGAGCAGGCCTTGGGCGCACCCCTCCTCTCTCCTCCCTCTCCCCCTTGCAGCTGTGAAGGCTGACTTCTGGAGGTGTGACTCCTCCCCTATCGGTTCCGGTCATCATCGCCGCCGCCACGAGCCGCCACCGCACCGCCATCGCAACCGTCGGAGTTCTGCCATCTACCCGTAGCTGCCACTTCCATGAATTCCTGCCATCATCTACGAGCTCAGATCGATTTGAGATTTTGAGGGGATGTTCTAGAGGTGTTCCCCACGTCCTAAAAACATTGGTGGGTCATAAATCCTCTGTTTGCTAATTTCCCATTTTCGTTCAAGTTCCAACTTCGGTTCTGCCAGTTTCAGATCTGATTTTCCAATTTTCCTGCGTTTCGCCTGTTCGGACCCTTTTATGATTTTTTTCTAGGGCTCCCAGTTTTACTGGGAGTTCTGTCCACCCACCCCTCCTTCCATGAATTTTCCTGATTTTTGATCAACCCTCCACCTATTTTTAAAAATTCATTTTCAGAGCTAGCTACATTGCTGTCCACCTATTCCCAGATCTAACCTCTGCCCAGTGTAAAAATCTTATAAATTCGTAGCCACCTCCAATCAGTCCACAAAAAATATTTCCATCTTCCTTGTTTAAAATCCTATAACTTTTGTGAAGAGATCAGGAGCTGAATCGGCCATCAACCTCGCGGTCAACGGCAGTTCTCAGACAAGTTCCCTGCAGATCTAAGAGCTTGGGTACTGTACAATAGAAGCTTCAAAATTCAGTAAAGTATAGATCCGGCCAGATCCAGCATACCTCTCTGAGCCTAGGTCGAAGGACTTCAAGAGAGCTTTCCAACGATAGCTCATGTGCCCCGATCGAACATCAGGATTGATCGCAGCGGCCGTTCTCGCCGGAGCGCGCGCCTGAAAACAACAACCAAAATCTGTGGGCAGCAACTCCAAAACGTGGGAATCGGAGCCGATCGGCCACCGACCGGAACTTCTGGCCAGCCGTCGTCTAGGGAGGCATGCCACCAGGGGTCCCCATCACAGTGGGTACCACCCCACCAGAGCCGGAGGTCGGAGCAGTCCGTGGGCCCCACGGACCCGTTGATCGCGCCGTCTAATTTACACAAAAATGCGGGTTTCGGCACCGCCGGGCGACATCAAGATGCTGCCCGTCAACCCGATTTGTGTGATTCCCGGGTCCCACATGTGACCTTTTACCTCCCTGCGTGGAGTGGGTCAAATTATTGTATTGTTCTAACATTGTTTAACCGAGAGTCCGTAATTCGGCCGGGGTTGTCTTCGCCACGCCGGGTGCGTGGAGGTAACGATCTTAACTCCTTGGCATTTCATTTGCTTAGCTAGTATATGGTCGTATGCCGCTGCGAGAGTGTAGGTTCCTAGCCCGTGTGTCTATGTCACCCCTGTGAGCGTGAGAGTGACCCGTCCCGCGACTCGATCCGAGTCCGGAAGTTGAGTCAGACTACCTTAAACTCTGCCGGTTCCTTAACCGCGCACGATCCACGCTTTCCCTCGCTTGGGATGACGAGTGAGTTTGCACTTCTGTTAGCGACATGTAGCCTATAGGAGCTCTTAGTGTCGAGCCGAGGTCGCTCTAGTAGTCGTGTCATTGCGGGTTGAGTCGTGTCCGTCTCATGTAGTGTCGTCTCCTCAGTCCGTCCCGCATCACATGCCGACACTAGCCATCTGGGCCCTGTACCCGACTACTCACCTCGAGCCTCGTCCGACCTCCCTCAGGCACCTACCAGTATCAGCCCCTGCCATCCAATCCAGCCCCCTTCCGGCAGCTCCGCCACTCTTGTTGCTCCTCGTGGAGAGCCGCTGTAAAAATACGCGGACATCTGCTTTACCCTGCACTGACTCGGGGATCGACACGTATGTTGAAATTGTCCTATGGCTTGCACCAGATGTACTCTAGCCTTTAAGGGCCACCTGTAAAGCCTTCATGGCATCTATAAGGAAAGAATAGCCAGAAAACTGGTCTTTCACGCGCACCTGTACCCGTGTGCTCTTATAGCCCTCACACCTGCCAATATGCAACCAGTCTCTTGGGTCAACCTTACCAGTCAAATGCAATGGTCACCCTATAGCTGCAGTGCCATCCAATCCTCTACCCATGGCTTCAGGAATATCCCGGCCCTCCTTTAGCAAAGAACACAGGTGTTTAGATTCAATCTGATGTAAAACAAACATCAGTTGCTTGTAGTCAGTGAGGAAAGATGTCCTAAACACGAATCCCCATAATCGCCTACACACTACCAGCGAAACCTCCTTCACTCCATGTGTTTCCCGATAACTCCATGCCCACGTGCCGCGCCCTGGCAGCGCTTCCACAGGCAAAATTTAGTTTTGCAGGTGATCGTCGAGAAATCGACTGGCACGCCCGCATTCCACCCAACCATCTTGGTCCCAGCCAGCTAGGATGATTAACCAGACTATTCTCATGCGTTTACGTCATTCTTTATTTACCCCTGTCGATACCCCCATAATCCCCATGTGCCAAGTTGACCTATCTCGGCCTTCTGTAAAAGGTGAGTGTATGTCACTACCGTGAGAGAAAAAATATATAATAATAATAAAAAAAATTCTCTTTTTTTTCTAGTGAGCCGCAAACACTAGCATAGGGCACCATGTATTTTATTGACTCAGTTGTTTTCTTTCCTTTTATGCTAGATTACTGATGGAGCTTAGGAGGAGGACCGGTTTCCAACAGGAGTTGCCAGCTGAGACCTAAGAGGAGCAGCGTAGGACATCACCTCCCCCGATAGCAGGAATGAGCATGTCGAGATGGGCAGAGTTCTTGGAGGGGCTGTACTAGTTTTATCTTCGGCAACATGGCAAAGAGGCTGGAGAGGGCTCATCATCTCAAGTTTGAAGGAGTTCCTATAGTTCCACCCACCTCAGTTTGAGGGGCAGCCGGATCCTGATGCATCGAGGTCTTGGATAGATGCCATGGAGAGAGTGTTCTGCTCTATGGAGTGCATAGAGAATGAGAGGGTACTGTTGGCCAGTTGTCAGTTGCATAGTTCGACTTTGTCTTGGTGGACTTCAGAGTGGGAGACAACATTTCAATCCCGCCCCCTCCGGTAGATATTATGGGAGGAGTTCACGGCAACCTTTGAGCGTGCTTTCAGCCCAACATATGTCAGGATGGAGCAAATGTATCGATTCATGGAGTTGACTCAGCGAGACATGATAGTGATGCAATATCGGCCCAGATTCGTGGAGTTGGATCACTATGCACCTCCCATTATGCCAGATGAAGCACTAAAGACTCAGTAGTTTGTCAGGGGTCTGAGGCTAAAGCTTAGGCATCCATTGATTGTGACCTGTGTTACAGCTATGGATACAATGTACCAGGCTACAGCAGTATTGGAGGCAAATTTATTGAGGACCCAGGGGTACGATAGAGCCGGGCAGTCTCAGTCAAGTCGTGGTCAGGTGAGGTTTGTGCAGTAGCATGGTACTTTTCAGCATTCTCCGAGTAGGCCAGGATCATCCTCTTCTTCATCATCTGGTGCTAGTTTTACATCTTTGGGATTGAGATTCAGGCGGCTATTTAGGAAGATAGGTTTTGGCAAGAGACTTCAGGAGCGCCAGGAGCAGAGGCATGCATTGATGAATGCTCATTTTATCATGATAAATCATGTCAAACACACTATTTCATGTGCATTTAATAAGATAGTTATGCATATTTTATGGTTAATCCCAACTGTAGACACGTCAAAATTGACGTTACTGTAAGTACATCTCATCTTACCTTGTAATGTCCCAATTTGACCATCGAATTACCTTTGTTTGAGTGGTTTTTCTCACTTTTCCTGGATTTCTCCCTTTTTTCACCCTTTTCTTATTTTTTCCTATTTTCCTGGATTTTCCTAGATTTTTTGGGCATTTTTCTCTATTTTTATGAAATTTCCAGAATTAACGACTTGACGTGGGGCGTCTTTTAAATAGCGGCTTAACCTTGAGCGTTTCTTAAAAATTGACGCCACTTCCATTAGGCGTCAATTCCTCTCATTTTCCTATTTTTCTGGATTTTTCTGAGAATTTTTCGGAATTTTTTATGAATTAACGACTTCACAAGAGACATTATTTTAATTTTTAATAAAATAAAAAAATAAAAAATTAGAAATCACGAACATATGTGAGGGCGTCACTTTCAAATTGAATATTTTAATATTATTTTTTTAACCCTCTTCCAGAGGTGATTTGGTGGACTTCCGGGTGTCAGAAAAATACGAAAAAATAGTAATTGGAATCAGCACAGTGAGATGCACCTCCACCAAAAAAATGGAAAAATAATATTGAGAAATGAAAAATGGCCCTGTTTTGAATATTTTGAATTAACGTCCTTTGGTAGGGCGCGTTTTTAATTAACGCCTTTGACTTAGGCATGTTTCACAATTTTCAAATAAAAGAAAGATCTATTTTCAAATTTAAATCCAGGAAGTGACGCCCTTGTACCGGTCGTGTTTTTAATTAACGCCTTTTTGGAGGTTGTCAATTTAAGAATTGACGCCCATATCCAAGTCGTGTTTCAACTTTCGTGTTCTAAACGAACGCATCCCTTTCCCAAAGAGTCCCTGCTTTGTTTGGTCATCTTCCTCTGTTGGGAACTTGACCCTTCCCATGTTGGACTCTTGCCTATTCTTATCTTTCTATCTTATTTGACTCTGCCCTATTAATAGAGACTTACGGCTCTGTTAAGGGGTTCGAACCCCCTGGATTCCCTTTACCCCTTCGATCCCCTTTTTTTATCCCCTTCATCCTTTTTTTTTCCTTTCTTCTTCTTCTCTTTTCCTCTTCTGTTTTCTTTTACAGGCTGCTACTGCTGCTTCTGGCCGAAGGAGAAGCTGCACGTATAGCAAGACTTCAAACGCTTCATCCTCTGCAGGCTTCCTCCCCGTCGCGTATCAAGGAGCAATACCAGCTTTTTCTTATCTCCCTCTCGCTTCTTTTCTTTTTATTTTCATGGCATAGTTCATGCGTGCATATTGCACCTATCTCCTGTTAGCTCCATATTCTCAACCACGTTGAGAACCTCTCCACAGTGCATCTCTTGCACTCTTTTTATTCACTTATTTTGCATATCATTCATTCATCATTACATCTCCCATCCTTTTTCATAGGGGTTTAAGGGCTCACACCCATAAGGTGTGTTCTAATCCATAGTTTTCATGTTTATATTTATATTGTGGGTTTGATACTACACCTTGGTTCTAATCCCTATTTTTATTGGTATTTGTCTTTGATCTTTGCAAGGGTAATTAAGCTATAAGAAAAACTCTCTTCATCGGCCGGCCGATCTAGAAGAGAAAGGAACACTCACATCACCCGCTTTTAAAGGTATTTTTCACGATCCCTCCATATTATTATTGATTATATTCTTTGAGGCCCTCGCTTCTCTGGCGATCACATCTCCATATTTGCACCTCGTGCATGCTTTTGTGCTTCATATTCCTCCATATCCTTATTTATCTCTATATATTTTTTTTTTCTTAAGTGGATTTTTAAATAGGATCTACAAATTGGCGATCACGGTGGGACACCTTTTATTTTTCTTTTGATTACCCTTTCCCTTGGGCACCCACGTGTGCCATCTCCCCTTTTTGCACCCACGGTGCGCCTCCTTTTGTGCCCCATGGGCACCCTCCACTGTGCATTGCACTCTCCCCATGTGATCTGTCAGTTTGATAGGTCTTTTAGAATTTCCACTTATTCAATTTTTTTTTTTTTGATGAGCATGCTTATATCTATGTTTGTTGATTGCATGTGGGTGTGAGTGTTTGATATTTCTGGCCGTGGAGTTTTTCTGGAGACAGAGAGAATTAACGCCTTAGACAGAGGCGCGTTTCATTTTAACGCCCTGACCCAGGGCGTCTTCTTTCTGTTTAACGCCTTCTGGCAGGGCGTCTTTAATCACATCTCCTGCTTTCTGTGAATTCACGCCCTTCCCCAGGGCGTGTTTTTGTTGCTTAGCGCCTCACATCAAGGCGCGTGTTTACATTTGACGCCCTCACCCAGGGGCGTCCTTTTATATATAGCGCCTCACTCCAAGGCACGTTTTTCACTGCTTCTGTTTCTTGGTAGCGACCCCTGCCAGGGCGTCTCTTTCCTGTGGATTTACAGAACCCTCTCGTTTGTGATTTTTCATGCTGATTCATGCTTATATTCATTGATTGATCATATTGCTGTGGTTGGTTTGTTTACCCTGCATTCATTCATTTGCATTGGTTTGGGAGACCTCCTCTCTCTACACTAGGATTCCACACACCCTCTTGGTGAAGGAAGGACCCTCCATTGAGCACTCCGTCTCTTTGGATTGGAAATTCCTAAACCAAGCCTCCATAAGTCCTCGCACCCGTGGATTCCCTCAAGGACGCCGGGCAGGTTGTACCCTTTGAAGTCCCGGGTTTAGTTGGTCATACACGGTGAGAGAGTGTTCCTAGTTAGCACCGGAGTTGAAATCACATTTGAAACTAGGTTCCTCCCTTGTGTGAATCATAATTTTGTTAAAAATCCTTAATTCACCAAGGTTCAAACATAAGAAGTCAAAGGTAACCATCCCAACTTGTTTGCTATTTCTGTGAATTGTTCTGATTGCACATTGAATTATTTGGATTACCTTGATAAGAAAGTCAACATGTTCAACTCAATTAATGTTCATGAGGGTGATCAACCTAGCACATCTTATTCCCCTCAATTTCAACATGTTCATCATTCTCACCATAATTCTTTCAAAGGACCACGTCCTCATTCTTACGGTGTTGCCCGACCCATGGGCAATATCCAATCCCATGGTCCTTCAATCCAATCGCGAGCCACTACTCCTACGGGACCGTCTCGTCCCAATGATGAGAAGGTTTCCCAAATCATTCATGCATTAGATCATCTCACCCCTCAACAAATTCAAGCCCTTAAGGCCGCTGTTGAGGGTGCATCTCATTCATCTCATCCTCCTTCCAATCCTATGCGGGTGGCCCATCACCCACTTCCCTCTTCTATTCATATTCCTACTCGGGTGGTCCGACACCCGCCTCCTTCTATTCCTCCTCCATCACGGCCCCAAGGCCCATCTATTCCTTGCAATCCGGCCCATCCGAGTTCTTCTATGGGTCGGCCCATTAATCCCCTCTCACGGCCTTTTTATACGGCCCCTCCTTCAAGGCCCTGCCAACCCCCTGTTGCTCAAGTCACACCCCTCCAGCAAGCTCTTATCGACAAAGTCGCTTCTTTAGAGGAACAATTAAAGAGGGTTACGAGCCCACGGCCTGCTCCTCCTACTCCAGTCAATCCCCTTCATGCTGCTTTAAATGACATTACAAAGATGGAGAAAGAGTGGAAAGACAGGAGAGACGATTACGGCATCGACGGTTCAAGCAAGCAAGAGCCGGTGATTGAAGAATTTGAAGCAATATACGATGATGAAGCTGCGCAGGCACCCCTTCCGAGTTTCCTTCGTTTCCCTCTCCCCCCATTACTATTTGATGAACCCCCTGCTCAAGATGAAGCCACCATACCCAATCCAACCCCCGTTTATGAGACTAGTTGGTGTTACGATGATGGGTCGATACTCCAATCACCCGCGCCAGCACATCTGGGGTCTCCTCCTATCCTTAACGCCGCTCACCCCGTTCGGCATTTTCTCCGCACCGAACCTCCACCAATTACACCTCCACCAACTATACCATTAACCTTCATGACACCAGCCTTCCCTGAGCCTTCCACTAAACCTCCACTCATTAAGCCATTAACCTCCACACCACCGCCCTCCACCGAGTCCACCATCGAACCTTCCCCAATTAGTCTCCCGTTACCGCCACCTCAACCCTCCATTACACCTGTAACCCCAAACCTGGCCACTCCCATTTCACCACTTAACCTATTACCCTTACCCATGGTTCCTGAGCAGGATCCACCCCTTTTTGCACTCAAGCCAATCCCGACTGCTTCCGAGCAAAAGGAAAAGCTCGATGTGTTTGAACCTCCACTTCCACTCACCTTTTCTCCAACACATTCCATTATACCCCTACTATCCATGGAGCCTTCCGCCTCCGCTTCACCTTCCCCTACCACTCGGAATGGGAGGCTTTCTACAAGCACTTGTGCCGAAGATAATCCGGAGCCGGGCAAGAAAGATTTGGCCATGGCTGCGCTATTCAAGATGCAAGAGTTTATTTGCCGGATGCCAATCCGGGTTATTGTGCCAAGAACGATTGAAAAGGGCAAGTCGCCGCCATTGCTCAGAGAATGTCAAGCATTGATGCTGTGTAAGGGCCGGGCAGGGCACCCCTTGTCCCAACTTCCGAAGCTTGAACTCATTCTTCCATACAAGGGGCAAAAGACCATTTTGTTCAACACTCTTTATATGCCGCAATCCTTGGGCAACACGAGACTTTCTATCCCAACTTTTCAACTCCCTCACACTATTACTTTTCACTTTCCAAGGGAGTTGTCATTTACTATTGAAGCTTTGTCATGGGCTTGTGCTTCATCCATTGGGCCAATTGGCTGTACACTTTCACTGCCATGGAAAGGCGGTTACCTTGGTGCCGAAAGGCCTTCTTCTATTTCATCCACCTTCTTGTCTATCACATATTCCACATGGGCCACCCCAAGGGTAAGGAGGAGGATCTCATCCTCTCGCCCTTCATGTTCATCATATTCTTTGCATCTCATGCATTCTGTTGCATCCATGCATTCATCACATCTGTTGCATTGTATTCGCATACATTTGCACTTCTTCTTGCCCGGGTTTCCAAACCCGTATCTTCCCCGCCTTCCGGCACCTCCGGATATTCCGCATTTCCCATCCTATTCATCTTCATCCTCATTGCTCGGGCATTGTCCCCTTTCCAATCTCTTCTCAGGGCATCGCGCCCCTTTCCAACTCCTGCATCCGGACCCTCCGGATTTCTCCTTTATCCTGCTAGGGCATTGCGCCCTTTTTCATCTCGTTCTCCCAGAATTTCCGGACTTCCTCCTTGGGCATCGCGTCCCTCGGTATTTGCTTCCTCCGGAACCTCCGGATCTTGCTCTTTGGGCATCGCGCCCCTACACACCCTCAAGTCCGGATCTTATGGGCTTCTTACTGATTCTCCCAGGGCATCGCGCCCCTTTCTGTCTTATTCCTCCGGAACCTCCGGATCTTTCACCCCTCTCTTTATCCATTGGGCATCGCGCCCCTTTCTGTCTTATTCCTCTGGAACCTCCGGATTTTTCTCTTCTCCCAGGGCATCGCGTCCCTCCTTTTGTTATCCCTCCGGAACCGCCGGACCCTCCTAATCCTTTTCATCCATTCTTCCCCGGGCACCGCGTCCCTCGGCCTTCCATCCCTCCGGAACCGCCGGACCCTCCTAATCCTTTTCATCCATTCTTCCCGGGGCACCGCGTCCCTCGACCTTCCATCCCTCCGGAACCGCCGGACCCTCCTAATCCTTTTCATCCATTCTTCCCCGGGCACCGCGTCCCTCGGCATTCCATTCCTCTGAAACCTCTGGACCCTCCATCTTTCCTCCGTCTCATCTTCCTGCTCCTCCAGGATATCACGTCATTTGTCCTCTTCTTCCTTTTTCACCATCTTTTTGCATATTTCTTCCCAGGGCATCGAGTCCCTCGAGATTCTTCCCCTCCGGAGCCTCCTGATTCTTCTTCCGCTCATGATTCTCCTCCTCTGCCTCCGGACCCTCCAGATCCGCCTCTTTCCATCTATCAATTTCTTCTTCTAATTCCTCCTAATCATGGGTCCGACCCAACTTCTTCCACATCCACTGCCTTGGGCATCTGCCCATTCTCTCACTGCTTTCGAGGCTTTAGTCCTCACTCCTCCTTCTAATTCTTCACTTTTTCTGTAGACCTTTCATGTGATCAGGGTCTCCATACCTTAGTGAGGGAGTTCTAGCCCTCGCCTCTCTTTCTTTTTTCCTTATTCGTCTGAGTCTAGTCTTGGCACCACTCCTTCTTGTTAAGCCACTTTCAAACCCTTTGCTTCCAATCCTTTTGACTGCCAAAGAGGACTATCCCACGATGATCAACCTCGCCTCTGACAGCTGCTTCTACAAAGGTTGCAAGGTAACATATTGGCGTAAGTACTCATTTCATGATATCATTATCTCATTGCTTCACGCATGATTTTCAAAATAAAGTGCTTCTTAACAAGATTAGAAGTGGTGTTTTAGACCTTTATCTTAGGCCTTTATTTAATTGAATCATCATCAAAAGAGTCTTTAGGCTTGCTTTTGCAGCACCTTTGGTTAATAAGAACCCCGCGCTGGGAATTCGATATTCTCTCCCCGCTTGTTAAGAGCAACCCTTAGCTGGGCATTCCACACACTTCACGGCGTCCTTAGCCGGCTCCTTTGGTTGAACACCGTTGCTACTTTGGCCATACTATGAGTATATCTGAAAGTTTTTTCTCTTCTTTACTCGGCCGAATGCAGGGGCAAGAGGTTGACGGATAAGATGACCAACTAGGTAATCCCCAATACGAGAGGAGTCTCAAATAGGGGCAGTCTTGACCCAAAATCAATATGAGTTTTCATGATATACATCTCGCCAAAAGGGCTATTATGAAAATCAAGTCAAAATTTTGATAAAAGCAAAATTATGAATTATGGCATGACAAGAGTGGCAAAGTCCCCGCAGGGAAAACCTTGGTCGTATGCATGTCAAGGGTCTAAAAATCAAAGGCATAAAGTCCCGGCACAACAGACTACCTCTTTGAGGGGAAACACCTTGGAAGGAATTCAAGTCCCGGCATCTCCCATCCTGCATAAAGCTTATCCTCACTTATTCTTCCCTTCTCCCTCCAAGACCGAACGTTTCTCAGGTATGACTTTGGTAGGGGCACAGTTGATCAAAAGAGGTCGGTTATAAGATGCCACTTTCAATGCACGCCCGGCTTTGGGCAGTTTTGAGCGAAAGGGGAAGGAACGAGGACCCCCAAATTAATGGTTTAAACACCCTTTGATGCTGCATTAACAATGTCTAAGCCAAAATCCAAAAAAAATGAATATTTCCTGAGCAAAATCAAACAAAAAAAATCAGATATTTCTCCAAAATCCAACAAAAATCAAATATCTTTCAAAATCCACATAAAATTTTGAATATCTTTTTCAAAACTCATAAAAATTTGCATATTCGAAAAATCCAAAAAAATTGCATTGTATTTTTCTTATGGTACTTTTGCTGGAACAATTTTGCAAGGACCAGGAGCATGGGATGAGTCCTCTCTCCACTTATTGCTATCAATCTATTGATTCTTCCCGATATTCTCATAACATGCCACCCTGGGCATTTTTTTCCTCATATCTCCTGATTATCGTTCATCTCCAGATCTTTTTAATCAACTCCTGCTGATTTCCTTGATCACTTTGCCAATGGGCATTATCAATTCCTTGATCACTTTGCCAATGGGCATTATCATTCCCTGATCACTCTGCCGCTAGGCATTATCAGATCTTGATCATTCAACTCCAAATCTTGATTAGCCAAGATTGTCATCCTCATGACAAACAACAAATAATGATGCTTTGCAATGCCATGATTTAACTCGTGCTATTCATGCCATATACATGTTATTCATGCTATGCTTGCTATGCTTACATGCCTAATTCATTGCTTGTTATCTTTTATATCTTGGCTGATGAATCTTTGAGCGCAGGAAGAAGTTCTTGGTCCCATCGACTGGGCATCATCGTCCAAGCCCCACGGTGCTTGCACTTCATTTCTCAGTTCCCCCATGCTCATTGCTGTCACCATCTCCCTGTATGCATTCTACTATATGTTATTATGCTATTAGATTATATCAAGGACCTTGTGGCTTTGGTAAATCTGGAATTTGAGTTCCCCTTCATCAAAAATAATGATGGTTCCAGAGGAGTCTTAGTCACACGGATAGGCCGTTGAGCCGTCCAAGACCGGGGACGATAGTTCCCTTTTGCGAGTTGGTGCGTGGATAAACGGGCTTCGGCTTAGTATCGGCTCGCAGAATGTCTGGGCAGCTTAACAATATTATCCTTGATTATCTTATATTTTCATTTTTTTTAATTTTTTCTTTTAAACCCAGCATGCATTCATATAGGACTTTGAATTAACATTGGAAAATCATTCTGATAAGCTGATTTGGAGAGTCAAATTGATCTTAATCTTTCCAGATATGAGATATTCATTGCTGAATGGAATCCTCAGTTCGTTTTGTCGCTGTTTTGGGTCATTTTCTCGAAAGCTCCTTGTTTGGATTTTTACCCTCTTATTTCAATCCTTTTCCCTTGATCCACCTTGGCTGCAGCACGTCCACATTGGCTGGTAACCGCTCCCCAATGGTGAAACCTACAGGTTTGTGACCTGGGGTACTTCCACCGCGCTGGAAGTTGATCATTCTCCTTCATGCCTGCGTGCACACTCCTCCTCTTATCCAAACATCGTTGATTTCATTGAATTTCCCGAGATTGTTTCATCTCGAGTTTTTGATTTCATTCTCATCAAGTGATGTTGATTGCGTGTCTCATCACACCTTGGCATCTACTTTTCAGTTTGCTCTGCTCCCTTGCAAAGCAGACACCAAGGCGGGGCAGCTGTAGACACGCCAAAATTGACGTTACTGTAAGTACATCTCATATTACCTTATAATGCCCCAATTTGACCCTCGAATTACCTTTGTTTGAGTGGTTTTTCTCACATTTCCTGGATTTCTCCCTTTTTTCAACCTTTTCTTATTTTTTCCTATTTTCCTGGATTTTCCTAGATTTTCTGGGCATTTTTCTCTATTTTTATGAATTTTTTAGAATTAACGACTTGACGTGGGGCGTCTTTTAAATAGCGGCTCAGCCTTGAGCGTTTCTTAAAAATTGACGCCACTTCCATTAGGCGTCAATTCCTCTCATTTTCCTATTTTTCTGGATTTTTTTGAGGATTTTTCGGAATTTTTTATGAATTAACGACTTCACAAGAGATGTTATTTTGATTTTTAATAAAATAAAAAAATAAAAAATTAGAAATCACGACATATGTGAGGGCGTCACTTTCAAATTGAATATTTTAATATTATTTTTTTAACCCTCTTCCAGAGGTGATTTGGTGGCCTTCCGGGTGTCAGAAAAATACGAAAAAATAGTAATTGGAATCAGCACAGTGAGATGCACCTCCACCTAAAAAATGGGAAAATAATATTGAGAAATGAAAAATGGCC
Organism: Amorphophallus konjac; assembly: GCA_022559845.1. NCBI lineage: Eukaryota > Viridiplantae > Streptophyta > Magnoliopsida > Alismatales > Araceae > Amorphophallus > Amorphophallus konjac. The sequence continues at coordinate 46,395,215 of CM040124.1, read as the reverse complement.
CTGTTTTGAATATTTTGAATTAACGTCCTTTGGTAGGGCGCGTTTTTAATTAACGCCTTTGATTTAGGCGTGTTTCACAATTTTCAAATAAAAGAAAGATCTATTTCTAAATTTAAATTCAGGAAGTGACGCCCTTGTACCGGTCGTGTTTTTAATTAACGCCCTTTTGGAGGTCGTCAATTTAAGAATTGACGCCCCTATCCAAGTCGTGTTTCAACTTTCGTGTTCTAAACGAACGCAGCCCTTTCCCAAAGAGTCCCTGCTTTGTTTGGTCATCTTCCTCTGTTGGGAACTTAACCCTTCCCATGTTGGACTCTTGCCTATTCTTATCTTTCTATCTTATTTGATTCTGCCCTATTAATAAAGACTTACGGCTCTGTTAAGGGGTTCGAACCCCCTGGATTCCCTTTACCCCTTCGATCCCCTTTTTTTATCCCCTTCATCCTTTTTTTTTCCTTTCTTCTTCTTCTCTTTTCCTCTTCTGTTTTCTTTTACAGGCTGCTACTGCTGCTTCTGGCCGAAGGAGAAGCTGCACGTATAGCAAGACTTCAAACGCTTCATCCTCTGCAGGCTTCCTCCCCGTCGCGTATCAAGGAGCAATACCAGCTTTTTCTTATCTCCCTCTCGCTTCTTTTCTTTTTATTTTCATGGCATAGTTCATGCGTGCATATTGCACCTATCTCCTGTTAGCTCCATATTCTCAACCACGTTGAGAACCTCTCCACAGTGCATCTCTTGCACTCTTTTTATTCACTTATTTTGCATATCATTCATTCATCATTACATCTCCCATCCTTTTGCATAGGGGTTTAAGGGCTCACACCCATAAGGTGTGTTCTAATCCATAGTTTTCATGTTTATATTTATATTGTGGGTTTGATACTACACCTTGGTTCTAATCCCTATTTTTATTGGTATTTATCTTTGATCTTTGCAAGGGTAATCAAGCTATAAGAAAAACTCTCTTCATCGGCCGACCGATCTAGAAGAGAAAGGAACACTCACATCACCCGCTTTTAAAGGTATTTTTCGCGATCCCTCCATATTATTATTGATTATATTCTTTGAGGCCCTCGCGTCTCTAGCGATCACATCTCCATATTTGCACCTCGTGCATGCTTTTGTGCTTCATATTCCTCCATATCCTTATTAATCTCTATATATTTATTATTTTTTCCTAAGTGGATTTTTAAATAGGATCTACACCAACTTCACATAAATTGGGCTTTCCATGTAAATTAATTTAATTTATGATTAATTATTCAATAAAAAGGAGTTGAAGGCCATGAGTATTAATTTCTCATTGCTTTAATTGTAAGCATTTATGATTTGTATGCTTAATGCAATATTTTTTGTGGATTAAAATCAAAATTTGCCTCTGCAGGACACCCGCGGCAATTGCTAGAAGGGCCAGGGGCGAAATCGTCACAAGAGCAAGGCAAGGGTTGTCCTAGGGCGCCCCCTCACATTTGACCAAGTCAAAGGAGCAGCCACCATCTATTTTTGTGGAGCAAAAAGATTAAGAAATGATTTTTATTGATAATATGTTGTGGAGGAATTGTTGGAGAGAAAATAGGAGGAGATTCCCTCCTTATTAGGAAACCCAAGGGAGCGCCCCCTTCCTTACCCCTTCTCAACCCATAGGGCACCAAAAACCCTAGCCTCCATCTTGTTCTCATCACATCTCAGCCCTCCATCACCTTCTAAGTCGATCTCCACCCTCCGTGTGATCCAATTCTTCTATAAATAGCCAAGCTCTTCTTTTCTGCGGGGGGATTTTTTTTGGTAGAACCATAGGCCGCATTTTTTCACCCCTTTCTATTCCTCTTTTCGTCCTACTCTCTTCACGAAAGTTCTTCATTTTTAAATGCTCTACAACTTTTTCTTCTTTGTCCTACTCTAATTCCCCTTAGTGTTCACGATATCTTCCAGTTTTCAAGGCTCTATCTTTCACATTTTACTGTTCACCCGAACCTGCGTCCCCCTATTCTTCACCCATTTCTCCCTCTTTTTATCTCTTTCTCCCTCTATGCCCTTCATCAAAGTTCTTCCTCTCTTCCGCCTCTTCAACTTCTTCTTCTTCGTGATCCTCTAATTCGTCTTACTTTCAAAGTTATTTTAATTTCATTCTTACTCTATTTTTAGTATTTCTGTTTTACTCTCTCATCTTCTTCCTTCTTCATCTCCACACAAACCCTTCCACATTCCTCTCTATATTTCTCTCTAAGGTTTGTCCTCCATAAATCTCCTTTTACGGTGGCGTGCATATCAAGGCGGGCGACGTTCCAAGGCTCGTGACGTAGACGACGACGGCTTCTTCATCCACCTCTTTCCACGGCGGTCTCCTTCAAGGCGGAGCGATCCTCTCCATGGCTCGGCGAGGAGGAGACGACGACGTTCATCATCATTTCATGGCTCTAGTTTCTTCACTTTTATCTTAGTTTACATTGGTTGTAATCTCCATTTTCATAGACATTGTACTTTTCAATTCATAGCAATACAAGTTTCATTTTGTGCAATTTTATTTCTTTCTCTTCGTCTCCCTCTATATTTTCTCTTCTTCAACCCTCCAACGTTCTTTAGGGCGCGTTTGGAAAGGATGTATGAGAGGGATTTTGAGCTCTCCAATCATTGGAATCCCTCCTTTTTCAAAAAAATTTCCAAATATCCCAATGTCCCATCAGCTTTTATTTATGGTAGATTTCGAGGTTTAGAGAGAGATAGGAAGAAAGGGAAGAGAATTGAAAAATCTCCAAAAGCTACATGAAAGGTGCTTCTTCTCTCTCTAAGGGATTTTGAAAAAATTCCTCCACCCTGCATCCTTTCCAAACGCGGCCTTAGTTAGATTTTATTTTAAGCAATTTTAAGTTTTTACTTTATCCTACTCACTCCACGATTTGCTAAAAAAAATATAAGAAAATTTTTAACTTAACAAAAATTCCTTTCTCCTCGTGGGATCGACCCGTGCTCATCACATTACTTGGATTTCAAATCTTTTTAGTGAGTGAGTGCGGTAACTTATTTTTAAATTGTGTATACGACATTTTAACGACGAGTGTTTACGCACATCAATTTTTGGTGCCGTTGTCGGGAAGGAAATAATTTTTAATGGTTAACAATTCTTGTGTTTGATGTGTATATGTGTATACTAATTTTTCTCTTTTTATTTTACAGGAAAAATTAAAAAAAATCATAAAAATTCAGACCTAAAATTCTCAAAAAATAAACTGTCACAGGAAGCGTCGCTGAAAGCCTGAAACTGTCGTAGAAAGTAGAAAATCAGAAAATCCAAGAAATTCAAGCGTTGCTAAATGTAAGTAAACGTAGGAAAATATCCTGTTTTGAAAATTTCTGAAAAATTATAAAAATAAATCTAAAAAATTCTTAAAAAATCTAAAAAAAATCAAAAAAATTAGAAAAATTAGAAAACACCAAAAACATGATTTTAGACTTTATTTTTAAGTAGAATTGCATGTTGTTTATTATTTTTAGTTAATAGTTTCTTTCATTCATCTTTTGTTGAAAAATAATTCAAAAAAATCCCTAAAAAATAGAAATCATAAAAAAAAATTCATGCTATCATGTCCTCATTGTAGTTACATCCTTTTCATGCATTGTACATTTTAGTCTATTTCTTATTTACTTGCATCATCATTTAAAAAAAAAACTTTCTCTTCTCTTCTATTTCCCCTTCTCAAGGGCAAGTTAGGTTACTTACACCCTTCTTGGAATTGAAAGGACCCTCCATTGAGCATTCCGTCTCTTTGAACTGGAATTTCCTTTTTCAAGACCTCCATAAGTCTCCGCACCTATGTATTCTCTCATGGAAGCCGGGCAGGTGGTACCACGAAATACCCCGGAGTTAGATTGCCCTTGGAAGGTCACACAAAAAAAGATGGGAGTTTTAGAATTTATTACTATTTTAGAAAATCGGTATCTAGGCTAGAGGTTAAGTGGCAAAAGTCTTAGCGGGTTTGTGGTTATTTAATTAAGTCCCTACGAAAGTAGGGGGAGCCTCCCACAACCCCACCTCTTACCTAGCCGGGAGACCAATTTGATAGTGAGTGCCAATTCTTCTTTTGTAATAAAAAATAAAAAAATAAATAAAATCATCATCATTTTTTACATGTATCATTCATATAGGGGCTAACTCATTGCATTTTCATTTAGTGATTTATTTATTACATTATTTTGAAAAACTTCAAAAAAAAATTCAAAAGATCCAAAAACAACAATCTTTCTTTTCGTCCACATCAATAATGGAGTTTCACCCCACATATTAGGTTGTCTCTTTTCTTCTCAGCAATCTTTATTGTTACATTGTTCTGTTATTTTTATTACTGACATATGCCATTGAGGATAATATCATTCAAGTTGGGGGTAGAGAGAAAATTTTCATGAAGCATATATTATAACCTGGTAGGAATTCTTGCATGATGTCCTGCATTGATCATATTGTCCTGCATTTTGCATGAAAGTGAAAAGATGAAATCCCCGACTTAGTTTTCTTGATTCATTCTCTCATTGAAAGTAATTCTGGAATAGGAAAGGCTAGAGAGAAGGATGATGGAAAATTTATTCAATCTAGCCATGGAAAACTTACTTAAGAATCTCTTTAAAGTTCTTCAGCACTTTAGAAAAATGAAATTCACTTTGCATACTAATGAAACAAGCGAGACAAGCCTTCTATTATTTTGGATATAGTGTCTGATACTTCGCACCTCTTGAGGAGGAGATCATTTTGAAAAAGCTTTCTGTCAAATTCTATCAAGTGATATGTTGAATAAGTGCAAATGCAATCTTTGAAAAAAAAGAGAAAAAAGAAAGAAATAAAAAAATACCATGAAAAATGCCCCTGATCTTAGTAACAAGGTCTACTTCTCCTAAGGCAAGAGTTGAGGTTCGCGTCAAATGGTGAAGAGTAGTGTAGCATCATGTGTGTATTAAAAAAAAGCTCCTAAAAGGGGACAAATAAATAAGGCAGCTAAAATGCTACTGTGCTTAATGCTCTGATTAAGAGGTGCAGGGTTGAAAGGTACTTGTTTGGAATAACAAATGGGAGATGCAATTGTCTACGCTGTGGATTTAGTATTACACATACACAAGTGCTACTGAGCTTTGGGATGCATTCTTAAGTCATGTACCTTAATTTTCAATCTAAGGCTAGTGCACATTAATGATTCCTAAATCGTAATCTTTGGTTGATTCTGTGAAGGAAGAGCTGGATATGAAGGTATGAACTTTGCAAACTCTTGTTGGTCCTAAATTCTAATTGCATTGCTAAGGGACTAGTAATGAGTAAGTTGGGAGGTGTGATGAATACTCATTTTACTATGATAAATCATGTCAAACACACCATTTCATGTGCATTTAATAAGACAATTACGCATAGTTTATGGCTAATCCCAACTTCACATAAATTGGGCTTTTCACGTAAATTAATTTAATTTATAATTAATTATTCAATAAAAAGGAGTTGAAGGCCATAAGTATTAATTTCTCATTGCATAATTGTAAGCATTTATGGTTTGTATGCTTAATACAATATTTTTTGTAGATTAAAATTAAATTTTGCCTCTGTAGGACACCCGCGGTAATTGCTAGAAGGGCCCGGGGCAAAATCGTCACAAGAGCAAGGCAAGGGTTACCCTAGGGCGCCCCCCTCACATTTGACCAAGTCAAAGGAGTAGCCACCATCTATTTTTATGGAGGGAAAAGATTAAGAAATAATTTTTATTGATAATATGTTGTGGAGGAATTGTTGGAGAGAAAATAGGAGGAGACTCCCTCCTTATTAGGAAACCCAAGGGGGCGCCCCCTTCCTTACCCCTTCTCAACCCATAGGGCGCCCAAAACCCTAGCCTCCATCTTGTTCTCATCACATCTCAGCCCTCCATCACCTTCTAAGTCGATCTCCACTCTCCGTGTGATCCAATTCTCATATAAATAGCCAAGCTCTTCTTTTCTGCGGGGGGATTTTTTTTTGTTCAACCATAAGTCGCATTTTTTCACCCCTTTATGTTCTTCTTTTCATGCTACTCTCTTCACCAAAGTTCTTCATTTTTAAATGCTCTCCAACTTTGTCATCTTTGTCATTCTATAATTCCCCTCATTTTGCACAATATCTTCCAGTTTTCAAGGCTCTATCTTCCACGTACTGTTCACCCAAACCTGCGTCCCCCTATTCTTCACCCATTTTCTCCCTCTTCTGCTCTTTTACTCCCTCTGTGCCCTTCATAAAAGTTCTTCCTCTCTTCTGCCTCTTCAACTTCTTATTCTTTGTCAACCTCTAATTCTTCTTACTTTCAAAGTTATTTTAATTTCATTCTTACTCTATTTTTAGTATTTCTGTTTTACTCTCTCATCTTCTTCCTTCTTCATCTCCACATAAACCCTTCCACATTCCTCTCTATATTTCTCTCCAAGGTTTATTGAAGCGGGACGAGACCACGGACACGACAAGCTCGTGACTGTCCCTTAACGAGGGAAGCGTCGGACGTGCGCGGTTGAGAAACTGGCAGTGAGCTAGGGTGGTCGGCTCTCTCGTGTGCCCCGATCGGGTCACGGGACGGTCTCGCAATCTCTCGCAGCAGCGGTAATAAATAGATAAAGCGAGCTAGATATCCCTACACATGCTCTCTAGCAGCGGCATAAACAAATATATATGAAGTAAGCAAAATGCCGAGAAGGGAGCGAAAATGATACCTCCACGCGCTCGGCGTGGGGAAGACGGACCCGGCCGAAACTTGTACTCCCGGGATAATTAATACACCATATTACAGCAAATGAATTACTGCCCACTCCACGCAGGGAGGTAAAGGGCTACACAAACGGGCCTGGGAGGACCGAATTCGGGTTGACGGGCGGCTTCTCGCGTCTCTTCGGCAGCACCCGAACTTGTGACTGTGGGGCTCACGTGCTGTCCGGAGGGGCCGTGTGGGACCCGGTGGCACCGCTATAGTGGGGACACTTAGAGAAGCGCTCCCCGGGCTGGCGGCATGCTGGTTCGCCGGCCGGAGGCCGGGCGGCTCCGTTCGGCACCAGTCGGAATGACCAGCCACGGATCTGCCGGTTCTATTTTTCGGCGCGTGCTCCGGCGAGAACGGACGCTGCGATCAGCCCCGACGTCGGAATGCGACGAAACTGGCGCCGTTGGAAAGATGCTTCGAAGGGCTTCAACCCAAGGTGATTACAGAAAAATAATCAAGCCGGTATTTCTGATTGGCGAATTTTGAAGGTTGCTGTTGTATAGTTCCTAAAATGTCAGGTCAGCAGAGAACTTTCCTGTGGATTGCCTTTTACCGCAAGGTAGACGTCCGAATCTGGGGTTGTGTTCTTCAGAAAAGTTGTGGGAAATCAGTTATGAAACCAGGACTATTTTTGGATCTGGATTTGGAGGTGGTGGTGATTTGTTATGAGTTTGGAAGTGGAGGGTGGTCGGATCTCAGATCTGACTGACAACACTGTAGCTGAGGAAAAATACGAATTTCTAAAAATAGATAGAAGGCTGATAAAAAAATTAAGAAAATTTGTGGATGTAGGGGGTGATGGATAGAACTCCCAGTAAAATTGGGAGGGTTTGGACAAATCAAAAAGATGGCCGGTGGTGGGAAACACAGGGCTGCTGTCACTGTAGACAGAGATAAAACAGAACTAGGAATGAAAGATGCACGAAAATGGGAAAATACTAAATGATGGAATTTGGGCGTGAAAATTTAGGTGGAGCTTAGGATACAAGGGAAGAACACACCATAAAAATTGCAGCTTGAGATCTTTACGTGGTGGGGAGCAGATATTCGGACAAGAAGCCTCTATCCAGGATGGACAGAACACCGAAGGCGGCCCCGCGGCGGCGTGATGGCGGCACGAACGGCGGCGGCGGCGGCACCGATGATCACCGGAGGTGGGGGGAAGGAGATATCACTCTAGAATGGGGGTTGGGGATGAAGATACCAGGGGGAGAGAGAGGAGAGGTCGAAATTCTCCAAGAGAGGGATTCTTGCACAATGATTTTTTCACTTTTCATTAATATTCAAATGGAAAATACAAGTATTTATATGCCTCCAATCTAATCCAATCTCCACCATTGGATCTAGGGATGGGGAATGAATGGCCTAGATTAAATGTGACCAACACAAAAATAAAATAAAATAACCCAAGTGGGAGACAAGCTTGACATGGTAGGTAGCCTACCTTAGACTTTTTACTCCCTTTGTCTACCCATGTGGCATTTGACATTCAACCCTTCTAGATGGCCACCTAGGATGGTTGACCAGCCCCACATAGGTGACATGGACCAATGGGAAAGGGCTGAGGGCCCCCTTGCTGGTCCTACTGTATAATTGCATAAAAACCCACACAATCCATGGGTATGACTCCTTGACTTATAAAGTCTTACATTTGCGTACATACTTTCCCAAGGATATAAACACAAACGAAAAGGACATAAATGCAAGAAAAAGTATATGCTCGGCGTCGATTCCCATCAACTCTCCCCGGGTGGGAGGAACTCGACCCCGTCGAGTAAGGGTATGGATGCTCGAGTACTCCGACGGATCCGTCACCGTGCCAAGTAACGCGGGTACGCTCCACTCCGAGTGATCGTCACCTGCTCATTCCATATATACTCGATATGCGCGGACTGCTATGGGCCGAAGGTGGACACTCCGGGTGGGGCACTCTCAAAAGGGAAGGAAGCAGCTCAAAGACTCACTAGGAATCACCGCTGAGTCCCTGTAGGTGACTGATCCGGGTATAGATGTAGAACCGATCCCATACTCATCGAGTGAGTCTAATCGCTTCACACTCATAAGGGACTGACATCGATGAGCTTGCACAAGACACATGCAGACAAACAAACTACACACAAACCATGCAAACAAACCACACAAAGAAGAGACAATATAGACTCATGAATGACTCGAGACAAACCTACTGCTAGTCCGACCCGTACATGGGTGACGGCGGACCAGGACACCCGAACGTATGCCATGCATGCATCTGACGTAACCGGTGGTTGACGTCATGGAGAACTGCTAGACACCCGACGATGCACCAATCATGGAGATTGGGCTTGGATGTGGGAAGTCCGGGAGGTGTAGGTGGTTTAGATGGTTCGGGGTAACCAAAGTTTTCATTACCCCCAAATGAAGGTTCGGACCTATGGCTATGTGGAGTTTGCTTGGCCTGAGTGGAAAAGGGGGGATAGTGAACTCCGCGGAAGAAGGGTAGTGAGTATGAAAACTCGGGAGGTTCACTAGTGAAGGGGTCAAAAGGGTCGAAGAAGGTGTGACCCCATGAAGTGGGTTCCAACATGACATGGTCCCAAGTTTGGAATTCATAGTCACCGTCATACATTATGATCGGTGGGACGACGGACATGTGTAGAAAATAGGATTCCTCCCTTGGGCAAAAAGGAACAAAGTCGGACTCGACCGACATCGGGAGGAATAGAAGAATCTCCATGGTGACACATCCCATGGTGCACTCGGAGGTAATGGACCCGAAGGCCGGATGGGTGAAGCTAAGACTAGCGGGTTGGTCAAAGCCTCGGGCCAGTAGGTGCGTCAACTTCCATTGCATGTCTAATCCCATAATAAGGTCATCCAATGTATCAATATGGTGACTAGACCGAAAGGTAGTGTGGAAGGAGTTGACGGGCACTATAGGTAAGGTGGGGTCCATAGAAGGGTAAGGACGTGGGACCAAGCCATCCTTGAGCCAACTAAGAAGTGGCTCGGCTATGTATAGCATACCCGTAAAAAACACGGGTGGCTCGGGATGGACATCCTCTAAATGTGGCTCCTCGAAGGGAGGGTGGCTCCCATGATGGGTGGCTAGAGGGGTGGGCTCCAGGAGAGGTGGCAAGCATGAATCCGAAGGTGGAGTGGGCCACTGGGGTTGGGTGGCGGGAAAGAAGAGGGTGCTCGATTGAGCCCTATCCTTAAGGATGATCTTGCCAGGTAGGTAAGGTGGGTATAAGGTGCAAGTCCTTTTGCCCCAGTCAATATTAGCATTTCTTTCTCCTAACCATGTTTGCCCTAAAATGATGCATGGACCAGCAAGTGTGCCGATCCTGCACCATGCACCATCTGTGTAAAGAACGGAGCCGACCTTCCTATAGAACTCAACACAAGCAAAATCACCATCACGGACAATCTCGCCTGTCTTGGAGAGAGACTCCACGATATCAAAAGCAACCCAATTATCCGACTCCCTATCGGTGAAATGGAGTTCCATTGTGGACCCATTAGGTAGAGTGGCTTTAGAAACGATATAGGGTCGGGCTAGGAAGGCCTTGGCTTGGGCCACCAGAGATGACCACTTGGACGCATGGCCTTGGGGAACGGCCATGGATAGCGGACATGGACATGCATACACACGGAGACAAGACACTAGACCGACTAATGTAAAGGTTGGGACGCATGCATACTAAGGACAAGACACCAAGACTCGGTACGGGACGGAGTTAATCGATCCGAAGATCACTCGCGCAAGTGTGCGGCCTTCCCGATAGGCGTAGCCTAACGTTCGGACAACACCTTTTTATATACCGACTAATGGTATGCAAATGCCACCCAAAAGACACTTTTTTTGTTTTAAAACATTGATGACCCTAAACACGACTTAGACAATGACTAATGGCTAGACGTAAATGACACCTTTTTTTTTGACACCTTAGACTCAAACTCGCTCTGATACCAAATTGATGCGGGACGAGACCACAGACACGACAAGCTCATGACTGTCCCTTAACGAGGGAAGCGTCAGACGTGCGCGGTTGAGAAACCGGCAGTGAGCTAGGGTGGTCGGCTCTCTCGCGTGCCCGGATCGGGTCACGGGACGGTCTCGCACTCTCTCGCAGCAGCGGTAATAAATAGATAAAGCGAGCTAGATATCCCTACACATGCTCTCTAGCAGCGGCATAAACAAATATATATGAAGTAAGCAAAATGCCGAGAAGGGAGCGAAAACGATACCTCCACGCGCTCGGCGTGGGGAAGACGGACCCGGTCGAAACTCGTACTCCCGGGACAATTAATACACCATATTACAGCAAATGAATTACTGCCCACTCCACGCAGGGAGGTAAAGGGCTACACAAACGGGCCCGGGAGGACCGAATTTGGGTTGACGGGCGGCTTCTCGCGTCTCTTCGGTAGCACCCGAACTTGTGACTGTGGGGCCCACGTGCTGTCCGGAGGGGCCGTGTGGGACCCGGTGGCACCGCTATAGTGGGGACACTTAGAGAAGCGCTCCCCGGGCTAGCGGCATGCTGGTTCGCCGGCCGGAGGCCGGGCGGCTCCGTTTGGCACCAGTCGGAATGACCGGCCACGGATCTGCCGGTTCTATTTTTCGGCGCGTGCTCCGGCGAGAACGGACGCTGCGATCAGCCCCGACGTCGGAATGCGACGAAACTGGCGCCATTGGAAAGATGCTTCGAAGGGCTTCAACCCAAGGTGATTACAGAAAAATAATCAAGCCGGTACTTCTGATTGGCGAATTTTGAAGGTTACTGTTGTACAGTTCCTGAAATCTCAGGTCAGCAGAGAACTTTTCTGTGGATTGCCTTTGACCGTGAGGTAGACGTCCGAATCTGGGGTTGTGTTCTTCAGAAAAGTTGTGGGAAATCAAGTTATAAAATCAGGAATAGTTTTGGATCTGGATTTGGAGGTGGTGGTGATTTGTTATGATTTTGGAAGTGGAGGGTGGTCGGATCTCGGATCTGACTGACAACACTGTAGCTGAGGAAGAACACGAATTTCTAAAAATAGATAGAAGGCTGATAAAAAATTAAAAAAAATTTTGAATGTAGGGGGTGATGGATAAAACTCCCAGTAAAATTGGAAGGGTCTGGACAAATCAAAAAGATATCCAGAGGTGGGAAACACAGGGCTACGATCATTGTAGACAGAGACAAAACAAAACTAGAAATGAAAGATGCACGAAAATGGGAAAATACTAAACGATGGAATTTGGGCGTGAAAATTTAGGTGGAGCTTGGGATACAAGGGAAGAACACACCATAAAAATTGCAGCTTGAGATATTTACATGGTGGAGAGAAGATATTCGGACAAGAAGCCTCTATCCAGGATGGACAGAACACCGAAGGCGGCTCCGCGGCGGCGTGATGGCGGCACGAACGGCGGCGGCGGCGGCACCGATGATCACCGGAGGTGGGGGGAAGGTGATATCACTCTAGAATGGGGGTTGGGGATGAAGAAACCATGGGGAGAGAGAGGAGAAGTCGAAATTCTCCAAGAGAGGGGTTCTTGCACAATGATTTTTTCACTTTTCATTATATTCAAATGGAAAATACAAGTATTTATATGCCTCCAATCTAATCCAATCTCCACCATTGGATCTAGGGATGGGGAATGAATGGCCTAGATTAAATGTGACCAACACACACACAAAAAATAAAATAACCCAAGTGGGAGACAAGCTTGACATAGTAGGTAGCCTACCTTAGACTTTTTACTCCCTTTGTCTACCCATGTGGCATTTGACATTCAACCCTTCTAGACGGCCACCTAGGATGGTTGACCAACCCCACATAGGTGACATGGACCAATGGGAAAGGGCTGAGGGCCCCCTTGCTGGTCCTACTGTATAATTGCATAAAACCCACACAATCCATGGGAATGACTCCTTGACTTATAAAGCCTTACATTTGCGTACATACTTTCCCAAGGATATAAACACAAACGAAAAGGACATAAATGCAAGAAAAAGTACATGCTCGACGTCGATTCCCATCATTTATCCTCCAAAACTCTCCTTTTACGGCGGCGTGCACATCAAGACGGGCGACATTCCAAGGCTCGTGACGTGGATGACGACAGCTTCTTCATCCACCTCTTTCCACAGCGGTCTCCTTCAAGGCGGAGCGATCCTATCCAACGCTGGGCGAGGAAGAGACGGTGACATTCATCATCCTTTCATGGCTCTAGTTTCTTCACTTTTCTCTTAGTTTACATTGGTTGTAATCTCCATTTTCATAGACATTGTACTTTTCAATTAATAGCAATACAAGTTTCATTTTGTGCAATTTTATTTCTTTCTCTTCGTCTCCCTCTCTATTGTCTATTCTTCAACCCTCCAACGTTCTTTAGTTAAATTTTATTTTAAGCACTTTTAAGTTTTAAATTTATCCTACTCACTCCATGATTTGCTAAAAAAAATACAAGAAAATTTCTAACTTAACAAAAGTTTCTTCCTCCAGGTGGGATCGACCCGTGCTCATCACATTACTTGGATTTCAAATCTTTTTAGTGAGTGAGTGCGGCTATTTTAAAATTGTGTGCATGGCATTTTAACGACTAGTGTTTACGCACATCAGTCATCAGTGGGCAGTGGGCAATAGCCTTCAACACTTCAGCGGTAGAGTTCAGCGAGAGGCCAACCGAGGCCGTATTCTCGATGTGGCAACTTTCACCCTGGTAGGTCGTGTCCAGTGCCTGTGACGTGCTTCAGGTGTGACCAGGTGGGCCACATGGGATAGGATTGTCCTCACAGGCCGCACCAGCCACATTAGTTCCAACAGTCACAACAGTTCCAACCTCAATAGCTTCGACCCCAGCAGTAGTTGCAATAGTTTTAGCAGCAGCAGCCACAGCAGTAGACGCAACTTCTGCCGCTACCACGGTCTGCTAGGGTGGGGAGGCAGAGATCCTGAGGACGTGTGATGCATATGACCCGAGCAGAGGCAAAGGCATCTTATCGAGTGGAAGGTACAGTCATGATTCTTTGTTGTATGGCTCGGGTTTTGTTCGATTCTGGTACTTCACATTTTTTCATATCTAAGGATTTCATTAGTTACGCTCAGGAGTCTGCTACAGAGATGTCTTATAACTTGACAGTGGAGTTGCCTACCAGTGATTTCGTAATTAGCCCTTATTGTCTAGAGGGGGTATTAATGTGGATAGAGGGGCAGGGCTTGCCAGCCCGACTATATGCTTTGCATTTGAAGACTATGATGTAATTCTGGGTATGGATTGGTGTTGACACCCATTTTTAGCCTACAGGTCGAGTTCTTTCTCTTATTCATCTTTCATGATATCCCAAATTACCCATAGTTTTGGGTCATTTTTGAGCATATTTCGAGCCCGTTCTTGATCATTCTTTGAGTCCATTAAGTTTTGGAGGCTATTTTCGTCGATTGCCACATTTTCGGATCCATTTCTTGAAGTTTGGATGGCCAATCGGTCAACTGGTTCGAGCTCTACAGGCCCCCTATCAGATCGCGGTCTGCAAGGAGACCGCATTCTCAGTTCTACAATTTTTTTTAAATTTCTGGTAGCAATCTTTTTGAGACCGCGACCATCAGGTCGCTGTCTCCCCAAGACCGCGTTCTGTCTACTTCTTTTGGGTGCGTCGGCTCGTGTTCCGGGGTGCGTCTACTCGGCCGTTTGGGTGATGTTCATCCTTGCCAGGTCATGGTTGTCCCTTGACCGCGTTCTTAAGGCCGCGATCGTGCGATTGACTGTGTTATGATTGCAAAATCCTGATCATTCAGGGCTTTGTTTTCTCCGACCGAGGACGCCCCGACGTCCTTATTAGCACCATTTTTGTTAAGGATATCCTTCCAGGTCGATTGTTATCCCTTCTACATATATTATCCCACTATTATCTCGAAGTTTTATCCATCTAAATCCCCTATTTTGGGTGTTTATCCTCAGATTTTGACATAGGGTTTTTGCAACTCTATAAGTAGCCTCCAAGGGTTTTGGGCTGAAAGGGAGGCGACTTTCCACGTGGGGCAAAGCCATGCCGTGCTGCTGACTGCTCTTCTTCGACCCCGAATCACCAGGGAAGCCTCTTATCTTTGTCCTCCTTCTTCTAGTTGTTCTTTTCTTTGTCATGTTTCTCTATTCTCTTCTACTTTTCACATAGTTTTCTGCTCTCTATTCTACACATCTACTGCATGTTTGCACGTTTTGCACCCCATTTTTCACTGTCATCCTCCACATTTTAAATCCTTCTTTCACTCTTCATCCATACACAACACACACAACTATATTTTTGTCCCTCCTATAGGGGTTAAAAACCCTCCCCCTGTACGTTCTCCCTCGATTTTTCATGTTGATTTATGCATACGGGATGGATGCTACACTTCACGGTCTAATAGGTTTTCCCTTGTTGTGGCTTTCTTTTGCAGGAAAGGCAAGAGTTTGAACGTGAGTCCCTCGCTCTCTGGCTGGCTAGAAGGCGAGGAGGTGCGATCCACGAGGTTTCCCGCATCCCTTTTGTTACGCACGATCACGCTTTAGCGGGTGTTCTTCAACCACGTTCTTCATCTCTTTTCCAAGGTACGCAACGCCGTTATACTTTCCTCTTGGTCCTTTTTGCACTGTTAACCCTTGGTGGCGATCACGGTTCATCTCTTCAACTTCATCGCCCCTTTCCCCTTTGCTTATATGTCATGTTCATACTTTTATTCATCTTGTTCGGGGCAGGATTAACTATCAACACCTCTATTTTTTGGCGATCACGGTGGGACAACCAAGTGCCCATCACGTTGTTTCTTCCCTTCCTGTGAGTGCTGTGTGTGTGTGTTTGTTTAGATAGCATTTCCTCAGGTTTTCTACTGTTCTGGACGTTTTTTGGCTCTAGGAGGAGGTAGCGGTCTCACCGAGACCGCCACCCTTAGGTAGCGGTCCTTAGAGAACCGCCACCTGCAGACATTGTAGATAGCGGTCTCCACATGACCACTACCTGAAGGTAGAGGTCACCAGGAGACCGCTACCTGCCTCCTGGCAGGCCCAGGGGCGGACTCCAGGTATGTTATTCTTCAGTCCATTTGAGCTACTTCGTTGATTCTGTCTGTGTTTCTCATAGTTCTACATTGCCGTCCATCATATTCTTTTGTGTTTCTCATGTTATTTACATCCATTTTGTGTTGTTTGCATATGTTTATTATATCTTGATTTGCTAGTTTTAGGCTAGAAATTGCATGCACTCCGGTGCGCATAGGATCATCCATTGCATACTTGTAGTTGCATTCTTACCTTGGTAAGTGACCCTGTCGGCTTCATATTCCTTGGAGTCGACTAGGTGATCTTATCTGGGACCTCCATAAATCTCCGCGAGCCGTGGATTCCCACACGGACACCAAGTCGATTGTACCTTTCCACCCCTAGGGCTTACATTTTACATCCGCGTGAGGGAGATTAACCCTAGGTCAACCCAAAGTTTGGACCCCTTCCATTTAGGATACCCATATCCTGAAGGAATTGTGCGTAATTGAAAACATTAAAAGGTCCACCAAAACTTCTAAAAAATCTCGTATCATATTAACTTGTTTAATCTTGGGTGAAATCTTTCACATTTGTATTGTTTGTGCTACTTGGGTTTATTCAAGCCCGTTCGTGGTGTTTGTGTTGCATTTTCTCATCCATCATATAAGTTTTGTTGTTTATTCATTTAGTTTTAGGCCTTTGTTGCATTCTATAGCCTGGTTCCATCATTCTAGGTCACTTTTCTGCATTGGTTTTCACGCATAGCATTTGTCTGTCAGGCGGTCCTCAGAGCTGGGTCGCGGTCATCACATGACCGCTACTTGATAGTAGAGGTCATCAAAAGATCACCTTCTTCCCAGAGGTCCTGCCCTCTCTTCATACTTCACCCTTTCTTCCCTGGTTGTATTCCCTTGATATTCCTGTATTAAGTCTCCATCTTCTCTCATGGAGCGTTGCTTTAATTTTGTGTATCCCTCTCCTCCCCAATCTTCTTACTCCCGCGTGGAATCTTCTTCCCACATGGGCCCTTCTTTCTGTGTTCCTTCTGACCCTTCCGAGGAACAAGTGAACCTTATGACCCACCTATCATGCCTTGTTCGCCAAATGGACCCCGTTCAGGCCCAAATACTTATTGCTAATCATCTTAATGGGCCTCCTTCTCCTTCTTCTTCACATGCTGCTGGTCTAGTTCATCCTTATGCTAATGTCCCTTCCAGGTCCATGTACCCTTCTACTCCCGGGATGGGCCCTTCTTCTTCTCAGCCTGGATCCCCTTATCCGGCCCACTATCATAATCCTGGTCCACATTCACAACCCCTTGCTCAGGTTGGCCCGTATTATTCTTGATCTCTCCCTACCTAGGAGATGATTGCTCAAGCCCAACGCCAGCTTGATGAGCTTCAATGCCGAATCGATCTCAAACCTTCTTTGAGTGTCCCATTTGCATTCTAAAATCTCCATCTTCCACCTCCTTCGTGAATTCCCGCATATCGCCATTATGGTGGAACCGGCGACCCCTTTGTGCACTTAAAGGAGTTTCTTTACGAGTCGGTCCAGTTTCAACATGACCAACGCTTGATGGCTTATTTATTTGGTCTATCGTTAGAGGGCTCGACTCGGGATTGGTTCTTTTCGTTGCCACAGGATCAGGTTGTGAATTTTCAAGTTGTTCAAGGGAAGTTTATTCAGCAATATCAAGACTAGGTTGGGCCCAGGTATTTCGTTATGGATTTGGCCTACGAGAAGATGAAGCCCGACGAGGAGTTCTTTGCCTTTGCCGACCGCTGGCGTCGCCTGGCCGCGCAGGTTCCGGAGCACATTCCGGTGCATGAGCATATGAAGATGCTCATTTCTAACGCAACATCTGAATACTGTTTCATCTTGGCCCTGAATGATATTACCTCCTGGAAACAATTATATAGTCGAGCCCGCTTTGTTCGCCAACAACTCTAGAGTTCCCTTGACTCCGAGTCCCCTGAACCCTCCACATCCTTGCACACTTCCTATCAACCTTCCACACATACCCCACCATCCACTTCTACTACTCACGCACCTTCCACGAGTCAGCCTTCTGAGGCCGCATACCAATCCTCCTTGAGTCAACCTTACACTTTTCGCATACCAATCCTCCACAAGTTAGCCATCCACCATCCATGGTCAGCCTTCTGCCTCTGCATACCCACGTGTGTCTCCTCCTTCCGTCAAGGGAACACCAAATCCTGAGCAAGTAGATGCCGTCCACTATATACCTCCTATTGGCATTAAAAAAAATGGCGCTGATGAAGGAGGCATCGACGCAGTAAGACCCTGCGTCGACACACCCTAGCCCAGCATGCAAAAAAAAATGATGAAAAGGGCTCGATCAAATGGGCCAACCTCAATTGGGCCCAGCCCAATACAGAAAGGGGGGTGGCACAAGGGGCACATGCATAAATACAAGAAAGGAGAGGGTTAAATGGAAAAGAGAGGATTCTTCAAAAAAAATAATGAAAAAAGAAGGTAAATCGCGGCACTATAGCCGCGTGTCACACCCTCTCCTCCCATTTTTCTTACAGTTCATCTCCCTCCCACACACGAGCATTCAATGCTCGAAGCCATGCCATGCGCGCCTGTGACCTTGAGCGCCCCCCCTTTTTGCCTGGCCAGCAAGGAGCATGCCAGCAATGGAGGCCCCACGCCCTGCGCCCAATAGCGGCATGTAGTAGCACCCCGCGAGCGACAGCAAAGTAGCAGTAGCCGGATTTGCAGCAGCAGTAGTCACGTAGTAAGGCAGCAGCAACACGATAGTAGGAAGAACAAAAAATGACAAAGAAGCCATGAGGATTTCCCTCCAAAATAGGGCCTCCAGCCCCTATAAAAAGAGCACCCATGCGTAGTTTGAAAGCCTCTTGGCAAACCTCGAAAGAAGCCTCCTAGAAGCCCTGAAGAGTTCTAGGAGATCCTACCAAGAAGTCTGTGGTGAGAGCTTTAAGCTAAATAAAGAGTGTGAGAGGGAGAGTGAGGAGGATTGAGAGCCAGTTGTGTGAGGGTGGGTCCCTATTCTGTATCTTCTTATTCTTTCTTTTCTTGTGATTTGCAAGGCTTTATCTTGCCCGGATGTAGATGGTCATGCATAAGAAATGAAGAGAATATAGGGTCTTTAGCCCGGATGTTTCATCTTTTGTGATCTAAGATTTTCCCCTCTCATGTTGCAATATATGGTTTCTGTTGCTCCTCTTTACTCCCCTCAGAGATATGATGTGCTTCCCTTTGCTCTATTTTATCTCCCTTTCCATAGTGGATATGATGAACCCATTTCTTTAATTTCTCCAAGCCACCCATACGGCGATTTAGCTATTATCAAGGCGGCCACCGGCCCAGAGCTCACTCCGACCTATGAGTGTGGCCTCGAGTTGCCAACCATCGGGAGCCCAATATACGTCTTCTTTGCTTTGCCAGGAGCGTGATTTTCTTCTCAAACCCCATTTTGGAGTTTGGACCATTTCTGTGGCCATGACTCCAAAGGGGTGAGGAACATGGGATCCAATCCCAAAACAACCGATTGTTCTCGCAAATTCCAGATTTCAGGCTCTTGATCACTCATGGATCACGGGTGGCTTCCCTTTGAGGGGTGAACATCAATAGCCGTATATGGTAATAGCTCAAGTCCACGCTTCGGCGACGAGGTCGTGGCAACCCGTGGGTTGACGGGGTCCTTTGTAGGCTAGCCCTCGGGATCTTCGTGCCCAAACCGGGTTATGGGTGTTGCCACTTCCGTGCACACCCTTTTATTTCGGGGCCATCCTGGAGTTCTCTCCATGGATGCATACCGAATTAATCCCCCCAGAAGCCTGGCTACAGGGGAGGTGCTGCCCAATTTTTCTCAGAACTGTGGACTTAACCAAAACAGAACAAACTGAAACATGAACTGGACAATTTGCATACTACTGAAGCTGATACCACAAACGCAAAGAGTGAGGAGCAATGCTTAAACTAAAAGAAAATACTTAAGTAAATGCACTCATGCTAAATATAGAGTCGAACATTCTAAAATGCATAGTTGTGTAGGCCGTGCTGCCACTGCGTCGAATCCTGAGGATCCTAGTGTCGACCCCATCGATTCCCTTCGTTCTTCATAATGGGCTGCAGCTCTGCCTTGCCAAGCTGCCATTGCATCGACGCCAAGACCATGTTGCGTCGACGCCATCCCTTTGTTCTTCAGCAACATCTTCTTTTCTTTTCTTTAACCGTCGCTATTGATCTATTTTTCACCCTTAAGGTGTTATTTGTCACCGATATGTCACATTTTTCAACCCTAAGCTCCATTTTTCATCGCTGTTAAAGCATGGGCAGAACCTTCACTACGTCAACGCATGAAGGAGGCTGCGTCGACGCAGCCTTTGTGTTCTCCGCTTTGTTGCCTATTTCCCACCGCTATCAAAAGCTCCCGATTGGCCTCGCCCAGCCGCCATCGCGTTGATGCCAAGACCACTGCGTCGACGCCACTCTCCCGTCCTACACATTTTAACGTCGGCATCTCCCTTTTCTTCACCCAAACCATCTCTATTGATCTATTTTTCACCCTTAAGGTGTTATTTGTCGCTGTTATACAGCATTTGTCATCCCTAATAAGTTATTTGTCATTGCTAAAATCCACTTGTCGCGCCGGCTCGGGCAGACCCCATGCGTTGACGCAGCGCCTTACTGCGTTGACGCAGTGGCCTCCAGCCTCTTTTGCATTTCAAAAAGAAATCAAAAGAAGAAATCAAGAAAATAAAACAAAGAAAAGAAATTGGGGTTAATCCCCTTTGAACTCCTAAGCTAAAGCTCACAAAAAAATGAACTAACAAATGAGCGGCTGATGAAGTGGTTCTTGCCCACTGACGTAGGCTACGTCAATGTAGCTCTGCTCTACATCGACGCAGTGCTCTACGTTCGGCCACTGTCAGGCCTCCTGCATCAACGTGTCCATGCCCAGCGTCAATACAGTGTTCTGCTCTTGGCCCCTGTTGAGGCCCTATGCGTCGACGCCCTGAGAAGCCTGCGTCGATGCAGCAGCCTTCATCACATTTTGCATTTCAAAAGGAATAAAAGAAAAAGAAGAAATGATGTTAAAAAAGAATAAATAATAAATAAGATAAGAAAATAATAACTTCAATGACATAAACCATTAATAAAATTTGATAATGCGTAAAGAATAAAAGAAAATAAATGAACATACAACCAAATAAAAGAAGAAATGCTAAAAGCTCTCACCTCTCTTGGACCCTATGCATGGGGATATTGATAAGACCTCCACGGGTCATGATTGAACCTCAGGATCATCCCATCATGGTCAAAGCTTGACCCCGCTCTTGGCCGATAGCCCGTTGTGTTTTAACCAAATTTCCATAGGGATCCGATCCCGGATATCAAATTTTCCATATTTATGGTAGATATGTGATTCATAATTCGAGTCTTTTGTCCAGATATGAATTGGTCAACTAATGACCGACTTTGTTTAGCTGTTTATCCTTTTACAGGGGCTGTTTTATTGAAGTTTGGAATTCTTATTCCTTCCTTTGATCAATATTGATTTAATGCTCGAGGGCCCCTTATCTTGGCGATTAATCAGAGGTTTTCCCCTCTCCGAGGGGATGTAATTAACGCTGTGATCTTTATGGCACGGCGGGTCTTCAGTCCCGACCCGATATCCACAATCGTCTGGTTAGTCAGACGGAGCGCACCCTAGGCTTCGACAACTCTAGTCTCGAAGCCCGAACACATTGTCACATATGTGACTGACACGCCCTCACACTTGATAAACTGATAAAAAATGATAAACGGATAAAAAAGATAAAATGATATCCCCCAAGATAATTTCAGTGCGTCCAACAAGTTGGCATGCCCGGTGGGACTGAGATCTCCTCTCATCTCTTCGCCAGGATTAGGGGCCCAACGGCCTTTTCCAAAATTCTAACTTCCGTAATTGGAAATTACAGGAGGGATTCAGTTCTGAAGAAACCGATGGCTGTCACTTTCGGACCGTTGGTTGTGGCGAGCCATGCTGAGCATGGCTATCTGGCGGTGCTGATCCAATTTGGTGACTTCCCCCGGGTAGTTGGGTTTCCCAACTTCCTGGGGGTCATGTTCATGGACCTCTTGGAGACCCAGGAGGTCGAGCCCGTCGCCCCCGTGGAGGCGACACCTGAAGACGTGAAGGTGGTGGGCTGTTTCGTCCACCACATTGATGCGAGAAAGAAGTGTACTCCAGCCGCCAGGAGGGCGGCTAAGAAGACTGCCGGTACGTTACAAGGTCGCCTCTCACTCTCGGGCAAATCCATCATGATCGGAGGAGTCCGAGTATACCTGAACAGCCGCAAGGCCATGATCCCGCCCGACAGGGTGATACCAACTGTGCTAGTGCATAATCTGTTGAGTAGTGGATGGCGGATCTAGAGGGGAGGGGTGAATAGATCTGCCCCTCTTTTTGCATAACACCCCTCTTAAAAGCTAGATAAAGAGAATCGCAGCGGAATATAACTAGCTTAACGAAGGATACAACATTTTGCTTAGCAAGATGAACAAGCAATATAGAAATTAAACCTAAGCATGCATCTAACACAAAGCAATCGCACAATCAAACCACAACACATGAGATTTTAAGGTGGTTCGGACTGAATCCCCAATCCTACATCCACCCCTCACCAAACCCGGTGAGGATTAACTAGTGTAGTGCACCAAACAGCAGATCAGAAAGACCTCTGATTGCCTTCCTACTAACTACCGGTAGGGACGTCAACACCGTATATCAAAGAACTTTCGATTGCCTTCCTACTAACCACCGGTAGGGACGAATCTAAGTTTCAATAGTTTGAACAAAATGAAAATGCTCAAACAAGATATGGAGATATGCTCAAAGAGAAAAGATTTTATTTGAGATTGCTGGAGCTTGAATCTGATTCTTCAATCGATGTAGATCACGAACAGAGACTTCTTTCTTTTTCACAAAGCTCTCCTCTTGATTCAGCAACAATGGCTTCTTCTTCCTTGTGAGATGAGCTTCCTTGGATCCCCTTGAGTGGATGAAGAAGTTTATGAATGAAGATTTGATCACCCTTGAGAACTTTGATTGCTTCTACCTTCCTTGGAGGTTGCTTGCTTCAGATCTAAGCTTGAATCACCTTGGAATGAATGAAGAACTTCTGCACGGAGTACTGTTCACGGCTACAGTACCTCTTCTTCCATCCTCCTCTTTAGCCTCTCATGTTCTCTCTTGATGCCTTGGATTCAATTAGGGTTTCTAATCCTCTTGTGTTGGTTTTATATCTTTTGAATGGTCCATAGACACCCCCAGACCAGATCCACAATCCATGGGAGATTGGGTGACTTTAGGATTAAACAAATCCAAGAAGATGGGCTGCCCACGAGGTGGAAAATAAAGTCAAAAGTTACTGCAACGGGGATTCCGGTCGACCGGACGTTGGTGGCCGGTCGACCGACTAAATCCAACCAGAAGCCATTTTGGTCCGGTCGACCGCCCCTATGGGACCGGTCGACCGGGTCCTCTGCAATTCACCAAAACCAGAATTGTTTCTGGTCCGGTCGACCTGCCAAGCAGCACCGGTCGACCGGTGATTCTCTGCTACGCCCAAAATAGTTTGAAGTCTTCACCGGTCGACCGCCCCACTGAAGCCAGTCGATCAAAAATTCTCTGCTATGATTTAGGCTTCACGAAATGCATCCGAAACCCATTAAACCTATTTGCAGTGCATTCCAGTCTGTGGCATCAAACTCTTTAGACCTTTGGGCATGAAACCAAGTGTGCACGGCCCCGTGGCTATGTGAAGTGTCGACTCTTGCTTGTAGAAGGGATTTTCATCTTGAATTGGGCGCGATCCTTGGGCTTTCACTTTTGCCATATCCACTCCATTCTTTGGCTTATCTGTCATGAAAAATCATCAAGTATTTCAGTCATATGAGAGCGGGAAACATTAATGACTTATAGTGTTTAGCCATTATCAAAACCAAGCCATTATCAAAACCATGAATGTCAAATGACTCAAATGACCACAGGGGCACAATATTTTCTCCCTTTTTGATGATGGCAACACTGTGAGTCATTATTTGGCAGTAATGTTCAGAATGGTAAATTTTACAACATGTGCAGTTAACAGGTGCAATATGCAGCTCAAGATACATGATGAGGATATACTATGCATGGATGATTTGTAACATATGCAGCAGCTTGATAATGTGTGGATGATCTGAACATGTGAATGCTAATATGTATGCATGATCACAAAGAGATTTCTCCCAATATGTATGCATGATCACAAAGTGATTTCTCCCCATTTGACACTCACAATCACAAAGGATATTCCCCCTTTGACAACTCACAAAGGTAACTCACAAAATTCTCCCTCTTTGACAACAGCAAAAAGGAGGGGTAAGGTAGAGTCGTTGATAAAAGTCTTAGTGATCAGAGCTGAATAGGAGTGAAGAGCAAGCCATTATATGCAAACCGAAAACATGCCGTGAGCAATATACATGGTTCAAAGCTAATGAAATCCGAGATCATCAACAGAGTTCGAAAAGCAGCTACATCCATGTTTTAATAGAAATGAACCAGAAGTGCATATCATGGCAGTGTGTAACCGTCCTTTATCTTATACATCCATATTCAATAACTTCATCGGAAATAGCACAAACTAGTATTGAGGTTAAATAAGCATGACTAAAGCATAGAATGTGATGATTGCAGCATTGTTTTTCATGGACTTTTACATTTGTAGGCACATGACTCATATGTTACGAGCAATCGAGTCTAGCACATGCCTCCTATCCGTAAGAATACGCGTTGTTTAGACGCCAGTATTCCTAGGTATTCGGTAAGACTGACTGTTATGCTTCAGATTGAACAGAGATAGCAATGTCACCTCATGACATATCTGACCTCATTTCTTTGATGAGGAGATATATTTCTTAGCAATTATACTATTGCTCTGCCTAGAGTCCAATTTAATTAAGACAGAGATAACAGGGGCACATCATGACGTATCATTCGTCACTTGTTTTGAAGATGTGACATTTCTTCGTGCAGCAATATCATTGCTCTGTCAAATTAATTTTTAGGAATTCCAGCTCATCAAGGTGTTTAACAACAATACTAAGCTTTAGCATCTTCAACCAACGTTGCAATGACGTTTGAATTTTCAGATTTCAGGATAGTCATTCAAGGCACAACATGCAATCTCTAGTTAAAGTCTATTAACACCACAGAACATAGATGTGAAGTCCCGCGATCAATGACACCCAAGAGGGGGGTGAATTGGGTGATTATAAATTTTACAAAAACTTTTACCCTTTTTGAAATTTGTGATAGAATGCTAGATAAGAGATCCAAAACTATTTGATCAG
Source organism: Amorphophallus konjac (assembly GCA_022559845.1). Taxonomy (NCBI): domain Eukaryota; kingdom Viridiplantae; phylum Streptophyta; class Magnoliopsida; order Alismatales; family Araceae; genus Amorphophallus; species Amorphophallus konjac. Next base: position 46,370,096 of record CM040124.1, on the reverse strand, counting down.
AAATCGGATTTATCCAACTTAATTAGATGATGATGTAGATTATGCAAGATATACGTGGATAAATCCGGAATCACACTCACTTAGAATGGAGGTAGAAGAAAAGGATCAAACCACACAATCCAAAACACAATGCACAACGGTTTTTAAGGTGGTTCGGATGCAACGACGGCAATCCTACGTCCACCCCTCACCAAACTCGGTGAGGCTTCACTCGGGGATAAATCCCCAAATGGAGACGAGGCTCCAACCACACACGCACGATGACGCCTGCACACACACACGGGGACGCGCCCCAACACACACACACACAGAGAGACGAGGTCTCCAACACGATCCAACAAGCGGATCACCAACACAAATACCTGCTGCTACAAGTGCACCAATCCACACACACGAGACAGAACGGATCTAAAAGATCCACACATACACAAATGTAGATCTAGGAAGATCCACGCACACACACGAATCAAATACGACACACACACACACACGACCACGGATCCAACAACGATCCACACACACACAAGTTTGCAGCTTATAAGAAACACAAATTTGAAACTCAAAGCACAAGACACCAAAACAAATAAACCACAGTTTAGAATGCTCCTGATTTAGGCTCCCCCTGGGTGTATGATGCAGATCTTGCGTTGATTCCTTCTTTGCTTGAATGGCTTCAAACTAAGCTTGAATGGACCTTGAGAAGCTTTATCCTTTCACCTTGAGCACCCTCTTTTTGAATCTGTGCTTGCTTGCTTGCTTCTTTTCTTATTTCTCCTTGGATAGCCTTTCCTTGATCTTCCTTGAATGCTTGCTTGCCTCTTCACTTGAATGGAAGTATATTGACTTCAGATTTACCTTCAATGTGTTGAGGAAAGATGGAAATCTTGCTACACGAAGTACTGTTCATGGAGCTACAGTACCCTCTCCTTCTTCTTCACTTGGACAGCCTCCTCTTGATCTCCCTTGAAGCCCTCTTGGATCCTTAGGGTTTATGGCTCCAAATGATATGTTTTATAGCCCTTGAATGATCCATAGACAAGCCCCAGACCAGATCCACAAATCATGGTGAAATTTGGGGTCATTGGGATTAAACAACTGGGTAGAAAGACCTCTCCTCGAGCTTAAAACAAAAGTCAACAAAAGGGGGCCTCGGGGCTGGCGGTCGACCAGAAGGCATGGGGCGGTCGACCGGAATTTTACAGTCGGTTGATTTTTCATCTCTGGCAAATCGGTCGATCGGACGCCTAGGGATGGTCGACTAAAACCTGTAAAAATGCCATCTTTTCGAGTCTGGCAATTCTGGTCGACCGGCCAAGGTGTGTTGGTCGACCGGAAAGACCTATACCTGCTAAAATGAAGTGTTAGCCCAAAGAAACAAATCCATAAGTCAAGGGCTTCATGTCCATATCAAATCCATGCATTTTGGGATTGGATTCACTTGGTTTATGCATTTGAAACGTCTAAACCATTTGAGCATTTCTAAAGTTTCTTCTAGGGGCTCCGCCCCCGGAAACCCCCGCAAGGGGCGCTGCCCCCTTGACCCCCGCGACCTGATCGGGCAGGTCGATCCCCGCGACCTAACCGGGCAGGTCGATCCCCGCGACCTGACCGCTCAGGTCGATCCGCGGGCGAGGGCGCACGATGGCCAGAAGGGTTTCATGTTTGATATGCATGAATGAGGTGTATTAAGGAGAGGTATATGAGATACACATGGCGAGATCGATGCTAAGACAAGGTAAGAGTCTCACCAATGGTTCTTGACAGTAAATGACATATACCACCTGTTTTAGATTGTAAAGGAGCAGGGTTCTTATCCACACGTTTGGTTCACCAAGTGACTGCCATGAGTTTAATCCTGCAAGCAAGATAGTCAGGGTTAATACTATGCTTGTTCACATTAAAGAGGTTATGAAACCTCTTGCCACTTGTAAAACCAACATATGCAAACCAAGGATCAAGACCATGTAATCGTTCCCATTTGCCATCTCAACCATACATAGATAACAAGAGCATGAGCAATCAACCACAAGTTTAGTTATCATCACTTGATCACACATTAAGTTTAGTTATCATCAAAACCATAACTTAACAATCACAACAATCATCAAAATCATAACTCAACAAGATGATTTCAAAAAAATATCAGAACTTCAAGGAAATCATTAAATCTAAACCATTTTCATTGGATAGACAATCATCAGTTCATATAATAGAAAGCTCTTACGCCATTGTTCCATCTGTCTCATGATCACATATTCAAACTGGAAGCCATTGAAGTTCAGATTGCAAGAGAGTAAGAAAAGCAGCAAGACTCCCCCTAAGGATATGCAGTGAATGCATTGAAGGAGTTATGTTTACAAGCAAGTGGAATGACAAATGAGGTTGACCTAGTCACTCATGAAGTTGGCAGAAATGAAATGCATGACTTGCCCAAAGGTTGTACACTTATAAATTGTAACTAAATAAAGATGAAATATATGCATGAATGCTTCAAAGAGACAACTCCCCCTTACTAAATAGCCTATATGCGACAGTGACGCATGGTACTTGGTGGAGCTGAAACCTCACGCATATTGAGTGCTTCTAGACAAGCATAGCCTGCCTTTCCATACATCAACATTTAATATACCATAGCCATGCAAGAATGATGCTACACAAACCATGCAATGCATTGTGAACATGAATTCAACTGTATTATGCAACTATATGCAATGCTACACCATATGCAAAATGACATAATTACGTATAAACAATGCATGGAAATCAATCTACAAAAACACATAGCCAAGCTAAAGAAAATCATCATTTCAATTTTTATTAGTCTGAGGTCTGCAAAGACCAAGCTCCCTTCTGAGTGTTGTAAACCTGTCATTACACAAAGACTTGGTGAAAATGTCAGCAATTTGATTGAGTGTATCAACAAAATGCAGTTCAAAGTTTTTCTTAAAGACCTCATCTCTAATGAAGTGATGCTAATCTCAATATGCTTGGTCCTAGAGTGCTGGGCTGGATTTTTTACAAGGTTAATAGCACTTGTGTTATCACACAGAATCGGGACACAACCAAGATCCACTAAGTAGTCTTAGAGTTGGTGTTTAATTCATAACACTTGGGTGCCACTGCTCCCCGCAGCAACATATTTTGCTTCTGCAGTTGAGAGGGTAACCGAGTGTTATTTCTTGGAAGCCTAAGAAACTAAACACCCTCCCAGAAACTGGCAGTAGCCACTAGTACTCTTGCGATCCAGCTTGCATCCAGCGTAATCCGCATCAGAATATGAAACAAGAGATAAATCATATGATGACGGATACCACAATCTCAAATCTTGAGTTTCAGCAAGATATCTAAGGATACGTTTGACGGCAGTCAAGTGAGATTCTCTAGGACTAGCTTGAAATCTAGCACAGAGGCAAACACTAAACTGGATATCTGGTCGAGATGCAGTCAAATAAAACAAAGAGCCGATCATACCTCTATATATTTTAGCATCCACTAATTTATCATTTTCATCCGAATCCAGTGATGTTGTGGTGCTCATAGGAGTTACAATTATTTTTCAGCTAGTCATGTCGAATCTTTTCGACAGCTCCTTGATGTATTTGGCTTGACTTATGAAGTACTCATCTTCTCCTTGGTTGACCTACAAATCGAGAAAAAATTGGAGTTCTCCCATTAGGCTCATCTCGAATTCGCTAGTCATGAGGTTAGCAAATTCCTCACACATTTTAGATTTAGTAGAACCAAACACAATATCATCAACATAAATTTGAACAATCAAGATGTTCTTACCTTGCTTCTTAGTAAAAAGTGTTTGGTCTACCTTACCGCGTGTGTACTCTTTGTCAATGAGGAACGAGCTTAGTCTCTCATACCAAACTCTTGGTGCTTGCTTCAAGCCATAAAGCGCCATGTCTAGCTTGTAAACAAAATCTTCATGGTTAGAGTTCTCAAAGCCAGGGGGCTGCTCAACATAGACTTCTTCTTTGATCAAACCATTTAAGAAAGCACTTTTTACATCCATTTGATACAACTTTATTCTAAGGGAGCACGCAAAGACAAGTAAAATTCTGATGGCCTCAAGTCTAGCAACTGGGGCGTAACATTCCTCAAAGTCTACCCCAAACTCTTGATTATACCCTTGAGCCACCAATCTAGCCTTGTTTCTTTTTATCTTGCCATCCTCACTGAGTTTGTTCCTAAAGATCCATTTAGTGCCTATGATAGATTGTGATGATGCTCTAGGAACAAGATGCCAAACTTTGTTTCTTTCAAACTGGTTTAACTCGTCTTGCATTAAATTTATCCAATTTTTATCCTTTAATGCTTCATCAATATTCTTGGGTTCAATCTGGGAGACAAGAGCAAGTTGATCTAATTCTTCCATACTTCTAAAATGTGACCTTGTTCTAGGTGAATCATTCAAGCTACCAATGACATTTTCTAAAGGATGATCCTTAAGAATTTTAATGTTTGTAGAATCATTACCTTCTCCTGGAACTTGATCCCTTGCATTGCTTGATTCAGCTAGGTCACCATCTTCTCTTGTTTCTTCTTGTGGGGGATCATTCTTTTCCTTCATACTTAGGAATTCCTCATCTTCATCATTTTTCCTGCAATAGTTATCATTTTTAGAATCATCATGATATTCATGAAAGGAAATATGGGGTGATTCTTTCACAGTTTGACTCTTAACATTAAAAATTCTATAAGCCCTAGATCTATCAGAATATCCAAGGAATATACCTTCATCGCTCTTGGGCTCGAATTTATCTAAATCGCTTTTGTCATTATTGTGGATGAAGCATTTTGACCCAAACACTTTCATATGTGTGAGAGAAGGCTTTTTACCTTTCAACAACTCATAAGGTGTCTTTTTGGTGTTTGGCCTTACCATAGATCGGTTGATAATGTAACAAGCCGTGTTTATCGCTTCAGCCCAAAACCTCCTTGGAAGTTGCCGTTCGGCAAGCATTGTTCTTGTCATTTCTATGAGTGTTCGATTCCTTCTTTCAACTACACCATTTTGCTCTGGAGTTCTTGGTGATGAAAACCGATGTGAAATGCCTTCAGCCCTGTAAAGATTATAGAATTCAGTATTTTCAAATTCACCACCATGATCAGATTGAAGTTTAGAGATTTTAAACTCACCGTCTTGCTTTATCTTCATGTAGAGTGCTTGAAACTCATCAAAAGCATCATTTTTATGTGTGAGAAAGAAAATCCATGTGAACCTAGAGAAATCATCCACCAAGATATATCCATATTTTCTACCACTTAAACTAGCAGTTCTGATTGGACCAAATAAATCCATATGAATCAGCTCAAGTGGTTTAGATGACATGTTTGCAGATCTAGCCTTGAAGAATTTTCTTGTTTGTTTACCTAGGGCACATGCATCACACAATTTGTTTTCTTGTTTAAAAGATAGTTCAGGCAACCCTTTCACCATTGAATACTTTAACAGTTTATCTAAGACATTGTAGCTAGCATGCCCTAGTCTACGATGTCATAACCATGCAAGCTCAGATTTTGGTGCAGCAAGATAAAGATTTATGTGAGCAAGATCATCTAAGTCAATCATGTAAACATTGTTGACCCTTTTTCCAGAAAATTTAACCTTGTCAGATTTTGGTTCAAGGATTCTACATTCATGAGAGTCAAATAACACTTTATGACCTTTATCACACAATTGACTTATGATGAGTAAATTATATTTTAAACCTTCAACTAACATCACATTTCCAATGGAGTTGGAGATGTTCTTACCTACATTACATGTTCCAATGATTTTTCCCTTGTTGTTCCCTCCAAATGTGACATATCTTCCTTCCTTTTCCTTCAAGAGATAAAATTTTGATTTGTCTCCAGTCATGTGTCTTGAACAGCCACTATCAAGGTACCACCGGTTATGCATGGCTGCAAAACACTCCTGCACAATGAATTAAGTAATGGGGTTTGAAACCCAACAAAACTTGGGTCCCACCAACTTCTTCCGATTTTCAAAACATGATATCATTTCTTTTGGAATCTAAACATGCCTTGCATTCATGTTTTCTTTGCTTAGTGCAGGGATTTGGTTGTTCTTTTCAACTTTGACATTCATTTTCTATTTGGAGGCACTTTGTTGGAATTTTTGAAAGTTTGAGGAAGTTTGCTTCTTAAACCATTGAGGCCGTTGGTTGGTTTTTTGTTGAAAGTGATTGTTTTGCCATCTAGGAGATTGAAACTTATAGGGTTGGTGAACACAAGAATCACAATTTCCCCAAAAGCAGGGTGGTGTTGGTCTATATGAATGTGCAACCCAGTTATAGTGACATCTGGAAGGCTGAGCAGGTAATGGCCAATGAAGTGTTGACTTGTGCTGCTGGGAAGGTTGACTTTTCTTAGACTTTTGGACAATCTTTTTGGGAATTTCAGTGGCTGCCTCTTCAATCTTTTCTTCCTCTTTCTCCTTTTGTTTTTACTGATTTTGTGTGGGTGTTGTGTTTGAGGTAGATGCATCAAAAGAGGAAACAAATGTGACAGTTTTTAACCCAATTGGCCTTTTGTTTGTAGGTTCAAAACCCAGCCCTTCCTTGTTGAAGTTCATTCTGGTACCTAGCAATGCATCTAGATTTTGTCTTCCATCTACAAACTTTTCCAATGATTGTTATTTATCTTTCAACTCTTTTTGTAGATTTTCAATGTTTTGAAGAAGTTGAGTGTTAACTTGTTTGATAGCTTCATACTTCTCATTGCTCAATTTGCTGTCCTTTTCATAGCTTTGCATTTTTAGCCTCATGCTATCAATCTCATTTCTTAAGTCTTCATTTTCAGTTTCCAAGTCAACCATTTCTTTTCTTCCCTCTTCCAAATCCTCAATCATTTTCTTAAGATCTTCAATTTCAGTTTCAAGTGAAGCAGTCTTATCATTCATATCATGATCATGCACAAGCAAGTTAATTTTCTTTTTCAATGATTTATTCTCCTTCTTGTACATGTCAAATTTTTCCATGAGCTGTATATATGCTTCCTCCCAATCATCAATTGTGTAATTTTAAAATGGAGAGTTTACCTCAGTTTCTTCGTCACTTCTGGCCATGAGACAAAGATCTTCTTTTTCCTTGTCCGAGGAGCTATTTCCACCATCACTTTCTTCCTCATCACTCCATGTGGAGACACCATGGCCTTGTTCTTCTTCTTGCCCTACCATTTGTCAGCTTTTCTGAATTTTTCAGGACATTAAGTCTTGAAATGCCCTGGTTTGTTGCAAGAATAACAAATGATCTTGTCAGCTTTCTTAAAGTTTTCAGAATTAGATTTGAAACCTTTTCTTACCTGTGACCTTCCTCTCATGAAGCTCTTACCTTCCTTTCTCAGAAATTTTCTGAACTTACGTGTGAGCATGGCTACATCATCCTCATCTCGCTCACTTGCAGAAGCCTCACCTTCATCAGAAGTGCTTTGGCCTCTAGGTCCTGCTTTAAGAGCTAGAGACTTTTTCTTAGGCACTTCAGCCTCTTTGTTCTTAAGGTTAATCTCATAGGTCATCAATGACCCAATGAGTTCATCTACCTTAGTAGTTGCAAGATCTCTCGATTCTTCAACCACGGTAGCCTTCGTGTGCCATACGAGAGTCAGTGATCTGAGAATCTTCCTCACAATTTCCTATTCTAAATTTTTCTTTCCCAAATCTTTTAGACTATTAGTGAGCACAATTAAGCGATCATACATGTCTTGAATTGACTCATCAGGCCTCATCCTGAACATTTCATATTCAGAAACTAAAATGTTGGCTTTTGTTTCTCGTACCTGAGAGGTTCCTTCGTAAATTACCTCTAACTTGTCCCACATTTGTTTTGAAGTTGCGCAGGTAGCCACTCTTGAGAATTCTACTGGATGGAGTAAGCATTGCATGATGTGTTTTGCACTCTAGTTGATAGTAGATTTTCTTATTTGTTCTTTGGTCCACAAGTCCTCATCATCCATAAGCTCATACGGACCTTTGCTGATCACTCGCCAAAGTTCGTAGTCTTGGGCACGAATGAACACCTGCATGCGATGTTTCCAATAAGGATAATTAGTTTCAGTGAAATAAGGAGGCCTATTCACAGAATGTCCTTCAGGTAAAAATCCCTTGGACGCTAATCCACCATTTCCCTCAACGTCGTTGGACCCCATAATGAGAGATTAGGCTCTGATACCACTTGTTGAGTAGTGGATGACGGATCTAGGGGGGAGGGGTGAATAGATCTGTCTCTCTTTTCGTAGAACACCCCTCTTAAAAGCTAGATAAAGAGAATCGCAGCGGAATATAACTAGCTTAACGAAGGACACAACGATTTGCTTAGCAAGATGAACAAGCAACATAGAAATTAAACCTAAGCATGCATCTAACACAAAGCAATTGTACAATCAAACCACAACACACGAGATTTTAAGGTGGTTCGGACTGAATCCCCAGTCCTACGTCCACCCCTCACCAAATACGGTGAGGATTCACTAGTGTAGTGCACCAAACCGCAGATCGGAAAGACCTCTGATTGCCTTCCTACTAACCACCGATAGGGACGTCAACACCGCAGATCGAAGAACTTTCGATTGCCTTCCTACTAACCACCGGTAGGGACGAATCTCAGTTTCAATCGTTTGAACAAAATGAAAAGAGAACAAGATAAAAATGCTCAAACAAGATATGGAGATATTCTCAAAGAGAAAAGATCTTGTCTGAGATTACTAGAGATTGAATCTGATTCTTCAATCAATGTAGATCACCAACAGAGACTTCTTTCTTCTTCACAAAGCTCTCCTCTTGATTCAGCAACAATGGCTTCTTCTTCCTTGTGAGATGAACTTCCTTGGATCCCCTTGAGTGGATGAAGAAGTTTATGAATGAAGATTTGATCACCCTTGAGAACCTTGATTGCTTCTAGCTTCCTTGGAGATTGCTTGCTTCAGATCTAAGCTTGAATCACTTTGGAATGGATGAAGAACTTTTGCACGGAGTACTGTTCACGGCTATAGTACCTCTTCTTCCAACCTCCTCTTTAGCCTCTCTTGTTCTCTCTTGATGCCTTGGATTTAATTAGGGTTTCTAATCCTCTTGTGTTGGTTTTGTATCTTTTGAATGGTCCATAGACACCCCCCATACTAGATCCACAATCCATGGGAGATTGGGTGACTTTAGGATTAAACAAATCCAAGAAGAGGGGCTGCCCATGAGGTGGAAAATAAAGTCAAAAGTTGCTGCAATAGGGATCCCGATCGATCGGATGTTGGTGGCCGGTCGACCGACTAAATCCAACCAGAAGCCATTTTGGTCCGGTCGACGACCCCTATAGGACCGGTCGACCGGTTCATCTACAATTCGCCAAAACCAGAATTGTTTCTGGTTCGATCGACCGGCCAAGCAACACCGGTCGACCTGTGTTTCTCTGCTACACCCAAAACAGTTTGAAGTCTTCACCGGTCGACTGCTCCACTGAAGCCGATCGACCGGAAATTCTCTGCTATGATTTAGGCTTCACGAAATGCATCCGAAACCCATTAAACTTGTTTGCAGTCCATTCCAGTCTGTGGCATCAAACTCTTTAGACCTTTGGGCATGAAACCAAGTGTGCATGGCCCCGTGGCTATGTGAAGTGTCGACTCTTGCTTGTAGAAGGGATTTTCATCTTGAATTGGGCGCGATCCTTGGGCTTTCACTTTTTCCATCTCCACTCCATTCTTTGGTTTATCTGTCATGAAAAATCATCAAATATTTCAGTCATATGAGAGTGGGAAACATTAATGACTTATAGTGTTTAGCCATTATCAAAACCAAGCCATTATCAAAACCATGAATGTCAAATGACTCAAATGACCACAGGGGCACAACATAACCATTTTCAAGCACTGGCCCAGGAACGTGAGGACCACCCTAGGTCCAAGCCGAAGAGAGGGCTGGCCCCAAATCTAACCAAATTCAAACAGATGTGGGTGCCCAAGCGGCGGGCCCCAGCCCCAATTCAACATGAGCCTGTCAGGACCGACAGGCGCAAGAAGGAAGAAAAGGAGGAGAAAGAAGAGAAGACTGAGGCGCCAGTCTAGGCGTCTCGAAGACCAGCCTTCCGCGCCCCTGGCTGACAGGAAAATTTTTACTCACATGAGGGAAGGTACAACAAGCTGTACGAAAGAAGGCGCTTCGCCTACAGTTGGACACACTACAATTTCATGTATAAAAAATATCGGGTGTTCTTTTGATTCGGGATCATCTGTCCCACCGGACGTGCCAACTTGTTAACCGCACTCAATGGTCGTATTGTATCATTTTATCTTTTATCATGTTTATCAAGTGCGAGGGCATGCCAGTCACCTAGGTGATAATGTGTTCAGGTTTTGAGACAGGAATTGTCTGAAGCCTACGGTGCGCTCCGTCTGACTAACTAGACGATTGTGGATATCGGGTCGGGAATGGAGACCCGCCGCGCCCTAAAGGTCACGTCATTAATTACATCCCCTCGGAGAGGAGAAAATCTTTGATTAATTGCCAAGAATTGGGGCCTCATGGCCTATACATCAATTGAATGAAAAAAAAATATTGGAAATCATTAAAATCCCCTACACTAGGGTGCAAGAGAGCATTAAAATCATATCGATCATATATAGACCATTTCATATTCGGACGGATGTCCGGGTTGAAAACATCATGAATATCGATCGGCATCATCGGGACGGATGTATGCCGGGACACGGCAAGTTTAATTTTTGAAGAAGGAAGCTGTAAGGCCAAATCCATGTCAAACGGTTCAAATTCAGTGGGTTATTGACCCGGAGCAAAGTTGACCCATGGCCATAGTGGGGTGAACCCCCAAGGCCTAGGCGTGCCTGGCAGAGGCCATATTAATATTCCCTTTGCGAAGGGGCAAAGGGGAGAAACCATAGATGAATGCCATTAAATTTCTTAACGAGGGTATTTTTATGGATTTTTGGATCATTATAGTGTTTTTATATCATTTTTATCATTATTTTATTATTATAGTACCTTTATAATTTATTATTTATCATTTTTTGTGGATTTTTTGAATTTTATCAAAAAAGTCAACAAGCTTCTACCAATGCTTTCTTAGTCTTTCAGATTTTCGATCCTCTTTGTAAGCTTTTTATTAAGCCTTTCATTTATTGCTTTGGAGTCGAGAGTCATTATTTCATTGTGTTTTTTTTTAAATTACTTCATTCATGAATCTCTTTTTAGGGGCTGACATAGCTATTAAGTTCAATTTAGCTGAACCTGCATAAGGCAGGTCAGCAGACATGGAATTCAGTTTTTTGGTCTTAAATCTTTTATTCACTTCATCTTTTGTTCATGTTTGCAGCCTGACATGGAGGTTCAGTTTTCTGATCTTAAATCTTTTATTCACTTCTTCATCTTTTGTTCATGTTTGCAGCCTCACATGGAGGCTCAGTTCAACCATTAATCCCCCTTTCGAAGCGTAGGCAGGGTGCATGTGCATGCGTGCATGAAGGAATGAGCAGGGGAGGAATCTGCTACTATGGAAAATTCAGCAGACCCCGAATGGGGGTTGCTGGCCTGCCTGGCTACAAGCCACAAAGGCAGGATGCATATGAGGAAAAGAGGGTGATCATACTTAAGACCCAAGGAACTCCAGTGAGCCTACAGAATGAATAATCAAGTACATGAGAAGCTCAGTGGGATGTAAATACTCACAGAATCTTGGTCATAGGAGGTCATCATATAGAATGCACAGATTCTCCACTTTTTTGAATGGTTTTTTTTTTATGCAGGGCATTTCGGTCAACCAGTCTAGCCAGATCGGTCGACCTATCATGCCAGTGCGCATAAACTGACAAGGAACTGAGGACAGGTCGACCTGTCACAGTCTGAACAGAATTTCCAGCAACGCTTTAGCTTAGATTTTTTTTGGCTAATCCTTTCTTTTGTACATGCAATTAGATTCCTTCTCAATCTTCATTCGTGTGCCTCTCATCATGATCGCTCATTAGATCACTAGACCTCTTGGCAAGACGAATGCACATAGCATGCAAGAATTGGATTGGGTGCATATGAATTCCCCCCCCCCTTTTGGGTGAGCATATAGTATACAAGGATGATGAGTGCACAAGAGCTCATCCTAAATTCAGATGTGGATGTGCCTTTGTGCATTGAATGAGATATGCCACAGGTAAATACATGTAGGGTGCCGATGGTGAGAATATGACCCACAAGGGTGAGGGATGCATGGAGATTTCCCCAGATTCAGATGTTCTATTTTTTTTTGAAATCTAATGCTCAAGGGATTAAAAATATGTGCAGATGCAAATGCCTTTGGGGATATATATAGATATATATGCACATATGCATAAAATGATTTCATACATCCTTTTGCATAGCATGGAGGTATAGGGTCTGGAATCATGAGTTGCTGTACTCATGGACCAGGACATGCAGAAAGGGATGGATTCATTGAAGCTCATCCGAAATTCAGATGCTAATGCACATATATGCATCAAACCGTGAATGCCATGTGGAAATGCATGCAGTGCTTTGTCTCTAAATCATGCAAGCGTGCCAGTGGGGTTTCTTTTGGGCACTCATGCATGCAAGATGCAAGTGGGGAATGCTCAAATGCATTGTTTCTGAATCGTGCAAATATGCTAATGAGGTTTCTTTGGGATTCATGCATGCAATCTCGATGAGGATTTCTTCCACGCTTATAAAATCATGAGATGGCTTCTCAAATATCAGATATAATGCCAATGCAAAAAAAAATGCTCTTGTGCAAATATTTCAGTTTTGGTCTCAAGAAGCTTAATTACATGCTCATCATTCATTTTTGCTCTATTTATTCAGAGTTTAGCAGTTTTAGAAAATTGTGTTGATTATCTCTTCTTCCCTAGGTGCTCGATATGCATGAACTCACTTTGACTGAAATTTTTGTTCAGATCTGAGAAATTGGATCCCAAACCCTTTGCTTCACTTTTCACCTTATTCACCCATGCTTCAGCACACTTATGAAATTTGGATTGCCCTGGCATCTCATTATATGTTCATGCACACTGTACATTAGTCTATAAAGTTTTCTTTTGGTTTAGTTTGCAGGCCATTTATTATTATTATTTTGATGGGATGAGGGGTTGTGCATGGGGGGGTGTCGACCCCTCCTACATGGACCTTCAAAAGAAACCCCCTTCCCCATTTTGTATTTGAAGTCTATTTATGAACCGTGCCTTCTTTTGGAATTTAGTTGTAAAAAATAAACAAGGCATATGTGGATGCACCTGAATGCTTGCTTGCTATATGAATTCAGGCAAAATGAGTACCATGTATTCATCTATGATCCATTCATAAACTCAGCTCTATGTTCAGCCATGCAGATTATGTATGGGTATGCAAATACATGGGGGCCAAGTCGACTTGTCTCAAACCGGGAGTTCCTTTTTTGTTTTGTTCTGGGAAGTAGGATCCCAGATTCATTTCTTTAGCTCTATTCCTATCATCCCGGCCTTAGCGGAATTTCCGAGATTATGCTTGATCATTTAGAGTCCAAACTACATAAGTTCATTCTTGATGGATTTTTTTTGTTCAAACTTGATGAATTGGGTCCCCAGCCCTTTTTTGTAAACTTTATCTTGTTTTCTCAAGGCTTCATCATACCTCTGAAATCAGATTGGTGACTGCTTCATGATTGTTATGCATAATTTTTTACTTTGATCTGGGATATTTAAGTCTTATGTTCAGGGTTCAGCCTTCCTTGGCCTGCTCAAACTGATTTCCTATATTTTTTTGCAAACCCAGAAACTTTGTACAGATCATTGTTCTCTTCTTTTTGTGTATATCAGTCCAAACTTGATTTTAGTCCTTAAACCAGAATCTTCAGATCAGGAAGTTCCAATTTCACATGTCATGCAAATCTTGAGCTTAGTATCTCTCTCAATCAATGATTTAAAAATAGGACCAGACCGGCTGGTCAGACTGGAAAAAGCTAGAACCATAAGTCATTCCCATCCAGTTTATCAAAAAACCAAAAATTCCTCTAACTAATGCATTTCTACAAAAATTAGTGTTGAGTGGTCTAGCTTGTGGATGTATTTAGTGTAAAGCTGCCACCATAACTAATGCAGCTAGCTACCAGAGATCATAGAAGGAGACATCTAATTAACATGGGTGTAGTTCAGCCCACAGATTCAAACCTGGATCTCGCCTGAAGCACATGAACATAGATATCAATCAAATCTGCATTGATGTTAAGTTGTTGATTGGCCATTCTGCAAAATGAAAATCGGAATCAGTAAACTACAAAAAGACAAATGCAAGTAGTGCTCTCAATATAAGTTGCATGAACTTGATCATCAACCAATACAGTACTAGACATAAAATAGAATACTACTTGCTGAGATGGAAATTTTGGGTTGTCTAGTGCACCTTACCTTCGACTGCAAGATCTTAAATTTTGGATTGTCTAGTGCACCTTACCTTCGGCTGCAAGATCTTTTGGCTATAACTGAAATACTGGTTGGGATGGTTGATCCCAGCATCACATGAAGAGGCATGTATGGCTTCAAAAGTTAATGTGCATGTCAGCTGAACATGTCCATCTAATTCTTAGCACAATTCAAAGAATAAAATAAGTGAATTTAGAAACACATATTCAAAGATAAGAATGGTTCCAATACTTGATAATGCCGATTCCTAACTTTATTCATTATGTCATCCATTGAGCGACCTCCTACTCCCATTCTACCAAGGGAAGCTCTTAAATTCTCCTCACCATAAAAATCATACACATATAGAAGAGATAAGAGAAAACTTCAATAAGCTAAGATGTGAGTCCTCATTTCTAAAAGCCATTAAGTGCCTATAATTAACTGAACATGGGGATGAACTAGACATAAATAGCATGTGTATCATATTCTCTCCTCTAAGTAACAATAAGGTCATAACTCTCTAGCAGACAGTTTCAATTTAGGAATGGGGAAACTAGTATCCATGAGAAGACACCAAAAGAAAAAAAGAAAGAAAAGACATAAAAAATCCCTGAACCATTATGCACACATATGCACACATTTGTGCCTAGAGTACATGCATTTTGCAGTTAATATATCTCAACCTCACTAAGAAATGTTTGAAAATGTCATATAAAACCTTTAACATGAGCACTGTCCCACAATAAAATTGACCAACCTAAAAGTCCACACAAAGATCTATGTGGCCTTTTGAGATGAATTGTGCTATGTTGGCCACCGCAAAGAAAGCACAGTCACAATCAAATGACAAAGCGATAAATAACTTTATACAAAAAGATTCTCTACATGATGGATTCCATTCAACAAAATAATGCCAGAATAAGGAGCTAAACGAACAGAACTATATGAAAGAGAAGAATTATGTGAATGCAGCACTCCTAGGCCTCTATAGTCATCCGCGTTTTACTAGTCATAGTCATTTTTATCGCCATCGGAGTTCAGGAAGTCATCAGGGCCCGTCCCGCGGGTGGGTGTGGATGACACTATCTTGAACAATGGAGAACTCCCCGACTTTGATCCTGACAAGAGAAAGATAAATATCAGATGAACCACGTACAAGTGTCACATACGGTTGTGTTAGGGATAAATAAGAGTCGTCGAGGGATTGGCAGAAGAAGAAGGGCAACAAAAAGATGAAGAAAACAAGAAGGGCTTTCACACACAGCCCTTTGAGGGACTGGGAACGGAGGATTGGGGGTAGCCCAGAAACAACTGTTCAGCAGGTCCGATTCCCCCACCCTATTTCCCTCCTTCTAGGCACTTCACTTGCAATAACAACGGTGATTTACGGGAGGTGGACAGTGGTGGAGGGCCAATACCTAGAGGAGGGTCGAGGTCGTCGGTGGCATTGTTGCTGAGGAGGAGGCTCTGCTGGCACTCCTTCTCCCGCTTCCGCATCTCAAGGAACCAGGTGAGATTCTCGTCCTTGTCATTCAAGACCGCCCCCAGGTTCCTCCCCCTCTGCTGTTGACACTACCACTGGGGAACGGGGGATGTCGAGGCCGCACCCTTTTCCCTCCCCACAAGGCTCCAGTTCAGCATCTCTTCCACCCCCACAAACCCTCCCTCCTCGTCAGTGCCAACAATGTCCACCTCTCTCACTCAGAACGCAACCCGGAGCCGAAAAAGTGAAAAAAGGATTGGCGAAAGGTGAGGCCTTGGAGAGGCTCACCGCTTGACATCGCACAGACACCGGTCTCCGGGGATCGCCGGATCTGGACGCCGAAGATGGACGAAGGCCAGAGGATGCCCTAGCAGCATTAGGAATTTCCCCACTGGAGAATGCAGAAACTGGGTCCGGTGCTCCCACCCGGCGGCGGCGGCAATGAGATAGTTCCTGGGCACCTCTAACCAAGGAGTGTCCTTCCTGCGGTGATTCTTCCGGGTCCCTTGAAATCGGGTGCCGCCATTGGCCGAAGGCGAAGGAGGGTGGATCTGGCGCGGGTGAAGCCGCCCGAAGTAGCAGCGGCAATAGAAGCAATGGCGATAAAAAAGGGAGGGGATAGGGCGGTGTCCAGCGGACGGGTGGAGGGTTTGAAGGGTCAGAGGGGGGGTACTCTCCGTAGTTTTTTTTCTATGTTTTTGGGCCCCAAACTATGAAGGAGGCAGGCCATTAGAGACGGTGATGGAGGCCCCGTCCACAGCGGTAGAGATGAAGGCGGTGCCCTTACGATCCAGAGAGAATAGAGGGGAAGGGGAAGGGGAAGGGGTAGGGGAGGAAGAGAAAGAGGGAGAGGATGGGTGAAATTCGGGAGAAATCGAGTGTTAAATGACAAACAAATGAAAAATATCGGGCGGCAGCTTTCCCGCCCTCGGAGTGAGTTCAATTCCTACGTTTTTAATTTTTAATTATTTGAAGTGACTTATTACTACGCTTTGTTAAAAGTGAAAGAATATCTATGACCTATTCTCACATTCACTCACAAAGCGTAGGAATAGGTAAGCTTCTCCTACGTTTCTCAATGAACCATCGGAATAAGATGACCATATAGCTACGCTATAATGAAACGTAGGAGGTTTACCTACATAGTTTTAAAAACGTCGGACTATGTCGTATATAGCTACGGTTTTTGAAAGCATAGGTAAAATTCGTGGCTATAGGCCAATTTTCTTGTAGTGCTTGCTATACGAATTCAGGCAAAATGAGTACCATGTATTCATCTATGATCCATTCATAAACTCAGCCCTATGTTCAGCCATATAGATTATATATGGGAATGCAAATGCATGGGGGTCAAGTCGACCTGGGTTTAGCCCAATTCGACTTGTCTCAAACCAGGAGTTCCTTTTTTGTTTTATGCTGGGAAGTAGGATCCCAGATTCATTTCTTTAGCTCTATTCCAATCATCCCAGCCTTAGAAGAATTCCCAAGATTATGCTTGATCATTTGGAGTCCAAACTACATAAGTTCATTCTTGATGGATTTTTTTGTTCTAACTTGATGAATTGGGTCCCCAGCCCTTTTCTATACACTTTATCTTGTTTTCTCAAGGAATCATCATACCTCTGAACTCAGATTGGTGACTGCTTACAGAATTTCCAGCTTTGATCTGGGAGATTTAAGTCTTATGTTCAGGGTTCAGCCTTCCTTGGCCTGCTCAAACTGATTTCGTATATTTTTTTCCAAACCCAGAAACTTTGTACCGATCATTGTTCTCTTCTTTTTGTGTATATCAATCCAAACTGGATTTTAGTCCTTAAACCAGAATCTTCAAATCAAGAAGTTCCAATTTCATGCCCATTGTTCACTTTTTTTTGTTTTGCTTATTCTATCTTTAGCAACTTTAGAGTTGTGGTTGGTCATTGCCTTTTCTTTTTGAATGTTAAGTCACAACAGGCACTTCGTTCTGGTCAACATGCCCACTCAATTCTTCTCTATTCAGATAATTGGGTCTTTGTTCTCTAATTCAGTCCATTAATCTTTCAAATTACCCGACGAAAATTCAGTAGCACCTCCCCTAGACTCGGAGCGTCGGGGGATGCAAATAGGGGCGCACCAAACGGAAAAACTCTGAGATCGGCCCCAAAACAAAAGGATGTGCGCTAAGGTGACAACCCCCGGAGTGTGCGCGAAGGTGGCAACACCCGAAAACCAGGTTTGGGTGCAGATATCCCGAGGGCTAGCCTACAAGGACCCCGACAACCCACCAGTTGCCATGAACGCGTCGAAACCCACTTTGGGCGCAGAGGTCCCGAGGGCTAGCCTACAAGGGACCCCGACAACCCACGGGTCATCGCGAACTTGTCGTCGAGACGTGGCCTTGAAATATTGCCGTATGAGGGCTTTAGTGTTCACTTCCTCAAGAGGATAGCCCGGAGACAACGCTAGAAGCAAGCAAGCTCCGGGATCCATGAGTGATCAAAAAAAATACACGGAACGGGAAAACCGCACGGCAGTTCATCTACCTACCGAGGGGTTAGAATCAGATGAAGTAGAGGGCGCTATATATATAGGTATCAGGCCTATCTATGCACATATTGGTGGAGTGGGTAGAATAGGAGGCATCACAAGAGGCGCATGAACACCACTTATATATATATCTCTACTGTCTAAACAGATGACGAGTTCATAAGTAGAGTCAGGGACGGACAGAACACAATAGGGACATATGAAAAGCACGACAAATATATGTGTAAGACTCGTATGCATCCACAATGGAGAAATGGGCGCTTTGCCCATACAGAGAAATCAGAGGCTAAAGCCCCCTAAATTTCATTCTTTCTCACACGAGAATAGGCTACATCAAGGAGATTACATGCCAAGCCAGAAAGAAGAGGTGAAAGGGAGAAAGATAGAAGACACCCACCCCTACAATTGTCCCTCCTGACCTCTCTCTTCTCTCTTTTTTTTTTGCGAATGTAGCTCTCAGGGAAATTTGAAGCGGGCTTCTTTTCTTCAGAGTCCAAGGATTGACCAAGAAGAAATCAAGCTTCGCATGGGTGCTCCTTTTATAGGGGCCGATAGCCCTATTTTGGAGGGATGTTCTCCGGACGTTTCTTTTTCTTGCTGGTTCCTTATTTTTCGCTACCACCACCACTGCCCTCCATGCTGCATGCTACGTTGTCGTTTGGATGGCGATGCTGCTACTGCTGGTGACGTTCCTGGTGCTGCGCTGTCGGTCCCGACGTGCTGCTGCTGCCGACGTCTCTGTTGTTGCTGTGTCGCGGTCGACGTGGCTTTGTAGAGGAGACCGACGGAGGGAGAGCAGGGCATGGCAGACGGGGGAGTGGGTGGAAAGGGCGCTAGCGGGCAATCAATGCTCTCATGGAGGAGGCTGTTTGAAGACGTGCTGTCGCCACCTGGAGAGGAGAAGAAGATGAACAGTGAGGAGAAATCACAATGAGGGACACAGACACGCGGCTACAGTGCCGTGATTTTCCTCCTATTTTCCTTTTTTTTTTAGAAATCCCTTCTTTTCTTCTTACCCCCTCATGCTTGTATTGGTGCATATATCCCCCCTGCGCCATTTTCCTTGGCATTTGGCTAAGCCCAATTGAGAGCGGCCAAGTCCAATTGGCCCATGGGTAGCATTTTCTTCCTTTCCTTTTTTAATTGGGCCGTTGTATGCTTGGGCCATCCCATCTTTTCTTCTTCTATTCTAATTTTTGTATTGGGCTCGGCCCATTTCATCTTTCTTCTTTCTTTTTTTTTATTTTTTTTTAGTGCCAACAAATGCCCCCCACTTGCAGGTGTCGCGAACGAGGGACGCAGGAGCGGGACCAGCGGGTGCAGCTTCTTTCCCTGTGAGAGTCTTCGGCTTCGCGAGGGCGTTCTCGATTGCGAACTGTATCAACTAGTCCTGACCGGGAGTCAGGCACCAATCAAGATGATATTCGTCGATATTGGGTCTATATTGACGCACGGGATTCGGGTTTCTCCGACTTGGACGAAAGGTTTAGGTCAGATCGCTCGGCTGAGACCCCAGAAAGGCCTTAGGCACCGAGTTAAGTGGTTCGTCGATGCTGGGATTGCACTAATGTAAAGATTTTGGGCTTCTCTGACTTAGATGAAAGGTCTAGGTCGGATCGCTCGGCTGAGACCCTGGGAAGGCCTTTAGGCACTGAGTTAAGGTGGTTCATCGATGTTGGGATTGCACCGACGCAAGGAATTTCATGTTTCTCTAATTTAGGCGAAAGGTCTAGGTCGGATCGCTTGGCTGAGACACCTGAAAGGCCTTAGGCACCGAGTTAAAGGTGGTTCATCGATGCTGGGATTGCACCGACGGAGGGAATTTGGGGTTTCTCCTGACTTAGATGAAAGGTCTAGGTTGGATCGCTCGGCTGAGACCCCGGAAAGGCCTTAGGCACTCAGTTAAATGATGGTTCATCGATGCTGGGATTACACCGACGCAAGGAATTTTGAGTTTCTCCGACTCAGACAAAAGGTCTAGGTCAGATCGCTTGACTGAGACCTCGGAAAGGTCTTAGGCGCCGAGTTAAGTGGTTCATCGATGCTGGGATTGCATCGACGCAAGGAATTCAGGTTTCTCCGACTTAGACGAAAGGTCCAGGTCGGATCGCTCGGCTAAGACCTCGGAAAGGCCTTAGGCACCGAGTTAAATGGCGGTTCATTGATAAGTGCTATATTTTATATCATAACTTGCATCACAGTCATCATCTTTGTGCATTAAATGAATAAAGTTGTGCTACATGAGCAATTAATTTCATTCTCACCATTATTTGAGTCTGCATGCATTTTATCATCTTTTTGAGCCTAAATGATCATGTGAGAAATATTTGCATAATCATTTGAAAGTCATTTTTGGTTGAAATATATTGATATTTTGAACTTTCTAAAATTTCAAGAAATAGCGACTGACTGAACGGGTGCCAATTTATTTTGCTAGAAAAAGAAAAAAAGAAATGAAGAATCCGCGACTGAGTGAAGAGGCACAGTTTCATTTATGCAAATAGAAAAAAAGGAAAAAGTTGGAGAATATAAAAGAATGTACGACCACTCACAAAGGCGCCATTTCTTGGGGAAAATAATGAGCGACCGTTTACGCGGGCGCTATATCCTGATGTACGGAAAAGTCAGAAAGATGGAAAAATATTAAAATAAGGTGAAAAAGATTCTGCACCCGAGTGGAGAGTCGTTCATTGAAGATTAAACACCCACTGACCAGTCACCATTTCAAGTTGAACCAGAAACGGAACCGCACCGCTCTGATCGAAGTTATCTTTCCATATTTGAGCTTATCTCCTCTTATTTGAGGAAAGGAGGACTCTTATTATGACAAGAGATCTAGTTTGATCAAGCCTTGATTCTGGGAAGATGGAGTTTGATGGGATTCAAAAACCCACGATCGTGGAGTATATAAGTAGCCCGAAGGCCACCATGGGAAGGAGTTAACCTCTTAACCTTTTTAGCCTTTCTTCTAGCCTAGTTTTCATGCACTTCTAGTCATCTTTTTAAATTACTTTCTTTTACACAAGTTCTTCATTTTTAAGTTCTCTAAATTTTCTTATTCTTCCTCTTCTTCTAATTCTTTCTCGTTTTTAACTTATTCTCAATTTTTAAAAGTCATGTTCTACGATTTTACTGTTCATCTAGTTTTTACATAACTATTCTTCCTCCGTTTTCTTCCCCTTCTGATCTTCTTTCCCTCTTGCTTTCTTCACATATGTTGTTTTTTTAAGGTGTTCTTCAACTTTTTCTTCTACCTCGTCCTCCAATTCTTCCTCATTTCCAATTTATAATCTGTTTTCAAAAGTTCAGCTTTTCAGGCTTTACTATTCATCCGCACAACCACCTCCTGTTCTTCCTTATTTTTCACCCCCTTCCTCTCATCTTCTGCCTTTGAGTTCTTTAGCAATCTTCTTTGTCTTCCTTAGATCTACAACTTTTTCTTCTTCCACGTCTTCCAATTCTCTTTGGTTTTAAAGTTATTTACTTTCTAATCACCTTTTATTTTTAATACATTTTTACTATTTTTTCAAACTTCCACCGCCCCCTCTCTCTTCTTCTATTTATCACCTCTTTCTCTCTTCCATATTTCTTCACACATCCCCTTGGCGGATCTTCTTCCTTTGGTCCTCTCGGCGGGGTCTACTTCAACGGCGAGGTGAAATTCTAAAGCTCGACATGGCAAGGAGACGGCAGCGTTCTTCATCCAAATTTCTCGGCTCTTATTTCTCCATTTTCTCTTTTATTTGCAAGTTGTAATTTTTATTTTCATAAATTTGTACTTGTCACCTTTCATAGTAATAAAATTCTGATTTTGTGCAATTGTGTTCTTCTTAGTTTTCTCCCTCTCTTTCCAATTTCTCTCCTTAACCCTCTCATATTCTTTAATTAGTTTCCATGTAATTTATTTTTATTAGGTTAATCTCACTCAAAACTTTAGATTTTTCAAATATAAGAATTCTCCACCATGCTATATAGAAAATATTTCTTCTCCGTGGGATCGACCCGTATTCACCACTTTGTTTGAATATCATATATTTTTAAGTTAGTGAGTATGGTTAATTTTTAAATTGTGGCACGGCTTTGCAAAGATGGATTTGTAGCTATCAATTTTTGGCGCCGTTGTCGGGGAGGAAATAATTTTCAATGGGTTGAAAAGTCTTGTGTTTGATTTGTATATAGTTTTCTAATTTTTCTATTTTTATTTTTACAAGAAAAATAAAAAAAATCAAAAAATCCACAAAAATTCGGTCCTTAAAATCCTAGGAAATAAACTGTCATAGAAAGCGTTGTTGAAAGCCTGAAACTATAGCAGAAAGTTAAAATTCAAAATTTTTTAAAAATTCAAATGTCGCTAAAGGTCAGTAAACGTAGGAAAAAGGCCTTGTTCTGAAAAACTCTGAAAAATTCTAAAAATTCTGAAAAAATCTTTAAAAATCTAAAAAAAATAAAAAAAATCAGAAAACACCGAAAACATAATTCTAGACTTTATTTTTGAGTAGTTTTACATATTATTTATTATTTTTAGTTGATAGTTATCTTTTCTCCATATTTCTTTCTTTTGAAAAATAAAAAAACCAAAAAAAATTCTCTAAAAAAAATTAGAAAATAGAAAAATGGAAAAAAAATCTCATCATGTTATCATGCCTTCATCTTAGTTGCATTAGTTTCATGCATTGTGAATTTTAGTTGATTTCCTATTTACTTGCATCATCATTTGAAAAAAAAAAGAAAAAAAATCTTTCTCTTCTCTTGTACTCCCCTCTCAAGAGTAAGTTAGGTTCCTTACACCCTTTTTGGAATTGGAAAGACCCTCTACTGAGTATTCCGTCTCTTTGGATTGGAATTTTCTTTTCCAAGACCTCCATAAGTCCCCGCACCCGTGGATTCCCTCACGGACACCAGGCATGTTGTACCACGAAGTACCTTGAAGTTAGATTACCCTTGAAAGGTCACACAAAAATAAAAAAAAAGAGTCTTAGAATTTATTACTATTTTGAAAAAGCGGTGTCTAAGGCTAGAGGTTAAAAGGTAAACGCCTAATCGGGCTTGTGGTTATTTAATTAGGACCCTACGAAAGTAGGGGGAGCCTCCCACAACCCCACCTCTTACCTGGTCAGTTGACCAATTTAGTAGTGAGTACCAATTCTTCTTTTAAAAAAAATAAAAGAAAATAAAATATCATCATTTTGCATTCATATAGTAGTTGATTGCATTTGCATTTAGTGATTAGTTCATTGCATTGTTTTTCAAACTCAAAATAAAAAAAGTGAATTTAAAAAATGGGTGAGAAAATTTCAATCTTTGAGTGGGCTAATAAATTCGATGAGGTGGACTTGTTGGCCCATGTTTCTTAATCTATTCTTTGGGCTATGAATTTAAATTCATTCATTCCACCTTATTATCATGATCATAATGACATGTGGGTCAAGCCGGCCCATTATGTTAATAATAGTCACAGTCAATCTCCACCTTTCACCCAACCTGGTCCGGCCCATTATGTTTCCAATGGTCCAATTCAACCTTTACCATTCACCCACAATGGCCCGGCCCATTACAGCAGTCCATACTCTTGGTCGGCCTGCAATGAAAGCCCATCACTCATGATGGCCCAGCTTCATCCCTTTAATCAAGATCATTTCAAATCCACTCAATTCCTTCATGGGCCCTACAATTCATTTTGCCCCCAAGACCAAGTCTAGATTACTCACAGTCCCTCCATACCTTCTTATGATTCATATGGGAGAGGTAAACATAATACTTCTTGGGCATCTTATCAAAATTCCATGCAAAGTCCTTCAAATTAACACTTTTCAGATTGGGCTTCGTACTCAAATGATCCTTACAACCAAGCCCAATATAAAGGACAACCAATCTACTTCCCATCACCTCAGTACCAGACTGATTTCTATTCTAATTACCTATCACAGTCTGAGTGCGACCCAACCTGTCCAGCTCCTCTACAGTCTGATTTCGAGGATAGGTTTAGTTAAATGACTCAACTTATCTTGGCCAGTCAGTAATCCATTAGGGCCACTTTGATAACGGCTTAGGTTAGGGGCGGGTGGCTTACCCGGGTTAACCCACCCCACCCATAACCCTAACTCGGGTTGATTAACTCATTCCACCTATTTCCTAGGAATGAGTTAATCCACTTTAACCCTATCCGACCTGGGTTAAGAAAAAAATTATCAAACAAGGAATAACCCATCCGACCCTAGTTAACCCACCCTAATCAACTTTAACCCGTTACCAAAGTGGCCCTTAAAGCTCAGAGCCAAATTATCCAAGTCCATCTTGACCAACTTGATAGAAAGCTCGAAATGGACCAACATGCTAGCCTCCCCACTGAATACTTTAAAAATCCATTTCCTAATTATGACTATAATATCAGTCTGAACGATCAATCCATAAATATGGGGCAACCATATCAGGAGAATTGGGAGGAAGCTAGTGAAGCTCAAGTTGTGATGGCCAAGCATGATCATGAAGAAAATAATGAGGAGTCTTAGTTGGGAGGAGAAGAAGAAAAAAATGAATCTCAAATCTATAATCAAATGGCTCTTCCTGAATTTGATAGAACTTTCTTTGAAGAAGTGGAGGAAGAAGAAAATGTGACTATAGGGAAGGATTTGAGTGAAGTTATGAAACATTTGACTTGGGTAGATGAAGAGGTGGGTAATTCTCATGACCTTCCTCTCGATTGGGCATCTCTAAATCAAGGGGAGGATATTGATTTGCTATCTATTCCTGACATCGGCAACTCTCACTTTATGTTGGACACGTTTATGTTGGCCGATTTGTCTGATTCCACTGAACCTTCCAAGCTTCATGGTGTTGAGGAGTATGCATCTTTCACTGTTGATTCTCCTAAGCTCCTCAACACTGATATTTTGCTTGAAACTCCTCTCGCTTTGATCTCTTCTCACCTCACTAATGTTTATGAAATCTTTAAAAGTGAGGAAGAACATGACATTTTGCTTGATAATAAGGTCTGCATTAATGTTTTCAACACTTATAATGACCTTAAGTTTAAAGAGGAATATTTTATAATTGATGATATGATAATTCCTCTTCCATTTTCTGACCAGGGCGGTCCGTTTGGCCTACTTGATTCATCATGGTATGCTATAAAGGTCAAACAAAAAATACCGAATGTTGATTTTTACTTGACGCCCACGGAAGAAGAATTGTTAGCATACGTGTTGCATGAAAAAATCAATTATGCTAACAATCAACTTATCTTTTGGCCACATGTGCTTTTTCCTGATCTTCTCTTTGCAAGGTATAAATGGTGGAACTTGAAAGAAGATGAGATCACGCGGTGGCTCATTCTTAACTCAACTCTATGGTTATGAAGCTTGCACCTTTTATCCATGCGTCTGGCTGAAGATAGAAAACTTAACGCTTCTAGGAGGCAACCCAAGGTTTTTGTTATTTGATTTTGTTTGAGTATATTTTCAGTAGTAAGGTAAAGTGAAGAAGGAGCCGTCATAATGGCACAATTTGCCCCACTCACCAGGTTGTATCCTTCCATCTCAACTATATTCTTTGTTACATTGTTCTATTATTTTCAATTCTATATGCCATTGAGGACAATGTCATTTAAGTTGGGGGGGGAGAGAAAAAAAATTCCTAAATTTTCATACATATCCTGATATCTTGCATTAATCATATTGCTTTACATAAAAATGAATAGATGAAATCCCCAAAATGAGTTTTATTGATTTATGCTTGAATTAAAAGTAATTCTGAAATAGGAAAGACTAGGGAGAAGGATGATGAAAATTTTATTCAATTTAGCTATGGAAAAATTATATAAGAATCTTTTTAAAGTTCATGTGCACTTTAGAAAAGAAAATTCACTTTGCACACTAATGAAACAAGCGGGACAAGCCCTCTGTTATTTTGGATATTGTGTCTGATGCTTTGCACTTCTCAAGAAAGAGATCTTTTTACAAAGCTTTCTGCCAAATTATCTATTAAATTAGTGCAAATAGCACATTGAAAAAAAAGAGAAAAGAACACTATGAAAAATACCACTAGTCTAAGTAACCGGGCCTACTTCACTTAAGACGTGTTGAGGTTCACGTAAAAATGAAAAAGGGAACCTTGATCTGTGTAACTGGGCCTGCTTCTCCTAAGGTAAGAATCGAGGTTCGTGTTAGATAGTGAAGGGTAGTGCAGCATCATGTGTGTAGAAAGATCCCAAAAAGAGGATAAATTAATAAGGCAGAAAGCTAGTATGATTAATGCTTTGAATTAGGAGGTGCAGTGTTGAAAGACACATGTTCAGAATTACAAATGGGGGATGCAATTGTCTACGCTGTGGATTTGGTAGTTACACATGCACAAGTGCTATTGAACTTTAAGTTGTATTCTTGATCATGTTCCTAAATTTCCTACATAAGGTTAGTGTGCATTAATGATTCCGAATTCCTAATCTTTGGTTAATTCTATGAAGAGAAAGCTGGATATAAAAGTATGAATTTTGTAAACTAGTCCTAAATTTTAATTTATTTGTATTGCTAAGGGACTAGCAATGAGTAAGTTGGGGGGTGTGATAAGTACTATATTTTATATCATAACTTGCATCACATTCATCATCTTTGTGCATTAAATGAATAAAGTTGTGCTACATGAGCAGTTAATTTCATTCTCACCATTATTTGAGTCTGCATGCATTTTGTCATCTTTTTGAGCCTAAATGATCATGTAAGAAATATTCAAGAAATTACACAATCATTTGAAAGTCATTTTTGATTGAAATATATTAATATTTTAAATTTTCTGAATTTTCAGGAAATAGCGCCTGACTGAACGGGCATAAATTTATTTTGGTGGAAAAAGAAAAAAAGAAATGAAGAATTCGTGACTGAGTGAAGAGGCGTTGTTTCATTTATGAAAATAGAAAAAAAGGAAAAAGTTGGAGAATATAAAAGAATGTGTGACCACTCACAAAGGTGCCATTTCTTGGGGAAAATAATGAGCGACCGTTTACGCGGGCGCTAAATCCTGATGTACGGAAAAGTCAGAAAGATGGAAAAATATTAAAATAAGGCAAAAAAGAATCTACGCCCGAGTGGAGAGTCATTCATTTAAGATTAAATGCCCACTGATCGGTCGCCATTTCAAGTTGAACCAGAAACAGAACCGCATCACTCTGATCGAAGTTATCCTTCCATATTTGAGCTTATCTCCTCTTGTTTGAGGAAAGGAGGACTCTTATTATGGCAAGAGATCTAGTTTGATCAAGCCTTGATTCTGGGAAGATGGAGTTTGATGGGATTCAAAAACCCACGATCGTGGAGTATATAAGTAGCCCGAAGGCCACCATGGGAAGGAGTTAACCGCTTAGCCTTTTTAGCCTTTCTTCTAGCCTAGTTTTCATGCTGTTCTAGTCATCTTTTTAAATTACTTTCTTTTAAAAAAGTTATTCATTTTTAAGTTCTCTAAATTTTTTTCTTCTTCCTCTTCTTCTAATTCTTTCCCGTTTTTAACTTATTCTCAGTTTTTCAAAGCCTTGTTCTGCGATTTTACTGTTCATCCAGTTTTTACATAACTATTCTTCATGTGTTTTCTTCCCCTTCTGATCTTCTTTCCCCCTTGCATTTTTCACAGAAGTTGTTTGTTTTTAGGTGTTCGTCAACTTCTTCTTCTACTTCTTCCTCCAATTCTTCCTTGTTTTCAAGTTATAATCTGTTTTCAAAAGTTTAGTTTTTTAGGCTTTACTGTTCATCCGCGCAACCACCTCCTATTCTTCCTCATTTTTCACCCCCTTCCTCTCATCTTCTATCTTTGAGTTCTTCAGTAATCTTCTTCGCCTTCCTTAGATCTACAACTTTATCTTCTTCCACTTCTTCCAATTCGATCTCTTTGTTTTTACAGTTATTTGCTTTCTAATCACCCTCTGTTTTCAATACGTTTTAACTGTTTCTCCAAACTTCCACTGCCCCCTCTCTCTTCTTCTATCTATCGCCTCTTTCTCTCTTCCATATTTCTTCACACATCTCCTTGGCGGATCCTCTTCATTTGGTCCTCTCGGCGGCATCTACTTCCACGGCGGGGTGAAATTCCAAGGCTCGGCACGACAAGGAGACGGCGGCGTTCTTCATCCAAATTTCTCAGCTCTTATTTCTCCCTTCTCTCTTTTATTTGCAAGTTGTAATTTTTATTTTCATAGATTTGTACTTGTCACCTTTCATAGCAATAAAATTTAGATTTTATGTAAATATGTTCTTCTTAGTTTTCTCCCTCTCCGGATCTATTTCCAATTTCTCTCCTTAACCCTCTCATATTCTTTAATTAGTTTCCATGCAATTTATTTTCATTACGTTAATCTCACTCAAAACTTCAGATTTTTCAAATATAAGAATTCTCCTCCATGCTATATTGAAAATATTTCTTCTCCGTGGGATCGACCCGTATTCACCACTTTACTTGAATTTCATATATTTTTAAGTGAGTGAGTTCAGTTAATTTTTAAATTGTGGCATGGCTTTTCAACGACTGGTTTGTGGCTATCATTCATCAATCCTGGGATTGCACCGACACAAGGAATTTTGGGTTTCTTCGTCTTAGACGAAAGGTCTAGGTCAGATCGCTCGACTGAGACCCCGGAAAGACCTTAGGCGCCTAGTTAATCAGTTCATCGATGCTGGGATTGCACTGACGTGAGAAATTCATGTTTCTCCGACTTAGACGAAAGGTCCAAGTCTAATCGCTCGGCTGAGACCCCGGAAAGGCCTTAGGCACCGAGTTAAATGGCAGTTCATTGATACTGGGATTGCACCGACGCAAGGAATTTTGAGTTTCTCCGACTTAGACGAAAGGTCCAGTCGGATCGCTCGGTTGAGACCCCGGAACGGCCTTAGGCACTGAGTTAAATGACGGTTCATCGATGCTGGGGTTGCACCGACATAAGGAATTTTGAGTTTCTCTGACTCAGACGAAAGGTCTAGGTCAGATCACTCGACTGAGACCCCGAAAAGGCCTTAGGCGCCGAGTTAGATGGTTGATTGATACTGGGATTGCCCCGATGCAAGGAATTTAGGTTTCTCCGACTTAGACGAAAGGTCCAGGTCGGATCGTTCGGCTGAGACCCCAGAAAGTCATTAGGCACCGAGTTAAATTTTATGGTGGTTTATGTGAAGAGTTCCAAGATGCAATCTTGTTCATTTCGGGTATTGGTTTCAATTGATCCCAGAGCTGAGGGAGCGGTGCATGGTATAGCTTCAGTTGTTTCCCATTGAGGGGTGGAAATTGAACCTCCCCCCGGTGGTTGACGATGACGTAAGTGCCACCTTCATATACTTTCTGGACCACGTACGGTCCAATCCAATTTTCATTCAGCTTGCCTTTGAGATTGGCCGCCATGACTTCTCTTCGCTTGACCATGACTAGGTCTCCTTTCTTGAATTCTCGCTCTTTGACGAGTTTGTCAAAGGTGCGGGCCATGCGGGCCTAAT
Source organism: Amorphophallus konjac (assembly GCA_022559845.1). NCBI lineage: Eukaryota > Viridiplantae > Streptophyta > Magnoliopsida > Alismatales > Araceae > Amorphophallus > Amorphophallus konjac. The sequence continues at coordinate 46,340,219 of CM040124.1, read as the reverse complement.
ACATCTGTATATTCTGCTGGGCTTTGAACCACTGGCCTTCCAGGTCAGAGAGCTCCTCCAGTCTTCTTTCTATATTGGTTCAGCCATCTTTGACCAATTCATGCTGGATCACAACCCGCAATGAGGGTATCTCCAGCTCTATCGGGATGACTACTTCCGACTTGTACACTAGTGAGAAGAGTGAGCAACCTATAGGGGTCTTGTACATGGTACGGTACACCCACAGTGCTTCATACATCCTGTCTTCTCAATCCTTCTTGCTAGAACTGACCGTCTTGGCAAGGAGTGTGCATAGTGTTTTCTTGAAGGCTTCCGCTAACCCATTTGCTTATGGGTTGTAGGGGGTCGACGTCCTCCAACCAACCTTGAATTTATCAGCCAATCTGTAGACCTTTTGGTTCTGGAAGTGGCTTCCGTTGTCAGAGACAATTCGATCGGGCACGCTGAATCAGAATATGATGTTTCGACGGACAAATATGACTACGATCTCTCCCGTCACTTCTCTTAGAGCCACAGCCTCTGCCCAGCGGGACACGTAATCTGTCGCCGCTAGAATGTATTTGCATCTCAACGAAGATGTGGGCAATGGGCCCATGACATCGGTGCCCCATTAAGCAAAAGGCCAGCTGGGCGCCGTTGGGTGACAATGAGTTAGAGGTCTTCTTGGGATCGTAGCATGCTGCTGGCATTTATGACATGACTTGGCAAACTTGTAACAGTCATCAAACATAGTTGGCCAGTAATATCCCCGATTCTTGATTTCAATCTTCATTTTGGCCCAGCCTGGTGAGCACCGGCTGATCCGACATGAACTTCCTTCATGACCGTCCAAGCCTCCTCCATGGATATACATCGAAGGAGGACCTTTCTTCTGGCATCTGCCATAGTTCGGAATAGGGTTCCGTTTTTGACTTCATAAGAGTCTTTCATTCTGATCAGTATAATCCTTTCTTCCCTCTGCTTGGGCCATTCTTGGTGTTTAAACCATTTCATTAGGGACTCCCTCTAGTCAGGAGAGCTGATTGCTTCTGCTGTTGCAGCTTCACATTCTTCTTCTTCGTCGGGCTCTTCTATCATGCTAGGAACCTGACGCCAGTTTATCACTGTTATGTTGAGGGATTCACCTGGTAGGGCTGCCAGTGAGCTGGCTAGTTTCGCCAGTGCGTCTGCCTTGGCATTTTGACTTCGGCCGACATGGCCCACTTCAATGAAGTAGAATCGCCCCATGAGCTCCCTTTTTTTTAGCTTGGGTAAATACCTGAACGGCAGGACAAGGGGGAGCGATCAACCTTAAAGGATAGGGAAGGAGCGCTCCACCCCCGGCTGCCAAACAGGAACAATTTTATTCATAAAGCAAAGAGTTGAGTACAACAGACGTCAGGGGCGGAAGGAGGGGAGGCCAATCCTATCTAGGTGATGGGGGCCTTTTACAGCAGTGGGTAAATCCACCCAAGAAGACCAAGAAACAAGGGAGTCCAAAAGGCAGCCCAACCCGGCCAACATGTCTGCAACCTGGTTCGCTTCTCGATAAATGTGCTTCACCTTAACATGAATACCCCGCAGCAACTCGCTTACTTGACACATGACAATCCGCAGACGCCAAGGGTAGGAGAAGTGTCCATTGATGATGTGAGCTAACACAAGTGAATCCGTTTCAGCAAGCAAGGAGTGATAACCACGGTCCCTGGAGCATGATAGGCCATCACGGAAGGCAAGTGCTTCCGCCTCGAGGCTGGAGTGAACGTGCGGGTATGCAGACATAAAGGTAAGGAGCAAGTGGCCGACGGAGTCACGCACAGCGCCTCCCCCCCCCTTCCAGGCCCATCCCGCGTTTGAAGGCACCATCGACATTGAGTTTAAGTCGGCCGGAGGGGGGTGCAAACCACCGAATGAGCCTAGGGGGAGAGAGCTACTGCACCAAAAGGTTGATGCCCCAGGAGTGTAGCAGCTGCAGCAGAGCCGCTAGGAGACTTCTCCCTTTGAAGACATGTGCTTGGGATAAAGAGTGGATGCTAAGCTTGATCCTGCAGAGTACATGCCTAGCATTCATAGGCTGCCCTTCAGAGCGAGCCTTGTTCCTGCTGAACCAGATCACCCAAAAGGCTAACAAGAACATGCACCATGCCAAGCTCCCTCCCATGGTGGTGAGGTGAAGACTGTTGAGGTATTCAAAGATCGCCTGGCCAGGAGCGGTCACCGTGGAATTGTGGAAGCGAATGATGGTGTAGAGGCCAGACCACACATGTCTGGCAATGTCGCCCTGGAAAAATAGGTGGAGGACGCTTTTAGATTGGGGTGCGGAGCAGCAGCTACAATGTGAGCAAAGAGGGACCCCACAGGCTGCTACCGCTTCATCAACAGGGAGGCCGCTGCGAAGAAGCTTCCAATTGAGGACATACCACTTGATGGGCACCTGCTTGTGCCAAAGCCTTCCCCACGGCAGGGATGCACTCTGGGATAGAAATTTGCGGACTGATTGGGAGGTGAATGAGCCTTGTGGATTAAGAGTCCAGCACCAAACATCTTCAGAAGTGGAGGGGCTCGTATGCCAACTGGAGGAGCATAGGCGGATAGAAAAGTTGAGCAGCTGCTATAGAGTCCTGTGCACTGCCTGAGAGAGCAGCTTGCACAGTACAAAATTTGTCCACCATGGCCGACCAGATGTGGGCAGGCAGGAAGTCCTTGAGTGGGGTATTTCCAACCCATATATCCAGCCAGAAGGATACCCGGGAGCTTTCCTTGGAGGCGAAGACCCGATGATTCCCATGAATGATGGCGGCTGCTAGCCTCCATAAGCGCCTGTCCACTGAAAGGGCGAGGGAGAATGTTACAGTGGAGTAGTGTTCTTGGTGGAGGTATTTTGCCCAAAAATAGTGAGCCCATAGAGATGTGGATGTGATGACCTTCCACATCATCTTAGTCCTGAGAGCAATTTGCACAGAGGGGAGGTGCAAGACTCCTAGCCCGCCACAATGAATGGGGTGCACAATATCATCCCAAGATCTCCAATGCTTCTTCGGAGACCCCTCATGAGTGCCCCAAAAGAAGTTTGCAAGTAGCCTGTGGAATCCTTTAAGAATGGTGGCCGAGATTGCAACACATGAAAGGGTGTAAATAGGAACGACAGAGAGCACATGCCGAATAAGAGTAAGCCGACCTCTCATGGAGAGGAAGCCAACTTTCCATGCTTGTAACTTGCTCGCAGTCTTGGACAGAGTGTAGGAGAAGTGCATCAGCTTTGGGCGGCTGGAGAAGAGCGGGATGCCGAGATAAGTGAAGGGGAGGGTTGCCTTCTTAAATCCTGTGGTCCGGGCGGTGGAAGATACCAAAGAGACCGACGCACCCGGAGCTACGACAAACGAGCTCTTGGAGGCATTGATGAGCTGGACGGAGGTGACTTCATATTTCTTGAGTAATTTCATAACCTCCCGCAGGTGGCGCACCGATCTATTGGAGAATATGAGTGTGTCATCCGCAAAAAGAAGGTGGGAGATGGAGGGACATCTTCTGAGGGTTTGGAAGAAACCACCTCGGCTGCGGGAGAACAATTTGGACAAACCTCTGCTTAAGGCCTCTTCGGCTAATATAAAGAGTGCAGGAGCTATATGGTCGCCTTGACGCAGACCTTGGGATGATTTGAAGAACCCATGTGATTGGCCGTTAAGGAGGACAGAAAACCAGCAGTTGGTGATGAGGGGCTCAATGAGAGAGATGACGGGTAGTCCAAATCCGAACCTGCGAAGGACTTCAAAAATGAAACTCCATTCCATACGATCATAGGCCTTGGCCATGTCAAGTTTGAGAATAACATTCCTGCCTCTGCATGGGTTGCCAATGTGTCGGACCATCTCCCTGGCTAGGGATATATTTTCAGTGATTTGTCTTCCCTTGACAAATGCCCCTTGCTCCTCCGATATTAACCGAGGTAGGACACATGCAATGCAGTCGGAGAGGAGACGTGAGATGATCTTGTAAGTGAAGTTGCATAGGCTAATAGGCCGGAAGTCGGCGCAGGCTTTCGGAGTGTCCACTTTGGGTATGAGAGCAATAAGCGTTGAGGTGTAGCTGCGAGGAAGCAGATGGCCACAGAAATAGGCTTGGACCACAGCCACCACATCCGGGCCCAAGAACTCCCAACCGCATTTGAAGAAGTGTCCCGTGAACCCGTCAGGGCTCGGGGCACTGTCGGATGACATGCTGAAGATTGCAGCTTCAATCTCCTGGGGAGAGGGGACAACACACAGAGTTGAGTTGTCCTGCTCCTGTAGAACATGGGGGATGGTAGTGGGCAGCTCAGGGTGAAGGTGGTGCGGAGCAGAGGTGAAGGCAGTAGTGAAGTGGGCAACTAGAAGGTCCCCCAAGGCACATTCTTGGCTGATGTAGACGCCATCATCGCCCCTCAGTTCAAAAATGGTAGCTCGCTACCGGTAGGATAATGCATATGAATGGAAAAACTTGGTGTTTCGGTCCCCCTCCGAAAGCCATTTGATTCTTGATTTCTGCCGCCAAAATATTTCCTCCTGAGCAAGAGCTCGGTCCAGTGATTCTTTAGCTGCTAGAAAAGCCAGTTTGTTGACTTCATTTGGCTGGTTGTCAAATGCATCTTGCGCCAATGAAAACTGGGTTTCAGATTCCTGCACATTAGTATACACATTATGGAAGGTGTGTTGATTCCAGTGCCTGTAGAATTGCTTCATATATTTGAGTTTCATAGCCAAGGAGACCAGCGGGAGAGAAGAAGATGGGGCGTTTTCCCACGCGTCCCTGGAGTGACTAAGGAATGATGGATGGGTCTTCCACATGTGCTGGAAGCAGAATCTCGATGGCCGCTTCGGTGGAGTGGGGGGCAGAGCCAATAGCAGCGGCCGGTGATCACTATAAGCCCGGGATAAGTGCCTGATAGAAATTGCTGGGCATGAGATGGACCATTGTCCATTGAAGAGGACTCTGTCAAGTCTTGCCCATATCCCATTCGCACATTGGCCATTGTACCAGGTAAAGAGGCCGCCATGGAAGCCAGCATCTTCGAGTCCTGCTGTTGCAACAGAAGCCTGGAAGTCCGCCATAGATAGTGAGAAGGCCCTCTTGCCTCCTCGTTTTTCAGAAGGTTGGAGAATGCTGTTGAAGTCCCCACCGACCAGCCAAGGCTTGTCACATGTCGCAGCAAAGTCGACGAGGAAATCCCACAGGAGGCGACGCTTGGATAGGGCGCAGCATGCATGCACAAAGGTGAGGTAGACATAGTTCGCCTGATCAAAAGAAACAGAAAGGGTGATGTGCTGGTCTGAGGAGATGACCATAGATACATCCAGGGGCGGCTTCCAGAGAACCCATATCCGCCCTTTCCCACTGTCGTTGGTAATACCATGCTGCATACGGAGCTTCTTGCAGTATTTCTCTTGCAGGCTGCTATGGAGCTTCGGTTCAAGGACAATAACTAGGTTCAGGTTAAACTTGTGGATGAGAAGCTTCAGCCTGCAGATGGATTGGGGATTTCCCAATCCTCTAATGTTCCATATAAGGGCCTTCATTAGAGATGGGAAGAGCGACCCCACCAGATGCGATCCTGCGGTGGCTTCCTCTGGTAGTAACCCCCGGGCCACCAGGAGGAGCAGTGTGACAGTTCCCTATAAAGTTGGTGTGGGCTAATGTGGGGTGAATGCCAGCTGAGCTTGGTTCCAGTCCAGGGACCAGAAGGGCCTGGATTTTAGTGGGGGAGTGGCAGCGACCAGGGTCATCATTCGAGTCATCTTTAGAGGAAGCGGGGGAGCCCACGCATGGGCGGGTGGATGGAGGGTGGTCGGTTATGGTGGGGGTGGCCAGAGGCGGTGGAGGCTCAGTGTAGGAGGTGGGAGTGGAGGTGTTTGCGGGGTGGGTGTGACAATCAGTGGGCGTGGGGTCAGGGGGGGTGGCAGATGGCATGAGGGTAGGGGGGCTTCCTCCCATTCGGCTTGTCCATCAGGAGCTACCACAGGAGGTGGTCCGCTGGGCCATACTTGAGGGGTGTCGACACCTGGGCCAGTGGGGTTGACTCCGAGGGCAAGCCCGCAGTGCTCCTCAGTGCTACAAACGGTGGGTGACTCAGCCTCCTGGGCAGGGGCTCGAGGGATGCTGCAAGGTGCAGCCGCCATGGTGAAGTCGGAGGCATCAAGAGTTCCCTGCTCAGGCAGCACCGGGTGATGGTCGGGCATCACAGTTTCAGGGTTGGTAGCCAGGAGGCCGCCGGGCACTTCCTGCTGCGAGGAGGTAGCAACCGGGCAAGCAAAATGAGCCAAGGCTGGAGCCGAGGGCTCACTAGCGCTGAGAATAGGCAAGAGACGAGCGCATGTAACATGGGTTGCTGTGGTGAGGCCCCCCTTCACCTTGCCCTGAGCAGAGGAGGGCAGGGTGGCAATGGGAGGGGTGCTGGAGGTCGCCAGTGCTGAGGTGGGCTGGCGCTGTAGGAGGACGCCTTCTTGTGCCGCTATTGAAGCAGGACCTTGACTATCTGGCGTTGCTGTGACCAGTGGCTGTTTGCACTTGGTGACAGTGTGGCCCAGGTGCTTGCAGTGGTGGCAGTAGAGAGGTGGGTCTTTGTACACAATAGGTTGCCAGAACCCAGCGGAGCCATTGCCAATGTACACCCGCGACGACAGAGCTTTGGATACATCCAGCTGCACACAGACACGCGCAGCTAGAGCTCTAGTGAGGCTAGTAGTGTTCCTGTCAATCTTCAGAGTAGGGCCAATGCTTCCTGCTATGCTGAGGATCATGGCCTCATGGAAGTAGTTGACAGGAAGCTCTGGCATTTCCAACCATACAAGGATAAGGGGGGAGTCAGCTGTCTTGGAGAAGTTCGGTGTCCATTTGAAGAAGTTGAAGGGCCTTCCTTGGATGTAGAGAGTGTCCTTGAGAAGGACTTGCAGGTACTCCTCCTTGTTCTGGAATCGGAGCAGGAGGTGGTGGGGATCCAAGGAGCAGATGACAAAGTCTTGGAGTAGCTTGAACCTTTGTGCCAAGTGGTAGCGGATGTCTGGAAGGGTGGTCGCCCTCTTGGCATTCTGGCGATGATGGCGAACCGGAGGGAGTCACAGGATAGTTTCACCTCCTTCGGTGTAAAGAAAGTCGTGGGCTCCCCTGAATCTGTAGAACTAGGGGGTGCACGTTAATGGGAAGAGAGGGGAGCGCAACCGACTGCAACACCACTTGGGCAAAGACGGGGTTGCCACTACAGAGGAGGACCCGGTCAGGGTGTTGCCTGGTACACGAGCCCAAGGGGAGGGAGTAGGGCCCGCTTTGGAGGTGGGGGCTGCCGTCGAGGTGGCTACAGGAAGCTTGTGGGGCGCAGTGTCTGCAATAGGGGCACCGGAGCACGTCCCGGGGTCCAGGTGCTGGAGTACCCTTGCCGAAGGACGGCCGTGCTCCGTGGCTGACAAGCCTTGTTGGATGTGAGGATCAGCAGTGGTAGGAGGCGGTGCACTGCTCGTGCCTGGGAGACTGGGGTCTCGGGCCGATGTCTCGACAGCAGCGGGAGGCAAGGACGGACCTTGGAGACAGATGGCCGGGACTGGCAGTGCTTCAGAGGCGTGGACAGGGGACATCGGCCCATCGCTGTCGACGGGAGGGGGGGCGAGCCCCACAGTTGCAAGATCGCCTCCGCCAAGGCCGGAGGAGCTGGGAGCTGCTTTGGTTGGTTGAGGCGAGACGGTCGCAAACCCTACCTCCAGATCGTCAACACGGGGAGGTGGGAGGTGATCTACACCGGAGAGGAGAGGGAAATCCTCAAGGCGGGGAACATCCGCTGCCGAAGGACAGGTTCCAGGCGTTGACGTGCGCGCCAAGTCCAGACCCGTACCAACGTGGCGAGATGCTAAAGGCTCCTGGTGAATGGATGCGACTGCGGTGGAAGGTGGGTTGCCACCAGCGGGGATCTTGGGAGGTGGACGCAGGGCTGGAGCAGGCCGGCGGGGAGGCCCTTTGCCTCTCCCACCACCGGCCATGGCCGGAGCCGCACGCGGGAAACCTCCGCTCGAACCAGGACGGGATGGGGGAAATGGGATAGAGGAGAGAGAAAGTCACTGATGAAATTTTTGAAATTTGCCTCCCTCTTCTATTCACCCATGAGCTCCCTTGCCTTGGCGCAATAGGGGACTAGTCTAGGCTTCTAAACCTCGAATTCTCCCTGTATATGCTTGATGATTAGCATTGAATCGCCAAACACTTGCAGCATTCGAATTTTCATATGGAGAGCAATCTGAAGGCTGATTATTAGGGTTTCATATTTTGCTTCATTGTTCATGCATGGTTTGTTGATCGAGCACGACGTATGCAACACTTCCCCTTCTAGAGATTTGAGGATGATGCCTGCTCCGACTCTTACCCTCGCATGCCCTGATTGGGATGTTTTAGTTCTGGATGCTCCGTCAAAGTATAATTGCCATACGGCTTGACGGACTTGGTCCACTTCTAGTGTTTCATCTTCTGAAAGCTCCGTGACGAGAGGGGAATCCTCAGGCACAGGGTGTGTCGCCAAGAAATCTGCTATTGCCTGGCCTTTAATAGCCTTTTGTGGTACATATGTGATATCGAATTCCATCAAAATGACAGCTCACTTTCCCAGTCACCCTTTCAGCGTCGGTTGGGACAAGAGATATTTGACCGGATCGGCCCTTGATATCAGCTGTATTTCATGCGAGAGCATGTAATGCCTTATTGTCTTGGCTACAAAGACCAAGGCCAGGCAAGCTCTCTCGATCGGGATATATTTTGCTTCCGCCCCGACCTGTCTTCGACTGAGGTAATAAAGTGCCCGCTCCTTTCACCCGTCATTGTTTTGGGCTAGCATTGCCCCCAGTGAACATTCGGTGGCGGCTATGTAGAGAATCAACAGCCGCCCTTTGACAAGTGCCCCCAGCACTGGTGGGGTCTTCAAGTATTCTTTTAGCTGATCAAAAGCCATATGGCATCCTTGATTCCTGCCGAACAGCGCATCTTTCATCATCAGCTTATGGAATGGCTGACATCGCTCGGACATGCTGGAAATGAACCTGCGAATATAGGCTAATCGGCCCTCCAATGACCGCAGTTCCGTTAGGTTCTTCGGAGGAGGTAACTCGCGGATGGCCTTTATATTGGAGGGGTGTATCTCAATATGCCGATATCCGATAAGGAAACTCATAAATTTCCCACTAGAAATGCCGAAGGAGCTCTTCAAAAGGTTCATCTTCAGCTCATATTGCTAGAGCCTTTGGAATATCACCCTAAGGTCTTCCAAGTGGTTTCCTCTCTTCTTGGTCTTGACGACTAGATCCTCAATATAACATTTGACTTTATCAAAGAGCAGCTCATCAAATATCCTTGTCATCGCCCTTTGGTAAGTGGTGCCGACATTCTTGAGGCCGAAAGGCATCCTTTTATAGTGGAATATCCCTTTGGGCGATCAGAAGGCCGTATGAATTCTATCATGTTTAGCTATCCATATCTGGTTATATCCGGATGACCCGTCCACGAAGGATAGAGCTTCGTGGCCAGTAGTGGCATCAATCATGACTTCAGTGATGGGCACTGGGAAGTCATCCGTCGGGCATGCTTTAATCAGGTCGTAGAAGTCGACGCCTATCCGGATCTGGCCATTCTTCTTCTTGACTGGCACAATATTGGCTGGCCAAGTGGTGTATTGGTTTTCTGCTATGAAGTCGACGTCTATGAGCTTGTCGACTTCCTTGCACACCTTGCTTATCAATTCTGGCCTCATCCGCCGGGGTGATTGCTTCACTGGTTCAGCCTCGGGGTTAATGGCCAATGTATGTTGAGTAATCTCCGGGCTGAGACCTGACATTTCTTTGTAGTTCCAAGTGAAACAGTCTCAGAACTCTTGGAGGAGCTTAATGTATCGCACTCTTTCTTCTCGGAGAAGGAGGGCGTTGAGGAAGGTTGGCCTTTGGTCATCTTTTGTACCCAGGTTTACTTCGATCAGCTCATCAACGGTGGGTTGGCCACCATCTTCCATCTCCGGGGGAGCCGGTTGCAAATCGATGAAGCCTTCATCATCTTCTTCAGCCTCGAGGGCATCATAAATTTTTTCTTGTATCACCCTGCTAAGCGGCAGGGCTTCGTCAGCTTCTTTCTCTGGCCCGGGGATTGGTGCCGATGCCGGCAACATGGCTTCCAGGCGACTTGAAGGTTGGTCCGTGGGTGAACCACCCTCAGGAGTAGTAGGGAGCTTTTTAGCTTTTCGCTCCCGTGGAGCATCATTAGAGGTCGTGGCAACCTCGTTGGTAATTGATTCCCAGCATCTGTAGAGGGCATCGGCTTTCGGCTCCTCCTGTATCATTGTATAGGGCTTCAGGGTATCTCCTGGCACAAAGGGCCGCAAGATCTCTTCATGGTCTTCTTGATAATTATCATAGACCGGCTTTGTGGGACCTTCACCCAGAGGGGTGGAAAGGGATGCTTCACCTACTTCGGGGCATCTTCCATCGACAGGGCTTGCGACCTCCATGAGTAGGGAGACCATGTGGACCTCGCTTCTATAAATGCCCACATCATGCGGCCGCGGTGGGTTCACTTCACATTTTTCCATCCTCAGTTCGCCCCGCCTGATCAGGCCTTGAGCGATATTTTTGAATACATAACAATTTTCGATGGGATGCCCCATCACCCAGGGATAAGGACAGGACCGGGGGTTATCACTTCGTTTAGCATCCTCTGGCCTTTTGGGCTCTGGCAAGGTAATCTTGCCATAATGACGAGTCCATTCAAAAATCCTCCGAGTCTTGTCTCTCGGGAAGGAGTAAGGCCTCCTCCTTTTCTCTCGCAACGAGGTCGGTTGATTGGTTAAAGGATTGGCTACTTCCTTCATCTTTTCCTCCAAATGCTTAGAAGCGCTGAAGTTGACATCTTCCAGTTTGTTTTCCTGTTCTGCCAGGGTGGTGGTGGAGTAGTACTTTGCCAGGAATGCCTCAATATCAGCCGCTATCATGCTCAATTGATCAAGGGACTGGACGTCGATGACAACCATTCACTGCTGAATTTCTTTCTTCAGACTTTGTCTACAAACCCAGGTGGCAACCTCGCGGCTTAAAGGGGGCTTGCAACTCCCATGGAGGCTTCTCCATCTTTTGATGTAGTCCAGAATGAGCTCATCGTCTTCTTGCCTGTGGTTGTAGAGTTCTGCCCTGGTCACGAGGAAGTGCTTCGGGCTTGGGTGAATACATCGCTGAGGGAGGATACCCCCTGCTGGGTCAAACCAACACATACTTATTTCGGCTAGTTGCTTCTCCAACCTTCCAATTTCCTGCTGCAATGCATCGAACAACGAGGGCAGGGCAGAGTCATATTGAGGGAAATCTGCTTCAGGGCATCTTCCATCGATGGAGCTTGCGACCTCTGCGAGGAGGGAGACCACATGGACTCCCTTTTTATAGACACCTGCCACATGTGGTTGTGGTGGGTCTACTTCATAGTCCCCTATCTTCAATTCACCTTTCATGATCAAGTCTTGGGCAATGTCCTTGAAGGCATAACAATCTTCGATAGGGTGGCCCAGGATTCGATGATAGAGACAGAATTCAGGGTCATGACTTCTTTCGGCGTCCTCTGGCCTTTTGGGCTCCGGCAAGGTGACCTTGCCATAGTGGCAAGCCCAATTAAAAATCCCTTGAGTTTTATCCCTCGGGAAGGAATAGGGCTTCTTTATCTTCTCACTAAATGTGAGGACTCGTTTCGCCGGCCGGCTTGTTGAAGGACCGGCTACTTCTTTCGCCCTCCTCCTCGAGTGCATGAAAGCACTAAAGTTGGTGCTCGGAGATTGATTTTGCCATCCCGCCATGGTTGAAGGGGAGCGCCCCGAGTTCGTGGATTTGTCCTACCGGAGGTGGATGCCCTTAGTTAGATCAGACATAAGTTTGGTCATTTCAGCCAATTGTGCCTTCAATATCTTGATCTCATGTTGCTGCTCATAGCATATTGCGAACATAACAGGATTGTATGGGGAGAAGTCCAAAGCGTGGCTTGGACAACTACCTTCCGTTCCGACGTCGGGCGGGGGTGGTAGCACCCCGTCACCATGACTATCTGGGACTGGACCCTCAGAAGTAGATAGGACCACCCTTATATCCCTACTTGGGGGTGGATTCGAGAGGAACACTCCTCTATCTTGGGTTTCGCCGGCTGGAGGCACATGTTGCTCTTGGGCCTTGGCTTCCTGTGCATCTGGATTTTCTGGGGGATCGTCTCCGACCGAAGCCGAGATGGATATCACGTCTGCTTCATAGAACTCTTCTGCTGAGAAACCCAAGCCAGGATGCTGGGTAATCTTCAGGAGTCTTCTACCCAGGTTCAGTGGATACCACAGATCCTTGAACTTCTGATTTCAGCTTTCGGTTTAAAAGAAAGGCAGCTGTTGCCCCCTGGCCATCTTCACCACTCTGTCGGATAAATTCGGAAGTCCCATGATCAGGGCGTCCAGGTCGTGAATCTCTTTGGGGAATTTGCAATCATCATCCCCTTTTACTGGCTGTTCATTAGTCGCATAGAACATCGTGAATGGACCCTCCGTGTTGGGCACCTCCAAGATCTTCAAGAATTTGACTGTTTAACAGTCTATATCTATGAGGGGCTTCGTGATCCCTAGAGGGACCTTTACGTGCCCCGACAAATCCTCGAGCTTCGGAACTCCTAGCTCAGGGTAAATATTGGAGGGGATTGCTCGAACCACACCTTCAACTTCAGAGATGTGTGGCACTTCTTGCGGCGCCACATAACCGGGTGGTGGTGGAGGGAATCGGTCGTCATCCTCTGCTATCTCCTTCCCTTTACTTTGACCCGGCTGGAGGTTCTGCTTCAGCTTCTCCATATAGAGTGAAGCGTCGAGCAGATGGCATTCAAACACCTCAAAGGGGTGTAAGTCTACAAATATTTATTCTTCTCTTCCATTCCGGGAGTACTTAATGCACTGGTGTAGGGTTGAAGACACTACACGGTTTTGATGCAGTCATGGTCAGCCGAGCAATGCCTTATATGATGTATCGACGTTGATGACGTGGAACTGCACCTTGGTGGTGAAGTCTCCCAGTGACAGCTCGAACCCCGCTACGCCCATGGGGACTTCAAACTTTTGGTTGAACCCAGCTATCTTCATGTCCCTGACCTCGATCAGGTGGACATTGAAATAATGCTTCTGGTAAACCCGGTAGGGGAGTATGTTTATTGTTGCCCCTAGGTCGACCAAAACCCTATTTATGGGCGGGCCGTTCAGCTGTCCCCTCATGTACAAGGGCCTATTGTGGCAGGCCGAAGGCAGGAGCATGTCTACTTCGGTGAAGGTAATGGCTGTCGCTGACTGCATTTCGGTGAAGCAGCTCTCGTAGTGTGCAGGGGTTTTCAAAGCCGCAATGATAGCCTGCCGGTGTGAGCGACATCACGCGGAATTTTCCGGAGGAGGCGGAACGCGCGAGGGGCTCATTTTGCTGCAACACAGAAAGAAGAGAGAAGAGGAGAGAGACCACCATGGGAGATTGCTCCGACGGGACGTGCGGGACAGATGTAATATAATAAGATATGGGGATTAAACGGCCATAGCGGTAAATGACTCTCCGCGACCTCGGGGGATGGAAAAAGTGCAAAATTTAAGTGACAGAAATGTAAACGGCCATTGTGGGAAATGACTCACCGCAGCCTCGAGAATATGAGCAGATATGAGAAGAGTATAGAATACAAGCAACAAAAATTTAAACGGCCATTGCGGGAAGTGACTCCCCGCGGCCTCGAGAATATGAGCAGATATAACCATAGCACAGAATATCAATGATGGAAATTCAAACGGCCATTGCGGGAAATGACACGCCGCGGTCTCGAGAATATAATAGATATAAGGAACAGAATATAAGAGACAGAAATTTAAACGGCCATTGCGGGAAATGACTCGCCACGACCTCGAGAATATAACATATATAAGAAATAGATATAAGAACAATGCAGAATATAAGTGACAGAAATTTAAACGGCCATTGTGGGAAATGACTCTCCGCAGTCTCGAGAATATGATGTGATCGCCAGGGGTCGGAGACCCCAAAATAAAGAAAGTGATCGCACCTACCTCAAAAGCGGGAGATGGCGGGTTGCTTCCTCCTCTCCCTTCGGCCGGCCGATGGAGAGGGCTTTCCTTGGTTACCCTTGCAAAAGAAGAAACAGACAGATAACAAGGGGATCAGAAAAGATGACGTCCCTTGATGAAGGATAATGAAATCGTGGCAAGACATACACCTGGTTTGTGTTATTTTTAAACCCCTCTCGGACATGAGTAGGAGAGAAATATGATGATGAATGAGATTATGCAAACGTATATAAATGAAGACTCCCTTATGAAGAGAGTCGGAGAATGCGAGATGATGAATGCAAAAGAACTACGGAGAAAAGGGGAGAGAATTGGCTTATTGAATGTGCCGATGGCGGGATCCGGCGGAGCTTCGGCAGCGTGGGGATGACGTGGAAGCAGAACTGATGGAGCTAGCCTTCCTCTCACGAGCGCGGGCACTCGACAAGCCGGCAGAACCTCCCCCTACAAAAGACCCACGGGTTAGAAACGGGATCCGGAAGAGTCTCTCCTTCCTCTATCGGATCTGAAGCCCCTTCCCTTCGAGGGAGGGGGTCCCCTATTTATAGAGGGGAAGTGGATTGAGGCGTCCAGGGACCTGGATGCCTCAAGATGGGGGCGTCCAGGACCCTGGACGCCTCCATCAACACATTAAATATTTTTTATTTTTTTATTTTTAATATTTTTATGAAGGCATCCAGGAGGCTGGACGCCTTCATTTCCGCCCACCGGAAGCCCGCTGAAAGCCGTAGACGGTGGGTAAAGCGCGTGGTTTTGGTGGGTACCCGTGACTCACGAGTGGGCGTGTCTAGCTGGCAAGACGTCCCTATATTTTTGGATTTTTTCGAAGCGTCAAATCGAGCGGCGTGCCGAGATTGTCCGGATGCAGAGTATGGGGGCGTCCAGGCCCCTGGACGCCTCAAGACTAAAGCGTCCAGGTCCTTGGACGCCTCCATCATTATATTTTTATTTTATTTTTTTATTTTTTATTATTATGTATTGATTGAGGCGTCCAGGGGCGTGGACGCCTCAAAGAAATCCCGCTGAATCTACTCCAAAAGACCGTTGGCATCAAACCGTTAGACGTCTTCGAGTTCGGATTCTTTTGGTACGTCCGGTTGGTGGTGATGCTGTCCGTATGCTGCATGATTTCTGTAACGACGCGATTTTCGGATGCCAAAGAAGCGTTACGTTACTCGCTCAAAGGGGGAAAGAAGACCCAAGAATGGGAAGCACTCAAGCGATTCAAAATGCGAAAGCCATTGCGGGGCGTCATATAGTAATATGAGATTTTCTCAAGGTGATGTCAAGAATAACGTGTCTACAGCTACCCCGCCTTGGCGTCTGCTTTGCAAGGGAGTGACACGTAATGGAATGGTATAGAGTGGGAATGGACTGAAAAGTTGATGCCAAGGTGCGATGAGACACACTTTTGACATTACCGTTTGGAATCTTTCCCGTAGTTTTGCTAAGGTGACCTTGAAGAAGGTCTTCCAAATTTGACGATTGCTTGGACGGAGATCGAACAAAGGAGGGGGAGATGTGCGCTCAGGCACGAAAATAAAGGAGACCAACTTCTCGGTGCGGAAGTACCTGGGTTGTAAACTTGCAAGTTTCACCTTTGGGGAGCGGTTACCAGCCGATGTGGAAGTGTTGTGGCCAAGGTGGGTCAAACAAGGTAAAAAGTAAAGGAATATCTGAGGGTCAGTCCAAACAAGAGTCTCTTTTGGAAGAACAGCATAGGGCCGTCTCAAGGAAACTCCACGTTTTATTCGGAGTGGAATATCTCATATTTGTAAGAATTGAAGCACAGTGGTTGTCACAATCGAATCACTTTGAATGATCTTCCGTAATAAAATCAAAGTCCTATATGAATGCATGCTGGGTTTAAAGAAAATTTAAAACAAACTAAAATAGAAAATAGCCAAGGATAATATTATCAATTCATTAAGAATGGGTCAGGATACCGGTTCGGTGAGCCGACACTGAGCTGGCGCTCGTTTATCCGCGCATCAACTCACTGAACGGAACCATCCTCCCCACGCTATCACAAATTAACGGACTATCCGTACAACCCAAATTCTTCTGAAATAATCACCATTTTTGTTGAAGGGGAACTCAAATCCTAGATTCGTTCGGGTCGCAAGGTCCTTGACATGTTCCAATAGCGTAAATATCATATAATATGATGCATGACATGGTGGGACCAATCACCAAACGGTGGTACACGAGATGGGACAGTGGCGTCCGTTAGTAAAACCTGCACATATTAATAACATTAGAAAGGAACAGAATCGCACCATAGTACAAGAGAGATCCAGACAAAACGCCGACGATTGACCACTGATGTGACGCATTTCATCCTTTAGCGCCTCTCCTTTCCTATAAATGCTCCCATAGGCTAGTTCAGCCAAATGCACCAAGGAGTGGGCTTAGAAGCTTTAAGGGGAAGAGGAGAAGAAATCTGAGGGTTTCAGGATGGAAGGCGAGTCTTCCCGCCTTATGAAGAGGAGCAGGCCTAGCAGCGAGATTAGGTGACTTTCCGACCTCAAAGGTCATCTGAGTGGGATGATCTAGTAGCATATGGTAAGTTGATTTATTTCAAATTATCCGCGCGAACTCTGTTTTCACTTCTTTTCCTTTCTTATTTTCTTTTTCTCTTCCAGCCATACCCTCTTTTCCCAGGCCCGAGGAAATTTTCCAAGCTGTCGTGGCTTTCGAAACTTACTTCCAACCTCTCCATTGGCATGAGGGCCATAATCACGAAGTGGCATCTGCAAGGGCTTCTTATTCACGCCAAGCATTACGAGAGGAGTCGCATGGACTGGGCGGCTATGGGCGCATTGGTGGAGATCTGGCATCCCCAGAGCCACACTTTCATCTTCCCCACCTTCGAGGCGACCATCCTTCTCGAGGAGGTGGAACTTCTGCTCGGGCTGAAGAAATTCAAGAGTGACGGGAGGATAAAGGTCATGCGGATGCTGACAAGGGTGAGTTCCGAGAGTGTCCTTGGAAGCTTCATGCCGCCTGGTGCTGCGAGAAAGGTCCAGACTCAAAAGGGAATTGATATGCAAAAGCTCGCGGAATGGGTCATGGACGCCCTGAGAGGGTCACCAGACGATGACCACTTGGAAGGAATCATGAAAGGGTTTACCATCTGTTTGGCGGGTGCTCTCTTATTCCCCTATACCGACAACATAGTGGAGGAGGACCAATTGAGTGCCATCTGCGGGATTTGGAGTGGAAAGAGGGTGGGACCCACCGTCCTTGCCTACCTTTACAGTGGTCTTACTGCCTCCAGCATGGGTAAGCCTCCTTTCAGTTGCGCACTTCTTCTGAATTGCTGGATTGATTTGCACTTCAAATTTGACCACCGCGAGGGGATGCCAACTGCTTTGAAGCTCTTCCAACAAAGCCCCCTTCATCACATAGCCGATGTGTTAGGCTTCGGTGGTACCATAGCGAACCGTGTTCCGTGGCTGAGGAAACGTGAAGACTAGCGGTTTCACTTCAGAACCATGACGCAAAGCTTTTTTACTTGTGCACCGGCATGCCTACTCTCACGCGAACTCCTCACGAGGTCTTCTCCCGGAGCTGAACTCCAACTGATCGGCGCGACGGAGTTTGTTCTTTATAACGCGCATCGGTGCTGTATCCAAATCGGCATTCCACGCCACTCGTTCCCATCGTTAACTGGCATCGTTCCTTTGAAGAAGAGGGAGTTGGGCACGGAAGCGGATGTGAAGGAAGCGAAGGCCATTAAAGCACCCTGGAAGACAAGTGTTGCGGGGAAGGCATTAGCACATGTGGAGGAAGAATGCGAGCTGTGGAGGGCTTATGTAACCGAACTGGGGAAGTTAAGGCCTAAAGCGCCTAAGCCCCTAATGTAGCTCACTCTACTTTTTAATGGAATAAAATCTGGAATTTGGGAATGTGCAAAGTTTGGGTTTTTATCTTTTCCTCTTTTTATTATTTTTTTGTTTTCATTTTTTTTCTTTTGATGCGTCCAAATAAGTGGACGCTTTATTATTAATACATAGTATTATTATTATTTATTATTTTTTTCTTTTTTTTTAAACACGTCCACAAGTGTGGATGCTTTTAAATAATTAAAAAAATGTTTTTATTTAATCTTTTTCCTTCGTCTTTTTTGTATTTTATTTTTTATTAATTAATTAATTTTTTTTGAACGTGTCCACACCTTTGGACGCTTTTATTATTATTTTTTTTTAAAAAAAAATTTATGGAAGCGTCCAGGCGCCTGGACGCTTCCAAAAAGGGGGATTTCAAATAAAAGGGAGGCCGCGCACGTGGCCTCTCACACTCTCGCTCTCTTCCTCTCTCCTCTCTGATAGGTTCGGTGCAGTATTCAGAGGGGGGGTGAATGAATATAACCCGTTAAAAAAACTTCACCCAATTAAAACTAGAATAATAACAAGACAGATTCGACAATCTGAAGCTCAACTGGAATTTCGCTCTCTTGACAGATTAAAATATTCTAAGAAAACTAATCAACACTTCTGCTCAACCAGAAGCCAAACGCTTAGAGCGCCCCTATGCAATCATCTAGCGAAAGCAAAAGCAGATAAACCAAACCACAATGCACAAGGGGTTTTAGGTGGTTCGGTCCTCCAGACCTACATCCACCCCACACTCAACCGAGTGTGGCTTCACTAGCTCACGCTAGAAATAGCAGACTCAGTCTGCAACAAATGCTGCCAAACAGCTTGACCAGGGGAACAACCTCCCCTCTTCCTCCCAACCGGAGGGAACCACTAGTGACACCAGTCACTAGCAAACCAGAGACGCAGGTCTCTCTTCCTCCAGACCGGAGAGAACACCTAGTCTTGCAACCCACAAGACTAGAACCGGAGGACCAATCCTCCCTTCCTCCAAACCGGAGGGGAACCTAGAGACCCAAGTCTCTCTTCCTCTGAACACCAGAGGAAAGCACAAGTGACACTACGTCACCTGCAAACCAGAGGTCTAGGACCTCTCTTCCTCCCAACCGGAGGGACCCTTGGACTTGAAATCTACAAGCCCAGAACCGGAGGACGAGCCTCCCTTCCTCTAACCAGAGGGAACCCACAAGTAGCACCCAGCTACTTGCAACCGGAGATAGCGATCTCCCTTCTCCTGAACCAACAGGAGGGACCCCGACCTCTCTACAGAGAATCGGAAAAACAGCAAATGGATAGTTTAAAAGAAAAACGAAACCAGCAACAGAAAGCTGAAAAGATAAAAACAAATGTGGCTCTCGCAGGAGCTGGCTGGCCTGGATTTGATCCACGGTCCAGTAGGAACAAATCTTCAGTTGAAGCTTCTATCACTCTAGCTCTCTCTTCTTCTCTATTCTTCTTCCTCTTCTTCTCTTCACACTCGGCTATCTCGATCTCTTACTCAATCTCTCTTTCTTTCTCTTTCTCACTCTCTTTCTCCTCTTCTTTTCCTTTTCTTCTTCTCTATCTGGATCGTGGCTCTCTGTATGGACTTCACCTTTTGCCCACACTATATGCCATCCTTTGTGGAAGAAGGTTCATATATATATAGCAGGAGTAGCAGCAGCGGCAGCCCCGTCGTGTGACCTCCACACTTTCAGCCCTAAATATTAGGACCACGTGGCAGTCTCTCAGCAGGCTTCATTCCACCCTCGGATCACGTGCTGCCAGTCACTGGGGAATATTTCTTCCTCGGACCTGCAAGGAGATGAAAACCATTAAAACTGAGGGCCACGATAACTAAAGCTGCACGAGGTATGTGGTAGCAATTCTAGTTGCACTAAGAACAACACGAGATACACAAGGTTACAGAGATAACACTACAAAGGGAACAACACGAAGATGATGAAAACAGCATGAAGTAACGAACAACGACACGACGTGTCACTGTAACAAAACAAACACTACGAAGAGAACGACATGTGATACATACTAATAACGCTTAACACTACAGAGAAAAACGACACGAAGTATAGTGGTGACAAAAACACACACTACACAGAGAATGACACGAGGTGGCACAGAAAGCAACACGAGGTGCTGCAATGTTCTGTACGCAATAGAACAAAAACGACACGAAGACACAACAAGGAGAACGACACGAAGTCAGTGAGAACAAAAGCTAAAATACTACAAGAGAAAAACACGTGGTTTATATGAGAACATCACGGAGTAAGAAGGAAACAACACGAGGTAACAAGGCTAATACAACAAGGAAGATGACACGAGGTCAGATAAGAACGGCACGAGGTGAAATGACACGGACTGACAACGACACGAAGACGAGAACAGAAACCAACACGAAGTATGGTTTCAACACATGAAAGACACGAGGTCTAGGAAAAACAACACGAAGATGGAAATAACAAAGAAAACGACTCGAACTAAGAACGACACGGACTGACAACGACACGAAGATGAGAACAGAAACCAACACGAAGACGGAAATAACAAAGAAAACGACTCGAACTAAGAACGACACGGACTGACAACGACACGAAGACGAGAATAGAAACCAACACGAAGACGAAGAGCTGAAACCAACACGAGGACGAAGAGCTGAAACCAACACGAGGTGTGGTCTCAAAGCAAAAAGTACACTGGGTCAGAAAAACAACACGAAGACAGAACTAAATAGGAAAATATGAAAACAACACGAAGTGAAACGTAAGAAGACTCAAAGACGCAAGAAAAATGACTTGAAGACAAGGACGACAATGATAGAACAACACGCAGTATACCTCGCACAAGTTTTCCTGTCAAGCATGGAAATCAACACGAAGTGTTGTAAGCTCAGACGACACGAAATCTTTTCGTGTTAGTGAGGGGAAACAACATGAAGTGTAGTGATCATGAACAGCACGAAGATGAAAGGAACAGTGCAATGTATAGACTTTAAATCCAATGCAAACGGCTGTACAGACTTGAAGATGTGAACCCAATGTACAGACTTGACAGTGAGCTCTGCAGCGAATGTAGACTTTCAATGAAGGGCGTTGTGTAGACTTTGGCTTTGAACGAAGGTAAGAATGAGGCTGTAAAGACTTGGCCAGAACGTAGGGAAAAGAACCAATGTGCAGACATGAACATCCAGCAGTGTATAGACTTCGTGAACAAAGTGCAATGCTGACTGATGTATACACTTGACAAATAGAGTAATGCATGAACAAATAATTAGCCACTACGTTAACCCAATCTAGCCATATTCATGAATTAACTATTCAAGCAAACAATCAGATAAAGCAATCAGATATTCAAGCAGTCAATCAGTCATCTATATTAATTAGCACACCTCAGTGTGACTCATGGTGTGTCAGTCATCATCAAAACCACACAGGGGCACAACAATCTCCCCCTTTTTGATGATGGCAACACTATGAGTTACACTGACTCAGATCTCAGATTAGATTCTTCTCCCCCTTTACCTTCAGCAAAAAGACATGAGTTGAAGAGTGAATTAAAACCAATTGTTAATTAAAAACTCCCCCTTTTGACTAAGCTGCCCCTTTTACTTTAGCAAAACGAATAAACCAGAGATGTCATATGAGACACTCATGATAGTTCAGCAGAAGGTGGCAACACAATATCAGAAGCAATTAAAAACAATTCTCCCCCTTAGTCAAACAACTTATGCAGTCATGCATATGCAACAATACTCCCCCTTTGACATGGCAGAAGATATAGAGCTAATGCAGACAAATAACACGATCAGACAATCTAGCACATTGCCCCCTTATGCATGTAGTCTCTCAAACAGACCAGAGAATTCTACCCTTATGATCCTTGATGCAAGAGAAATCTACAAGGATGAACTCTGGTTATCCAGAGACAACAACTCTCATATGTGACAACCAGTCTAAATCAAATCACAGTGATAAAGGGCAATAGGATGAGCAGATTCAACGATTTGTGAAAATTGAGATAATGAACTTTTTCAGCAAGATACCAACTTCATAAAATCAAAGTCTTAAGTTCTGGATTCCTCCATCATAAAAGCTTATGAAACCTTGATTGTCAGATATGATTTAAGAATGATGTAAACTGAAATTTTCAAAAGAAATTGTACTCATATCTGAACCAACACTTAATAAAAAAGGAACTACAAGCTCATATAAGATTCTAGTTCAACCAACTTCTATCTTAATTAGTTTACTTTCCATGACAGCTTTAAAATAGACACAAGTGAATGCTCCTGAATTTTACTTGTTCTTTCAAATTTTGATTTACACTTGTTCAAATCTTTCTTTAATGAACAATTTTGGTTTATCAGCACCTTTTGACGTGGAGAGACACCTTGATCAGAGGTCAGAATCCCCAGTTACTCAGTGTGACAACCGTATTGTTTCTCCCATTTTAGAGAACAGAGGTAGCATTAAAAGTATCTTTGGCGTGAGGATACACCTTGATCAGAGGCCAGAATCCCCAGTTACTCAATACAACTATGCCATTGCTCTGCCATATTTTCACAATAATTTCCAATCATCTCTTTAAACAGAGTTAACCATGGTACTTCATGACACAATCCTTTGGACAGGTTTCTCAGTAGCCACAGTCATTGCTCTGTCCCTACTTTTACTTAAAAAAATTCAGAACAAGTTAGTTGTTTAGGAACAACCACATACACTATATATCTCAGTCAACGTAGACATGGATATCAACTTTTCAGATTTCAGAAAGTCTTACATGAATTTACATGAAGCAGATAGTTAAAGTTTATTAAGAGGTTGAAACAGATGTTTTCAAGTTTCTTGTGACCAAACAAGAGTACATAAGACTTAAACCACTTCCAGTTAACAAATGTTCTTAAGCATGTATAATGGAAGGTTCCTCATTAAAGGTATTTTAACTTTTATGAAGTAGTATTCAGGCTGAAGGTTTACTTCATATCTCAGCAGAGTAATTCAAGTGAGAATATTCACTAAACAGCATGATTCTGAGGAATTGTAGCAAATGAGCTGCTCTTGAGCAAAGAGATTCAAAGTTGACTGAATAGAGGAAAAGCTCTCATTCAGCAGATTTAGGAGACACAAACAGATACCAATAAGGTAAGCATGCAGATTATGAACAACTTCAGAAGTAGTCAAGAAATCATGTGATACCACTTTAAATGATGGAATCACTGACACTTCAGATATGACAAGATGAATCATATAGCTGGAGAAGTACGGATTAAGCATGCTCCCCCTATCTATATGCAGTGACATTTCCCTTCCTTTTTTTTTTTGATTTTTCAAAGAAGTGATATGCTATGCAATGATTCCCTCTAACTAAAAACGCTGAATCATCCTATATGTCATGCAGACAATGTAGATGATGAATGATTATGCAACAACTGATTTAACATGCTATGCAGTAAATCTCAAGACAGTTGAGTGAATTCAGATGTATGAATAATGCTCCCCCTAAATGTATGCATTCAATGTATCTTTTCGGCATTTTCAATGTAATGAAATGCAATGCAATTAACTACATGTATGCACGGGCATGAAGCAAAAATATTCACATGAAGATGCGGACATTCTCTGATATGCAATCAAAGCATTGAAACATGATTTCAAGGTTTATGCTCATTCAGACTGCCCTATGAGGAGATATGACCCATGGTACTAGGTGGAGAACTTGGTCTAAAAGACCATCTCACACATGGCAGTAGCAACCAAACATACTTCATCTGCCCTCCAGCCCTGTTCCATTTCATATACCATGATGGTCATGCAAATGACATATGCAGTGCATTCAGATCACACAACTCAGAATACAAAGTTTTCAGAATTTACCTGAATGGGGCTTTATCATCTTGGGTGCCTTGGTTTACTTTACCCCTCTTTATTCCTCAGTCCAAGGCACACCTGCAAATTATTTGATCATCTTGATCCTGCAGGGACCCAAGCAGCTTTGGGTCCTGCGTTAGCCCTGCCAGGTGATTTAAGCAAATTCATAGCAATATGGTCACCATGATCCATCAGATAGCAATCTTTCATAGAGTGACCGAACTTCCCACAATATCTACATGACGTGACTGGTTTCTGGTTTTTATGATGCATAGTAACAGTAGTATAAGGTTTATAAACATGATTATAAGGTTTTCTATTATATGCATGAATAGTTTGATTATTCTTATTCCTAACCAGCCAACATTCAGAATATTTGTGTCCTTGCTTCCCACAGTGATAGCATGAAAATATTGCAAATGATTTTTCAGGGAATTTGACACCATAGGGGTTAACATTGTTCTTCTGAACATGCCAACAGTTCTTGACTATATGGCCATTCTTCCCACAGTGAGAGCAAGCAAAAGAATTCCTTCTATGAAAGCCATTTTTACCCCAAGTAGATCTAAACCAGCACTCAGCAGCTTTGTGCCCAGGCTTATGGTAGTTGAAGCACACAATGTGCTGATTAGAATTGTGTTTAGATCCATATGGATCATGAAAATGCATGGAAGACTTGGCAGGAAGTTTATCGTCTTCTTTCATGATAAAATATTCATTCATGTGATGACCATGCTTCCCACAATAATAACATGAAGCATCAGGCTTCCTAGTAGCATGGTTTCTATCAGAGAGATTTCTTGAATGTAAAGTTCCACTAGCATGCTCATCTTTTAACATCAATCTGCAGTCTTCCATTATGTGACCTCCTTTCCCACAATAATAACATGACCCCTTTTTAATATGAGTGTGTGTGAGATCATGTGAATTGTGTGTAGCCTTTTTTATAGCAAGAGGAGTGTCTTTATCCTTCTTCTGTGAAATTTCACTCTTTTTCAGTTTTTGAGTTTGTTCCACAGTTTTGGGTTTCATAGTGGATTTTTGTGCAGTGAATTGGAAGACAGAAGGAGCAGAGGTTGTGTTCTGATTGGAAGCTTTAACAAAAACAGTGGATGTTTTATTCCCATTACTCATTTTATTTGTCGGACTATAGCCCAGTCCCTTTCTCTCAAAGTTATCACTCTTTCCAAGAAGCTTATTCAGATTGTCCTTACCTTTGACAAATTTTGATAGAGAATTTTTCAAATCTTTAATCTCAGAATTCAAATCAGCAATTTTAGCCTCATATGTGGACAAATATGTTTCATAGGAAATTACTTGTTGATGCAAGGCATCATTCAGGCTTTTGAGTTTTTCTACTTCCTGTTTTAATTCTATTTCCTTGTCAGCTTCAGATAGAGATTTGTAAAGATCATCAACTTCTTGTTGAAGGGATGTGATAGTAAGCTCATATCCAGCTATTTTCTGTTCACTGCAACTGACATTTCCATTTAACATTAGGTTGATGGTTTTTAGGCTCTCAATTTCTTGTTCAGCATTCATCAACCTATCAGAACTATCCACACTTACACTCTTGCATTTTTCAATTGTCATTAGCCTATCTGTCAGCTGTGTGTTTAGGTGTTTCAACTCATTGATTTCCTCTTTCAGTTTGCTGTTCTGCTCTAGGAGTTCATCATCAAACACCCATTTATCTGTTGAAGACTTACATTCATAAAACATTTCTTGTTGTTTTTTAGATTGAAATTTGTCAAGATTTTTCTGAATCTCTGAATTCATTGTTCTTTCAGCCTCCAATTTCTCAGAGATCAAACCATTTTCTTTTTCAAGGTTCATTGATTTATGTTCAAATTCTTTGGATTGGTTTTTGAGTTTTTCATTCTCAGATTTTAATTCTTTCAATTCAGAATTGATACACTCTAAATCTCTCACCAATCTTTCATTTTGAACAACGTCATTGTTATGAGTCTGATCAACGAAGCTAAGCCTTTCCTTTAGTTCAACAATTTCACAAACAAGCTTTTGACTCTCCTTTTTGTGTAGACCAATTTGTTTCATAAGAGTTTGTTTTTCAGATTTCAAATGATCTAGATCTGTAGTAATAGAGTCAAAGTCTTGTAGTTGTCTTCTTAAAATTTCATTTTCAGTTTTCAGAGTTTCAAGATTTTCACCTTCTAGTTTTTCCAGCTTCTTTTTCAGTCTTCTATACCTCTTACTCATTTTTTCATAGGAGTGTAACAGATCAGCATAGGCATCTTCCCAGTCATCTAAAGTGAAACTAGAGAAGGGGATGATTACCTTTTCAGCATCTTGGAGTTCCTCTTGATCACTGCTATGGTTGCTCTCGTCAGCCATCATGCAGTTGTTCTCATTCATCCTCTGAGCTAGCTTCAGCTGATCCAGAATGTCCTTAGTGGACCTGCAGTCATAAAAATAAGAATGTAGAGCCTTGTCAGTAGCTGCTCTCATCAGGTTAAAGGCTTTCTGATTTTCTCCATATTTTGACTTGTGACTTTTAGTCCATTTGGACTTTTCCTTTGGCAATCTGTGGGGACCTTGTGAAATTAATTTCCACAGATCCGGATTAATCATTTTCACATAATTGTGAAGACTGCTAATCCATGAGTTAAAGTTAGAGCCATTGAAAACCGGTGGAGAACCCATTGAATAAATCCGCAAACAGATTAATGCAGCAAAGGGTAGAAACAGATAAGCACCAAGGGACAACAGGATCCTCTGCAGATCGTTGGATCTGATCAATCAGAGAACCGCTCTGATACCAATTGATAGGTTCGGTGCAGTATTTAGAGGGGGGTGAATGAATATAACCCGTTAAAAAAACTTCACCCAATTAAAACTAGAATAATAACAAGACAGATTCGACAATCTGAAGCTCAACTGGAATTTCGCTCTCTTGACAGATTAAAATATTCTAAGAAAACTAATCAACACTTATGCTCAACCAGAAGCCAAACGCTTAGAGCGCCCCTATGCAATCATCTAGCGGAAGCAAAAGCAGATAAACCAAACCACAATGCACAAGGGGTTTTAGGTGGTTCGGTCCTCCAGACCTACATCCACCCCACACTCAACCGAGTGTGGCTTCACTAGCTCACGCTAGAAACAGCAGACTCAGTCTGCAACAAATGCTGCCAAACAGCTTGACCAGGGGAACAACCTCCCCTCTTCCTCCCAACCGGAGGGAACCATCTGTGACACCAGTCACTAGCAAACCAGAGATGCAAGTCTCTCTTCCTCCAGACCGGAGGGAACACCTAGTCTTGCAACCCACAAGACTAGAACCGGAGGACCAATCCTCCCTTCCTCCAAACCGGAGGGGAACCTAGAGACCCAAGTCTCTCTTCCTCTGAACACCAGAGGGAAGCACAAGTGACACTACGTCACCTGCAAACCAGAGGTCTAGGACCTCTCTTCCTCCCAACCGGAGGGACCCTTGGACTTGAAATCTACAAGCCCAGAACCGGAGGATGAGCCTCCCTTCCTCTAACCAGAGGGAACCCACAAGTAGCACCCAGCTACTTGCAACCGGAGATAACGATCTCCCTTCTCCTGAACCAACAGGAGGGACCCCGACCTCTCTACAGAGAATCGGAAAAACAACAAATGGATAGTTTAAAAGA
This sequence comes from Amorphophallus konjac, assembly GCA_022559845.1. Taxonomy (NCBI): domain Eukaryota; kingdom Viridiplantae; phylum Streptophyta; class Magnoliopsida; order Alismatales; family Araceae; genus Amorphophallus; species Amorphophallus konjac. The sequence goes on along the minus strand of CM040124.1, from coordinate 46,312,735 downwards.
AAAATGAAACTAGCAACAGAAAGCTGAAAAGATAAAAACAAATGTGGCTCTCGCAGGAGCTGGCTGGCCTGGATTTGATCCACGGTCCAGCAGGAACAAATCTTCAGTTGAAGCTTCTATCACTCTAGCTCTCTCTTCTTCTCTATTCTTCTTCCTCTTCTTCTCTTCACACTCGGCTATCTCGATCTCTTACTCAATCTCTCTTTCTTTCTCTTTCTCACTCTCTTTCTCTTTCTCACTCTCTTTCTCCTCTTCTTTTCCTTTTCTTCTTCTCTATCTGGATCGTGGCTCTCTGTATGGACTTCACCTTTTGCCCACACTATATGCCATCCTTTGTGGAAGAAGGTTCATATATATATAGCAGGAGCAGCAGCAGCGGCAGCCCCGTCGTGTGACCTCCACACTTTCAGCCCTAAATATTAGGACCACGTGGCAGTCTCTCAGCAGGCTTCATTCCAGCCTCGGATCACGTGCTGCCAGACATCGGAAATGTTCTTCAGACCACCTTCTTCTTCTCCTGCAAGGAATTAGCACGATTAGAACCTAGGGCCACAATAACTAAAGCTGCACGAGGTATGTGGTAGCAATTCTAGTTGCACTAAGAACAACACGAGATACACAAGGTTACAGAGATAACACTACAAAGGGAACAACACGAAGACGATGAAAACAGCACAAAGTAACGAACAACGACACGACGTGTCACTGTAACAAAACAAACACTACGAAGAGAACGACATGTGATACATACTAATAACGCTTAACACTACAGAGAAAAACGACACGAAGTATAGTGGTGACAAAAACACACACTACACAGAGAATGACACGAGGTGGCACAGAAAGCAACACGAGGTGCTGCAATGTTCTGTACGCAATAGAACAAAAACGACACGAAGACACAACAAGGAGAACGACACGAAGTCAGTGAGAACAAAAGCTAAAATACTACAAGAGAAAAACACGTGGTTTATATGAGAACATCACGAAGTAAGAAGGAAACAACACGAGGTAACAAGGCTAATACAACAAGGAAGATGACACGAGGTCAGATAAGAACGGCACGAGGTGAAACGACACGGACTGACAACGACACGAAGACGAGAACAGAAACCAACACGAAGTATGGTTTCAACACATGAAAGACACGAGGTCTAGGAAAAACAACACGAAGACGGAAATAACAAAGAAAACGACTCGAACTAAGAACGACACGGACTGACAACGACACGAAGACGAGAATAGAAACCAACACGAAGACGGAAATAACAAAGAAAACGACTCGAACTAAGAACGACACGGACTGACAACGACACGAAGACGAGAACAGAAACCAACACGAAGATGAAGAGCTTAAACCAACACGAGGACGAAGAGCTGAAACCAACACGAGGTGTGGTCTCAAAGCAAAAAGTACACTGGGTCAGAAAAACAACAGGAAGACAGAACTAAATAGGAAAATACGAAAACAACACAAAGTGAAACGTAAGAAGACTCAAAGACGCAAGAAAAATGACTTGAAGACAAGGACGACAAGGATAGAACAACACGAAGTATACCTCACACAAGTTTTCCTGTCAAGCATGGAAATCAACACGAAGTGTTGTAAGCTCAGACGACACAAAATCTTTTCGTGTTAGTGAGGGGAAACAACACGAAGTGTAGTGATCATGAACAGCACGAAGATGAAAGGAACAGTGCAATGTATAGACTTTAAATCCAATGCAAACGGCTGTACAGACTTGAAGATGTGAACCCAATGTACAGACTTGACAGTGAGCTCTGCAGCGAATGTAGACTTTCAATGAAGGGCGTTGTGTAGACTTTGGCTTTGAACGAAGGTAAGAATGAGGCTGTAAAGACTTGGCCAGAACGTAGGGAAAAGCACCAATGTGCAGACATGAACATCCAGCAGTGTATAGACTTCGTGAACAAAGTGCAATGCTGACTGATGTATACACTTGACAAATAGAGTAATGCATGAACAAACAATTAGCCACTACGTTAACCCAATCTAGCCATATTCATGAATTAACTATTCAAGCAAATAATCAGATAAAGCAATCAGATATTCAAGCAGTAAATCAGTCATCTATATTAATTAGCACACCTCAGTGTGACTCATGGTGTGTCAGTCATCATCAAAACCACACAGGGGCACAACACTCTCTGGCTCATCTCACATTCTTTGACCTTCCTGTCCTTAATCTGAGCCCATGGAGCGCGGTGAAGTGAGTCAGGGAGGTGAGAAGTGGAAGCGGCTCGCCCGTCGTCGGCGGAGAACGCGGGATCAGGGGGAGGCGGTCGCCGTGGAGGAGGAGGTTCCTTTGGCCTTGGAGGGGCCCAAGGACGCGGGAGACGATGAGCATGACCCGGTAAGCCCCTTAGAATTCTACTTTATTGCGTTATTGAGTGACTTTAAGCGTAAAATGGGGCAAGGGACAGCGTCTAAGAGGGTGGTGGGTGTGAGCGGAGGCGTCCAGACAAGTGGACGCCTCCATTCTTTTTTTGTGTGTGTTTTATTTATTATTGTTTTTTTGGGTTATTTATGTGGGTTATTTATGTGATTAATTAGAAGAAAATAGATGGAGGCGTCCAGGCATGTGGATGCCTCCATTAATTATATATATTTATTATTATTATTATTTTTTATTATTTATCATATATACAAAAATAAAATAAAAAGGAAGAGGCGTCCAACTAATCAGACGTGCTAAAAAATATATTTTTTTTTTGAAAAAAAGGTGATAATAATAATAAAGTAAATTTTTTTTAGAAAATAAAAATTAAAGAAGAAAGCGTCCAGGCACCAGGACGTCTTTAAAAAAAATTGAATTTTTTTTGCAAATAAATAAATAAAATATTATGTATAGTGTTGTTTATTATTCATGACTCTGATGTGTTCCTTCTTTTTTATGTTTTGTGGTGTGCAGGGCGTGATGAAGAGCCGGATCAGCTGGTCTCTGGTGGTAGCAGCGTACCGGGGGCTATCGGACTTCCAGAGGGCACGGGTGGACGCCATGGGATTTGGGGCGTTTCTGAGGATTGAGCCCTTCCGGCTTGACCTTCCCCTTATCCAGGCGCTGAGGGAGTGGTGGCACGTGCCGAGTCGAGCATTCCTGATACCCTGGGGGCATATGGTGCCGACACTGGAGGACGTAGCTCGGATCACCGGGCTACGAGTGGACGGAGAGGCGGTCAGCGGGGTCACCTACCCCAACTACAGAGAGAGCGCCCTGGACCTGCTGTGGCTGGAGACGAGCGCGACCGACAGAAACGGTAGGGTGGTTGGCCGAGTGGATATCATGGAGGCGCTCGGATTCGAGGACCCACGGCAGCGGGTTAGTGAGAGCGGAGCAGAGTTCCTAGCGCGTCTGGAGGGAGATGCTCGGGCGGCTTTTACTCAGGACCCGAGCGAGCGAGAGCTGGCGGACCTGGACCTCCAGAGGTTCCTCTTCTTCTTATTGGGCTGCCTTCTGCTGGGGACGAAGGGGGACGGCATCCATTGCCGCTTCCTCGGGATCTTAGCGGACCTGGATTGAGTGGGGGACTACGCGTGGGGAGCAGCTCTACTCGCCCACTTGATCGCCGATCTTTCTCAGAGTACAGAGAGGGAGACGATAGTTAGTGGCTTCACACCTTTTCTCCTGGTAAACATTTTATTTATGCATTTTACCGTAGTTATGCAATTACTTGTACTAATGATGTATGATGGATGCAGGTATGGAGCTACTACTACTTCCCGATGGGAAGAGCCAGGCAGTGCAACAGGAGAGCCGTGCCCCTAGCACGGCGGTGGAGGCCGATCATGGTTGCGGCACCGCACGGCTACCAGCTGGCGTCACTTCGACGTGAGCTGACTGAGTACCCTGAGGCTATGGTATGATGCGTATGATTTTTTTTGTTTTTATGCATGTGACTCAATTTAGTAAAATGGCAACTAATATGATGCATGTATGGCGATGCAGGTGGTGTGGAGGCCCTACCTGGGCATGGCCGATGCTGGCCAGCCTTGGGTCATAGCGGGCCGTCCTCGTTTCGGGCGGGACGTGTGGGTCCATTGCCTGAACGAGATCGAGCCGCTGCGGCTTAGGCTGGTCATGAGGACGTTGGGGCTAGCCCAGGAGTGGGTTGACGTGGACGAGCCGAGCCATGTCGGGCGGAAGACCCGAGGCAAGGCGAAGATCATCGACTGGCGTATGCGCTTCCCTGCACAGTACCTAGACTGGTAGCAGGGTGGCATTCCGGTGGTGTCCCACGTACAGGACAACACCGACTACCTGCGACGGTACCGGGCCACGTACGCGGAGCGTCTACACCTCGGTGGGGCGGCAGGGGTAAGTGTGAGATGAAGATTTTTCCTTCTCCATATGCATATGCATGTGACACTAACCTATGTGCATAAATGCAGGATGCTCGTGATAACATTATTACCGACCTGCGGGCCCAGCTGGCGGACGCCAGGCAGCAGTTGGCGGCCATCCGGCAGGAGTTGGAGATCCTGGTGAGTCTATGCAATGTATTATGCATTTTTTTGACCTGGATTTTTCGATGCTTAGCCTCTGACTGTCGTTTGCTCTTGTGTTTTAGCGCGCTCATCAAGCAGCGGCAGCCGGGATGGCTGGCGGAGCGGGTTCTAGTTCGTGGGGCCCTCCTCCGGAGGTCTCTTCCTCCAGGAGCAACTGGCGCATGCGGTGGCCCGGGCTGAGGAGGCCGAGCGCGACCGCACGGCTCAAGTGAGTGCTTGCTTGACCCCGGCTCTCCTTCCAGTTGCTCTTTTTCCTTCACCGATCTTTTACGGGTCATGCGGGCTTTGGTAGGTGGCGGAGATTCGAGATGCCCTGACTCGTGGAGTCCGTGCCGAGCAGGAGCGCGACGCCTGGGCCGCAGAGCGTGACGCCCGAATAGCGGAGCTAGAAGAGGAGCGACGGCGGGAGGCTGAAGAGCTTCCTCGCGACGTGCTGGAGTTACGGATTGCCCTCGAGCTGTCAAGGAGAGAGGCGATGAGAGAGAGAGAGGAGAGGGAGAGGGAGAGAGAGAGAGAGGGAGGACTGGGAGAGGGAGAGAGAGAGGGAGGATAGGAGGGCGGAGCGACAGCAAGATTGGGACGAGAGGAGGGCTCTGGAGGCCCAGATGATGGAGCTCCAGCTGAACCTCGGCACAGCGGACGAGAGGCTTCGGGAGAGTGAGCAGCGGTATCATAGGGCGAAGGAGCGCGGGACGCGACATCGTCAGTCTGGTTCCTTCTCCATGGGCAGCTTCCTAGTTTCTTCGGCCGAGGAGCATCGTCGCGCCTTCGAGGCTGGAGTGGCACCACAGGGCGAGGCGAGCACCGCCTCTCAGAGTTCGCGGAGGCCCCCTAGGGATCCCGTCAGAGGAGGGAGGCGAGAGAGGATCAGGAGGGTGGTAGCGAGAGTTAGAGAGCTACTTGTACACCCCACCCTCCTCACTTTATGATGTACAACTGACTATTTACTTATGTGAAATGAAATGGTTCCTTCTGTTGTGTGCACTTTCCCTTTCCCACGCTTCTTTTCTTGCACCTGTTCTTTTGAGACACGCTTCACGAGACATTGCCCTGAAAAGCGGGGAATTACGCCTTGCACGGAGGGATCCTCTTTTTTTTTTTTCTATTTTTTGGGCGCGTCTAGGCGCGAGGACGCGTCTTAAGTTTCAAATTCAAATTTAAAGTGCCAGGCGGCCCTTCTTCTTCCGTGCCTTGCCCGCAAACGAGCCCGCCTCCCGTCGAGATTTGCTCGCCTATCTTCGTCTTCTTCCACTCTCGATCGATGGAGTTTGGTGGGCCAAATCGTGGTGAAGGGAGAGAGGGGTGAGGAACTCCTTGCGCGAGGAGGGACGCGCAAGAGCATGGAGAGGTGTCCATGGAAGAGGAAGGGCCCCTTCGGACACTTGAGGGACCCGAGGGGCCCGATGGCATGGAGGGAGGTGAACACGGCCCGGTAGGTCCTCGATCTCCTCCTCTTTGATTCCTTTTGAGTTTGGAGCGAGCCATGTGAGAGGGGAAAAGGGTTCGGTGAGTGTTGCACTCAAATGATGAATGCGTCCTTGAAAGGAGACGTGTCCTCGTTGTTTGACGTAAGACCCTTCTTTCTTGATGTACGGCATGGCAAGGACCCCCGGCTTTGCCGATGAATGGGCGAGCGCTGATGAGCCGAGCCGTGTCAGGAAGGAGAGTCGCGGCAAGGCGAAGCTCGAGGACTGGCGCATACGTCTACCTGGACAGCAAGGGAGCGTACTGGTGCAGGACAGTGCCGACTTCCTACGGCAGCGGAGGGAGAGTCATGTGGGACCTCTCCAATCCGGGGATGCACGTGACATCAATGGCTTGCGTGCCCAACTAGCAGAGGCTAGGCGGCAGCTGACCGTCACTCAACAGGAACTGGCGATCCTGGTAAGTTAAGTGTTGCATTTTTTTTATTATTTAATTTTTTTTAGAGTTTAGCCGATGACCGTCATTTGTTTGTTCCAGCGTGCCCAGCGGGCAGTGACGGCGCGAATGGCTAGCGGTGCATCTTCCAGCTCTCTGGCCCCTTTCCTTGAGATTGCCTCCCTCCGAGAGCAACTTGCCGATGCGGTGGCCCGCGCGGCTCGGGCTGAAGAGGAGCGTGATGCCTAGGTAGCGACTGTAGCAGAGCTGCGGCGTCACAGTGAGGAGAGGTCACATCCGAACATCCTAGAGTTGAGGGTGTTCCTCCAGGTGGCCAAGAGAGAGGCGGAAAGAGAAAGGCTAGAGAGGGAGAAGGAGAGAGAGGACAGAAGAGCCATGGAGGCCCGGATGAGGGAGCTCCAGCTAGGCCTTCGAGCTATGGGACAGAGGCTAGAGAACATGGAGGCAAATTATGAGAGGGCACGAGAATTCAGGGCGCGACTCCGCCAGTCCGGCCAGCTCCATATGGGTGGCTTCTTTGCTACGCCAGGGGAGCATCAGCGGGTCGCCGCTGCCGAGCAGGCGCCACGAGGCGAGGCGAGTGCTGCTGTACGGGGCTCTAGAAGGCCCCTGAGGGACCCTCACCTTAGGGGAGAGGAGAGGGACGCCTAGAGGGATGAGTGTGAGTGTGATGGCGAGAGTTGGCGAGCTAGCATACGCCTCCTCTCTATGATTGTGATGTTTATGACAGTTTATGTAGACTATGAATGGAGTGATTTGTGTCCCTGTTGCTCATTTGTCTTCTTGCGCGTTCCTTCCTTCCTACGCTTCTTCTCTTTTACCGTTTCTATGTGACGCACTTGACAAGGCCTAGCCGCGAAACAGAGACTCGTGCTTTGCCATGCCCCTTTTTCCATGAGAATCTGCCATCGAAGTCAACAACAACGGCCTTCGCCTATTCCCTACTGCATCCATTCGGACTTGGGGGGTCATTTCTGAGTCGTCGTGTCGCACCACTCAATCAGCTTCCCTGTGCGAGCGGCGAAGTGACACATGGGACCGCAAGGAAGGTGCCCTAGCATGGGGGGGTTATGGCTCGCACTTCTCCCATTCCCATAAATACCTCCTCTCTTTGTTCTCCCAGGGACATCGAAAGCCATCTTGAAGAGTAGGGGCTTCCACAGCACGGAAGAGCTAAGAGTTTTAAGACTTGGGATGGAGGCCGAATCTTCCCATTCTTCGAAGAGAAGCAGGTCCAGCGGTAGCAGCTCTCGGAGACTCTCGGAGCTTGAAGGGCACCTCAATGAAAGGACCCAATCGCAACTTGTAAGCTGAGCTTGCTCGTCTCTTCTTCCAGTCTTTCTTCCTCCCTTCTAACAAAACCCCTCCTTGTGTATGCGCAGGGTGTGATGAAATCACACATTCCATGGGAGTTGGTAGTGGCCACATACCGGGGTCTCCCGGATTTTCAGAAGGCCAGGCTAGACGTGATGAGGCTTGGAGTCTTTCTTCGGATCGAGCCGATCAGGCTCGACCTTGCCCTCGTCCAAGCATTACGTGAAAGGTGGGATCCAATGAGTCGTGCCTTCTTGATGCCTTGGGGGCACATGGTGCCCAGCCTGGAAAATGTGGTCCGAATTACGGGCCTGAAAGTGGATGGCGAGGCACTGACCGGTATCACGTACTCCGACTATAGAGAGGCTGCCCAGAGGTTACTAGGGATGGACCTAGATGATCGCAAGAACAGGTCCATAGCCAAGACGCCTATCATGGAGACACTGAGGCTTACTGATGTTCGTCCTCGTGATGACGAGTCCTCGGAAGAGTTCATGGAGAGGACTGAAAGAGTATGCCGCGCTGTCTACTGCGTAGACGCGAACAAGTGGGAGAGGGCCAACATGGATTTGAGGAGATTCCTCTTCTTCCTGTTGAGGAAATTGTTGCTGGGCTCGAAAGGAGACAGCATTCATTACCGCTTCTTAGAATTCCTGGTAGACCCTGAGAAAGTGGGATGATACGCCTGGGGGGCAGCCATGCTGGCGCATCTATTTGCGGATCTGTCTGAAAGAGCAGATCGAGAGGTAACAGTGAGTGGTTTCACGCCGTTCATCCAGGTACCCGGCTTCTCTCTTAGTTTCAACTGTATCTATTTTTTTTTATGATGTTCCTAACACATGACAAGGCAGTTGTGGAGCTATTATTATCTTCCAATGGGAAAGGCCCATCATTGGCGCCCGATGGCGGTGCCGTTGGCGAGGCGGTGGCAGCCCATCATGAGCCCGGCCCCTATGTCCTACCAGCTGATGGTGATAAGACGCGAGTTGCAAGAGTTCCCTGCAGCAATGGTGGTTATAATCACCATCCAGTTTATTTTTGTGTTGTTTTGTCCTTCTTGTAAATAGAAAGATTTGCCTGACTTAGGTGATCTGGAGGCCTTATGCGGGCATGACCGACGCCGATCAGCCCTGGGTCATAATGAGCCGTGCCCGGTTCGGACGCGACCTCTGGATGCACTGTTTGAACGAAATCGAGCCACTTCGGCTACGATTGGCCATGAGGACTCTAGGGCTTGCCCAAGAATGGGTGGACATGACTACCACACCACGTGTCGGGAGGAAGACGCGTGGGCCGGCGACCTCCGTTGATTGGAGAGTGCGGTTCCCTGAGCAATACGAGGACTGGCGACGGGGTGGCACTCCCGTGGAGTCACATGCTCAAGACAGCGAGGATTATCTGCGCCTCTATAAGGCGATGTATGCAGAGCGACTCCATCCTGAAGGGACCGTGGAGGTGAACAACATTTTTTTTTATGTTAACCTATGTCCTGGCCATAGGATGTTCGCGACACTATGATAGCGAACCTGCAAGCTCGCCTGATAGGCACGGAGCGGCAGTTACATGATACTCGCGCCGCCTTGAGTTCTTCGGTAAGCCTATATACACACGATCATAGACCGAGATTTCTGACGTTAGGTCCTCAGTGTCACCTTATGTGTGTTGCAGCGCGCCCAGCTTGATGCGGCTTCCTCAGCAATGGGGGCGGATGGTGTCTCTTCCAGTTTGTGGATCCCCACTTCCGAACTTGATTTGCTTCATGAGCAGCTTGCTCATACTACGCAGCGAGCTGCGGAGGCAGAAGGAATGCTCTCCACACAGGTGAGAGTCTGGTCATTGAATTTCACTTATTCGTGCCTCCACATACCTGAGATGATGGTTATGGCAGACGAAAGAGGTGCAAGATGCACTTGCCCGCACTGCGCAGGGGGAAGCCAGAATAGCGGAACTGGAGGAAGAGTTACGGCATCGTCCAGACGATGGCTCTTCTCGGGACGCCGTGGAGCTGAGGATCACCCTTCAGCTGGAGAGGGAGGACCGCGAGAGAGAACGCGCGGAAAGGGAAAGAGACACCGAAAGACGGAGAACCGACAGATTGGCTGAGAGGGAGGAGCGTAGGGCCATGGAGGCCCAACTGTTTGAACTCCGAACCAGCCTCGGTCTTGCTGAACAATGGCTGAGAGATGGTGAAGAGCGCTACCGTAGAGCACGAGAGCGTGGCTTTCGTGTTAGTAGCTTCTTTGCTGCCGCTGTCGATCGACGGGGAGCAGAGACGGGAAGAGGGGTACAGAGCAGCAGAGGCACCGCCTCGCATGGTTTAGCAACACCCTCCAGGGTTCTTCGCCTGGAGAGTGGAGAAAGGGGTAACACTGAGAGAGAGGACGGGACTTAATGTACAATTTCTAGAAGGAAATAAAGGAAGGAATGTTCAGTTTCATGTCTTCTGCCTTCATTCCTGCTTTTCAATCTTGTACACATTGCTCAATGAAACAAGTCAGTTTTTCCGTTCTGACTTGGCCCCTTGCTCAAGAGTGGGTGATTGTTTTGAGACTAGCTTTGATAACGAGTCAAGGGGCCAAGCCTTTATTGATTAAGGTAGGAGCAAAGATGATGAATGCAACCACGAGCACGCAAATGGGAATAGAGCGTAAAAATGTAACACACAAATGAGATCACACGGATGCATTTTGTTGTGTAGTTTGTTTATGCTTTTTTTTTTAAAACTTTTTTTGTTGTTTTTTTTTTGAAAGACACTTGTTATTACAATCGGCATGGTTCTTGGACCAGAGGTGCTTAAATCGTTCTTAAGTAGTGTAATGCGGGGTTAACATGCTCCAAAAGAATTCTCACTTGGGGACTCACCTGACGGCGTCTTTCGAGGGCCCCTTCAATTTTTTTTTTAAACTAATGCCTAGCGACCAATCTTATGGCACTTGACTCTTATGAAGATAGGGTTTCTTACTAACCTCCCAGGTATACTGCGTGCACATCTAGATTGATTTGGGCCCCTAGACTCCTCAAATGATAATCCTGCCGGTTAAGACTTAACCTGATGACAAAATCGTCATGCCATGCTTAGGCTCCCAGTTGCTTCCGACCGCAAGGATACACCGAAGAAGTGTTCGAGGTAAAGGATTTGTCCGACCCGGGTCTATTTCCTCACAACTCTAGATGGTATATGATGGAACACCTTGGAACCCTAACGGTCAACCGCGCGACGCTGACCCGGAATCAGACGCCGTCGCACCTATTGGTGACGCGCTTGCATTGACCTAAGCCCGAGGTTGAAGTAAGAAACCACCGAGGTGGTAGATAGAGGTCTTGACCGGCCAGAAACACCGAGACTCCTTCGTGGCGATGGCTTTCGCTTTTCGAAGTAGACAAATATGTGTGTTTTACAAAAAATGGGGTCGTTTGCCTTAGCGGAGCGTGCCTTTCAGGATTTCCATTGAGCTTTCATCTTTGAGGGGAGAAAGAAGAGTACGGTGGGGGAAACCTTCCGAGAGGACCGACAAAATCGTTAATCCGACGAGCTAACCGGGACTTACTCGACCTTTCCCCTTTGGGCGACTTCGGACCAATCCTCGAATAGACTTACGTTGCCCCTTTGTAGATTTTCCTTTGTTTGGGGGTTTCGTTTGTCGAAATCAGGCACAGTCACGACCAGGCTTTTGACTTTAATTTTTCTCTCTCTTTTTTTTGAGGGAGACATGATGATTTGATATGTAGGAATCCCTCTTGTATGCCTGCGGGGATACTGCCCTCTTCTCGTGCTCTGACTCGGGTTCGAGGAGATGAATCCTACTCTCATCTTTAGGGTATGATATTTTGGTTCCCTTATGCTCAGCGTTTTAAGGGTGTCCGCTGTCTCATTGGGCCGAGAAAGGAGAGAAGAAAGATTACGGCTTTTCTGGAGACCTTCGAGTATGGCCCCACAATAAGCAATACGACCAATTTTTTTCGACTAAAATAGCCGCGTGTGTGCGTTGCCTTTTTTTAATGGGCGTAAGCCGACATGACCGGACAGGAATCTCCGCGGTTTTGGTGAGCCAAGACCCGAGACCTACCGAGCCTTAATGGGTCCTAACCTACATGAAGGACAGATGCAAAGACTTGACTGCATGATGACAACTAGGCACTCTTTCTCTTTTTATTTTTCTTTTTTTTTTGTTATTTTTTTTTGAAAATTCCCTCGAGTTTCGCTTCGTTTGATCCGAAAAACGGTGTGTGAGAGTGTGCGCAATTTGACCCTGAGTTAGACTACAAAGATCGAAGAGTGGCTTTCCAACTCCGATGGTCCTCGTACCAAGCCAGTTGTTACACTTATCTAAGGGTAGTATTTCTTAAGATAAAGTCCGTTCTAAGGGTGGGATAACTCGGTCCCTTCCGCATTGACTAGCTTGTAGGCGTTGTCAGGGTACACGGCTTGAATCACATATGGTCCTTCCCAATTGGGTTGAAGTTTAGAACGCGGCCCTCCAGGTTTGACAAAAATTCTTTTTACGACCATCTCGCCAATTTTGAATTTTCTCTCAATGACCTTCTTTTGGTAAAAGCGAGCGAGTCTATTTTGATAAACACGTGCATGCTCGGCAGCGGCCAGCCGCTTCTCGTCTAAGAGTTTCAATTGGGCAAGGAGTGAATTACGACGTTCGTCGAGGGGAAATTCCTCATCCAATTGTACCCTGAGAGAAGGGATCAGAGTCTCGTACGGGACTACCGCTTCCATCCCATAAGTAAGGGCAAACGGAGTCTGCCCGGTGGGGGTACGGATTGAAGTGCGATAGGCCCATAGAGCTTCGATAAGCTTTTCTGGCCAGTCTGAAAACTTATTAGACTCGCAGGTTTTCTTTATGATTTTGATCAATGTTTTGTTGGTGGCCTCTGCTTGGCCATTACCTTGTGGGTAATAAGGTGATGAATGATGCAATGCGATTGCGTACCTTTTGCAGAGGTCTTGAAGATCCTGAGAAATGAACTGTGGCCCATTGTCGGTGACGATTGTGCTTGGGACGCCGAACCTGGTGAGGATGTTCTTCATGATGAACTTGCAGACTGTTGACGCCTTGATTTCTGCGTAAGCTTCGGCTTCGGCCCATTTGGTGAAGTACTCCGTCGCAGTGAGGATGAAAGATTTCTGCTTGGTGAGGGAGTTAGGATCACCTAGGGGACCAATGATGTCGAATGCCCACATGGAGAAAGGCCATGGGGAGGATACTGGATGAAGTGAGGAAGATGGTGAATGAATCTTGTCGGCGTGAAGCTGGCACTTGACACACCTACGGACATAAACAGCACAATCCTCTTCCATAGTGGGCCAGTAAAAGCCTTGCCTAATGATCTTCTTAGCGAGCATTTGGCTATTTACATGGCCACCGCATACACCTGAGTGTGCTTCCTCCACACATTTCCAGACCTCATCATCATCAAGACATCTTAATAGAACACCCGTAAGGCTTCTCCTGTACAGTAGACCTCCAACCAATGTGTATTTCTGGGCCACCCTTCTTATGGCTTTCTTATCTTCTGTGGTGGCTCCTTCAGGGTAAGACTGATCTTTACAATACTTGACAATTTCATAGAACCATGGTTTCTCCTCGTCAGCCAGTTCTTCTTCGACTTCTGCCAACATGATCTCCCTTTTCTCGAGAATTTCTCCCTCCTGGACCTTCCGTAAGACTCTTTCTTTGATTCTTAGGAGGTACGGGTCTTGAACGGCAGGGACAAGACGCTTGTAGAGGGTGATGGATTCAAACCATACACCTAGAGGGAATCTGAAAGATGAGGCCAAGGAGGCGAGGGCATCGGCCAGAATATTCTGTTCGCGAGGGACATGGACAAAGATCAGTTTGGTGAACAATTTGGCATAGGCGGAGACCAACTCCTGATAAGGCTTGAGTTTAGGATCAAGGGTGCGATACTTGGTAAGCACCTGGCGGAGAACAAGTTGACTATCACCCACGACTCGTAATTCGGTGATATAGAAGGAATGGGCCAGTTCTAGACCAGCTAGAAGAGCCTCATACTCAGCAATGTTGTTGGTGACTGGAAATGCGAGGTGAAATGCCTCTGGGATGGTAACACCTTCGGGCGTTAGAAGGACAATGCCAATACCCTTCCCTTGGGAATTCAGAGCTCCATCAAAATATAACGTCCACATTGGCTCATCAGATTGGGTGATGGACATTAGTTCCTCATCTGGAAACTCTGATTGGACAGGATCGAACTTGGGGAGAGGATGATGAGCGAGATGCTCGGCTATAGCATAGCCTTTAATTGCCTTTTGCTGGATGTAGGTGATGTCAAACTGAGATAGGAAACTCTGCCAGCGTGCTAGCCTATCAGTAAGGATGGACTTCTCCAGAAGGAACTTGATAGGGTTCATGCGAGCAATCAAATGGACTTCATGAGCCAGAAAGTAATGCTTTAATTTCTGTACTACCCAAACGAGGGCAGCACAGGTCTTCTCCATGGCGGTGTACTTCTGCTCACAGGGGTTGAGGAGTTTGGACAGGTAGTAGGTTGCCCGTTCCTTGCCTTCTTCATCGGCTTGTGCGAGGACGGCTCCCACGGAGTCATCCAAGACTGAGATGTAAAGGATCAGAGGTTTTTCTGGTTTGGGTGGAATGAGAACGGGTGGACTAGCCAGGTATTCCTTTAACCCTTCAAAAGCTTTCTAACATTTAGCATCCCAATGGAATTCTACTCCTGACTTGGTCAACTCGTAGAAAGGTCTACACCTTTGTGAGTGCTGAGACACAAACCGACGAATGAATTGCAACCTCCCAATTAAACCTCGAACTTCCTCAAATTTTTGGGAGGCGGCATGTCCCTGATGGCCTTAGCTTTGTTGGGGTCTATCTCGATCCCCCTTTTACTCACAATGAAACCCAGTAATTTGCCCGATGATACACCAAACACACACTTCTTCGGGTTCATTTTCAATTGGAACTCCCTTGATCTTTGCAACACCTTAGCCAAAACTTTCGGATGTTCCACCCTGGTTCTTGATTTCACCAATAAATCATCCACATACACCTCCAGATATATATGCATCATGTCATGAAATATGGCCATCATAGCTCTTTGGTAAGTAGCTCCAGCATTCTTTAACCCAAACGGCATGACCACGTAACAATATGTTCCCCATGGTGTAGTGAATGACGTCTTCTCCTGATCCTCTTCTGCCAAACGAATTTGATTATATCCCGAAAATCCATCCATGAATGAGAGGGTCTCATAACCTGCTGTGTTATCGATTAACACATCAATGTGAGGCAAGGAAAATCATCCTTTGGACATGCGCGGTTAAGGTCCCGGAAGTCGATACAAATCCTGACTTTCTCATCTTTCTTCATGACCGGGACAATGTTCGCCACCCATTGAGGATAAAGGACGACTCTAATGAACCTGGCTTTGTGGAGCTTGTCGACCTCTTCTTTCATTTTTAAAGCCATCTGAGGGTGGAAACGCCTTAACCTTTGTTTTATCGAGACGGACCCTGGTTTTATAGTTAAGCGGTGTTCGACCAAGGTGGAATCCAGACCCGGCATATCCTCGTAGCTCCATGCAAACGTGTCCTTATATTCCTTGAGAACTTTAATTAAGAACCTCTTCTTCAGAGGGTGGTAAATTATCACTTATGAGGATGATCCTAGGGTCTTCCTCAGTTCCCAAGTTGACTTCTTTGGTGGACTCTTCTACGGCGGCTGACGGCTCGTCGAATCTCCTTATTCCACTAGTATATGCGCCAGCCACATCCTCATATTCTTCATCCCCTTCTTCAATAGGGTATTCTTCATCGGTGATTTCATAAACCCCATATCCTTCATCAATCACACAATTGTCCTCACATTCTATCTCTGGTAGTTGGATGCGTTTTTCTAGCAACTGAGGGATGTTAAGAAGGGCCTAACACCTGGTGGCTAAATCCAGAAGGAATCGACGAGGGATCTACTTACCCTTGGATTTCTTTGTGGATACTACCCATGACTCATTATTCCTACGTTGACTGGGTTGTCCTACGGATGAAGAAGAAGTTAAAGAAGATGTCGAAGAATGTACAGGGAAGGACCCCTCAGAGGAGGGGTAGAAAAGGTCGCTCATAGGACCTTGGATGGGTGGCCCGCAGGGCGGGACGCACTCGTGGGAGATGTAGGAGGTTTCCTCAACAATGATGTTTTGTTGAGGAGTTTGAAAATTGATGATTTTTTTTCGTTTTCATTTTTGATGACAAAACAATGAAAAGAAATCGGAGGAGGGGGAAAGGTGGTTATGGCTAAAGGATTGGGAGGCTCGTAGAGTAGATCATGATTGAAAACTTGGCACGGGTTGAGAAACCTGCGCATGTATGTAAGTAGAGAAGGGGACCTGGGAAGATCGTCAGACAACCGTCTGGCCCAGGAGGAAGACATCAGCGAAGGCTGAGGTGAGTGAATGGAGAAGACGACGGCTAATGAGCCGTCGATGGCAATGTTGATGACGGATGAAGATCCGCTGGTGACAGGGTCCTTTTGGCGAGGACGAGGATAGTTTGGAACATTGGCAATAGTAGTGATATTCTCTGGCATTTCAGAGATTAATGGCGGTCCTTCAAGCTGTGGAGGTGAAAACATCCTTTCCAGTGTAACAGAAATATCCCGTATATCAAACCACTTGTCCCATTCGCATTCTGGATCTTTGATTTTGCCTCTTTTGCTGACCCTCAGATATTTTTCAGCCAAATACACAACATGTGATCCCCCATGTGCTTCTTGCAGGTAATCCCCCATCTGAATAACGGGCCCTTTGTTGAAGTGGTTCGATAGGGTCCACGTGAGGGGCTTCCAATCCACCTTGAGTGGTCCTTTGAAGCCTAGGCCAAACCTACGGTTCGGCCTGATCTCCTTTGGTGGTTTCAGCCTACCTTGTAGTTGCGCGCCTAGACCTTTGCCCTGTTGATAGCCGATATTCCTCATAATCTCCCAACCTTTGGAATGAAAAGGGAGATATGTCATTGTTGCCTTGATCGGCTTCTTTGGTGCTAGCGGAATGTGAGATGAATCACACACATCCAGCAGCGACAATATGGGCCGATAAGACGGCCAAACAGAGGACAAAGAGGTGTTGATAGCATCCACCGTGTGAAGGACAGGTGTACTGACCACTTTAATAATTCTCCCATTGTAAGGAAACTTTAAGCACTGATGGTTGGTGGAAGGCACAGCATCCATGGCTTCAATGTAGGGGCGACCCAGTATGGCCTTGAATGTGGGGTCCATGTCGAGGACATGGAATTCCGTGGAGACTGACACATGGCCTAGCTATGCCTTCAGGATAATCATCCCTTGTGGCGGCCTTTTGCTATTGTCATAAGCTGTGACTGTGATCGAGGAAGGTCTTATATGTTCCTCGTCGACCCCACACAACTGAAGGGTGCTCATGGAGATCACATTTATGGACGCACCCGTGTCTACAAGGCACGGGTTTATGGAGACTCTATTGATTTTTATTGAAATGCATAACGCATATTTCCGAGCTTACTTGGGAGCGAGCTCGTAGTTGTGGAACATGATGACCGGTTGTGTGTCTGTTGGTGTCAGGACGGCTGAAATCTTCTCTACAGGGAGGTCTTCATTCACCATGACCTTTTGAAGATATTCCATTAAGGCCGCCTGATGGGACGTAGACCTTTGAAGTAGCTCGAGGATGGAGATCTGAGCGGGCATCTTATCCAGGTGTTTTAACAAATCATACTGTGTCCCAGGGATGGATTTTTCTGGCTGTTCTCCATTGTCCTTCTATGATTGAGCCTGATCGGGGTTCTGACTATTCTGGGGGAAAACTCTGTGGAAAATCCTTCCACTCCGGAGCACCATTGCGTGCGGCTTTTGTTCCTCTATGGGGGTAGCTGTGGGTTTTAACAGATGTTTAAGGGGTAGTGGTAGAGGAATGGTTGATGAAGCCGGAGTAACGATGGGGGCAGGGATTCTGACGAGGGGTTTGTTCGGTGGAGGCATGGTGGAGGTAGAGGGGATATCATACGGACTATGAAGGATAAGGGGTTCGGAAGGTGGAGGTGGAGGCAAAGTGGACATGGATAAGGCTTGAGATGGGTAATGGTTTTGAGATGGGTGATGGGTGATGAGTGGTTTTGAAGGCATTGGTGGAGGTATTGTGGAGACAGGCGGGGTCACGTATGGTTGACAGATGATAAGAGATTTGGAAGGCATAGGGGTAGATGCAGTAGAGGTGGATGGCAAAATGGAGGAGTGAAAGAAGCTGAGAGGGTGTGAGGGCATAGTGGAGGGTGTTGGCTGATAGGTCATTGGTGAGTTAATGGGAGGGGTGCGAATGAGAGGGCGTGATGGTGGTGGAAATGGTGAAGGCGGTACTATAGGTTGTAATGCGGGTTGATGAGAGAGAGGTGCTACCCGGGCAAGGCGAGGGGGTTGCATGACGATAGGGTTGGCGGTAGCAAGAATAGAGGTACTTTCTGGGTGCCACACCTACCCTCTCCCGACTTCTGGGAAGGAGGAGATGGGGTTGACCTGGTGATTGGGCTGTTGGTGCTCCGGCAATGGATTCTGGATTATGCCCATGTTGGGCTGTTGTTGTTGTGCCTGCTGAGGCTGTTGTTGTTGTTGTGGTTGTTGCTGTGGCTGCTGTTTTAGTTGCTGGAACTATGGCCTAAGAGGAGGTCTTCTGGCTTTGAGAGTGGCGATGTATCGCCTCATTTCATCCCAGTCAATTCTGCCTTCATCATTCGTATCGCGGATGTAATCTTTAAACTGAAAGCAGTTCTCTACTGTGTGTCCTGGCTGCCTGTGATAGACGCAGTATCTGAAGGTATCAACATTCGGGGGCCACGCGAGCCTTTCCCTGGGTAGGATGAGTGTGTTTGAGGCCATGAGGGCGCTGAAAATATCTACCAAAGTTTCTGGTAATGGTGGGTAATAGGCTCTCTTGGGACCAATCGGCCTCCTTTGTTGCTGTGGGGGGCCATAATTCCCTGGGGGTGGAACTTGGTGGTACTGAAGTGGCAGTTGTTGTTGCTGAGGTCGGGGTTGTTGCTGGGGTTGAAGTGGTTGAGGCATATTGTTCTGGGGGGGATTGTTTTGGGGTGGAGGACGAGAGGGGAAAGGACCTTGTTGGAGGGGAGTGCATAGTTGGCGTTGTTGACTGCACTCACTTGCTCATTTGTCACCACCCCTTCTGTCGCTCCACTTGGGACACCAGTGCCTGTCTTTCTGATCACCTTGGGCTTCGACGGCTCAAACATGTGCATAATGGGGGAGTCTTTAACTGGGTCTGGACATATCGGGCCCTTTCATAGAGTTCCTTCATTGTGGTAAGCTTGTTCATGGCCAGGACGTGCCTGAATTGTGGGGTTGCATTGGACACAATCATCTTTACTTGTTCAGGCTCTCAGAGGGTATCTCTTATTCTTTCTGCCAGGGACCTCCATCTGTCGACATAGTGGATAAAATCTTCGTCGGGCTTCATTTTCTCGGCCACTAGGTCGGTAATGGAAAGAGAGGGACCGACCCTATCCTGATACTTTTGCAAGAATCTTCTTTGCACCGTATCAAAGTTCTCGGCCTCGCCGGGCTCCAAAGAATAGAACCACTCTAGCGCAGGACCATCCAATGATCTCCGAAAGAGGTATGCCAGGGATCTTTGGTCATTTTGCCAATAGGAGGATTCATACATGAAGTCCTTGAGGTGAATAAAGGGGTTGCCAGTGCCATTGTACTTGCGGTACGTAGGCATTTCAGAGGGAGGAAGATGGATCACCGGAAGGATTGGTAAAGCAACCTCCGGGGTGGATTTCACGTCCACCATTTTCTTTAAATTTTTAAACTGTTCGTCCATTCTATTGAACTTATTGAGGAGCGACTAGGCGAGCTCCTCGGGAGGTGATGGTGACACCTACCACTGGGGAGGAAAATGTCTCCCGGAGACTTGAGGAGGAAGCCCCGAATGAGAGGGAGATGCCAGGCCGCCGGCAGTCAGCCCTGGCTGGAGCGGTATGTGGGGAACAGCAGGGGTTTGAGATTGTGAAGGGAATTGGAACGAGGGTGGTTGTTGGCTCGCCTGCCCTTGAAGCGAGGGAGACTGGATGGCTTGCGCCAATGAAGGAGATGGGATGGCCTGCACCGACTCTTGGAGGGGTGCGATGGCTGGAGTTGACTCCTGGGGGGCGGGGGAAACAAATTTCCCTTTCAGAATGGCCTGGAAGGCCCGGAGCTGCTCAGAGGTAAGCTTCATGTTGGCGAGGACACCTAGCAAAGAGGAGATGTCCTATGGTGGAGATGTGTCCCCTGCGGTAACCTGCACCTCACGTGAGGGCTCATAAGAAGGACCCGAGTCCATAGCATGGACTCGCGGCTCGATTAATTGACCACGATCAGGGTGGTTCTCTTCAAAAGACTCGTGAGCCATGCTCAAAGTTTTTCTGGAACGCAAAAACATACACCAACACACAGATAGCAAAGATTATCAAACAAGTGAATGCCTTTACGCCCTCTTTTTTTGTTTTGATTTTGATATATTTTTTTTGTTTTTAACCAGATCTGAAGTTCACACAAAAATAGGAAGGACCCTAATTCCAATTTGTTTTACCGCCGTGTCAACTAGGGTCTCTCGTCTCACCACGAATGGGTCGACTAACTCCGGAGAACTTTAATGGTACAACCAGCCCAGTGAACGAAGAGGGAATCCTTCGCTATCGGGGACTTACGGAGGTCCCGGTGGAGGAGATTCTAGTCCGTCGAGAGGAATTCCCGAACGGAGAGTCCTTCCTTCACCGAGAGAGGGTGATCCTTAGAAAAAATGAAAAAAAAAACTAGAAAAGGGGTAGATGCATGCAATGAAGTGCTGAACAGATATACAGAATATAAGAAGACAATAGAGATATCAAAGTTATAATCAACACCTAATGAATCACAAGGGACTAGGGGCGAAGTGCACGAGGTGCACGAGGGATAAGAACTGAAAGTGCTACTGTGAGCACAACTGGAGTGCGCGAGGGCGCAAAAGTGGGGGGGGGGGGCACAGGCGGTGCCAAAGTTGCAAGAGTCACCAAGGGAAAGTGAAAGAAGTCCCACCGTGATCGCCAATCTGTGAGCGACGTCACGCGGAATTTGTCGGAGGAGGCGAAGGAGGGCGCGCGAGGGGCTCATTTTGCTGCAACACATAAAGAATAGAGAAGAGGAGAGAGACCACCACGGCAAATTGCTTCGGCAGGGCGTGCGGGATAGATGCAATATAATAAGATATGGGGATTAAATGGCCATAGCGGGAAATGACTCTCCGCGACCTCGGGGATGGGAAAAGTGTAGAATTTATGTGATAGAAATTTAAACGGCCATTGCGGGAAATGACTCGCCACGGCCTCGAGAATATGCGCAGATATGAGAAGAGTATAGAATACAAGCAACATGAATTTAAACGGCCATTGCGAGAAGTGACTCGCCGCGACCTCAAAAATATGAGCAAATATAACCACATCACAGAATATCAATGACTGAAATTCAAACGGCCATTGTGGGAAATGACTCGCCGCGGCCTCGAGAATATAACAGATATAAGGAACAGAATATAAGAGATAGAAATTTAAACGGCCATTGCGGGAAATGACTCGCCGCGGCCTCGAGAATATAACAGATATAAGAAACATATATAAGAACAATGCAAAATATAAGTGACAGAAATTTAAACGGCCATTGCGGAAAATGACTCTCCATGGCCTCGAGAATATGATGTGATCGCCAGGGGCCGGAGACCCCAAAATAAAGAAAGTGATCGCGCCTACCTCAAAAGTGGGAGATGGCGGGCTGCTTCCTCCTCTCCCTTCGGCCGACCGATGGAGAGGGCTTTCCTTGGTTACCCTTGCAAAAGAAAAAATAGACAGATAACAAGTGGATCAGAAAAGATGGTAGTGTAGTATTAGTCCCTTGATGAAGGATAATGAAATCGTGGCAAGACACACACCTGGTTGGTGTTGTTTTTAAACCCCTCTCGGACACAAGTAGGAGAGAAATATGATGATGAATGGGATTATGCA
The DNA here is from genome assembly GCA_022559845.1 of Amorphophallus konjac. Taxonomy (NCBI): domain Eukaryota; kingdom Viridiplantae; phylum Streptophyta; class Magnoliopsida; order Alismatales; family Araceae; genus Amorphophallus; species Amorphophallus konjac. Next base: position 46,290,965 of record CM040124.1, on the reverse strand, counting down.
AACGCATATAATAGAAGACTCCCTTATGAAGGGAGTCGGAGAATGCGAGATGATGAATGTAAAAGAACTACGTAGAAAAGGGGAGAGAATTGGCTTATTGAATGTGCCGATGGCGGGATCCGGCGGAGCTTCGGCAGCGTGGGGACGACGTGGAAGCAGAATAGATGGAGCTAGCCTTCCTCTCGCAAGCGCGGGCACCCGAGAAGCTGGCAGAACCTCCCCCTACAAAAGACCCACGGGTTAGAAACGGGATCCGGTAGAGTCTCTCCTTCCTCTGTCGGATCTGAAGCCCATTCCCTTCGAGGGAGGGGGTCCCCTATTTATAGAGGGGAAGTGGATTGAGGCGTCCAGGGACCTGGACGCCTCAAGATGGGGGCGTCCAGGACCCTGGATGCCTCCATCAACACATTAAATATTTTTTATTTTTTGATTTTTAATATTTTTATGAAGGCGTCCAGGAGACTGGACGCCTTCATTTCCGCCCACGGAACCCTGTCGAAAGCCGTAGATGGTGGGTAAAGCGCGTGGTTTTGGTGGGTACCCGTGACTCACGAGTGGGCGCGTCTAGCTGGCAAGATGTCCCTATATTTTTGAATTTTTCCGAAGTGTCAAATCGAGCGGCGTGCCGAGATTGTCCGGATGCAGAGTATGGGGGCGTCCAGGCCCCTGGACGTCTCAAGACTAAGGTGTCCAGGTCCTTGGATGCCTCCATCATTATATTTTTATTTTATTTTTTTATTTTTTATTATTATGTATTGATTGAGGCGTCTAGGGGCCTGGACGCCTCAAAGAAATCCCGCCGAATCAGCTCCGAAAGACCGTTGGCATCAAACCGTTAGACGTCTTCAAGTTCAGATTCTTCTGGTACGTCCAGTTGGTGGCGATGCTATCCGTATGCTGCATGATTTCCGTAACGAGGCGGTTTTCGGATGCCGAAGAAGAGTTACATTACCCGCTCAAAGGGCGAAAGAAGACCCAAGAATGGGAAGCACTCAAGCGATTCAAAATGCGAAAGCCACTGCGGGGCGTCATATAGTAATATGAGATTTTCTCAAGGTGATGTCAGGAATAACATGTTTATAGCCGGATTTCCTCATCTAGAGAGAGTATCTCCCAGACACTGAATCCTGCCAGGATCCTTTTCAACTGCTTCAATATTCGGGCGCGGGCCCGGATATTAGCTAACTTTGCTTCTTCGGCTTTGCTGTGCTTGCCATGTTCTGGTGCCGAAGGACTCCGTAGGGGAGGTGGTTTATCTTCCTTTTTTGGGGTTACCCCATCCCGACACGCTTGGTCGGCCGATTCCTTTATCTATGCAGGCTATGCCACAGGGGCAGCGCCCTCATCACCTTTGTTCGCCGGAGGTAGCGTTCCCGAGGTGGAGGCAAGAGTGCTCTTGGCCTTCGACCCGGACTGTTGGTATGTTGTTTGCTCTTCTTTGCGAGTAGAAATTCGGCGAATGAGGGTACCACTTCGCCTGCTGCATCTTCAGGGTACAAGCCCGACGGAGGCGGGACTCTCATTCTTTTGACTTCGGGATCGGGGACATGGTACGGTTGTTCACCCCAAAACAGTATATTATGATTGGTTGGGGGTGGACATCCCCATCTCTTCCCAGATCTGGTGGCATGCTGGGAGGTGGAAGCTTCAGCCTGGTTTGCTTCCGCTGGCGCGAAGCATATTTCTTCATCCTCCTCTTCAGAGTTCTGGGCCATGTTGAACAGGGTCGACAAGGTATTGCAGGACAAAATGTTGCATTTCTTTTATTCTTCAACTTCTTCTTCTTTTTCTTCTTCTCTTCCTTTACAGCTGGAGGCTGCTCTTGGGGAGGTTCATCCCATATGCCGGTTTCTTGTGTTTCGGCTTCGGCTTCTTCGCCCAACTCCAGGGATTCAAAGTGCTCCCAACGGACATACTCCTTCAGTTGCACCGGTTGGATCTTGGGTTGTTCATATTCTTCTAACCCATCGATGATTCCCTATAATCGTCTGACTGTCGGGCTGACTTATGTGTGCACCCGCAGCAGGAGCGACTTCTTCTTGTTGTCAGTCAACCTTCGAAGGACCAGCTGGGGAGTGGTTTTGTACCAGACCGAGGTTACAACCGGCGGTGGAAGCTGAGGTGTGACCCCATGAATTTGGACTCCCGGGGTAGGGCGGGATGTCGGCTTTCTTCTTGCCTTCTTCAGCACCGTCTGCCAATTTTCTTGGTCCTCTGCGGGAGCTAGGACAAATGCCTCATAGGTGTGCTTTGTACAACCATCTGACACCTCTTTGGGCAGTTGTTAGTATAAGGATATCATATTTATGGTTACCCCCATCACCGGCATCTCGTGCGGGCGGGGTGGGTCCACCTTATGTTCGCCCATCTAGAGCTATCACTTCTTGATCATGCCTTCAATGATGTCTTTGAAGACGTAGCAGTCTTTGAGGGTGTGCCCGAGCATTTGGTGGTACAGACAAAATCGAGGATCATCTTTCCTCTTGGCATTGCCCGGTCTTTTCGGCTCCGATAGAGTGATTTTGTTGTATTTGGTGGGCCATTCAAAGATGACCCAGGTCTTCTCCTTCGGGAAGAAGTAAAGTTTCTTCATTCTGGACCGCAAGGAGGCGGCCTCCTGTTGGTCAGCCTGCTTGGCCGGAGGAGCGCTGGAGACTTCTTTATCTTTGTTCTTCTGCTTCTCGAAATCCTTGAAGTCGACAGTGTTGACTTCTTTGAGCATGGGCACTTATCAGTTGACTTCCCCTTTTGGGCTGAGATGGCTGGGGCGGAAGAGTACTTGGAGAGGTAGGACTCGATTTCTGCCACCACATTATTTAATTGATCAAATGACTTGATCCCCATCCCGATCATCTTCTTGTGAACTTCGTGCTTCAAATTCTGCTTGTAGATCTGAACCACATCTTCTTGGTGTGGCAGGCATCTACACCTCAAGCTGAGGTTCCGCCATCTCTTGATGAACGCCAAGGCAGTTTCATCATTATTCTGCCTAGTTGCATAGAGCTCGGCCACTGTGACCTCCCTTTCGGTTACATGGAACCGCTCCCAAAATTTTCTTTGCATATCCGACCAGTCGTTAATAGACCCCGCCGACAAGTTCGAGTACCATTCGAAGGTGAGCCCTGTGAGCGATGACTTGAAGAACTTCAGCAAGTACGATTCATCGGTCGCCAGATCACCCATCACATTGATGTAATAGGCTATGTGTTCCTTTGGCGAGCCTTGGCCATTAAATTTGTCAAACTTTGGCGGCTTACTGATGCCAGGAGACAATCTCTTCGCCGCATGATGGATAGGGTAGGGTACCTTGTACACATCAAACGAGGAATATTCTTCTCTGCTTGATCGGCCAGCTTCATTTTGACTATCCGCTTGATCATGAGTTCGCTAGCCATCACCGGATCCACCGCTTTAGGGTAGAAATGAGCCGGGTGCATCTGTGGTGTCGCCAACACCGTCGCCTGTGGTACAGTGGTGGTTCCTTGGTATCGAAGAGTCGGAGGGGTTATTGGGGCCGTGCCCCCAGCATAGTTGGGGATTGGTTACAAAGCCGTCATCTGGGGCGAACCCTTAAATTCTCTAGCGCCTTGCTTGGATGTTTCTAGAGGAGGTTCGACTTGCTTCGAGGCAGAAGCATGCATGGTCAGTTCACCCACTTGCTACTTCAAAGCTTTGATTTCCTACTGGTAGGCTTGAAGCAGCATCAATATCACCGGATTGGGAGTGGATGGGCTAGGAGCCTGGCGTCCTCCTTCAATCGAAGTATCTAGAGAAGGTGCTAGCCTTTCCCCTTCATCTTCAGTGGTAATTACATTTGCCGCCATGGCGACCATGTCTGAACTTGTTTCACCGGCAAGGGTTTGTATTATTTCGGCTGCAGCCCTTCCCCTTCTGGTGACGGGACTCGGCCTGTCAGCAAGCCTGGCCACTTCCTCTTGGTTCTCGGGGAGGGCCCCGTATTGGCTGGCCACTCCGGCCATATTGCAGATGTAGACCCGCTGCTTCTTGTCTCTTCGGGTCACCTTCCAGGCTGACTATCCAAGGAAGGTTAACCTGTCAAACACCGAGACTCTCGATAGGGCTTCTTTACGGAGGGGCGGCCCATAGCATCCTGACTCCACATCTTCATTGTCTTCCGGGTTGACTTGTCACTCCCAGTTTCTTTCCCCATCATTCACGGCTTCTAAGAGCTGCTGAATTCCCAGCAGGGTATTTCCAAGGCCGCGGAGATATCCCCGCACAGCTTGAGTGATATCATCTTGTTCCTAGGCAAGGCAGATGGTTGATGGTGATGCTTGCACTGGCGGCTTATAGGTGAAGCGCCTCCGCTTGTACACCCTGCTGCATCTCCCTTCATCTGAATGGATGTTCACCTGCCGGTCATGAGCACAAGAGGCTAGTCTTCGAGATGGTTGAGCATGCGCCTTGACCTTCTCTTCTTCGTCTTTCTTCTTCTTCTTCTCGAGCCGGTCAGTCCTAACGGGCTCTAGTTAGGTTGGGGCTAGGTCCCACCTCTTGGGCACCCACACTTGCTTGAATTTAGTTGGCTTCTGGGTCGACTCTTGCTTTGGCAAGGCCCTGGTGCGTTCCTCTCGCTCCCGGGCCGGCGCTTGGAACTGATTGCGCACTAGCACCATCGGGATCACCCTGTTGGGCGAGATCGTGGCCTGGCGGCCATTCAGGTACACTCGGACTCCTCCGATCATCATGAATTTTCCTGAGAGGGAAAGCCGGCCTTCCAGCATGCCGTCAGTCCTCCTTGCCGCCCTCCTGGCAGTCGAAGTGCGCTTCTTCTTCACTTCAATGTGGTGGACATAGCAATCCACCATCTTCACGGCTTCGGGTGTCTCCTCCACGAGGGCGATGAGCTCGGCCTCCGTGACGTCCAGGAGGTCCACGAACATAACCCCCAAGAAGTTAGGGAACCCAACCATTGAGGGAAAATCGCCGAATTGAATCGGCACCGCTAAGTAGCCATGGTCCGCATGGCTCGCCACGACCAACGGACCGAAGGTGACAGCCATTGTTTCTTTAGAAATGAATCTCTCCTGCAATTTCAAATTGCAGAAGTTCAAATTTTAAAAAAGGCCGTTGGGCCTCTAATCCTGGTGAAAAGATGGGAGGTAGTTCAGTCCCACCGGGCGTGCCAACTTGTTGGACGCACTACAATTTCGTGTATAAAAAATATCGGGTGTTCTTTTGATTCGGGATCATTTGTCTCACTGGGCGTGCCAACTTGTTGGACGCACTCAATGGTCGTATTGTATCGTTTTATCTTTTATCATGTTTATCAAGTGCGAGGGCGTGCCAGTCACCTAGGTGACAATGTGTTTAGGCTTCGAGACTGGAATTGTCCGAAGCCTGCGGTGCGCTCCGTCTGACTAACCAGATGATTATGGATATCGGGTCGGGACTGGAGACCCGCCGCGCCCTAAAGGTCACGGTGCTAATAACATCTCCTCGGAGAGGAGAAAACCTTTGATTAATCACCAATATTTGGGTCCTCATGGCCTATAAATCAATTGAATGAAAAAATTATATTGGAAAGCATTAACATACCCTACACTAGGGTGCAAAAGAGCATTAAAATCATATCGGTCATATATTGACCATTTCATATTCGGATGGACGTCCGGGTTGAAAACATCATGAATATCGATCGGCATCATTGGGACGGATGTATGTCAGGACACGACAAGTTTAATTTTTGAAGAAGGAAGCCGTAAGGTCAAATCCCGATCAAACGGTTCAAATTCAGTGGGTTATTGGCCCGGAGTAAAGTTGACCCATGGCCATAGTGGCGTGAACCCCCAGGGCCTAGGCGTGCCTGGCAGAGTGATGGGGACATCACCTCCCATGCCCACGTTCACAGCTCGTCTCCTCGCCCCGGTTGCATCCGGCATGGTCTAGTTATCTAATTTTGAGTCCTACGTAATTTTTATTTGAGTCATTTGATGTAATTTTCATTTTACTTGAGTCAAGTCCCTAGGTCTTGTGCTTATTTCCCTAAATTTGAGAGTCATTATGTTGTTTAGTTAGTTATTGGGCCCAATTCATTGGGTTTGGCCCAAGTGCACCCCTACCCCCTCGGTTATTTGTCATTGAGTCTTTTGTCAGGGACTTATTGTAAAATGTGGGTTGCCTATATATAGGACCCCATTCCCCCCATTTCAACTTAATGAATCAATGAATGAAAAACTTGCCATTTTGAGAGTTTACACTTCTTATCTAGTGGAGAGATTCCATTTTTTGGGTGAGAAACCCTAGGGGAGAGATTCCCCACCCTTCCCTCTCTTAATCTCTCTTTTTCACTCCACTTTCTCTCTCCTCAACACCCAAATTCGAATTTTCTTCTCTCTCCTCCCTTCCCAACCACCTCCACTCCCCACCTACCCCATTTAAGCCTCTTCCCATTCCCCACAACCCTCATCAATACTCCATCCCTTCCCAAGACCCCCTCCACCAATCCTCTCCTCACCATCCAACCCCCAACTACCCCTCCCACTTTCCCAAGCACCCTTCCCACTACCCCAAGCACCCATTCCCTTCCCCAACACAACCCCCCCCATTCCCAAGACAAACAAATTAACCCCACCCTTAAACCCATTTTCAAATACCCTTTCCCTCTCACCCACCTTCCCAAATTCGCCGCCCCCACTACCACCATCTGTTGGACCCTCTTCCAGACCTTATTCTCCACCTCCCACACCTTAGAACACCCTCTCCAAGACCCCCTTACAACCAGGGGTCACTCCCACACTCATCTACCCCCTTCGCCTTCTTTTTTCTTGGTCATTGGAAGCTACTTCGAAGTTGCAGTTTGCTGTCCAGAGGTTGCAGATGAACCAGCAACTTACAGCGGCCACCACGACTTCCTCTAGACGAGTTTGAAGACCCAAGAGCCATCGTTGGAAGCGTCTACCAGTCTCCTTCGCAACAGAAGTGGTTTCATCTTCTTCCGATCTCCGAACCGTCCAAGAGGTCCATTCTCCCACAACTGCGCAGTTCTGCCTCGGCTGAGAACCTGAGCCAGATGAGAAGCTCTGCCACGACGAACCCCGGAGGAATCAGCCCACGAGTTCTTCTTCAAAATTCTTCATCGCCCAGTCTACTTCCAGAATCAAGAAACAGAACTTCATTCGGCGTTCGTGATCCAGAGTTCTCATTTTTCTCCCTCAGCTACGCAGATCTGCTACCCACAGTCTGCACCGACCAGTCGCCATTGTTCTGCATCCCCGAGTCTTCTCCAACATCGGTTGGCTTTCCCGTCAGTTTTTCTGCGAAGAGGACTCGTCCACGATTCCAACGACTCTGACGGCGCTTGATTCCGAGGTCGGGAGCTGCCGGGGCATTCTCTACAATCTGCTGTTAGAAGTCTGCAGCTGCCGGTCCGAGAATCTGAGGCTCTGTTCAAACCTCCATCCCGGCCAGCAGCGACTCCAGAAGAAATTAAAGAAATTCTGAGGCATTCCCTTCTCAGCTACGAAGATTTTCCCACCAGTCTCGCCACCAGAAAAATTCTTGAGCGGGTTCTACAGCAGCAACACCGACTATCTATCCCTGTTCGCAGACAGCAAGCAGATTCGGTGCCGTTACTTAGTCATCCCTCTTTAGTCTAATTTCCCCGCCCCGCTTGGCCGGCTGAAGGCCCCTCCCTGCGTGGAGGTAGTATTGTTTGTAATCTCATTAACCCCCACCCCAAGATCCCCCTCCTGCGAGAGGTGTAGTGGTGTAACTTGTTTGGGCAGGTCAAGCTACCCCGACGCGGCGTGTGGGGATCCACTCGCCTCCCCGCTCGCCCTCGTCTCCGACCGGGACCGGTTTCTTCAAACCGGTCGAGTAAGTGCTCAATCTTCACTCCATTTAGTGCTTGTCTTTCAATATTCGTTCTAGTTCCGCTGGTTATGCGAGTGAGAGCTCGATCCTCAAGCCCCGTTGTCTTGAGTGATCACCGTGGGAAGAGAGTGAACCGGTGCCTTTGGCACTTCGTCGGACCCTTGATTTGGGCAGCCGTACCCTTGGGAATCAAACCTTGGCCTTGCTGGCCCTCTACCAGCAAGGGCCTAGCCACACAACCTCCCCTTGGCATTGCCAAGTTACCCCGGGTCTTGGTGAGCATCGGGTGAGCGGTTGCTATTATCGGTCCGTTTTGAATGCTTAATTGTGCTTGCTTGTTGAGTCCTAGGTTGTGTCACATCAATTGGTATCAGAGCAAGTCATTGACTTGTCTCTATCAAGTCAAGTCCTAGGGCATGCTTGCATTGGTGTCATCATCAATCCGACCCTTGCATTGATCCCCCCGTTCATCATGACCACCTACTTAGCCTACTCACCACCCATAGACTTCATCCTAGATAGGGATATTACCTTTGACGGATCACATTCTAGTGACTATCTTAGGTGGGAGGCTACGATAGAAAAGTACTTCGAAAAGACTTGGGTATATGGACCGGCGAGAGTCCGAAAGGCCAAGGGACGACTTCGGGGTCAAGCCAAAAGTAAGTGGGAACACATAGAGGGCTTAAGGAGGGTTAGAAGACAAGAACCTATTCACTCATGGGAAGAGATGAAGGTAGAACTTAGAAAGATCTACATCCCCAAACATTCCCACCCCTCCTACTCAAGCACCCCTAACCCGAGGAGCACTACCACTCCTCCATCCCCACCCGGCCAACTTGAGACCGACCTTTGGTCTCCACCCCCACCACCCCCAACAATTCATCTCTCAACCATCATAACAACACTTCGCGACCAAGTCCTCTCCCTTAAGACCCAAATAAACCAAACAACCACCTCTCCACCAAATCCCATGAGGATCCCCACACTCCAACCAAAACCTCCTTCCGCAAACCTATCTATCCAAACTCAATTGGCCCCCACTACCACCCCTCCACAACCGGCCGATCCCAAGGGGAAGAGACCCCTAACCGACCCGATTTCCCCAATAAGGACCACCACTCACCCTATTCTCACCATTCAAACCCAAGTAGACCCCGTGTCCATCCCTCCACCTAGAACCATGACGGCCACCACCACCCAACCCAAATCCTGTCACCCAACCCACCTTCCACTTCCAACCCCAATCCTACCCCAACCTAGACCTCCACTACTTCCACTCCCAAACCACACCCTACCAATCCCAATCCAAGTTTCCCTTTACCCTCTACCCTGGGAACACCACACACAAACCCTCATCACCCCAAAAGACTCTCTCACCTCCTTGGTAGCAGAACTCATACCCAATCCAATAGTTGTGAGCACTCCAAACCCACCCCCCACTTTGGAGGAAACCCAAGTCCAAGCTGAAGAAGAAACCTCACACGATGGTCTTTACCTTACAACACCCTCTCTAGTTGGGGTAGAGCTCATCTTAGGAGAACCCATTGTTAGTTGGCTAAAGGAGAGCCCAATTCGAGAGACCCCGGCCCATGTTTTCCCTCCCATAGAACGAGACCTTCCCATAGTGCCCTTCTTCTCCTATCACACCACAATCCAAGCATCCTATCAAGTGGAGACCTTAGAGGACCTTCTCAAGGGCATATCATGGCAATTAGAGATGACTAGCATGTTGACCCCTATGGTCGAACAACCTAGGAGCCTTAGCCTCCTACACCTATGCATAGGGTCTATCACCTCAGTTTGCACCATTGGTTGCTACACTAGCGACCTCCTTCTATTCCTCCCTACACCCGATGAGCCCAACCTTCTCCTCGATTTAGAGCTTCTTATCTCAGGTAGAAAGCCAAGCCCTCCACTCATGGCCGACCCACTTGTCAAGAACATTGGCCCAACTATCATGGAGAAGGATGACTTAGCACCTTTTAAGGATCTTGAGGACATGGAGTTCCTCCCCCTAGGTGACCCATTTTATGATCCATATGATCCATTCCAATGGGAGTCAAGGGACTCATATGACCCAACCATCTTACCAACCACCCACCCTTTCCTACCCTCACCCACCATATTGGGCCAAACCCACCTCATCCATGACCCGGGTTACACCTTGGGAGCCATGACCTTGGGCCACATATCCCTAGGTAATAAGGTTGTGCCCCACCCCATGATGACCACCTTCTTAGATCCATTCGATCCTTTCCAATGGGAGTTCAAAGGTTGTCCCACACCTATACACATGGAAGTCACCTTTGGGAAAAGCATGCATGTGTCTAGGCTTACCATACCCCTTGGCATGAACACTATGTTGGGTCCATTCATTCATATCACCCACATGTCAAGTAGAAAGTATGAGTGGTCCATATTCGGATGTCATGGTCCACCTTCATTCATCATGGGTCTTAAGCATGTCAAAGGCATCTACGGATGTCCGGGTCCCCCAATATTTATCACCAATTTGCATGATAGGGCCACCTACGGGTGCCCCGGCCCACCTAGGCTAACCAAAGTCTACACTGCATCATTACACGATAGGTCTACTTTTGGTTGCCCAGGTCCACCCATCACCCCAGAATGTCTGCATCACAACATTGCATAAGAGATCCGCAAGCACATTAGCAAGAAGAATGTGACTTATAAAAGGCAGGCCGACTCTCATCGACGTCACCAAGAATTCCATAAGGGTGACTTTGTGATGGTAGGACGGAGAGGCTCTCCCCGGGAGTCATCTCCAAATTGAGGCCACGTGGGGCTGGTCCCTTCCAGGTCCTGAGGCGCATTGGCGCTAATGCCTATGAGTTAGATCTCCCCGAGGAGTATGGAGTGAGTCCCACATTCAATGTAGCCGACCTAGTGCCTTATAAGGGACCCACGGTGGTACCTAGTGAGGATATTGAGCCTATTCCCTCCGTTGAGAGAGCACCCACCCGTGAGGAGAGACCACCAGCCAAGAGAGCCCAGCGTGAGCGCATTGAACGAATATTGGATGAACAAGTCACTACCACCCGGAGCAAGGTATACGAGCGCTATCTCGACAGGTGGATGGATCGGTCTCATTCGGAAGACCTAAGGGCTGTACCACTTCTACACCCTCCGAGGAGGGAAGGACACTTACTCGACGGAGTCGAGTTCTCCGCACCCCGGGAGTATGATGGGGACATCACCTCCCATGCCCACGTTCACAGCTCGTCTCCTCGCCCTGGTTGCATCCGGCATGGTCTAGTTATCTAATTTTGAGTCCTACGTAATTTTTATTTGAGTCATTTGATGTAATTTTCATTTTACTTGAGTCATGTCCCTAGGTCTTGTGCTTATTTCCCTAAGTTTGAGAGTCATTATGTTGTTTAGTTAGTTATTGGGCCCAATTCATTGGGTTTGGCCCAAGTGCACCCCCTACCCCCTCGGTTATTTGTCATTGAGTCTTTTGTCAGGGACTTATTGTAAAATGTGGGTTGCCTATATATAGGACCCCATTCCCCCCATTTCAACTTAATGAATCAATGAATGAAAAACTTGCCATTTTGAGAGTTTACACTTCTTATCTAGTGGAGAGATTCCATTTTTTGGGTGAGAAACCCTAGGGGAGAGATTCCCCACCCTTCCCTCTCTTAATCTCTCTTTTTCACTCCACTTTCTCTCTCCTCAACACCCAAATTCGAATTTTCTTCTCTCTCCTCCCTTCCCAACCACCTCCACTCCCCACCTACCCCATTTAAGCCTCTTCCCATTCCCCACAACCCTCATCAATACTCCATCCCTTCCCAAGACCCCCTCCACCAATCCTCTCCTCACCATCCAACCCCCAACTACCCCTCCCACTTTCCCAAGCACCCTTCCCACTACCCCAAGCACCCATTCCCTTCCCCAACACAACCCCCCCCCATTCCCAAGACAAACAAATTAACCCCACCCTTAAACCCATTTTCAAATACCCTTTCCCTCTCACCCACCTTCCCAAATTCGCAGCCCCCACTACCACCATCTGTTGGACCCTCTTCCAGACCTTATTCTCCACCTCCCACACCTTAGAACACCCCCTCCAAGACCCCCTTACAACCAGGGGTCACTCCCACACTCATCTACCCCCTTCCCCTTCTTCTTTCTTGGTCATTGGAAGCTACTTCGAAGTTGCAGTTTGCTGTCCAGAGGTTGCAGATGAACCAGCAACTTACAGCGGCCACCACGACTTCCTCTAGACGAGTTTGAAGACCCAAGAGCCATCGTTGGAAGCGTCTACCAGTCTCCTTCGCAACAGAAGTGGTTTCATCTTCTTCCGATCTCCGAGCCGTCCAGGAGGTCCATTCTCCCACAACTGCGCAGTTCTGCCTCGGCTGAGAACCTGAGCCAGATGAGAAGCTCTGCCACGACGAACTCCGGAGGAATCAGCCCACGAGTTCTTCTTCAAAATTCTTCATCGCCCAGTCTACTTCCAGAATCAAGAAACAGAACTTCATTCGGCGTTCGTGATCCAGAGTTCTCATTTTTCTCCCTCAGCTACGCAGATCTGCTACCCACAGTCTGCACCGACCAGTCGCCATTGTTCTGCATCCCCGAGTCTTCTCCAACATCGGTTGGCTTTCCCGTCAGTTTTTTTACGAAGAGGACTCGCCCACGATTCCAACGACTCTGACGGCGCTTGATTCCGAGGTCGGGAGCTGCCGGGGCATTCTCTACAATCTGCTGTTAGAAGTCTGCAGCTGCCGGTCCGAGAATCTGAGGCTCTGTTCAAACCTCCATCCCGGCCAGCAGCGACTCCAGAAGAAATTAAAGAAATTCTGAGGCATTCCCTTCTCAGCTACGAAGATTTTCCCACCAGTCTCGCCACCAGAAAAATTCTTGAGCGGGTTCTACAGCAGCAACACCGACTATCTGTCCCTGTTCGCAGACAGCAAGCAGATTCGGTGCCGTTACTTAGTCATCCCTCTTTAGTCTAATTTCCCCGCCCCGCTTGGCCGGCTGAAGGCCCCTCCCTGCGTGGAGGTAGTATTATTTGTAATCTCATTAACCCCCACCCCAAGATCCCCCTCCTGCGAGAGGTGTAGTGGTGTAACTTGTTTGGGCAGGTCAAGCTACCCCGACGCGGCGTGTGGGGATCCACTCGCCTCCCCGCTCGCCCTCGTCTCCGACCGGGACCGGTTTCTTCAAACCGGTCGAGTAAGTGCTCAATCCTTCACTCCATTTAGTGCTTGTCTTTCAATATTCGTTCTAGTTCCGCTGGTTATGCGAGTGAGAGCTCGATCCTCAAGCCCCGTTGTCTTGAGTGATCACCGTGGGAAGAGAGTGGAACCCGTGCCTTTGGCACTTCGTCGGACCCTTGAATTGGGCAGCCGACACCTTGGGATTCAAACCTTGGCCTTGCTGGCCCTCTACCAGCAAGGGCCTAGCCCACACAACCTCCCCTTGGCATTGCCAAGTTACCCCGGGTCTTGGTGAGCATCGGGTGAGCGGTTGCTATTATCGGTCCGTTTTGAATGCTTAATTGTGCTTGCTTGTTGAGTCCTAGGTTGTGTCACATCAATTGGTATCAGAGCAAGTCATTGACTTGTCTCTATCAAGTCAAGTCCTAGGGCATGCTTGCATTGGTGTCATCATCAATCCGACCCTTGCATTGATCCCCCCGTTCATCATGACCACCTACTTAGCCTACTCACCACCCATAGACTTCATCCTAGATAGGGATATTACCTTTGACGGATCACATTCTAGTGACTATCTTAGGTGGGAGGCTACGATAGAAAAGTACTTCGAAAAGACTTGGGTATATGGACCGGCGAGAGTCCGAAAGGCCAAGGGACGACTTCGGGGTCAAGCCAAAAGTAAGTGGGAACACATAGAGGGCTTAAGGAGGGTTAGAAGACAAGAACCTATTCACTCATGGGAAGAGATGAAGGTAGAACTTAGAAAGATCTACATCCCCAAACATTCCCACCCCTCCTACTCAAGCACCCCTAACCCGAGGAGCACTACCACTCCTCCATCCCCACCCGGCCAACTTGAGACCGACCTTTGGTCTCCACCCCCACCACCCCCAACAATTCATCTCTCAACCATCATAACAACACTTCGCGACCAAGTCCTCTCCCTTAAGACCCAAATAAACCAAACAACCACCTCTCCACCAAATCCCATGAGGATCCCCACACTCCAACCAAAACCTCCTTCCGCAAACCTATCTATCCAAACTCAATTGGCCCCCACTACCACCCCTCCACAACCGGCCGATCCCAAGGGGAAGAGACCCCTAACCGACCCGGTTTCCCCAATAAGGACCACCACTCACCCTATTCTCACCATTCAAACCCAAGTAGACCCCGTGTCCATCCCTCCACCTAGAACCATGACGGCCACCACCACCCAACCCAAATCCTGTCACCCAACCCACCTTCCACTTCCAACCCAATCCTACCCCAACCTAGACCTCCACTACTTCCACTCCCAAACCACACCCTACCAATCCCAATCCAAGTTTCCCTTTACCCTCTACCCTGGGAACACCACACACAAACCCTCATCACCCCAAAAGACTCTCTCACCTCCTTGGTAGCAGAACTCATACCCAATCCAATAGTTGTGAGCACTCCAAACCCACCCCCCACTTTGGAGGAAACCCAAGTCCAAGCTGAAGAAGAACCTCACACGATGGTCTTTACCTTACACCACCCTCTCTAGTTGGGTCGAGCTCATCTTAGGAGAACCCATTGTTAGTTGGCTAAAGAGAGCCCAATTCGAGAGACCCGGCCCATGTTTTCCCTCCCATAGAACGAGACCTTCCCATAGTGCCCTTCTTCTCCTATCACACCACAATCCAAGCATCCTATCAAGTGGAGACCTTAGAGGACCTTCTCAAGGGCATATCATGGCAATTAGAGATGACTAGCATGTTGACCCCTATGGTCGAACAACCTAGGAGCCTTAGCCTCCTACACCTATGCATAGGGTCTATCACCTCAGTTTGCACCATTGGTTGCTACACTAGCGACCTCCTTCTATTCCTCCCTACACCCGATGAGCCCAACCTTCTCCTCGATTTAGAGCTTCTTATCTCGGGTAGAAAGCCAAGCCCTCCACTCATGGCCGACCCACTTGTCAAGAACATTGGCCCAACTATCATGGAGAAGGATGACTTAGCACCTTTTAAGGATCTTGAGGACATGGAGTTCCTCCCCTAGGTGACCCATTTTATGATCCATATGATCCATTCCAATGGGAGTCAAGGGACTCATATGACCCAACCATCTTACCAACCACCCACCCTTTCCTACCCTCACCCACCATATTGGGCCAAACCCACCTCATCCATGACCCGGGTTACACCTTGGGAGCCATGACCTTGGGCCACATATCCCTAGGTAATAAGGTTGTGCCCCACCCCATGATGACCACCTTCTTAGATCCATTCGATCCTTTCCAATGGGAGTTCAAAGGTTGTCCCACACCTATACACATGGAAGTCACCTTTGGAAAAGCATGCATGTGTCTAGGCTTACCATACCCCTTGGCATGAACACTATGTTGGGTCCATTCATTCATATCACCCACATGTCAAGTAGAAAGTATGAGTGGTCCATATTCGGATGTCATGGTCCACCTTCATTCATCATGGGTCTTAAGCATGTCAAAGGCATCTACGGATGTCCGGGTCCCCCAATATTTATCACCAATTTGCATGATAGGGCCACCTACGGGTGCCCCGGCCCACCTAGGCTAACCAAAGTCTACACTGCATCATTACACGATAGGTCTACTTTTGGTTGCCCAGGTCCACCCATCACCCCAGAATGTCTGCATCACAACATTGCATAATGAGATCCGCAAGCACATTAGCAAGAAGAATGTGACTTATAAAAGGGAGCCGACTCTCATCGACGTCACCAAGAATTCCATAGGGTGACTTTGTGATGGTAAGGACGGAGAGGCTCTCCCCGGGAGCCATCTCCAAATTGAGGCCACGTGGGGCTGGTCCCTTCCAGGTCCTGAGGCGCATTGGCGCTAATGCCTATGAGTTAGATCTCCCCGAGGAGTATGGAGTGAGTCCCACATTCAATGTAGCCGACCTAGTGCCTTATAAGGGACCCACGGTGGTACCTAGTGAGGATATTGAGCCTATTCCCTCCGTTGAGAGAGCACCCACCCGTGAGGAGAGACCACCAGCCAAGAGAGCCCAGCGTGAGCGCATTGAACGAATATTGGATGAACAAGTCACTACCACCCGGAGCAAGGTATACGAGCGCTATCTCGACAGGTGGATGGATCGGTCTCATTCGGAAGACCTAAGGGCTGTACCACTTCTACACCCTCCGAGGAGGGAAGGACACTTACTCGACGGAGTCGAGTTCTCCGCACCCCGGGAGTATGATGGGGACATCACCTCCCATGCCCACGTTCACAGCTCGTCTCCTCGACCCGGTTGCATCCGGCATGGTCTAGTTATCTAATTTTGAGTCCTACGTAATTTTTATTTGAGTCATTTGATGTAATTTTCATTTTACTTGAGTCATGTCCCTAGGTCTTGTGCTTATTTCCCTAAGTTTGAGAGTCATTATGTTGTTTAGTTAGTTATTGGGCCCAATTCATTGGGTTTGGCCCAAGTGCACCCCCTACCCCCTCGGTTATTTGTCATTGAGTCTTTTGTCAGGGACTTATTGTAAAATGTGGGTTGCCTATATATAGGACCCCATTCCCCCCATTTCAACTTAATGAATCAATGAATGAAAAACTTGCCATTTTGAGAGTTTACACTTCTTATCTAGTGGAGAGATTCCATTTTTTGGGTGAGAAACCCTAGGGGAGAGATTCCCCACCCTTCCCTCTCTTAATCTCTCTTTTTCACTCCACTTTCTCTCTCCTCAACACCCAAATTCGAATTTTCTTCTCTCTCCTCCCTTCCCAACCACCTCCACTCCCCACCTACCCCATTTAAGCCTCTTCCCATTCCCCACAACCCTCATCAATACTCCATCCCTTCCCAAGACCCCCTCCACCAATCCTCTCCTCACCATCCAACCCCCAACTACCCCTCCCACTTTCCCAAGCACCCTTCCCACTACCCCAAGCACCCATTCCCTTCCCCAACACAACCCCCCCCATTCCCAAGACAAACAAATTAACCCCACCCTTAAACCCATTTTCAAATACCCTTTCCCTCTCACCCACCTTCCCAAATTCGCAGCCCCCACTACCACCATCTGTTGGACCCTCTTCCAGACCTTATTCTCCACCTCCCACACCTTAGAACACCCCCTCCAAGACCCCCTTACAACCAGGGGTCACTCCCACACTCATCTACCCCCTTCCCCTTCTTCTTTCTTGGTCATTGGAAGCTACTTCGAAGTTGCAGTTTGTTGTCCAGAGGTTGCAGATGAACCAGCAACTTGCAGCGGCCACCACGACTTCCTCCGGACGAGTTTGAAGACCCAAGAGCCATCGTCGGAAGCGTCTACCAGTCTCCTTCGCAACAGAAGTGGTTTCATCTTCTTCCGATCTCCGAGCCGTCCAGGAGGTCCATTCTCCCACAACTGCGCAGTTCTGCCTCGGCTGAGAACCTGAGCCAGATGAGAAGCTCTGCCACGACGAACCCCGGAGGAATCAGCCCACGAGTTCTTCTTCAAAATTCTTCATCGCCCAGTCTACTTCCAGAATCAAGAAACAGAACTTCATTCGGCGTTCGTGATCCAGAGTTCTCATTTTTCTCCCTCAGCTACGCAGATCTGCTACCCACAGTCTGCACCGACCAGTCGCCATTGTTCTGCATCCCCTAGTCTTCTCCGACATCGGTTGGCTTCCCCGTCAGTTTTTTGCGAAGAGGACTCGCCCACGATTCCAACGACTCTGACGGCGCTTGATTCCGAGGTTGGGAGCTGCCGGGGCATTCTCTACAATCTGCTGTTAGAAGTCTGCAGCTGCCGGTCCGAGAATCTGAGGCTCTGTTCAAACCTCCATCCCGGCCAGCAGCGACTCCAGAAGAAATTAAAGAAATTCTGAGGCATTCCCTTCTCAGCTACGAAGATTTTCCACCAGTCTCGCCACCAGCAAAATTCTTGAGCGGGTTCTACAGCAGCAACACCGACTATCTGTCCCTGTTCGCAGACAGCAAGCAGATTCGGTGCCGTTACTTAGTCATCCCTCTTTAGTCTAATTTCCCCGCCCCGCTTGGCCGGCTGAAGGCCCCTCCCTGCGTGGAGGTAGTATTGTTTGTAATCTCATTAACCCCCACCCCAAGATCCCCCTCCTGCGAGAGGTGTAGTGGTGTAACTTGTTTGGGCAGGTCAAGCTACCCCGACGCGGCGTGTGGGGATCCACTCGCCTCCCCGCTCGCCCTCGTCTCCGACCGAGACCGGTTTCTTCAAACCGGTCGAGTAAGTGCTCAATCCTTCACTCCATTTAGTGCTTGTCTTTCAATATTCGTTCTAGTTCCGCTGGTTATGCGAGCGAGAGCTCGATCCTCAAGCCCCGTTGTCTTGAGTGATCACCGTGGGAAGAGAGTGGAACCCGTGCCCTTTAGCACTTCGTCGGACCCTTGATTTGGGCAGCCGTACCCTTGGAGAATCAAACCTTGGTCTTGCTGGCCCTCTACCAGCAAGGGCCTAGCCCACACAACCTCCCCTTGGCATTGCCAAGTTACCCCGGGTCTTAGTGAGCATCGGGTGAGCGGTTGCTATTATCGGTCCGTTTTTGAATGCTTAATTGTGCTTGCTTGTTGAGTCCTAGGTTGTGTCACATCACAGAGGCCATATTAATATTCCCTTGGCGAAGGGGCAAAGGGGAGAAACCATAGATGAATGCCATTAAATTTCTTAACGAGGGTATTTTTTGGATTTTTGGATCATTATAGTATTTTTATATCATTTTTATCTTTATTTTATTATTATTGTACTTTTATAATTTATTATTTATCATTTTTTGTGGATTTTCTGAATTTTATCAAAAAAAGTCAACATTCTTCTTCCTATGCTTTCTTAGTCTTTCAGATTTTTGATCCTCTTTGTTAGCTCCTCATTAAGCCTTTCATTTATTCCTTTGGAGTTGAGGGTCATTATTTCATTGTGTTTTTTTTTTAAAAATTACTTCATTCAAGAATCTCTTTTTAGGAGCTGACAGAGCTATTAAGTTTAGTTCAGCTGAACCTGCATAAGGTAGGTCAGCAGACATGGAATTCAATTTTCTGATCTTAAATCTTTTATTCACTTCCTCATCTTTTGTTCATGTTTGTAGCCTTACATGGAGGTTCAGTTTTTTGATCTTAAATCTTTTATTCACTTATTCATCTTTTGTTCATGTCTACAGCTTGACATGGAGGTTCAGTTCAACCTTTAATCCCCCTTTCGAAGCATAGGTAGGGTGCATGTGCATGCGTGCACGAATGAATGAGCAGGGGAGGAATCTGCTGGTATGGAAAATTTAGTAGACTCTGAATGGGGGCTGCTGGCCTGCCTAGCTGCAAGCTACAAAGGTAGGACACATATGAGGAAAAGCGGGTGATCATACTTAAGACCCATGGAACTCCAGTGATCCTATAGAATGAATAATGAACTACATGAGAAGGTTAGTGGGATGCAAATACTCACAGAATCTCGGTCATAGGAGATCATCATATAGAATGCACATGCATTCTCCCATTTTTTGAATGGTTTTTTTATGCAGGGCATTTCGGTCGATCGCTCTGGCCCGATCGGTCGACCGATCATGCCAGTGCGCATAAACTAACAAGGAACTGAGGACAGGTCGACCTGTCCAAGGGACAGGTCGACCTATCCCAGTCTGAACAAAATTTCCAGCAACGCTTTAGCTTAGATTTTTTTTGGCTGATCCTTTCTCTTGTACATGCAATTAGATTCCTTCTCAATCTTCATTCGTGTGCCTCTCATCATGATCGCTCATTAGATCACTAGACCTCTTGGCAAGACGAATGCACATAGGATGCAAGAATTGGATTGGGTGCATATGAAGTTCCCCCCCTTTTGGGTGAGCATATAGTATACAAGGATGATGAGTGCACAAGAGCTCATCCTAAATTTAGATGTTGATGTGCCTATGTGCATTGAATGGGATATGCCATTTGTAAATACATGTAGGGTGCCGATGGTGAGAATATGACCCACATGGGTGAGGGATGCATGGAGATTTCCCCCAGATTTAGATGTTCTATTTTTTTTTTGAAATCTAATGCTCAAGGGATTAAAAATCTGGGCAGATGCAAATGCCTTTGGGGATATATATATAGATATATATGCATATATGCATAAAATGATTTCATACATCCTTTTGCATAGCATGGAGGTATAGGGTCAGGAATCATGAGTTGCTGTACTCATGGATCAGGACATGCAAAAAGGGATGGATTAATTGACGCTCATCCTAAATTCAGATGCTAATGCACATATATGCATCAAACCGTGAATGCCATGCGGAAATGCATGCAATGCTTTGTTTCTAAATCATGAAAGCGTGCCGGTGGGGTTTCTTTTGGGCACTCATGCATGCAAGATGCAAGTGGGGAATGCTAAAATGCATTGTTTCTGAATCGTGCAAATATGCTAATGAGGTTTCTTTGGGATTCATGCATGCAAGCTGCGATGAGGATTTCTTCCACGCTTATAAAATCATGAGATGGCTTCTCAAATATCAGATATAATGCCAAAGCAACAAAAAAAATGCTCTTGTGCAAAGATTTCAGTTCTGGTCTCAAGAAGCTTAATTACATGCTTATCATTCATTTTTGCTCTGTTCATTCAGAGTTTAGTAGTTTCAGAAAATTGTGTTGATCATTATCTCTTCTTCCCTAGGAGCTCGATATGCATGAACTCACTTTGACTAAATTTTTTGTTCAGATCTGAGAAATTGGATCCCAAACCCTTTGCTTCACTTTTCACCTTGTTCACCCATGCTTCAACAGACTTCTGAAATTTGGTTTGCCCTGGCATCTCATTATATGTTCATGCACACTATACATTAGTCTATAAAGTTTTCTTTTGGTTCAGTTTGCAGGCCATTTGTTTTTATTTCTGATGGGATGAGGGGCTGTGCACAGGGGGGGTGTCGACCCCTCCTACGGGGACCTTCAAAAGAAACACCCTTCCCCATTTTGTATTTGAAGCCTATTTATGAACCGTGCCTTCTTTTGGAATTCAGTTGTAAAAAAAAAACTCGGCATATGTGGATGCACATGATTGCTTGCTTCACTACATAAAAATTGGCCTTTTCCTATGTTTTTGGCCTTTACCTACATTTAAAAAACGTAGGTATTGGATCAAAACGTAGGTAAATTCTTTAGCCACGCTTTCAAAGCGTGGTGCTTGCTCGCATGACTATAGGTCTCAAAGCGTAGGAATAGTCCAACAAAAAGCGTAGATAGATATCAACCTAAACTTACGCTGTGAACGCGTAGGAATAGTCTAGCAAAAGCGTAGCTTAAAAATATATATACACACGCATATATACCTACAATTCTAAAAATGTAGGTATTATTTTTTGTCACGCACTAAAAAAAACGTATGAAAAATTATTAGCATCATTGACTTAAAAATGTAGGTATATTGTTCTTTTATTTTTTTACATACTCATTGTGCAATCATATTTCACCTATATACATTCATATAATGTTTCCTGCATGAATCTCACATTGAACACATCACTATTAACATAAAAACTCACAATCAACACATCAATATAAAGTCACATTCAACACATCAATATCAACATAGATCATACATGGCCTTCGAAACACCACTAACAACTTCAAGAGATTCATTTCTCACCTACACACAAATTTACTTTCCAATTAGTAACTATTTGCCAATAGAACAAGTAACACATGCACAGATACGTACTGCATACATACACAAACAGATAGTTCTCCTCACTCTAATGTAAAAGAGCAAGAAGGCCACTGATACATACATACACATAAATATCATTGTGCAAGCGCCCTTTGTTCATTTTTTGCAGTCAAATCCTCAAACAATTAAATGCCTAGGTACGGACCATGCACTCCATTTCCCCAACATAAAACAAGCCATCTGTAGTCACCTCTACCAAGAAGAAATAAGGGAATTAGTTTACACTAGGTAACCAACTACACTCATCCCAAACTGATATGCAGATATATACTGCATGTGTATTAGCAAAAGGAAATGAATGCAAGTTAGAATAGAAAGAAAGGAAGAAAAAGAGAACAATGAACACGACTTGTGTGAAGCAGCTTACCATTCCGCTTGACAGCCAGATGTTTGAGTAATGCCTCTTCTTTTTCTCGTGAACCACGTATCATGCAGGGAGTGGTTCCACATACCAAGAGGTGATACTTTACCAACCTTCACAGCACAGAGACATTGTAAACTAGTTGCATTCAAATGTGTTCTCTTCATCAATAATGCAATTTAAAGATGAACAAGAACCCTGTATGCTAACTAACCTTTGACCGATTGAACATAGAATAAAATGTGGCAAACTCCAAAGGTGAGCTGCGTGAGCATGCTTCAAAAGATGTAATATTAAGTTAAACAAAGGAAGAATGAAGCAAACCACACACCAAAAAATCTAACGGATCAATGTTCACGGGTGAATCTTTTAGGTGGCTATGGTATTGGCCACATCTACTACACTCTGACTTGCCAAAAGATGAGAGGCCAAACAATGAACAACCAAAAATCCAAATATGGTCACAAAAGGAATAGAATTATATAATACAACATAGAAAAGGTAGTCTACTACATAGAAAGAGGGATCCAAGGAGAGGCAAGCTAAGGACGTGAAGATAATCTTCAAAAGATAAACATAGGTACTCAGAAGCAATCAAAGAGCATATAAATCAGCATGGCACATCCCTTCTTTGAAGATTTTGAGGGGATTATCATATTAAGTGACCAATTTTTATACTGTCAAAATGAAAGTTTATAATTTGCCTAAAACCGTTGAACAAATTTTAACAAATTATACTCGTAATATACACTGTCAAGATATGAACAAGAAATATACCCTTTAGCGATGAATGAGTCACCAAAAAACTCTTTCTTTTGGAAATATCCAGAACTTCTATTTACAGAGAAATGTTCGTGATGGTCCACCAAGCTTCTGTCAGAGTGGAAAAGACTTGCACCACCATTTGAAGAGTTTGAATAGAATGAAAGACAACTTTAAGGTGACTACCTAACAACTTTAAGGTGACTATCTTAAGGTCATGTAAGCCTTTTAGAAACATTTGAAGGGTATGCATGCAGAACATATTTTATGCCTAAGCAAAATTTGTCTGATTTTCACCTCAACACATTCAGGTATGAATGGACAGAGATACATGGACCACTATTGGGAAGCCTTTGTGCTTGAGTCTAGATTTCAAATTCCATGTCCCATAAGGTTGTGTATGTCAACATTTATAACATGTATCCATGCTGCCATATGAATATATTATAGCTGTCTACATAAGGACATGATCGAACATACAACTTAAAGCACACAACATATCATAACAAATCACAAGTGGATATCCAATTTTCCATGAATAATCAAGAAACAAACTTCTTATACAGAATCACATAGAATTTCAAACTATGCAGACAATGCATTTGGATCCTATGTGCATATTAGCGATGTAGCATAGTACGGAATACTTTCCCACTGCAAATAGTTCTAACAATTGAAGTAAACTAGGCAATTTACCATCACAGTAACTACAAACCCACATTAAAAACATAACACTTCTTCTCATAATGAAAAGTTCACTTCCTAGGGCTGAACATTTTTGCTAACACCAAAGCAAACAAAGCACAAGAGAATCACCAGATAGTGATGGTGCCAAATTTGCTTAGCCATCATTCAGATAACTGGGAAAAGGATATTTCTTTCAGATGCTATAACATGCATTTAGTCCCTCACCTTTTCTTTTCTGATATGCGTCTGATCTTGCAATTTGAACATCAGGTGGGGTGGCAAAGAATCCTAGTGACCAAACAACATTCTCAAGCTTGCAGTTGAGCCTCTCCTCAATTTCCAAAATCTGAGTCTCACAACCTGGCTTTAGCCTTCAACATGTATGATAGAAAAGTCCATTATTGAAGAGAAAAGGGAAATGGACATAACCTGAGAAGACAAATCCATGGAGGCCCTCATATAACACAGCTATTACAGATAATATTGTTGCAAATATCTCAAAAACTCTTAGACACAGATCCACATATCGGGCCTAATTCTGGACATCTATTTTGAATTGTGATGACACAAAAAGGAGGCCCTCAAAAGAAGCAGGGAAAGAGGCTAACCTAGCAATAACTTTTACGCACTGCTACTATATCCTTAGCTGCAAAGGAGAAGCCCATCAAATCTGGTAACAAAGCAATAGTAAGGTGGTAAGTTACCTCCACTGAAGAATGACATCAATATCAAGTTCACGATCTAGTTTTTTAATTTCTTCATCGTCATCTACCACCATCCGGCTGGCATCAGACTTAAGGAGAGAAGCATAAAGAGATATATATTTCTTGCATAGCTTGGCATGCCTCAAAACCTGCTCCCATGATAGCAACAATTGGGTGATACTCTGGACCAAAAGTTTCTACAGAGAAAAAGAGATTAGAGTACAGAAAGAATCACATCTTTTTTATGTGAAAAGTTGAATACCTGGGAAAAAATGTTCAGGGTACCTCTAGGGAGTGCAATATTTTAGGCATATCAACAAACAACATCCTTGCACCAATAAGAAAAAATATTTGAAAAGTTGCGCATAGTTTTCTAAGATGTTGCCAAAAATGTAAAAACAAAATGTCCTTCGAATTTAGATAACACATTACTAAAGATCAGTACGTAGAAGTTGCAATTCCAAATATAGATATGTATGTGCTACAAATAAAATTTGACTATTTCACATGCCCTTTTGACTACTATAGAGTCAAGTGCACTCCCCTTGTCATTTGTTTAGATAATGCCATAGACAATAGAGAGGTGATCGGACTTCACCCCATTTGTATTGATCCCAGAGGTAAGGGGGAGTGTCCCCATCCTAGTGTTTTATGGACATATATATATATATATATATATGTGCCGGCCCCACCGGATCATCCCCCTATATATATATATATATATATATATATATATATATATACACACACACACACACACTAATTCCTTGTATATAGGTTAAATCATTGTATTTTAGTAAGTTTAGGAAACCAATATGTATTGTACTAGCTATATTATACGGAGGAGATTAGAAATACTGAATTTTTATCACTGGTCAAGCTTCATTCATATACTAAATTGAGGAGGCATAATCATGAAGGATCGGTCACTTCCAAGGAAATGTAGAAATCTTTCTTCTCAGTGTAAGGATATACATTTAGATTCTATGCAAAACTGTGGCAAAAAATTATATATACATATATATATATATACACACACTAATTCCTTGTATATAGGTTAAATCATTGTATTTTAGTAAGTTTAGGAAACCAATATGTATTGTACTAGCTATATTATACGGAGGAGATTAGAAATACTGAATTTTTATCACTGGTCAAGCTTTATTCATATACTAAATTGAGGAGGCATAATCATGAAGGATCGGTCACTTCCAAGGAAATGTAGAAATCTTTCTTCTCAGTGCAAGGATATACATTTAGATTCTATGCAAAACTGTGGCAAAAAATTACAGGAAAAGGAAAGCAGACAACATGTCAAATGAACAAAGAAATGGATATGCATGCCAGTGGCACAACTAAAAATCCCCTCACCCCCTAAAAAGATCCAAACGATATCAAAATAACATCAAATATGTTGCCTAAACATAAGTATCAAGACAACGTAGTACAAGCAAACAAAATATATATATGAAATGGTGTCTCCAAAAACAAGTACTTCAACATGGAATTTATTGCATGACAAAATAGCAATTTAAGAACGTATGACCTGTAATGAACTTTTCCAGTTATGGGTAGTCATGAAGGTTTTACAACATGACAAAAGTAATTTAAAGCCCTTGACCACCTGCATAGAAATTTCGAACTACAGGTACTTGTTTACCAAAAAAGTATGGCAGGGAGTTGCACAAATATAGTCTAACTTTTAGTTAAATATGCTATACTCAGTGTTGGAATGTCAATACCATTGTCATAACTGAATGTTGCATTCCAACAAATTCATCTGAAAATATGTTTTGCTACTTGCATATGATTCCTAATATAGATTTCCTTCTAGTTCACATGTCATGCAAATCTTGAGCTTAGTATCTCTCTCAATCAATGATTTAAAAATAGGACCAGACCGGCTGGTCAGACTGGAAAAAGCTAGAACCATAAGTCATTCCCATCCAGTTTATCAAAAAACCAAAAAATCCTCTAACTAATGCATTTCTACAAAAAATAGTGTTGAGTGGTCTAGCTTGTGGATGTATTCAGTGTAAAGCTGCCACCATAACTAATGCAGCTAGCTACCAGAGATCATAGAAGGAGACATCTAATTAACATGGGTGTAGTTCAGCCCACAGATTCAAACATGGATCTCGCCTGAAGCACATGAACATAGATATCAATCAAATTTGCATTGATGTTAAGTTGTTGATTGGCCATTCTGCAAAATGAAAATCGGAATCAGTAAACTACAAAAAGACAAATGCAAGTAGTGCTCTCAATATAAGTTGCATGAACTTGATCATCAACCAATACAGTACTAGACATAAAATAGAATACTGCTTGCTGAGATGGAAATTTTGGGTTGTCTAGTGCACCTTACCTTCGACTGCAAGATCTTAAATTTTGGATTGTCTAGTGCACCTTACCTTCGGCTGCAAGATCTTTTGGCTATAACTGAAATACTGGTTGGGATGGTTGATCCCAGCATCACATGAAGAGGCATGTATGGCTTCAAAAGTTAATGTGCATGTCAGCTGAACATGTCCATCTAATTCTTAGCACAATTCAAAGAATAAAATAAGTGAATTTAGAAACACATATTCAAAGATAAGAATGGTTCTAATACCTGATAATGCCGATTCCTAACTTTATCCATTATGTCATCCATTGAGCGACCTCCTACTCCCATTCTACCAAGGGAAGCTCTTAAATTCTCCTCACCATAAAAATCATACACATATAGAGGAGATAAGAGAAAACTTCAATAAG
This sequence comes from Amorphophallus konjac, assembly GCA_022559845.1. Taxonomy (NCBI): domain Eukaryota; kingdom Viridiplantae; phylum Streptophyta; class Magnoliopsida; order Alismatales; family Araceae; genus Amorphophallus; species Amorphophallus konjac. The sequence goes on along the minus strand of CM040124.1, from coordinate 46,263,966 downwards.
CTAAGATGTGTGTCCTCATTTCTAAAAGCCATTAAGTGCCTATAATTAACTGAACATGGGGATGAACTGGACATAAATAGCATGTGTATCATATTCTCTCCTCTAAGTAACAATAAGGTCATAACTCTCTAACAGACAGTTTCAATTTAGGAATGGGGAAACTAGTATCCATGAGAAGACACCAAAAGAAAAAAAGAAAAGAAAAGACATAAAAAATCCCTGAACCACTATGCACACATATGCACACATTTGTGCCTAGAGTACATGCATTTTGCAGTTAATATATCTCAATCTCACTAAGAAATGTTTGAAAATGTCATATAAAATCTTTAACCTGAGCACTGTCCAACAATAAAATTGACCAACCTAAAAGTCCACATAAAGATCTATGTGGCATTTTGAGATGAATTGTGCTATGTTGGCCACCGCAAAGAAAGCACAGTCAGAATCAAATGACAAAGCGATAAATAACTTTATACAAAAAGATTCTCTACATAATGGATTCCATTCAACAAAACAATGCCAGAATAAGGAGCTAAACGAACAGAACTATATGAAAGAGAAGAATTATGTGAATGCAACTCTCTTAGGCCTCTATAGTCATCCGCGTTTTACCAGTCATAGTCATTTTTATCGCCATCGGAGTTCAGGAAGTCATCAGGGCCCGTCCTGCGGGTGGGTGTGGATGACACTATCTTGAACAATGGAGAACTCCCCGACTTTGATCCTGACAGGACAAAGATAAATAACAGATGAACCACGTACAAGTGTCACATACGGTTGTGTTAGGGATAAATAAGAGTCACCGAGGGATTGGCAGAAGAAGAAGGGCAACAAAAAGATGAAGAAAACAAGAAGGGCTTTCAAACACAGCCCTTTGAGGGACTGGGAACGGAGGATTGGGGGTAGCCCAGAAACAACTGTTCAGTAGGTCTGATTCCCCCACCCTATTTCCCTCCTTCTAGGCACTTCACTTGCAATAACAGCGGTGATTTGTGGGAGGTGGACAGTGGTGGAGGGCCAATACCTAGAGGAGGGTCGAGGTCGTCGGTGGCATTGTTGCTGACGAGGAGGCTCTGTTGGCGCTCCTTCTCCCGCTTCTGCATCTCAAGGAACCATGTGAGATCCTCGTCCTTGTCATTCAAGACTGCCCCCAGGTTCCTCCCCCTCTGCTGCTGACGCTGACGTTGCCGCTGGGGAACGGGGGACGTCACGGCCGCACCCTTTTCCCTCCCCACAAGGCTCCAGTTCAGCATCTCTCCTACCCCCACAAACCCTTCCTCCTCGTCAGTGCCTGCAATGTCCACCTCTCTCACTCAGAACGCAACCCGGAGCCGAAAAAGTGAAAAAAGGATTGGCGAAAGGTGAGGCCTTGGAGAGGCTCACCGCTTGACATCACATAGACACCGGTCTCCGGGGACCGCCGGATATGGACGCCGAACATGGACGAAGGCCGGAGGATGCCCCAGCGGCATTAGGAATTTCCCCACTAGAGAATGCAGAAACTGGGTCCGTTGCTCCCTCCCGGCGGCGGCAGCAACGTGATAGTTCATGGGCACCTCTAACCAAGGAGTGTCCTTCCTGCGGTGATTCTTCTGGGTCCCTTGAAATCGGGCGCCGCCATTGGCAGAAGGCGAAGGCGGGGGGATCTGGCGCGGGTGAAGCCGCCCGAAGCAGCAGCGGCAACAGCAGCAATGGCGATAAAAAAGGGAGGGGATACGGCGGTGTCCAACGGAAGGGTGGAGGGTTTGAAGGGTCAGAGGGGGGGTAGTCTCCGTAGTTTCTTTTCTATGTTTTTGGGCCCCAAACTGTGAAGGAGGTAGGCCATTAGAGACGGTGATGGAGGCCTCGTCCACAGCAGTAGAGATGAAGGCGGTGCCCTTACGATCCAGAGAGAATAGAGGGGAAGGGGTAGGGGAGGAAGAGAAAGAGGGAGAGGATGGGTGAAATTCGGGAGAAATTGAGTGTTAAATGACAAACAAATGAAAAATATCGGGCGGTAGCTTTGCCGCCCTCGGAGTGAGTTCAATTCCTACGTTTTTAATTTTTACTTTTTTATTATTTGAAGTGACTTATTACTACGCTTTGTTAAAAGTGAAAGAATATCTATGACCTATTCTCACATTCACTCACAAAGCGTAGGAATAGGTAAACTTCTCCTACGTTTCTCAATGAACCATCGAAATAAGATGACCATATAGCTATGCTATAATGAAACGTAGGAAGTTTACCTACATAGTTTTAAAAACGTCGGACTATGTCGTATATAGCTGCAGTTTTTGAAAGCATAGGTAAAATTTGTGGCTATAGGCCAATTTTCTTGTAGTGCTTGCTATACGAATTCAGGCAAAATGAGTACCATGTATTCATCTATGATCCATTCATAAACTTAGCCCTATGTTCAGCCATGCAGATTATATATGGGTTTGCAAATGCATGGGGGTCAAGTCGACCTGGGTTAAGCCCAATTCGACTTGTCTCAAACCGGGAGTTCCTTTTTTGTTTTGTGCTGGGAAGTAGGATCCCAGATTCATTTCTTTAGCTCTATTCCAATCACCCCAGCCTTAGAAGAATTTACAAGATTATGCTCGATCATTTGGAGTCCAAACTACATAAGTTCATTCTTGATGGATTTTTTTGTTCTAACTTGATGAATTGGGTCCCCAGCCCTTTTCTATACACTTTATCTTGTTTTCTCAAGGCATCATCATACCTCTGAACTCATATTGGGACTGCTTCAAGATTGTTATGCAGAATTTCCAGCTTTGATTTGGGAGATTTAAGTCTTATGTTCAGGGTTCAGCCTTCCTTGGCCTGCTCAAACTGATTTCCTATATTTTTTTGCAAACCCAGAAACTTTGTACATATCATTGTTATCTTCTTTTTGTGTATATCAATCCAAACTGGATTTTAGTCCTTAAACCAGAATCTTCAGATCAGGAAGTTCCAACTTCATGCCCATTCTTTACTTTTTTTTGTTTTGATTATTCCATCTTCAGCAACTTCAGAGTTGTGTTTAGTCATTGCCTTTTCTTTTTGAATGTTAAGTCACAACAGGCCCTTCGTTCCGGTCAATATGCCCACTCAATTCTTCTCTATTCAGATCATTGGGTCTTTGTTCTCTAATTTAGTCCATTAATCTTTCAAATTACCCAGCGAAAATTCGGCAGCACCTCCCCTAGACCTGGAGCGTCGGGAGGTGCAAATAGGGGCGCGCCAAACGGAGAAACTCCGAGGTCGGCCCCAAAACAAAAGGATGTGATCTAAGGCGACAACCCCTGGAGTGTGTGCAAAGGCGACAACACCCGAAAACTCGATTTGGGTGCGGAGATCCCGAGGGCTAGCCTACAAGGACCCCGACAAGCCACCGGTTGCCATGAACGCGTCGAAACCCACTTTGGGCGTGGAGATCCCGAGGGCTAACCTACAGGGGACCCTGACAATCCACGGGTCATCGCGAACTTGCCATCGAGACGTGGCCTTGAAATATCATCGTATGAGGGCTTTAGTGTTCACTTCCTCAAGAGGATATCCCGGAGACAACGCTAGAAGCAAGCGAGCTCCGGGATCCATCAATGATAAAAAAAATGACGAACCGGAAAATCACATGACAATTCATCTACCTATTGAGGGGTTAGAATCAGATGAAGTAGAGGGCACTATATATATATATGTATCATGCCTATCTCTACACATATTGGGGGAGTGGGCAGAATAGGAGGTAGCACAAGAGGTGCATGAACACCACACACACACACACACACACACACACACACAAGACACACACACACACACACACACACACACACACACACACACACACACACACACACACACACACACACACACACACACACACACACACACAAGACACACACACACACACACACACACACACACACACACACATATATATATATATATATATATCTGTTGTCTAAATAGATGACGGGTTCATAAGTAGAGTCAGGGACGGACAAAGCACAACAGGGACATATGAAAAGCACGACGAATATATATGTGTAAGACTCGTATGCATCCACAATGGAGAAATGGGCACTTTGCTCATATAGAGAAATCAGAGGCTAAAGCCCCCTAAACTTTGTTATTTCTCACACGAGAACAGGCTACATCAAGGAGATTACATGCCAGGCCAGAAAGAAGAGGAGAAAGGGAGAAAGATAGAAGACACCCACCCCTACAATTGTCCCTCCTGACCTCTCTCTTCTCTTTTTTTTGCGAATGAAGCTCCCAGGGAAATTTGAAGCGGGCTTCTTTTCTTCAGAGTCCAAGGATTGACCAAGAAGAAATCAAGCTTCGCATGGGTGCTCCTTTTATAGGGGCCGGCGGCCCTGTTTTGGAGGGATGTGTTGACACCCGTTTTATACTCTCAAGTTGAGTCTTTTTCTTACCTCATTTATGATGTCCCAAATTGTCCGTCATTTATTGGGCCATTTTCGATGGTTCTGGGCCTATTTTATGGGCATCTTTCTTCGTGGTTGGACTTGCTCCCGTGTTTTCTCGAGTTTGGGCCTAATGGAACTCGGTTTGACTAGGTCTTTGGGCTGAGTATGCATATTAATATCTTACTTTCTTACAAACGACCACCTTAATAACGGTCCCACAATAGGCCGTTCCATGAAGGTGGCGGTCTATTGGATGACCATTTTTCCTGGTTTGCGTCGACCTATCACTTCTCTCTATCGACCTGTACCTTTTTTGCGTCGACCTGGTTTTTTTGTGTCGACCTGTTGTTTTTGTAAGCGGTCTCACGATAGACCGTCCCATAAAAGTAGCGGTCTTCCGAGAGCCGTTTCTACTTGGCGGGAACCCCAGTTTGACTTGGTCTTTGGATAAATGAGCATAATTATCTTATTTTTTATTTTCTAACGGCCAGATGAATAGCGGTCTACCGATGGGCCGCGTAACATCTTGGGCAGTCTATCGATGGACCGTTTTATCAACCGAGATTCCTGTGCCGACGGGCAGTTTCTTTCTCTATCCATGGTCAAAATGGTTGCTTCATCCCCAGATTTCTCTGCGGATTCTCAGCCAAATTTGGCGCCGTTTGATCCTGTCGGCGGCTGGGAGTTTTATCTCCATTTTATTCAAAATAATCGTGGTCTAATTCCCGCCCAAAGGCCCTCCATTCGAGCTAGGGTTTCAAGGGTCTATAAATAGAACCCTTGGCTTATGGCTGCGAGGGGGGGAGATTCAGAGTTCGCGATGAAGTGCTGCCGTATTCCAGAGTGAAATCCAGTCAGGGAGAAAGGCTTTCTACGTCCTCTAAGCCTTTTGGTCCAGGGAGTAGTTGGTCTTGTCACGTTTTGAGTCATAGTTTAAGTCATTTTATAGTCACATTTTTAGTCATTCCATCTCCATTTTTCTTCGCTCCTCTTCACGTCTTTCATTGGCATTCTAGCATTTTTACACCCTCCTATTGTTTTCCACGCCCCATAGGGGTTCAAAACCCAAAACCCCCAGGTATTTCCCCTTTTAATTATGTGTTCCATTCATCATTCCCATTTATAGATATTGCACTTTCATAAACTAATTTGGGGTCATTCTCTTCTGTCATTTGTGTTGTCTTGCAGGTCAGCAGGTGTTTCAGCGCGAGGCCCATCCCTCCTAGCCGACCGGAAGGGGTGGAGGATCGAGTTCCCCGGCTCGGGTTCTGGAAGCCTTTGCGGTCTACCTCCTACCATCTACCAGAGACAGCAATCTTCCTCAAACCATCTCTCCTCTCCTTACGGTCGATTGAAGACCGTCCAAGTTCTGCACCCAGGCCTTCTTCCCGCGCTCTGCTTCAGTGCTGGTAGCGGCCTATCGTCCGGCCGTCTTCACCCTTCAGCGGTCGTCAGAAGACCATCTTCATCCTACACCAGGACTGTCTTGGTTTAACGAGTGTCCTCATCCACCTCCTTTTCCAAGGTACGTAGTGCACCTCTCTTTGCACTATTCATCTTGGTGGCGATCACGATCTGATAGTGTGTGTGAGTGATTGATTTCATTGTGATATTTATTTCTCTACATGTCCCATTTAATGTCACATTAGTTATATCCATTCACTCACACGCACACATCTTTCTTTAGATTAAAAATATCTACATCTCTCTTTTCTGGCGATCACGGTGGGATGCCTTATGCCCATCGTGCTTCTGACATTGCTGACCTACTCCTCTATGCTTGTTTGAGTTATTTTTGGGTCTCCACGGATTTTTCGTTTCATTTCTGGTCATTTTCTGTTCTTTGGGTCGATTGTGGTCCTCTTTGGGCCGCTTTCTAGTATCCAGCGAATGGTCGATAGACCGCTTTGGTCTGCCTCAGGTACGTCCGGTCCCTTAGTTCCTATCGTTTATTTTTTAGTGTGTCTGTTACTTGTCGCAGTCCTGTCAGGGCCGTTTTATGCAGGTGACGGTCATTCATTAGACCGCTTCTTCCACTCAGGTACGCGTTGGTGATTCCTGTTACTGTTCAGTTTAGCTTCTGCGTCTTGTTTTTTTTTACTACTCCTTGGCATATTGCGGTCTTCCCCAGACTGTTTCCCTCCCTGTGTGGTCTCCTATCAGACTGCTATTTTATAACAGTACACCGCGAGATTCATACTTATGCTCTATTTTTCATCATCTCGCTACTTGTTTTAGGTGCTATTTATCTCCCCCTGGTTATCATTCATGTTTATACTATTGTTGCCATATTTGTAGCATTGTTTGATCATTGCTTGTTATTTTTAGGATAGAATTTACATGCACTCTGGTGCACATAGGGTCATACATTTTTATCATAGTAGTTGCATACCTACCTTGGTAGGAGATCCTCTCGCCTCCATATTCCTTGGAGTCGACTAGGTGATCCTATCCGGGACCTCCGTAAGTCCCCGTGAGCTGTGGATTCCCACACGGATACCGGGCAGGTTGTGATGGGGACATCAGAGCAAGAACACTGACATTTTAATTTACATTTATGTCCTTTAGTTTATTTTTATATCCTTGGGAAAGTACGTTTACAATTGTAAGGCTTTATAAGCCAATGTGTCATTCCCTAGGATTGTTTGGGTTTTTGTGTAAAATATTAGTAGGTCCAACAAGGGGGCCCTCACTCCTTCTCCATTGGTCCACCTAGGCCACTTGGGTCCATGTTGGGCTGGTCAACCATCCTAGGTGGCATCTAGAAGGTTTGACAAGTCAAGGGACACAATTGGACCAAAAAGTCCAAGATGCTTACCACCTTGGTCAAGGGGGCGCCCCCCCTTAATATTTCTTTAATGTGGTTCCAAATCACATGGGAGAAATAGTTTTGAACTTCCTCTTTTACCCCTCCCAATTCTAGATCTAGGATTATTTAGTATCTTTTTACATTTATTATAAATAGCTTGTATTTCATATTTAATAGAATTAATGACGTGAAATTTCAAAAAATTGGTTGGAATCCCCCTTGGAGGGTGCGCCCCTCTCTCCTCTCTCCCTCTGGTTCATCTTCTTCCTCCAACAATCCAGGGTGTGAGACCCTTTCTACCTCCTCCTCTCATCCTTTGAGTTCATCTTCTGCCGCCGCCGCCGCCATCGCACCGCCGTCGCGCCGCCGCCATCAACACCGGAGTTCTGTCCAAATCAGGACAGAACCTCATCTCCGAAATTTTATCTTTTTTTCTTGTCATCTGTTCGAGCCCTAATTTGGAGGATCTGCGGGACAGTGTCACCTATTCGTATTTTCCCCAACCCCTTAGAAATTTCTCAAAAATCTACAAAAATTACTCAGTGTTCCTCACGTTCCCCCCTACCTCCCATAATTTTTGTAGTCCCTGGAAAAATCATTTACACCTCGATTAAAGGTCAGTTTCAGGCAGATCCCTTTCTCTCCTGAGTGTCAGTAACCTGATCCACAAAAAAACCCATAGTTTACAGAGTTTTTCATTTCCAATCCCTTCTTTGGATCGACGGGAAAAATATATATGTTGTAGTTCTGTGAGTGCTCTTTCCAACGGTACCAGCCACGCCTCGATCGGCCTCCGGATCTGAGCACCATAATTCTTACAGCCGAGACGTGTAGATCTGTTCCCTGTGCAGGTCTGAAATTGTAGTCCGGGAATAATTCATGCAAAATTATCCAAAGTCAACTTCTGGAACCGCCACTTTAGGGAGTCGATCAGGGACATCCCGCCACCGTCCCAGCCAAGTGGCGCCTTCATAAGACCTCAAGAGGGCGACGTTCCTTTGGCGATCGCGTGTTGTTGTCCAGCGAGTCAGAACCGAGTTGGCGCAGTACCGAGTCGGCGTAGGACCGAGTCGGACCAGCAGGCCGAGTTCGACCCGAACACACCTCCAGATTGCTGCCCGTCAACCCAGGGTCGGTCCTCCCGGGCTCCACTTGTAGCCCTTTACCTCCCTACGTGGAGTGGGTAATAACATTCACTGTTGTAATTAAATTTTTACTGTTGTTACCGGGAGTTACCGTAACTGGCCAGGAACGTCTTCCCCACGCCCGGAGCGTGGAGGTAAACTCGCCCCCACTCTTTATCGCACTTTGCTTAGTTCGTATTCATTCGTATATGCCGCTACGAGTGTAGGTTCTTAGCTTGATATATTGTTATCACCGCTACGAGAGTGAGTGAGTGTACCGTCCCGTGACTCAATCCGAGTTAACGCGAAAAAGCTGATACCCGAGACTCACGGCTGGTTTCTCAACCGCACCCGGTCCCACGTCTTCCCTCGCTTAGGAACGATCGTGAGCTAGAGTCCCAGGTCGCGTGTCCGTCCCGCATCAATTTGGTATCAGAGACAGTTGATTCTTGGGTAGTCTTGTGGAAACAAAACAAAAAAAAGAGTCGTTTAAGTCGGTCTAAGTGTCACATTTGCATACGATTAATCGGTATATCAAAAGGTGTTGTCCGAACGTTAGGCTACGCCTATCGGGAAGGCCGCACACTTGAGCGACTGATCTTCGGATCGATTAACTCCGCCACGTATCGAGTCTTGGTTTAAGTCTAGGGTCCTTAGTGTGCATTAGTTAGTGCATTCCAACTTTGCATTAGTTAGGGTCGTGTCTAGTGTCTTGTCTCCGTGTGTCGGCATGCCCGCCTTGTAGTTCCCCATTCCCTATGGAATCTCGGTCGCCCAGGCGATATTACCATTGGCACCCTCATGGGCTTGGGCCTGAAGCCCCTGGACTTTTATGGCTCCAAAGTCTCGAGCGACTACCAACGTTGGGAAGCCGCCATGGACAAGTACTTCGCTTATTACATCATGTCCGAGGCCCATGAATTCTCTTTTGCCAAGGATAGGCTGCTTCACGAGGCTGCCGAGAAGTGGGGATACATTGAATGCTTGAGGCAGATTAGAAGACAAGGGCCTGTCGAATGATGGTGGAACATGAAAAGGGAGCTTAGGAAGGTTTACCTACCCCACCCGGTCCCCTCAAAACCGTCTCACCCAATCACCTCCAGTCGGCTCCACCCACCTACCTCCACCCACGGGGGTCATACCACTAGCCAACCCCACCAACTCACCCACAATCAAGTGGGCCACACCTCCAACCAACCCCGCCCCTTCACCTCCATCCAAGCCCACCAAAGCACTCCCAATCAAGTGGCCCTCCCAGTCGCCTCCAACCAAGTGGAAGCCCCACTTATAGTCAAGCCTAGGTCCGTATCCGGCCCGAGAGATGAAGAGCGAGTCCACCCCGAGGTCCCTACTCCAACCCGCAACTTAGATGAAATCAAGAAAATGCTTTCGGATTGGTTGGATAGAATAGAAAGGACACATGCTCCTTCACCACCCATGAGAGCTCCAATGCCACCACCCTCTACTTCCGAACTTTATTCGGAACCATCTTGTTTGGAGCCACCAAAACCCGAGCCACCCGTGTTTCTAACGGGTACGCTTTACATAGCCGAGGCACTACTTAGATGGCTCAAGGATGGCTTGGTCCCACTTCCTTACCCACCCATGGGCCCCACCTTACCTCTAGTGCCCGTCAACTCCTACCACACGACATTCTGATCTAGTCACCATGTTGATACCTTGGGTGAGCTTATTATGGGTTTACACCAGCAATGGACGTTGACACACTTACACTACCAGAAAAAGCGGGATTTCAGACGGAATTTTCAGACGGAAATTTCAGACGGAAATTTCCGTCTGAAATTTGTGACGGATTTTTTTCCGTCACAAATTCCGTCTGAAATATGCAATTACACACCAAATTTCAGACGGAATTTGTGACGGAAAATATTCCGTCACAAATTTTAGACGGAATTTGGGACGGAAAATTTAATCTGTCAGAAATTTATGACCAAGAATTTGTGACGGCCACATTTGTGACGGATCCGTCTGAAAATCCGTCACAAATGTGTCTTCTCACGGATTTTCAGACGGAAATTAATCCGTCACAAAATTTTTCCGCCCCCAATCCGTCACAAAGACACATTTGCGACGGATTGGGGGAGCTAAAATTTTGTGACGGATTAATTTCCGTCTGAAAATCCGTGAGAAGACACATTTGTGACGGATTTTCAGACGGATCCGTCACAAATGTGGCCGTCACAAATTCTTGGTCTTAAATTTCTGACATATTAAATTTTTCGTCCCAAATTCCGTCTGAAATTCGGTGTGTAATTGCATATTTCAGACGGAATTTGTGACGGAAAAAAATCCGTCACAAATTTCAGACGAAAATTTCCGTCTGAAAATTCCGTCTGAAATCCCGCTTTTTCTGGTAGTGTTATTGGTCCGAGGCTTCTACCAACCCACTAGTCGTAACTTCACTCATCTGGCCTTAGGGTCCATTACCTCCGTGTGCACCGTGGGTTGTGTCACCATAGAGATCCTCTTATTCCTCCCCATGCCGGTCGAGCCCGACTTCATTCCCTTTTGCCCAAGGGAGGAATCTTATTTTCTACACATGATCACCGTCCCACCTACCACAATGCATGAAGGTGACCATCCACACCTTCAAGACTACCACACATGGGACTGTGACTTGTGGGAACCCACCACAAGGGGTCATACCTTCTTTGATTCCTTTGACCCATTCCCTAGTAGACCCCTAGACCCACCATATATACTTCACTTCCTCAAGGGAGTCCACTACCACACCCCTTCCCCAGAGGCCGGGTCGTCTATACCCACCAAGCACGTTCACGATACTTCTACATCCAACTCTCCTAGCCCTTCCAAGTCTCCCAAATCCCATAGAAAGTCCAATGTGTATGTATGATCCACTTTAGGAGGTCTAGGAATTCCGCATTCTGCCAACCATCGGTTTCATCTAGTGTATGCATGGCACACATTCGGGTGTCCTGGTCCGCCGTCACACACGTACGGGTCGGACTAACATTAGGTTTGTTTAGGGTCTTTGTGAGTCTTTTGTTTCGTTTGTCTGTCGTGTGTCTGTGCATACATCGAGTCGAGTCGGTTTTGTACGCTCGCGTTGTTAGTCCCTTTTGAGTGCGACTTGTCGGACTTTGGGATCGGTTCTACTTCATATCAGATCTAGTCACATAAGGGACAAGCGGTGATTTCTAGTGAGTCTTCGAGCTGCCTTCCATTCTTTGAGAGTGACCCGACCCCGGAGTGTCCACCTCCAGCCTCATTCCCTAGCAGCATGTGCATATCGAATCTATATGGGATGAGCAGGCGTCGATTACTTGGAGTGGAGCGTACTCCGCGCTTCCAGGTTCGGTGACGCATCCGCTGGAGCTACTCGAGCAACCGCACCCCTTACTCGACGGGGTCGAGTTCTTCCCACCCTGGGAGAATTGATGGGGACATCAGAGCAAGAACACTGACATTTTAATTTTCATTTGTGTCCTTTAGTTTATTTTTATATCCTTGGGAAAGTATGTTTACAATTGTAAGGCTTTATAAGCCAATGTGTCATTCCCTAGGATTGTTTGGGTTTTTGTGCAAAATGTCAGTAGGTCCAGCAAGGGGGCCCTCACTCCTTCCCCATTGATCCACCTAGGCCATTTGGGTTCATGTGGGGCTGGTCAACCATCCTAGGTGGCATCTAGAAGGTTTGACAAGTCAAGTGAGACAATTGGACCAAAAAGTCCAAGATGCTTATCACCTTGGTCAAGGGGGCGCCCCCCCTTAATATTTCTTTAATGTGGTTCCAAACCACATGGGAGAAATAGTTTTGAACTTCCTCTTTTACCCCTCCCAATTCTAGATCTAGGGTTATTTAGTGTCTTTTTACATTTATTATAAATAGCTTGTATTTCATATTTAATAGAATTAATGAAGTGAAATTTCAAAAAATTGGTTGGAATCCCCGCTTGGAGGGTGCGCCCCTCTCTCCTCTCTCCCTCTGGTTCTTCTTCTTCCTCCAGCAATCCAGGGTGTGAGACCCATTCTACCTCCTCCTCTCATCCTCTGAGTTCATCTTCTGCCGCCGCCGCCATCGCACCGTCGTCACGCCGCCGCCATCAACACCGGAGTTCTGTCCAAATCAGGATAGAACCTCATCTCTGAAATTTTATCTTTTTTTCTTGTCATCTGTTCGAGCCCTAATTTGGAGGATATGCGGGACAATGTCACCTATTCATATTTTCCCCAACCGCTTAGAAATTTCTTGAAAATCCACAAAAATTACATAGGGTTCCTCACGTTCCCCCCTACCTCCCATAATTTTTGTAGTCCCTGGAAAAATCATTTACACCTCGGTCAAAGTTTAGATTCAGGCATATCCCTTTCTGTCCTGAGTGTCAGTAACCTGATCCACATGAAAACCTGTAGTTTGCAGAGTTTTTCATTTCTAATCCCTTCTTTGGATCGATGGGAAAAAAATATATGTTGTAGTTCTGTGAGTGCTCTTTCCAACGGTACCAACCACGCCTCGATCGGCCTCCGGATCTGAGCACCATAATTCTTACAGCCGAGACGTGTAGATCTGTTCCCTGTGCAGGTCTGAAATTGTAGTCCGGGAATAATTCGTGCAAAATTATCCAAAGTCAACTTCTTGTTGTGCCCCTGTGATCATTTGAGTCTTCCTGTGGTTTGGGTCATTCGACATCGTCTTGTGGTCATTTGAGTTATTGGATATTCTTGGTTTTGATAATAGCTAAACACTATAAGTCATCATTGTTTTAACTCTCATATGACTGACATACGTGATGTTTTGTTCATGACAGATATGCCAATGAATTGCCAAGGAATGAGGTGGAGATGGCAAATGTGAAAGCTCAATGTTGCGCCCTCGCACGCGGATCGACCTGCGCGATCAGGTCCCGGGGATCGACCTGCCCGGTCAGGTCGCGGGGGTCAAGGGGGCAGCGCCCCTTGCTGGGGTTTCTGGGGGCGGAGCCCCCGGAACAAAAATTTGATTATAGGAGCGATATAATCAACAGAAATCTTCAAGACTGTCATGGGTGATGCCACAGACATGAACGGGCTGCTAAAGGAGTCAAGCTATGGAGCTAAAACAGTTAACGGACCGACCCGGGAAAGCCTGGGGTCTGCCCAGCTGGCGGTCGACGCCCAGCACAGGGGCGGTCGACCGCCCCAGCCAGCAACCCCCAGATTGCAACTCCTTCAGTAGCGGTCAACCGCCAACCCAGTAGCGGTCGACCGAAATTTCCAGGAACAGCCCGTTTGCAGGTTTCTCAGTAGCGATCGACCGCCAGAAGCTGCAGGTCGACCGCCAGTCCCGAGCCTTCAATGTTGACTTTGTTTTCCACTTCGAGAAGAGCCCCTTTCCTTGTATTTGTTTAACCCCAAAGTCACCCAATCTTCCATAGATTATGGATCTGGTCTAGGGGATGTCTAAGGACCATTCAAAGGTTATAAAACACATGCAAGAGGGTTAGAAACCCTAGTTGATCATTTGTGAATCCAAGGGAGATCAAAGGAGGCTACAAGGGTGAGAGAAGTTTGAGTACTGTAGCCGTGAACAGTACTCCGGGAAGAAGTTCTTCATCAAATCCTCAAGTGATTCAAGCTACTTGAAGAGGAGATCAAGCCCAAGCCAAGAGAAGATAAAGCTGCATCCTTCATCCTCTTCATCATCTCAAGGGTGATCTAAACTGGATCCTCAAATCTCTTCATCAACTCAAGAAGATCAAAAGGAAGATCCAAGCTACATCCATAGTCTTCCTCATCAACTAGAAGAGATTCAAAGAAGATCATCTCTCAAGGAAGAAGACACCATCGAACCATCAGATTCAAGCTCCTTTAACTCAGACAAGATCTTTCTACTTTGAGCATATTCTATATCTTGTTTGAGTGATTTCGTATTTGTTCTCTTTTCATTTCTTTCAAACAATTGAAACTAAAGATCGTCCCTACCGGTGGTTAGTAGGAAGGCAATAGGAAGTTATCCGATCTGCGGTGTTGACGTCCCTACCCGTGGTTAGTAGGAAGGCAATCAGTGGTCTTTCCGATTTGCGGTTCAGTGCGTGGCACTAGTGGAGTCTCACCAGATTTGGTGAGGGGTGGACGTAGGACTGGGGATTCAGTCCGAACCACCTTAAAATCCTTTGTGTTGTGGTTTGATTGTGTGATTAATTTATTTTAGATGCATGCTTAGGTTCAATATACATATTGTGAAATCATATTTCTAAGCAAATCATTTTATACGTTGCTAAGCTAGTTGTATTCCGCTGCAATTATTTTTAACTAGCTATATAGAGGGTTGCATTATGAAAAGAGGGGCAGATCTATTCACCCCTCCCCTCTAGATCCGCTGTCCACTACTCAACACTTCTGGAACCGCCACTTCAGGGAGTCGATCAGGGACATCCTACCACCGTCCCAGCCAAGCGGCGCCTTCAGAAGACCTCAAGAGGGCGATGTTCCTTTGGAAACCGTGCCTTGCTGTCCAGCGAGTCAGAACCGAGTTGGTGCAGTACCGAGTCGGCGCAGGACCGAGTCAGACCAGCAGGCCGAGTTCGACCCGAACGCACCTCCAGATTGCTGTCTGTCAACCCAGGGTCGGTCCTCCCGGGCCCCACTTGTAGCCCTTTACCTCCCTGGGTGGAGTGGGCAATAAAATTCACAGTTGTAATTAAATTTTTACTGTTGTTACCGGGAGTTACCGTAACTGGCCGGGAACGTCTTCCCCACGCCCGGAGCGTGGAGGTAAACTCGCCCCCACTCTTTATCGCACTTTGCTTAGTTCGTATTCATTCGTATATGACGCTGCGAGTGTAGGTTCCTAGCTTGATATATTGTTATCATCATTGCGAGAGTGAGTGAGTGTACCGTCCCGTGACTCAATCCGAGTTAATGTGGAAAAGCCGATACCCGAGACTCACGATCGGTTTCTCAACCACGCCCGGTCCCACGTCTTCCCTCGCTTAGGGACGATCGTGAGCTAGAGTCCCAGGTCACGTGTCCGTCCCGCATCAGGTTGTACCTTTGCCATCCCGTGTTTAGGTTGCATCCGTGAGAGAGAGTGTACACATAGAGTCAATAAAGTCCCTAAATCCACCCCTATTTTGGAATCCCATTTTGGAGAGAACATTGATCTAATTCAAACCATTAAAGTTCCAAAAGGGGAAACAAATTAAAATTCTCCGTGCATCATTGTAACTTGATTGACTTTGGTTGCCTCTCATCTCCTCTCTTGTTTGTGCATCTTGTTAGTCATCACATTAGGTGTGCTTATTGTTTGCTGTTGTTATCTTTGTGTTAGGTACCACGTTGCATGTGGAGTTGCTTTTCATTTATATGATCTTCTCCTAGGGGCAATCCTTCGTTCATTTCCTACTTCAACCCACTGTTTGATTCCACCATGTTGGCTTACGACTTCTCTCAGCCTCGTGAGGATTCCCTTCCTCAGGGCCTCCTAGAGGACCCACCCAGGGTCATTGTTTAGGGGTCCGCCCCTCATTTGTCTGTTGCCATTGAGGGTGGTCAACCCTACCTTCCCAATCCTCCTACTCAAGGTTCTGCTAATCAGATCCTCCAGATGATGGCCCAGCTGGACCCAGCCCAGCTTTAGGTCATTTTTCAGATGTTGTAGGGGTTGAGTGCCCTACCTCCTTCTATTTCGCAGGGCCTTGTTGCTACCTCCGCCCCCCAGTCCATGGTTAATAGGCCCGGGGCTTCCTCTGCTGCTGTAATTGATCTAACCCCGGTACAACCCAGGGTTCTTCATTTTTTAAATCTAGAGGCGGGCCAGTCCTCTAACTCGGCCCATCAAATTCGGGACAGAGGGAAGGCCGGGCTCCTTCCATCTTCTCAGGGTGACCCTTATGGGTCCATTCCACCAGTGCCGCAGGCCCATGTGGGCCCGGTTGATCTTCTGCGCCCTCAGGCTGGGGCCGCCCACTTGACTCACGTAGGTATGGGTCATTCCTTGGCCCAATATCCTTCTTATGGGCTTCCCTCTACACCCACTTATCCTTCGACCCCTCACATCGGGCCCGCTCCTTCTATTTTGCCTCCTCCATCCCGAGAGCAGGAACTTCTCGACAAGTGGGCTGCCATGAAGCAACATATTGATCTCCTTCAGAAGCGGGTCCGCCCACAGTCCTTGACTGACGTTTCAGTTCCAAGTTTCCACAATATTTGCTTCCCTCCTCAGTCTGAGCTCCCCACGTACCGGAAGTACGATGGGAATGGTAACCCTTACATCCATGTGAGGGACTTTGTATATGAGTCAACACAATTTCAGTATGATGATCACCTCATGGCGTATTTGTTCCACCACTCGTTGGACGGGGTCACCCTGGAATGGTTTTATGCATTGCCCTTGGAGGACACAGAGAGTTTTAAGGTCGTTAAGGAAAAAATCATTCAAAGGTTTCAGGACCGGGTCAGCCCGAAATATTCATTTACTGATCTGGTGGCCGAGAAGATGAAGGCCGATGAAGATTTCGCCACGTATGCTGATAGATAGAGGCAGATGGCCGCCTGTGTGCCCGACCATATTCCGGAATAAGAGAAGGTCAAGCTCCTAATTTCCAATGCCACCCCTACCTTCAGGAACATCTTGGCCATGAATGACATTGCTAGTTTGCACCAACTATACAGTAGGGCCAGGTTCATCAAGACCCAATTTAAGGATTCCTCTATCCACACCGTTTTTGGACCCCAGAAGCCCAAGTATACCAAAAAGCCTCAGGGGCCAGTCACCGAAGGGGTCCAAACAAATGAACACGTGCAGGCCGTCAATGTCCAATCCACCAACCAGTCCGATCCACCCCGTTTCCAGCAACCTCCTTGCAACCCTCAGTTCCCCACTCCACAAAATGCCCAACCGTCCTCCCCTACTCCCCAACAACCGCAACAGCCACCACAATATCATAATGTCCCCCCACCAAACGGCTATGCACCCCCACGTCCAGGTCCTAAGAGAGCCCAGTGCCCTCCCCTACCTGAAACCCTTTCAGATATCTTCACCACCCTCATGTCTGCTGGGGATCTACAACTTCCTTCGGAATGGCTGAATTGGAACCCGGTTGTTGACCAATCTAAATACTGTGTTTTCCACCGGCAGCCCGGGCACACGATTGAGAGATGTTTCCAGTTTTGAGATCTCATCTACGACCTGCCTGAAGGGCAGCGCATCGACTAGGCTGAGATGCACAAAGTCATTACGGATATCAAGGAGAGAAGAAGACAACAGCCGCAACAGTAGCCAGCACCACAGCAGCCGCAGCAGCCTACGTAGGAATTGAGGATTCATCAGAATCCGATGCCCAACCATCCACCCGCTCCGCAACCTCAGCCCCCGGCACCGGCTCATGTCAATATTGTTCACTGCCCAGCTCCCAACGCTGGGTGGTCTTATGATGATGATTCATCGACTCAACTCATGGCCCTCCACCATACCTATCGCCTGTTCCCTTCGCCTTCTACCCCCATTATCCTTCAACCCACCACCGCGACCTCCGCCGCACCCACTATTCCTCCAAAATCCCTCATTCTACCTACCGCATTGCCCAACATTTCACCCATCTCCACGCCAGCACCCATTACACCCTCCATCACCACCTCTTCGCCTAACCCTTCACCCATCATCTTCCTGGTGGTGCCCATTAAACCTACCTCTCCCGTCATCACCCCCATTTTACCCGCAACCTCTACTTCTACCCCCCTTGTCCACCCAATTGGGCCCATTAAATCACCCACCACGAGTCCATCTAATGTTGTACCGGCACAAAACCTTGCCCTCCGGAGCGGGCGCCTATTGCATCAGAACTATCCCACCACCGGTGCGCTTGCACCCAATCCCCAGTTCCCACAGCAGGCTGTTGATCAGGAAGAAGTGGACTATTTGCCCGGCACACAATATGATTTATTACATCACTTGGATAGGATGCCGGCCAAGATCTAAGTACTTGAACTGATTAAGAGGTCCAAGTTACACCAAGATGCTTTAAGGGATTTCTAACAGAATGTTCTAGTAAATGAGGATATGGTAGTAGATAGTCTGCCATCGGCTTTGGCCATGATCACTAAGGGGCCGACCATTTCTTTCTCTGAGTCTGAATTGGCACCTCCCGAGGCACGCCAGATGCCGCTCTGCATTTCTATCACCTTGAATAAGGTGGCTATCGACGCGGCTTTGGTGGACAAAGGAGCCTCCATAAATGTTTGCCCCCTTAGCACCCTGCGTGCATGTAACATTTCTAAAGATTTGTTAAGGCCCACTCCGACTACTATTGCAGTTTATGACAACTCAAGGAGGGCCTGTCACAGGGTGATAACTATCCAAGCTAAACTAGGGCCGTTGACAATGCCTGTAGAATTTTATGTGCTAGACATTGACCCAATGTTCAAAGCTATCCTAGGTCATCCATGGATTGACAACCTCAATGCAGTGCCGTCTACCGCCCACTAGTGCCTTAAATTCCCATTCCAGGGGCGGGTGGTGAAAGTTAAGAGCATATCGATAGTCCAGACATTCGAGGCCATTTCCAATAAGATATTTCCAACTCTCTGGCCTAGTAACAAGCTTGTCATTTCTGTGATGGACCTCGATTTCCCATGGGCTTATGCACACTGCAAGCTGGCTGTCGTGCCAATCAACATCAATATGGAGCCCAAGATGAGACACCCTAAAGGCTAGAATATGATATTAAAATTAGGCTATAAGCCAGGCATGTGTCTCGACGCTTAGCTATAGGGGTGAACTAAGCCCATCCCGAGGGGCAAAAAGATGAGTAGGCGAGGCCTAGGCTATCGAGAGTCGCCCCTGTCCCTTCTGGAAGATGCACTGCCACTGACATGGGACTATTGGCAATATTTTGTAAAGGGACCATTATAGCATGGCACCTTGAAGACACCGCCCCGTCCTGATGAGAAGAAAGAAGTTGCCTGCACTGTTTCTGGCCCACCACCGCCACCGAAGGGGCTGGTTGATGATGTGAAGGATTTTTGTGAAGATTTTGAAAAGTTGTTTCATGAAGAAGGCTGTTCAGTGAAGCCAGAGGTACGGAGTGTGGAATACTCGCCAGGAAAGCCAGCCCAAAGTCCGTGGGAAGAGGGGAGCTCACTTATTGCCTTTTCTTGGTCTCCTTCCCGTCTTACTTCCCTTTTTCAAAAGCTGGAGTTCATACCCTGCTCACCTCCCATCATGATTGATCCGTTGTTGGTGGAAATGCCAATTGAGTTTTTGATTGTGACATGTCCATGTGGGCAGCGATCTTTCGAGCATGTGGTTATCCTCCTCCAATCTCTTCTTTAATGTCCTTTTTCCATCCCTCTATCCTCTTACACTTCCTCCTCCTCCTTCCTCGTCTGATCCATCTTGTTGCATGGTCTCCACCAGTCTCCAAAAAAAATGCCTTTTTTAAAACGGAGATTTCGGTTGAGAACAATGCCATTTTCGATTTGTCCTCTGCCCAGGGGCACGGGGCCCCTGATCCTCTTCCATTAGGTTTGCTTGATTCTATCCCTTCTAGGCTAGGAGTAGAGTCTGCCGAGTCTCCTAGGGTAGTAGAGTGTGTCGAAGTAGGTTCTTATTCTGAGGTTTCTAGTCCTTCCATGCTTGCAGTGTGCCTGATGACGCATCACTCCAAGTCTGTTCCCAATATATTTCTCCATGATTTAGCTCAACGCTGTCATGCCCTCCTTAAATGCCCGGAGTTTGTAGAAACACCCATCGTCCTCGAGGATGATGAGAAGCAAGAAGGTGTGTGGAGCGATGACGGTCTAGGAGTCTATGAGATCGTGGATGAAAAAGACCCGGTCGATTTTGAGGACAGCGGCGTAGATGACATTGCCGACTTGTATGCTCAAGGTTTGAAGAGGTTCGATGAGCCATCGTTAGCAGTGGATGAGTCTACGAAAGAAATAAATCTTGGAACTGGAGAGGATCCCAGGATCATTCTCATTTCCGCTAATCTCCCTCCTCAGGTTGAAGAAGAATTGATCAAGGTTTTGAGGAAGTATGGCGATTCCTTTGACTGGTCCTATGAGGACATGCCCGGTCTTGACCCCTCCTTGGTGGAACATCGACTAGTGCTTAAGCTAGGGGCAAGACCCATGAAGTAAAAGTTGAGAAGATTTCACCTGCACATGGCCTTAAGGATGAAGGAAAAGGTTGATGAATTACATAAGGCCAGATTTATCCGGGTTGTCTTATATCCTCAGTGGGTGGCAAATATAGTCCCTGTTATGAAGAAAGATGAAAAAGTGCCAATTTGTAATGATTTCAGGGATTTAAATAAGGCATGTCTTAAAGATGATTTTTTGCTGCCTTATATCGATGTATTGGTGGACAATACCGCCAGGTATGAAGCCCTCTCATTCATGGATGGTTATTCAGGATATAACTAGATCTGTCTCGCTCCTGAAGACCAGGAGAAACTCGTTCACTATGCCCTGGGGTACTTATTGTTATGTTGTTATGCCTTTCGGTCTGAAGAATGCATGTGCCACTTATCAAAGGGCGATGATGGTAATCTTCCACGATATGATGCATGTGTATATGAAAGCTTATGTGGATGATATTCTGGTGAAATCGAGGTCAAAAGAAGAGCACCCCGCTATTTTGGCCAAGGTGTTACAAAGAGCTCGGGAGTACAAACTGAAGATGAACCCGAAGAAATGTGTATTCGGAGCATCCTCAGGGAAGTTGCTTGGATTCATAGTTAGTAAACGGGGAATCCAAATTGATCCTAATAAAACCAAGGTTGTAATGGATATGCCCCCGCCGAAGAACATTACTAAACTTCAAGGTTTGATCAGACGTTTGCAGTTTATTCGAAGATTTATATCACATCATTCTCAAAGGTGCCAACCATTCTACGAACTGCTTAAGGCGGGGATCAAATTTGAATGGAATGAAGAATGTCAGAAGGCTTATGAGGATCTGAAGGTTTATCTGGCTAATCCCCGATTCTGCAACCTCTTGTCCCTGGGAAACCCTAATCTTATACATTTCCGTCATTGAGAACTCCCTAGGAGCTCTCCTGGCGCAAGTAGACGACGAAGGGAGAGAAAGGGCAGCTTATTACCTCTCTAGGTTGTTCAACCCCATAGAGGCCAAATACACTGCCATGGAGAAGACCTATGTGGCATTGGTATGTGTAGCTCAGAAATTGAAACATTATTTCCTTGCCCATGAAGTTAAGTTATTCTCTAGAATGGACCCAATTCGCTATCTCTTAGAAAAGTCTATCCTTTCTAGTAGGTTGGCTCGTTGACAGAGTTTTCTCTCCTAATTTGACATCACCTTCATCGTCCAAAAGGTAGTAAAGGGCTATGCCATCACTGAACATCTTGCCCATTTGTCTATTCCTTGCACGGGTTCTATCTAGATGAGTTTCCTGATGAACACCTTACCGTTCTCACTCATCATCCCTTCTGGTCTCTACACTTCAATGGTGCGCTTAATTCTCAAGGCCGAGGGATCGGCGCTATACTCCTCACTCTGGAAGGAGTGACCATTCCTTTTGTTTATCAGATCTCTTTTCATGCTACTAGCAATATAGCCGAGTATGAGGCTCTCCTCGCTGTATTAAAGCACGCCTATCTCTTGGGTGCGCAGTATTTAAATATCAGAGGAGATTCTCAGCTGGTGCTGCGCCAGGTCCTTTCTACCTATCGCACCAGTGACCCAAAGCTCAAACCCTATCAAGATTTGGTCACTCTCTTGGCTAGGCAATTCTGCAAATTGATCTATATTCATACTCCTAGATCTCAAAACATTCTTGTCAATGCACTTGCATCGCTTGCTTCTTCCCTGTCCTTTCCTCTCAGTCACTCTACTGAGACCATTGTGGTCCAGCAGTTAGACGCTCCTTCCCTTCAGGATCCCTGGTTTGATAACTTTAGGAAGTCCATAGAGAAGAAGGCTGAAAGGGAAGATGTGAAAGAAGTATCATTGATAGAATTGGAGGAGATCTTGGAAGAAGAGGAGCTGCCCTGGTACCATGAAATTGAGATGTATTGTAGGGGTGGTTCATTCTTGGAGCCGTCTAATGTAGAGCAGGGTAAGGCCATCAGAAGAGTCACCTCGAGTTACACAATTGTTGCTAGAGAATTATATAGGCGCGCTCTTAACGGAGTTCTTATGAGATGTTTAGACGATGATGAGGCCTGGAAGGTCATTGAAGCAGCTCATTCAAGTGAGTGCGAGGGGCATGTCAATGGTCAAGCGCTGGCAAAGAAAATTCTTAGGTTGGGCTATTACTGGCCAACCTTAGAAGAAGATTGTTCCACCTATGTCCATAGGTGTGTTCAGTGCCAACTTCATGCTGAAAAGATTCACGCTCCCGCTTCATCCCTCCATCCTCTTTCTGCTCCTTGGCCATTCTCCAAATGGGCTCTTGATATTGTAGGCCCACTGGGTGATCCCAACTCTCAGATCAAGCAAAAATCATTTATCCTTAGCGCTACTGAGTATTTAACCAAGTGGGCTGAAGCTTACGCAGAAATCAAAGCTTCCATAGTTTGCCGCTTCATCCTGAAGAATATCATCTCGCGATTTGGAGTGCCAAGCGACATCATCACCGACAACGGACCCCAGTTCGTGTCACAAGAACTCCAGGACCTCTGTAAGAAGTTTAATATTTCACTGCATCATTCATCTCCGTATTACCCTCAGGGCAATGGCCAAGCCGAGGCCACTAACAAAACCCTTCTTAAAATTATTAAGAAAACATCTGAGTCGCATAAATTTTCTGATTAGTCTGAGAGGTTAGTCGAAGCTCTATGGGCTTATCGCACCTCCATCCATACTCCCACAGGGCAAACTCCTTTTGCTCTCACCTATGGGATGGAGGAGGTACTTCCATATGAGATTTTGATCCCTTCCCTAAGAGTGCAGCTTGATAAGGAACTTAATCTTGATGAGCGTCGGGAGACATTGCAAGTCCAGCTGGAACTCTTAGATGAGAAGAGGCTTAATGTGGCCAATCATGTTTCTATCTATCAAAAGCACGTCTTGCGTCATTTTAAAAAGAAGGTCATTGAAAGAAAATTCCAAGTGGATAACATAGTTTTGAAACGTAAATTCATTAGGGCAGGTGGTCCTAGGTCTAAGCTGCAACCCAACTGGGAGGGCTCATTCGTTATTAATGAAGTTTATCCTGGGAACGCGTATCGTTTAATTAACGCCGAGGGTGAGGAGTTGTCGCACGCGTGGAATGGGCATTATCTCAAGCATTTTTATCCTTAAAGAGTCTAGCTAACGATAACTGGGTGGTGATGCGTCTTTCCCTTAATCACTAGAGAAGATTCTTTAACACAGTAACCACACACTACACGACACCCTTGGTCAGGGTCTTCTTTTTTGAAAGACACCGTTTCTACTTCGGCCATGCTCGGGGGAGGTGAAGGTCCTTGCTTTTCTTTCTTCGGACAAACGTAGGGGCAAGAGATTGATGGATGGAACAACCGACCTAGGCAATCCCCGATACGAGATCGGTCTCAAATATGGGCAGTCTTCAAAAAAGAAAGAAGAAAATAAAAAAGAAAAACAGACAAAAAATAAAAAGAAGAAATAAGAGCAAAGGAAGAAAAAGAGAAAACACGATGAAAAATGCCCTTGACCCTAGTAACCGAGCATGCTTCTCCTAAGGCAAGAGTCGAGGTTCGTGTAAAATGGTGAAGGGTTGTGCAGCATCATATGTGTATCAAAATCAATGAAAGTCATAAAATCGAAGACACAAAGCCCCTGCGCAACAGACCTACTCTTTGAGGGGCAGCGCCCTGGAAAGAAGTCGAGTCCTGATATCTCCCATCCCAATGAAAGGTTTGTCCCCAACTTTTCTTCCATTTTTTTCCCTAAAAGACTAGATCCTACCCTGGGTATGGCCCTGGGAGAGGCATCGTCACGCGAACTGGACCCCTGGCCAAGGGGTTGTCATCTTGAGCGCACGTTGTGTCTTAGAAGATTCCAAATTACATGGGTTAAGAGTCTCCTCACCTGGTTTTAGTTAGCCTAAAAAAAGAAGAAAAAGGAAAGAGAAGAAAAAAATTAAATATTTCCAAAACTCAAAAAAAATCAAATATTTTCAAAACTCTAAAAAAATCAAATATTTTTAAAATTAAAAAAAAATCAAATATTTTTTCTCAAAACCGTCACGTGTTTTTTTCTGCATTTCATAGCACGCATTGCATTTTTCACTTTATGTCATTAGTTTGCCTATTTGATAGGGCTTGACCCCTTGACCAAACTTCAAGAATTGGTCTCACATCAGGCTTGCCCTCGGCAAGGGGTTAAGCCTAGAATAGATCTAACCTGTTTTCTTTGTTTAGTGTGTGCAGAGACAGGTCCGCAAGGCCCGAGCCATGAAGCCCATGGACTCTTCTGATATTTGCTTGTGTGCGGTCTTCTTGGGACCGTTTATAATCCATTAGCGGCCACTTCCTGACTGTCTCATCCTTCAGCGTCATTGGGTAGGCCGCCCCTTTTCCTAGAATCCAAATACACATGCCCTTCTGATTCCTATTCTTTTGCGGTCTAAAAGGGACCGTTTCGCCAAAACAAGTGGTCAGACGCTTGTTGACACCCATTTTTTTGCCTATGCGTTGAGTCATTATTCTTACCCCTATTTTGATGCCTCAGGTTGTCCATTACTCATTGGACTATTTTTAGACATGTCTTTGGGCTTATTTTATGGTTACTTCCTCCTTGACTAGGTTCGCTCTCGAAGTCGGGTCTAGTGGGGCTTGATTTCATTTTGGTCTTTGCAGTAAATGAGCTTATTTGTCCCATTTTATTAATTTCCACCGCCCAGCATATAGGCGGTCTAGCGATAGACCATTTGGCACGTTGGGTGGTCCTTTGGAAGACCGTTTAGTGAACTAGCATCGACCTTAGTCTCACTAGCATCGACGTTGCTCCTCACTAGCGTCAACCTTACCTTTTTGGCATCGACCTTCATTTCATTAAGCGGTCTAGCGATAGACCGTCCCGTGAGGCGACGGTCCATTGAATGACCGTGTGGATATGGTCTTTGGATAAATAGCCATATTTATTTATTTTCCACCGACATCCTTATAGACGGCCTTCCATTAGACCGTTTGTGACGGTCGGACGGTGCTTTATTAGACCGTTTATTGGCCAGAGTCCTAAACGGGATGAGTTTTCAGATAATTATCTGTTTATCCTAATTTATTGATTTATCACCGACACATGCTACACGGTCTAGAAATGGGCCGTGTATAGTATTGGATGGTGCACTGTAGACCGTGTTTATGCTGAGAGTTCAGCGCCGGTGCAGTCGGTCTATTCTGGAAGATAAATGGATAATTTATCTTTTTATTTATTTATCACCAGCACCTGTAGACGGTCTAGCATTGGACCGTGTAATAGGATGAGTGGCCCATCGTTCGACCACATACCACTCCGAGATCTTTGGTTTAACTAAGTTTTCTCTCTCCACCCGTGGTTAAATCTCTCACTTGCTCTGCCATTTTCTCAGCGGATTCTCAACCAAATGAGACCCCGTTTGATCCTAGTAAGAGGTGGAAGTATTATCTACGGATTATCTTTAATAATCTCAAGCTAATTCCCAGTGGAAAACCCTAATTCAGAGCTGGACATTCAGGGGTCTATAAATAGAACCCTTAGTCCAAGCTTGAAAAGGGGGAGATCCAGCATCTACGTCGAAGTGCTACCGAGTTTTCGAGCGAACTATAGTCAGGGAGGGAGGCTCTCTACGTCCGTTTGAGACTCCGGTTCAGGGAGTAGTGTTTATTTTATGTTTTGGTCAAAGTGTCTAAGTCACCCTTTCATACATTGCATGATCATTTTCATTCCCTTTTCATCCACATTTTTTCACTGTCATCTCCATTCTATCACTCTTCCTATTATTTTTTCACCCCCATACTGGTTAAATACCCAACCCCCAGGTATTCCCTATTCCAGTTACATGTGGGTTCTTCTATTCTTGTTATAGATACTGCACATCCATGGGCTAATTTGGGTTCTATTTTCTTGTTCTTTGCTTGGTTTTGCAGGTCAACAGAAGCATAGCACGAGGCCCATCCCCCTCTGACCGTCCGGAAGGGGTGGAGGATCCGGTTCCACAACTTGAAGTCTGGCAGCTGTACACGGTTCATCTTCGTCTGTTAGATAAGGTACACGGTCTGATATAGACCGTTTATCTCCTTCTTGCGGCTCAACACGGACCATTTAGGCGCCAGTCGATCTTCGTCCTGCGTTCTCTCTCCAGCGCTATAAGCGGCCTATCGATCGGCCGTGTATCTGATTGGGCGGTCCTCCGTAGACCGTATTTATCCTGACAGCACTTCATTTTGGCGAGTGTCCTCATCTTCTCCCCTTTCCAAGGTACGTAGTGCTATTAGTTTGCATATTGTGCCTTGGTGGCGATCACGACCTATTCACACGCTTTCCCCCCCCTTTTAGCATTTTATTTTCATATTGTGATTTAGAAAGGAGTGAAAAGAAAGAAAGGGAGAGAGAAAAAACTTGTCAACACCCCCCCTTTTTTGGCGATCACGGTGGGATGCCTATTGCCCATCGTGCTTCTGATTTTGCTGACCTGCCTTTCTTTGTGTGGCTTGATAAGTTGTTAGTCCACTTGGGTTTGCAAGTTCGATTGTTGTTATTTTCTGTCCCTGGGATTGTGCATGGTCTTCTGAAAGGCCATTTACATTATCAGGCGGTCGGTCGATAGACCGCCCACTCCTGCCTCAGGTACGTTCCTGCCATTCATATTTTTGCCGATTTGTTATTGTCACACGGTTCTGTCAGGGCCGTTTCACAGGTGTCACGGTCAGTTGTTAGACCGCCCAACTCGCTCAGGTACACTCCTATTCCTGTTGTTCTCACTCATTTCCGTTTAGTGTTTTTTTATTTTTACTGTTCCCTGTCCTTTAGCAGTCCTTTCCAGGGCCGTCTATGCTCCCTGCGCGGTCTCCCATCAGACCGTTTATGCTGCTACAGTGCACCCGAAGTTGATGTTTTGTGCATTATTTCATATCATTTCATGATTGTTTTGGTGCTTTCCATATCCCCTAGTTGTTATTCATTTTTGCATGGTTATTGCCATATAGTGTCATATTGTTTGATCATTGATTGTTAGCTTTATGCTAGACTTTGCATGCACTCCGGCGCACATAGGATTCATACATCTTATCACACTAGTTGCATTCCTACCTTGGTAGGGGATCCTCTCGTCTCCATATTCCTTGGAGCCGACTAGGTGACCTTACCCAGGTCCTCCGTAAGCCCCCGTGAGCCGTGGATTCCCACACGGACGCCGGGCAGGTTGCACCTTACCACCCCGAGTCTAGGTTGCATCCGTGAGAGAGAGAGTACACTTAGTGTCAGCCAAGTCCCCATTCCACTCCGACTAGGAACCTTATTGTTGAGAGAACCTCATTTAATTCAATTAATTAAAGGTTCCAAAAGGGGAAACACATAAAAGCTTTCGTGCATCATTCAAAACTTGGTTGATGATTGATTGCCTCTTCTCTCCTTTCTTGGTGTGTGCATTTTAGGTGATCATTGTTGTTTTAAGTCCTCACTAGGTGTCATTCCTTTCATTTCCTAGATATTCGATGCATGTGGAGTTGCTTCACACCCTCAGGATCTTCTCCTTGGGGTAATTCCTTATTCATTTCTTACCTCAAGCCCTTGTTTGATTCCCCTTCCACCATCTCTTCTTATGATTTCTCTCAGGCCCGTGAGGATTCCCTTCCTCAGGGATTGTTAGAGGACCCGCCCAGGGTCGCGCACATGCAGGGAAGAGAGGGGACCACCCCTCCTCTCCCATCTGTTGTTATTAAGGGTGCTCAACCCTCCCCTTCTGATTCCTCCTCTTAGAACTCGGCCAATCAAATCCTTCATATGATGGCCCAGTTAGATCCAACTCAGCTTCACATCCTCCGTGAAGCTTTGCAGGGTGCGGACGCCCCGTCCTCTGTTTCTCCTCATGGAGTATCTACTGCCGCCACTTCATCTCGAGTTGTTGGGTTAGGGGCTGCCTCTACTACGCCCATTAATCTTACTCCTGTCCATCCCGAGACCCTCCAATTTCCTAGTATGGAAGTGGGCCAAACCTCTAGCTCGGCTCATTAGATTTCTGATAAGGGGAAGACCCAGATCCCCTCGTATATCACCACTTCTCCAGCGCCGCAGGCTCTTGTGGCCCCGACTGACTTTGTTCATCTTCAATCAGGGGCTGCCCAGCTAGCTCATACGGATATGGGCCCTTCCTTGGCCCACTGTCCTTCTTACGGGCTTCCCCCTCCGTCGGTCTATCCTTCGGCCCCATATGCCGGGTTTGCTCTTTCAGTTTTGCCTCCTCCTTCCCGGGAACAGGAACTTCTTGATAAGTGAGCTGCCATACAGCAACACATTGACCTTCTTCATAAGCGGGTCGGCCCACAATCCCTTGTTGATATCCCCGTGCCTAATTTCTGTGATATCCGTTTTCCTCCCCAGTCGGAGCTCCCCACGCACCACAAGTACGATGGGAATGGCAACCCTTTCATTCATATAAGGGAGTTCCTATACGAGTTGGTGCAGTTTTAGCATGATGACCGCCTCATGGCGTATCTTTTCCGCCACTCGTTGGATGGGGTAGCATTGGAATGGTTTTATACTCTACCGCTGGAGGAGGTAGAGAGTTTTAAAATTGTGAAAGAGAAATTTATACAGAGATTCCAAGACCAGGTGGGCCTGGATTATTCCTTTACCGATTTAGTGGCCGAAAAGATGAAGGCCAATGAAGATTTCGCTACTTATGCTGACAGATGGAGGCAGATGGCCTCCCGTGTGCCCAGGCAGATTTCAGAAGAAGAGAAAGTGAAGCTGCTGATTTCTAATGCCACACCCACGTTCTGGAACATATTAGCTATGAATGATATTTCCAACATGCACCAGTTGTACAGTAGGGCCCGGTTTATCCAGAAACAGTTTAAGGACTCCCCCATTCATTCCTTGTTTGAGGCCCAGAAGCCCAAAACCACTAGAAAACCTCAGAGCCCAGTCACTGAAGGAGTCCAGACAAACGAGCAGGTGCAGGCTGTCCACTTTACCAACCAATCTGCTCCACCACGCTTCTAGCAACCTCCCTACAACCCCCAGTTCACCGCTCCACTAGCTACCCAACCATCATTTCCTACTCCTCGTCAACCACAACAACCACCACCACCACAACAACCACAACAGCCGCCGCAGTACCATAATGTCCCGCCACCAAATGGCTATGCACCTGCTCGACTGGGTCCCAAGAGAGCCTACTACCCTCCACTTCCTGAAACTCTCCCAGATATTTTCTCGGCTCTGATGTACACTGGTGATCTTCAGCTCCCTCTGGAACGCCCGAATTGGAATCCGGCCACCGACCAGTCCAGATATTGCATATATCATCGGCAGCCCGGGCACACTATAGAAAGGTGCTATCAGTTCTGTGACCTTGTTTATGACCTGCATGAGGGACAGAGGATTGATTGGGCACAGATGCATAAGTTGATCGAAGATATGAAAGAGAGAAGAAGACAGGGGCCGAGGCCGCAGCAGCTGGCGCCGCAGTAGCCGCAACCCCAGCAGTAGCAGCAGCCTGCACCAGAGTTAGGGATTCATCAGGATCCAATGCCAAACCACCCGCCCGCTCCTCAACAACAGCCGCCGGCACCGGCTCAAGTAAATATTGTTCACCGCCCAGTTCCCAACGTTGGGTGGTCTTATGATGATGAGACTCCTGCGCATCTTTTGGCCCTCCACCATACATACACCAACTCCCCATTACCTTCTGTCCCCTCCATCATTCGGCCCACCATTTTGACCTCCGCTCCACCCACCATTCCCACCGGACCCTTCATTACATCTGCCACCTTGCCCACCATCTCGGCCATCCTTGCACCTTCACCCGTCATACCTTCCGTTACCACCCCCTCACCTAACCCTCTACCTATCATCATTCCACCAGGGCCTGTCAGACCCGCCCCCACCATCGTTTTTCCCACCGTTGTTCCCTCCACTCACCCTGTTGGGCCAATCGGGAGTCCATCCAATGCCGTGCCGGCACAGAACCTTACCCTCCAGAGCGGGTGTTTATTTCAGAGAAGCTATCCCTCTACTGGTGCACCTACACCCAACCCTCCAGTTTCCTCACCAACAGTTGAGCAAGAAGAGGCCGACCCCCTACCTGGCATGAGATATGATCTACTACAACACTTGGACCGGACGCCAGCCAAGATTTCAATATTAGAGTTGATTAAGCGGTCCACACTGCACCAGGATGCTCTGAAGACTTTTCTACAAAAAGTTATGGTCAGTGAGGACATGGCAGTAGAGAGTTTACCATCGGCGTTGGCCACGATTACAAAGGGGCCGTCAATTTCTTTTTCAGAATCAGAATTAGCACCCCCTGAGGCACGCCAGATGCCACTTTGCATTTCAATCACATTAAATAAGGTGGCGGTCGACGCGGCTCTAGTGGACACCGGAGCTTCACTAAATGTTTGTCCCTTGAGCACTCTGCGTGCTTGTGGATGCACTTTTTATCTAAAATCGTTGTTTGTTCATTTATTGGCATTTATTAAGTGCGTGGGCGTGCCAGTCACAAGGTGACGATTTATTGTGCGCTCGATCTGACTAATCAGACGATTGTGTGGTTCGTGTCAGGACTAGAACCCGCCGTGCCGTAAAGGTCAGACGTTATTTACATCCCCTCGGAGAGGGGAACACCCTTGATTAATCGCCGGGAATCAGGGCCTCATGGCCAGAAAATTAGTTACATGAAAAGTCTATTAGGAAGCATTGAAATCCCCGTACGAGGGTGAGAAGAAAGCATTCGAGATCATGTCGGTCACTCAAGGGACCATTTTGATATTCGGACGAGCGTCCGGCCTCAGAAAATCATGATTGTCACGAGGAAAACCGGAGCATATGTATGCCGGGGTACGGCAAATTTATTGTTCAAAGGGATGGGAAACGTTCTGTTAAATCCTAGTTAGAGCGGTCTGAAATCGATAAGTTTGTCGGCCCGGTGCAAGATCAAGCTACGACTATACTACGGTGGACCCCCCGCGGTCGAAGTCGGGCTTGCGTGGGCATCGTCAATATTTCCGGTGCAACGGGAGGATGTCCTGGGACCAGATCTGAGAACCAATGTGCGTTCGAAGAGAGCGGGCTATAGGCCGAGGATATGGGTAAAGCAATGACCATGATCGGGGCGGACCCGAGGTCTAAGCATGGCCCACGGAAGCCTTATTGATATTCCAATGCAAGGGTCCGGGGATGACGAGAGCCTTCTCGTCCCATTCAGATTTTGGTTGTCACGCATGGACCGCTTTATGTTCGGACAAAGGTCCGTGTTTGTAGCGTAAGAGACAGTGACAAATCGTACAAATACCTACCGTGAGTACGGCAAGTTTAATGCAAATGCGGGATCAGATCCCGGTATATGTATGTCGGTCACTAACGGACCATTCAGTATTCGGACGAAAGTCCATATTCGAAGCATCGAAGACCACGACAAAGACATACGGATGTTTGCCGTAGGTACGGCACGTTTCCTGTGGGTGCGAGATTGGATCCCGGTATATACGTCGGTCACTAACGGACCATTCATTATTCAGACAGAAGTCCGTATTAGTAGCGTCAAGGACGACGATAAAACCATACGGATGTCTGCCGTAGGTACGACAAGTTTAATGTGGATGCGGGATGGGATCCCGATAAAGACAGGTCGAGCTAACGAACTATCGGCCCGTGATAAGTTTGGATCATGGTCACGTTCGGGCGAGGGCTCCCGAGATCCAAGTCCGATGCCATGGGGCGTCATTACTTTTCTCTTCACACACAGTCTGGGGAAACGAAGGTTCCAAGGTATGCGTGCATGTCGGTCACAGTCGGACCATGCATTGTTCGGACGTGAGTCCACGTTTGAAGCATCGAAGACGACGATAAAACCGTTCAAATGTCTACCGTAGACACGACAAGTTTAATGTGGCGTTGTGGGATTAGATTTCGGGAGAAGCGGGTCGAGTTAACGAACTATTGGCCCATACTGTGTTCGGATCATGACCATGTCGAATGTTCTGAGGTCCACGTCCGATACCACAAGGCATCATTGATTTTCTCTTTGCATCGAGTCCGGGGGGAGTGAATTGTTAAGTGTGGAGCCCGAACTCGCCATCGTGTGCCCTCGCACACGGATCGACTTGCGCGGTCAGGTCGTGGGAGTCAAGGGGGCAACGGCCCTTGCGGGGGTTTCCGGGGGCAGCGCCCCCGGATCAAAATTTGGATTATGGAAGGGGGAAACTTTTGATTAGTTTTATTCATTAGCTTCAAGTCTTTTCTCCTGTTGGTTGATCATTCTTTCTCTTTTAGGCACGCCGGTTTAAGGGAGAAGCCAAGGGATGGGCGCGCCGGTTGAGGGAGAGCAAGGGGGGGCGCGCCAGTTTAGTGAGCAAAGGGGGTGCACGCCGGTTAATGGAGTTACAAGGGGGTGCGCGCCGGTTATGGTGTTACAAGGGGGGTGCGCACCGGTTATGGTGTTACAAGGGAGGGGCGCGCCGGATTAAGGGAGCTCAAGGGGCGCGCCGGAATAGAGACACTAAAAGGGGGCGCGCCGGTTTAAGGAAACCAAGGGGCGCGTCGGAATAGGAGGGGGCAGGGCACTATTCATTCCAAGATTTGGGAAGTGGATTTGAGTGTAGAGTTAAACCAGCGCGGGGGGTGAGCACGCCAGATTAGCCCGCGCTGGATTAAGAGGCGCCGGGTTAAGCTTCTATGAGGCTTTCTTTTATTCAGTTGGCTCTGTTTCTTGTTTCGTTCAACTGCAAGTTAATCTGTTGATTGATTTATTCATCTTATTGATGGATTAAGCTTGTGGAAAGAGAGTTTAAGTGTTTTGATCATTTGTTAAGGTAAATTAGCGTGAAGGTTCAAGTGTTTTATTGGAGGAGTTTATTGTACAAGGTAGTTCAGTTTGATGCAGAGGCTTCAAGCATAGGTTGCTCTGGCCCTCGGAGAGTTTAGTTTGATTCGTTTGTTCCTGGCAAAAAAAAAATGGGCAGCACCTCCCCCGTACTAAGGCTTGCCAGAGACAAATAGGGGAACACCAAACGGAGCAAAGCTCCGGGGTGAACCTCAAAACTCGGAGTGAGGCCTCCGTTAACCCATAAGTGCCTGTGGAGACTCGAGGACCAGCCTTCAAGAGTTCCAGCAGCTTACAGGTGATGATTTCGTAGGCGGGACGAATGTGTGCCTCAAGAGGGCCATGAATATTCATCCGTCGACGAACTCCTTCGAAGGCCATGCTACGGAGGAGCATGCTTCGAAGGGCCCTGGATGAGGAGAAGGAGGAAGGGGAAAGAAGAAGAAAGACAAAGGATCGTGTTTGCCAAAAGGGGCCTTCTGTTTATTCATCCACCGAAGGGGGGAAACGACTCAAACCCAAGAGATTTTCATCTCAAAAGAAGAGAAAATACATTGCAGAGGCGAAAAGGAAAGAGATCATGGACGGGGAGGGGGAACAGAGCACAAGCTCTCCCCCCTCCGTGCTCACCTCTCTTCTCTCACGCTCACTCTCTTCTTCTTCACCTCACAGGCGCCGGGGAATGGAGCTTCTCTTCTCTCTTTTTCTTCTTCTCTTCAATGGCCAGCCAGGGACTTCCAGAGCTTTTTTCTTCTCTTTTCAATAGCCCATCGGGGGGGGGGGGGGTGGTTCGAGCCTCTCTCCTTTTTCTTCTCCAGTGGAGCATGCCTTTTATAGAACGGACAGTGGGGGAGAGGATTCCCGCCACCTCTGCCTTGTTCGCAACAACGTTGTTGTTGTGTTGGCTGCTGCTGATTCGCATCGTACACTGGCGCTCATCCTAGGACGGGATGTTCGCAGGTCTACCGGGAGATCTACTGCCGCTTCTCCATCGTGGATGCATGCCTTCACCGTTGATGACGATGCGCTGTCGAACGGAGTCGGAGACAGAGCTCGATAGCATTGAATGCTATGCCCCCTAGAACCTGCCCCAAATCTGATAGGAGAACAGAGTATCGGGGGGGCAGATGGGATAGAATGGGGTTAAACCGGTGCGGCCAGGGGGCGGGCCGGATAACCATAGTAAAGAGCCCGTCGTATCACCCAATGAATACGGGCGCACCGGATCAGCAAAGGAAGAGGGGGGGGGCGCCGGTTTAAGGGCCATGCAAGGGCGCACTGGTCTAAGGCTATTGGAAGGGGCGCGCCGGTTTAAGGACCATGCAAGGGCGCACCGGTTTAGACTTCGTCTCGGCTTCGCGGCTATTCGGATGGACGCTTGTCCTCCCGTATTGCTTTAGTCGTAATGCACCGCCGTCGGGGTGTTTAGTTCAGGGCCTCTGCATCCCGATTTGGAACTTCGAGTGATCCCCAGCGCGTGCCGAACACGTGTTTGAATTCCTGAGTTTCTTTTGATTCGGCCTTTGGCAATGCCGACTGGAGAGCCGGGGCTGTCTCTTCAACACGAGGGGATTCTTTGTTGGGTGGCGGAGCACCGGGTAGGTATTCGTCCTGCTTGGAGGAGGCATAGGGTTTACTCCGCCCTTCCGTCTTTGACTTGCTCTCGAGTGATGAGATGTGCATGCTGCATGATCATTATCATTTTTTTTGACGTCCACAGTGCCTACAATATTTCTGAAGATATTCTAAGGCCAACTCCAACCACTATTGCTGCTTATGACAACTCCAGGAGAGCATGCCATGGGGTGGTGACTGTTCAGGCCGAGCTTGGGCCTCTCACAATGGCTATGGAATTTTATGTGTTGGACATAGATCCTATGTTTAAAGCCATCCTGGGTCGACCGTGGATCGATAGTCTTCATGCTGTGCCTTTGATCGATCACCAATGCCTCAAATTTCCATTTCGGGGGCTGGTGATCAAGGTTAAGAGTATTTCCATGGTGCAGACCGTTGAAGCTATTTCTGATAAGATTTTGCCAACTCTCTGGCCGAGCAATAAGCCGGTCCTTTCTGTAATGGACTTGGATTTTCCCTGGGCATATGCGTCACGCAAGCCCACCACTATACCTATCAATGTCAAAGCCAAGTCCAAGATAAGAGACTCTAAGGGCTGGAACATGATTTTGAAATTAGGTTACCAGCCAGGCATGGGTCTCGGAGCCCAGTTATAGGGGCAGACTACGCCCATCCCAAGGGGCAGAAAGATGAACAAACGAGGTCTTGGCTACCGAGAGTCAGCATTGTCAATTCTGGGAGATTCCAGGCCGCTGACGTGGGACTACCGTCAGCATTTTGTGAAAGGCCCGTTGCAGCCAGGTACCCTGAAGACGCCGCCCTATTCTGATATGCAAAGTGATGCCGCTTGTACAGTTGTTGACCCGTCCCCGCCGCTGAAGGGGCTAGTGGGTGATATGGGAGATTTTTGTAACACTTTTGAAAAGATGTTTTATGAAGAGGAAGTTCATCCGAAGAAATCGGAGATGCAGCTTGTGAAATGCTCTCCGATAGGGCCAGTTCACCGGAGGCCGCGGGAAGAGGGGAGCTCCCTCATTGCTTTTTCTTGGTCACTATCCCGCCTCGCCTCCCTTTTTCAACAATTGGAATACATTCCCCATTCACCTCCAATCATGGTCGATCCATTCTTTACGGAAAGGCCATTTGAGATTTTATTTGTGCCATGTGCATGTGGGCAATGCCCACCTATTGATCTTTCCACCATGTGGTCCTCTTCATCCGATCTCTCAAATATGTGGTTTTCTTCCTCCGACCCTTTCTCTGATGTTCTTTTCCCGTCTCTCTTCCCCCTTCAACTTCCTCCTCCTTCCTCCTTTAACCTCCCTTGTTGCGTGATTTCCTCCGATCTCCAAAAAAAACACCAATTTTAAAATGGAGATTTCAATGGAGGATTATGCTATGTTTTGTCAGTCTGCTTCCCAGGGGCACGAGACCCCTGTTTCCCTTCCTGTAGATTTTCTATCCCCTAGGTTAGATGTAGGACTTGTTGAGCTTAGAGAAGTAGAGTCGGTTGAGTCTAGTGAATTAGGGTCTTGTTCCAATGTCTCCAACCCCTCCACGCTTGCCACGGTCCGGTGACACATCATTCTAAAACCGTTCCTGATAAATTCCTTCGAGATCTTGTTCAACGTTGCCACTCCCTCCTTAAGTGCCTTGAGTTTGTAGAGACAGCCATCGTCTTGGAGGATGATGAAGAGCTAGACGGGGTGTGGGGTGATGATGGATTAGGTGTTTATGAGATCATAGATGAGAAGGACCCTGTCGATGATGAGGATAGCGACATGGATGATGTTGCCGATTTGTACGCACAGGGTTTGAAGAGATTTGATGAACCGTCATCGACAGTGGATGAACCCACAAAAGAAATTAATTTTGGAACTGAAGAGGATCCCATGCTTATAATTATCTCTGCTAATCTCCCTCCTCAGGTTGAAGAGGAGCTAATCAAGGTTTTGAGGGAGTATAGCGATTCATTCGCCTGGTCCTACGAGGACATGCCGGGTCTTGACCCTACCTTGGTAGAACATTGATTGGTACTTAAATCAGGGGCAACACTCGTTAAGCAAAAATTGAGAAGATTCCACCCCCAAATGCCCTTAAGCATAAAAGAAGAAGTTGATAAATTGCATAATGCCAAGTTTATCAGAGTTGTGTTGTATCCACGATGGGTGGCGAATATTGTCCTTGTGATGAAAAAGGATGGAAAATTTTGAATATGCATTGATTTCAGGGACTTGAATAAGGCATGTCCTAAAGATGATTTTCCGCTTCCTCACATCGACGTGTTGGTAGACAACACGGCTGGGTATGAAGCCCTCTCATTTATGGATGCATATTCTGGCTATAATCAAATTCGTCTCGCTCCCGAAGATCAAGAAAAGACCTCTTTCACCACGTCCTGGGGCACCTACTGCTACGTGGTCATGCCGTTTGGACTAAAGAATGCGGGTGCCACATACCAACGGGCAATGATGGCAATCGTCCATGACATGATGCATGTTTATATGGAGGCATATGTGGATGATATTTTGGTGAAGTCAAGGTCAAAAGAAGAGCACCCTTCTTTCCTGGCCAAGGTGTTACAAAGGGTTAGGGAGTGTAAGCTGAAAATGAATCTGAAGAATTGTGTGTTTGGGGTAGCATCAGGGAAGTTGTTAGGCTTTATAGTTAGCAAGCGGGGGATTCAAATTGATCCAAACAAAGCGAAGGCCGTTATGGAAATTCCACCACCTAAGAACATCACTGAACTTAGAGGATTGATTGAGCGTTTGCAGTTTATTCGAAGGTTTATATGTCAACATTCACAAAGATACCGCCCATTTTATGAATTGTTGAAGGCAGGGGATAAATTTGAATGGAATGAACAATGCCAAAAGGCCTATGAGGATCTTAAGGTTTATTTATCCAATCCCCCGATTTTGCAACCCCCTGTTCCTGGAAAACCCCTGATTTTATACATTTCGGTTATTGATGACTCCCTAGGAGCTGTCCTGACACAAGTGGACGACGAAGGGAAGGAAAGGGCAGCCTACTACCTCTCTAGGTTGTTCAATCCTACTGAATCTAAGTATACCACTATGGAGAAGACCTATGCAGCCTTAGTATGGGTAGCCCAGAAGTTGAAACACCATTTCCTTGCCCGTGAGGTTAAGTTAATCTCTAGAATGGACCCAATTCGCTATCTTTTAGAGAAATCCGTCCTTTCTAGTAGGTTAGCTCGCTGGCAGAGCTTGCTCTCCCAATTTGATATTACCTTCGTCGTTCAGAAAGCTATCAAGGGATATGCTATTGCTGAACACCTTGTTCATTCACCTATCCCTTGTACAGATTCTATCCATGATGAATTTCCCGATGAACACCTGGCCGTGCTCACTCATCACCCTTTTTGGTCTCTGCACTTTGATGGTTCACTCAATTCTCAGGGCCGTGGAATCGGCGCTGTCCTCCTCACTCCCGAAGGAGTGACCATTCCCTTTGCATATTAGCTCTCTTTCCCTGCTACCAATAACATAGCCGAGTATGAGGCTCTCCTTGCCGGATTGAAGCACGCCTATGTTCTGGGCACGCGTTACTTAAACATCATAGGAGATTCTCAGTTGGTGTTGCGTCAAGTTCTTTCCACTTATCGCACCCGTGACCCTAAGCTCAAACCTTATCAAGATTTGGTCACGCTCTTGGCTAAACAATTCCGTAAGCTAATTTACATTCATACCCCTCGATCACAAAATATTCTTGCCGATGCGCTTGCATCACTCGCTTCTTCCCTTTCCTTTCCCCTCAGTCGTGCCACTGAGACCATTGTGGTCCAGCGGTTAGATGCTCCTTCCCTTCAAGATCCGTGGTTTGATAACCTTAGGAAATCTGCGAAGAAGAAACCTGAGAAGGAGGATTTAAAAGAAGTATCGTTAACTGAGCTCGGGGAAATTTTAGAAGAAGAGGAATTGCCTTGGTATCAAGAGATTGAGCAATATTGCAGGGACGGATCATTCCCAGAATCAGCCAACGCCGCGCAATGCAAGGCCATAAGAAGAGTCGCCTCTAGATACACCATTATTACAGGAGAGTTGTATAGGCGGGCTCTTAACGGAGTTCTTATGAGATGCTTAGACGATGATGAGGCCTGAAAACTTGTTGAAGCAGCTCACTCAAGTGAGTGTGGAGGGCATGTTAATGGTCAGACCTTGGCGAAGAAGATTCTTAGGTAGGGCTATTACTGGCCAACCCTAGAAGAAGATTACTCCACCTATGTCCGTAGGTGCCTTCAATGCCAACTCCATGCTGACAAAATTCATGCTCCTGCTTCATCTCTCCATCCTCTTTCTGCTCCCTGGCCATTCTCCATGTGGGTTTTTGATATTGTGGGCCCGCTAGGTGATCCAAACTCCCAGGTCAAACAGAAATCTTTTATCCTAACTGCTACGGAGTATTTCACCAAATGGGCAGAAGCTAAAGCATATGCAAAAATCAAAGCTACCATAGTTTGCCGCTTCATCCTCAAGAAAATCATTTCGCGATTTGGAGTGCCAAGCGACATCGTCATCGACAACGGACCCCAGTTCGTGTCACAAGAGCTCCAAGACCTCTGTAAGAAATTCAACATTTCACTGCATCATTCATCACCATACTACCCCCAAGGCAACGGCCAAGCCGAGGCCACCAATAATACTCTTCTTAAAAACATTAAGAAAACATGCGAATCGCATAAATTCGCTGATTGGGCCGATAAATTAGTAGAAGCTCTATGGGCTTATCGCACCTCCGTCCGTACTCCCACGGGGCAAACTCCTTTTTCTCTCACTTATGGAATGGGGGCGGTACTCCTGTATGAGATTTTGATCCCTTCCCTAAGAGTGAAGCTCGACAAAGAACTTAATCTCGATGAACGTCGAGAGGCGTTGCTAGTCCAGTTGGAACTCTTGGACGAGAAAAGGCTTAATGCGGCCAATCACGTCTCTGTTTATCAAAAGCGCGTCTCGCGTCATTTTCAAAATAAAGTCATCGAAAGAAAATTCCAAGTGGGTAATATGGTTTTGAAACGTAAATTTGTTAGATCAGCAGGTCCTAGGTCTAAGCTGCAACCCAATTGGGAGGGTCCGTTCGTTATCAAAGAAATTTATCCTGGGAACGCGTACTGTCTTGTCAACGCAAAGGGCAAAGAATTGTCTAGTCCCTGGAACGGGTTGTATCTCAAATGTTTTTATCCTTAGAGTCAAGCTAGCAACGGCCCGGTGGCAGGGTGTTCCTCTCCTTGATCATGAAGGGAGATCCCTGTAGACACGCCGTTCTTGACATTACCATGAGTAAATCTCATATTACACTATGATACCCCAAGGCGGCCTTCACATTTTTAATTACTCTGGTGATTTCCTATTTTTATGATTTTTTTACATTTTTCTGCATTTTTTTCATGGAAAATCTTTGAGGTGTCCAGGAGCTTGGACGCCTTCATTAGTGAAAAAAATAAAAAATAATAATAATTATGAAGGCGTCCAGGTCCCTGGATGCCTTCATCAGTGAAAAAATAAAAAAAATAAATAAAAAAATAATAATTATGAAGGCGTCCAGGGCCCTGGACGCCTTCATCAGTGAAAAAATAAATAATAATAACTAAAATAATAATAATTGTGAAGGCATCCAGGTGCTTGGACGCCTTCAATTTTTGACACCCGGACGCTCCCGATCCGCCGATCGATTTGACGTTTTGGAAAAATCTAAAAATATAAGGACGTCTTGCCAGCTAGTCGCGCCCACTCGTGAGTCACGGGTACCCACCAAAACCACGCGCTTTACCCACCGTCTACAGCTTTCGGCGGGGTTCCGGTGGGCGAAAATGAAGGCATCCAGTCTCCTAGACGCCTTCATAAAAATATTAAAAATCAAAAAATAAAAAATATTTAATGTGTGGATGGAGGTGTCCAGGGTCCTGGACCCCCCCATCTTGAGGCGTCCAGGTCCCTGGACGCCTCAATCCACCTCCCCTCTATAAATAGAGGACCCCCTCCCTCGAAGGGAATGGGCTTTAGATCCGACAGAGGAAGGAGAGACTCTGTCGGATCCCATTTCTAACCCGTGGGTCTTTTGTAGGGGGAGGTTCTGCCGGCTTCTCGGGTGCCCGCGCTCGCGAGAGGAAGGCTAGCTCCATCCATTCTGCTTCCACGTCGTCCCCACGCTGCCGAAGCTCCGCCGGATCCCGCCATCGGCACATTCAATAAGCCAATTCTCTCCCCTTTTCTCCGTAGTTCTTTTGCATTCATCATCTCGCATTCTCCGACTTCCTTCATAGGGGAGTCTTCTTTTATATACGTTTGCATAATCCCATTCATCATCATATTTCTCTCCTACTCGTGTCCGAGAGGGGTTTAAAAATAACACCAACCATGTGTGTGTCTTGCCACGATTTCATTATCCTACATCAAGGGACTAATACTACACTGCCATCTTTTCTGATCCACTTGTTATCTCTCTGTTTCTTCTTTTGTAAGGGTAACAAAGGAAAGCCCTCTCCATCGGCCTGCCGAAGGGAGAGGAAGAAGCAACCCGCCATCTCCCGCTTTTGAGACAGGCGCGATCACTTTCTTTATTTCGGGGTCTCCGGCCCCTGGCTATCACATCATATTCTCGAGGCCGCGGAGAGTCATTTCCCGCAATGGCCGTTTAAATTTCTGTCATTTATATTCTATGATGTGCTTATAGATGCTCATATTCTCGAGGCCGCGGAGAGTCATTTCTCACAATGGCCGTTTAAATTTCTGTCATTTATATTCTGTATTGTGCTCATATCTGCTCATATTCTCGAGACCACGGCGAGTCACTTCCCGCAATGGCCGTTTAAATTTTCGCCCCCCTTATATCTTGTATTACTCTTATATCTGCTCATATTCTCGAGGCCGCGCCGAGTCATCTCTCGCAATGGCTGTTTAAATTTCTGTCATTCATATTCTGTGTTATTCTCATATCTTGTCATATTCTCGAGGCCGCGGCGAGTCACTTCCCGCAATGGCCGTTTATATTACTGTCATTTAAATTCTGCACTATTCCCATCCCCCGAGGTCGCGAAGAGTCATTTCCCGCAATCGTCGTTTAATCCCCATATCTTGTTACGTTGTATCTGTCCCGCACGTCCCGCCGGAGCAATCTCCCATGGTGATCTCTCTCCTCTTCTCTCTTCTTTCTGTGTTGCAGCAAAATGAGCCCCTCGCACGCTCCGCTTCGCCACCTCCGGAAAATTCCACGTGACGTCGCTCACAGATTGACGATCACGATGGGACGGTGTCTTGCTTTCTTTTAAGTTACCCTTGCAATTTCTTGTGATTCGCTTTACTATCTCTTGCGTGTTGTTATATCTTGGTTGTTATTGTTCTGTTGTGCTCCATATATCTGTCAGCATTTCATTGCATACATCCATCCTCTTTTTTTACCTTTTTTAATTTTTTTAAGGATCACCCTCTCTCGGTGAAGGAAGGACTCTCCTTTTGAGAATTCCTCTCAACGGACTAGGATCTCTTCCACTGGGACCTCCGTAAGTCCACGACAGCAAAAGGATTCCCTCCTCGTTCACTGGGATGGTTGTACCATTGAAGTTCCCCGGAGCTAGTAACCCATTTATGGTGAGACGAGTGACCCTAGCTAACACGGCGGTGAAACAAATTGGAATTAGGGTCCTTCCTATTTTGTGTGAACTTCAGATTTGGTTAAAAAAAACAAAAAAAAATCAAAAGGGAAAAGCAAAAAAATTGGACGTAAGGCATTCACTTGTGTGTTAATCTATGCTAATCGTTTGCTGGTGTATGCTAGTATGCTCTTGAAAAACAAGATGGATGGCTGATTATAATTATAATTGTTTCGAGGCCGACGCCTTCTGTTATGGGTCTCAAATGCGTGACCCAGGTCACGACTCTTGTAGTGGACCTAGGGTCACATGATTAATCCCACGTCGGATGTTGAGAAAGCAACCGGGTGCTTATAAAGAAGGTCTTCACCTCTTAACCCAAGAGGGCCCTTTTACAAGGACAAAACCCTAGCCGCCCTCCGGCGTGGCAGGGATAATACCTCTTGGGGGCACCAAAAAGGTTCATCTTGCATCTACAAAGTGGCGCCGTCTGTGGGAACCCTGAGCTCGCACTCGCTTGCCTTCTCAAGGGGGGGCTTGTGTAGTGGACCTAGGGTCACATGATTAATCCCACGTCGGATGTTGAGAAAGCAACCGAGTGCTTATAAAGAAGGTCTTCACCTCTTAACCCAAGAGGGCCCTTTTACAAGGATAAAACCCTAGCCGCCCTCCGGCGTGGCAGGGATAATACCTCTTGGGGGCAACAAAAAGGTTCATCTTGCATCTACAAAGTAGGCTAGCCTATCCGACCCACCTTTTACCGAGCTAAGCCTATCGCCCGGATAGGGCTGGCCCCTCTGAGCTCGGAACGACCGACGAATGCTTATCTTTGCAGCCGTTAAGAGTCTGCAGCAGGCAAGAATTCAGGAAGGCAAGGGACTACTTCTTCCCCACGATGATAACGCTCCCACGATAAGGCCATAAAAGCCCACGATGAGGACGTAACCCCCACCTGAAACCCCTCGGCTGGCAGGACTCCAAGACACGGCTTACTATTTAAACCAGGGATACCCTCCAGCTAAAG
This sequence comes from Amorphophallus konjac, assembly GCA_022559845.1. Lineage (NCBI taxonomy): Eukaryota > Viridiplantae > Streptophyta > Magnoliopsida > Alismatales > Araceae > Amorphophallus > Amorphophallus konjac. The sequence continues at coordinate 46,220,499 of CM040124.1, read as the reverse complement.
GTAAGCCAACAAAGGCAATCATACGCCCAAAACTCCTGAGCAAGAACCGCTTCACCCTTCTGGTGGAAAGGGATCTCGCGCACAAGCTCTCTCCTCCCTACTATTGCTCCCACCATAGCTCCACTGACTTAAGCATCGGAGGGTTTGCCCCAGGGATTCCCCCTGGGCCCTCTGATCTGTTTCCCTGTCTTGCAGTTCATGATCTGGTGATCCTCAGCCCGCTCAGGACCAGCGCGAGATTACGCCTCTACATCTAGCGGCGTCTGTGGGAAACGCACGAAAAGCCAGTATGGTGTGAAGGAGCTCAGGGAGGAGGTCCGCCGGCGACAGGGGTAAGGCCGTGGTAGCGGCGGGGGATGTCCCTTCTAGGGCCTCACAGAACCCTCCCTCCAACGCCAGCGTCCCCACCGACGGACCGCCACCCCCTCCTACGGTGGTAGGGCTACCCCCCGACGGTGGCGCCGAAGCCTTCCAAGCCCTCAACGTAAAACTGGATGCCCTTGTGGAACTCATGAGGGCCCAGGCGGCTAGGGATGGAAGGTCTCGCACTCCATCAGGGAGCCCACCCCGCAGAAACACGTCCCAGCACACCGCCGGAGGTCGCTTCACCCTCCGCGGCCAGTAGCTCATCCGCAACAGGATTGGAGGACCCTCGCAGGCTCCACCTCCGGAGCAAGAGGCTTCCTCCAAGCCAAGAAGGGGAAAACTGGGGGCGCGGCGTCCGAACCCGGAAGCTGACGTCCCCGAAGATCGCCTAGACGCTCCCCCCAGCCCCACGGCACGATAGCAACTAGAACTATCCCTCCGGCTGCGGGATTTTGAGAGACGCTTCGCAGAACAGGAGCGCGCCCTCCGCACCCTGCAGAAGACCTCTTTCCTAGAGGACGAGGAGAAATCCCCGTTCTCCGAGTACATATTGAAGGCAGAGGTATCTCCCAGAACTTCCATTCCGACCTTCAAGCCCCACGACGGCCAGGGCGACCCGGTCGATCATTACGACAGCTTCGACGCTCTGATGACTCTGCACGGAGTGTCCGACGCCATCAAGTGCCGAGCCTTCGTGACCACCCTGGTCCAAGGCGCTCAAGCATGGTTCCAGGCCCTCGCCCCCGGGTCCATCCGAGACTTCAAGCAATTTGGCCGAGTCTTCAAAGAGATTTTCGTCGGAAGTGCCCCCCCAAGGTCGGTAGCGGGGCTCCTGGCCCTCAAACAGGTGTAAGGGGAAAGACTCCGGGCTTATATTCACCGATTAAAATCGGAAGCCCTGAGAATCCCCCGCCTGGACGTGGCCTCAGCCACATCCGCACTGACTGGGGGCACCCGGGATGAGAATCTTCACCGCGAACTTGTCCTCCACCCTTCCTCGACCCTTACCGAGCTAGTGACTCTGGCACTGCGCCACGCCGAGTGCGAAGAAGTGCTCAGCGCTTGCCGAGATGCAACCGGCTCGGGTCGGGAGGGGGACAAGAAGCGGGCTCTCGAGCCAAACTCAGGCCCGAGGAAAAAGAGAGACCGTGATAGGGAGCGCAAGTGGAAGTACAAGTGTTACACCCCACTAGCTACCCCGGTCTATGAGATTTATGAAGACATCAAAGACTCGGGACTCCTCCACTAGCCCGAGTCGATGAGGTCAAAGAACCGTAATCGCGATAAGCATTGCTTGTTCCACAGCGACCACGGGCACCACACCGGTGACTGCCACCAGCTCCAGGACGAGATCGAGCACCTCATCTATCAGGGGCACCTGGCTTGGTTCACAGCCGAGCGCAAAGAAGACCGAGGCGCCGCAGAGGAGATCGACAACGCCCCCCGAGGGGTCCACATCAACGTCATCTCCGGAGGGACAGCATCAGGAGGCGACAGCAGCCGAGGAAGGAAGCGTCATGCCGAGCGGGCGAGCCGAGCCATAGAGCCCCCCAAGGCCCCGCCGAGTGAGCCCCAGGTCATAGTCTTCTCCGACTGAGATCTAGAAGGGCTGAGCACCCCGCATGACGACGCCCTCGTAATCTCGGCCACAATAAACCATTGTAACGTAGATAGGATCCTAGTTGACAATGGGAGTGCCCCCGATGTGTTGTCCTATGACTGTTTCCTTAAGATGGGGGAGGATCCATCCAAACTCCGCCCGGTCCGAACCCCCCTCTGCGGGTTTAATGGCCCGGCCACCTATCCCGAGGGAGCCCTAAGTCTGCCGGTTACCCTCGGCACCCCACCCAGAACCGTTACGGTCATGGTGGAATTCATAGTGATCAAGGGTATGATAGCGTACAACGCCATCTTCGGCCGGGGAATCCTCAGCCGAATAAAGGCCGTACCATCTGCCTATCACCAAAAAGTGAAGTTCCCCACCAAAAATGGGTTGGGGGAAGTCCGAGGTAACCAGGCCACGGCCAGAAGGTGCTACAATATCTCGGTGGAAGCCACAAGGCCGGAAGGGAAAGATAAGGGTCCCCGGGGAGTCGAGGATAAAATCGCAACCATCGAGCCTGGTGGCGAATTACTGACGGTTTTCCTAAACGATGACCCGACCCTAGGAGTAAGGATCGGAGCCGACCTACCACCCAAGGTTCAGCATCAATATAAAGAATTCCTTTCTGAGTACATCAGAGTCTTTGCTTGGTCCGACGATCAACTGCCTGGAATACCAGAGGAGACCGTGATGCACAAGCTCAACATCGACCCCGCCGTGAAGCCCGTACAGCAGCACAGAAGGAAGCATGCACCAGAGAAACAGACGATCATCAAGGCGCAGGTCGCCAAGAAACAAGAGACTGGCCTTTTTAGACCGGTCCTGTACCCGACGTGGCTAGCCAACATCGTCCTGGTACCTAAAGCTTCGGGCAAATGGCGGATGTGCGTGGACTTCACCGATCTGAATAAGGCCACTCCTAAGGACTGCTATCCGTTATCGAGCATTGACCAATTGGTTGACTCAACCTCGGGCAATGAGATACTCAGCTTCCTAGAAGCCTATTCTGGTTATCATCAGATCAGAATGGATCCAGAAGATATCGAGAAGACCGCCTTCATCACCGACTACGGCATATACTGCTACACCCGGATGCCTTTCGGGTTGAAGAACGCTGGAGCTACGTATCAAAGGCTGGTCAGTCACATGTTCGAGGAGTAGTTAGGTTGGAACGTCGAGGCTTACATTGACGACATGCTCGTCAAGACCCCCAAGGCCCAAGATCACTTCACCGACCTCGCCGAAACCTTCGGCACCCTCCTAAAGTACAACATGAAGCTCAATCCTGCCAAGTGCACCTTCGGAGTAAGATCTGGGAAGTTCCTGGGTTTCTTGGTCACTCAACGCGGGATCGAGGCCAACCCCGACAAGGTCCAGGCCATCCTGGACATGCGCCCGCCCACTTGCATCAAGGACGTCCAGCGCCTAACTGGGCGTGTCGCCGCTCTCAGCTGCTTCCTTTCCCGTGCGGCCGAACGATGCTTGCCCTTCTTCAAACTTTTGAGGGGGCCCAAATTGGCATATGCTACGTTCGCATGGGATGAGGAATGCCAGAGAGCATTCACCGAGCTCAAGGAGTTCCTGGCCTCACCCCCGGTGCTCTCCAAGCCCGTTCCGGGCGAAGTCTTGCTGCTCTATCTCTCGGCAACACCATCCACAGTCAGCTCGGTCCTGGTCAGAAATGACTCGGGAATCGAGAGGCCGGTCTACTACACCAGCAAGGAGCTCAACGAGGCTGAGAGGAGGTACCCCGCAACCGAGAAACTCGTGCTAGCGTTGGTTACCTCCGCCAAGCACCTCCGACCCTATTTCCAAGGGCACCCATCACCGTGCTAACCAGCGAACCATTGAAGAAGATTCTAGCCCACCCCGAAGCTTCAGGGTAACTCGTCAAATGGGCAATCATGCTTGGGGCCTACGATATCTCGTACCGCCCACGCTCGGCTATGAAAGGCCAAGGGCTCGCCGACTTCATCACCGAGAGCACCATCCCGACTGAAGAAAGATCTCCGTCCGCGCCCGGGCCGACCTGGGAACTGTTCGTCGACGGATCTTCCAACTCGGTCGGTAGTGGTGCAGGGATCCTCCTGAGGTCCCCCGAAGGAGTAGAACTACAGTACGCCTTGAAATTCATCTTTCAGGCGTCCAACAACGCTTCCGAGTACGAGGCCCTTATCTCGGGAGCTCGCATGGCCCGACGGTAGGGGGCTGAGCGAGTCAAAATCCACACCGACTCCCAGCTGGTCGCTAGCCAAGTCAACGGCGAATACGAAGTTCGAGAGGCACCAATGATCAAATACCTCCAGCTGGTCAGAGGTTTGGCCCAACAGTTCGAGGGATTCGAGGTAGTCCGAATAGCTCGGGAGGAAAACTCCCGAGCGGATGCCCTCTCTCGATTAGCCTCCTCTCTCGACCCTGAGGGTACCCGATCAGTCCTCCTTGAAGAGCTAGAGCGCCCGAGCATTGACTCGGAGCTCCTGTCCGTTGACTCGACCCTTCCAAGTGACTGGCGCTCCCCCTACCTGTCTTGGCTCCAGGACTCCCGAGAGCCCTCCGACCCTCGGGAAGCACGCCGAATGAAGTATCAAGCCCGGCGCTTCGTCATCCTCGACGACACTCTCTACCAGAGGTCCTTCTCCGGTCCCCTCCTGAAGTGTCTCGGCCCCGATGAAGCCAACCGAGCCATCCAAGAGACTCATGAAGACCTGTGTGGAGCGCACTCAGTAGGAAGATCGCTCGCTAGGATCCTGCTACGGCAGGGCTACTGGTGGCCCACCCTACAGCGCGACTGCACAGCCCACATACAGCAGTGCGACCGATGCCAGCGATTCGACCACTTGGTCCATCAGCCGGCTACAGAGCTCATCACCCTTACCGAGCCCTATCCCTTCGCTCGGTGGGGGATCGACATTCTCGGGCCGTTCCCTACGGCTCAGTCCCAGAAGAAGTTCATCATCGTCACCATCGACTACTTCACCAAGTGAATCGAGGCAGAAGCCACGGCAAGGATCACCGAGACAATCGTCTGGAGTTTCGTATGGAAGTCGATCATTTGTCGCTTCGGCATCCCCCGGGTGATAGTGAGTGACAACGGTCGGCAATTCGATTCTCATTATTTCCGAGACAGATGCGCCGACCTGGGCATTCGCAACCACTTCACTTCAGTCGCCCACCCTCAGGCCAACGGGCTGGTCAAAAATGCCAACAAGACTATCTTAAAAGGCATAAAGACCAGACTCGGCAAGGCCAAGGGTAGCTGGCTCGAGGAACTGCCTAGCGTACTTTGGTCACACAGAACGACTCTCAGAGCGGCAACCGGCGAGAGTCCTTTCCAGCTGGTGTATGGCACTGAGGCCGTTATTCCGTTAGAAGTTGTCAACCCTTCTCTCCGGGTCATCCGCTTCTCGCCCAAGGTAAACGAGCAAAAGTTACTCGAGAACCTCGACCTGGCTGATGAACTTCGAGAGATCGCCAGTATCCGAGCAACGGAATACCAGCGCCGCCTCACTCGGTACTACAACGCCAAAGTCCGAAACAGACACTTTCAACCGGGAGACTTTGACCTCAGGAAAGCCGAAGCCTCTCGACCACTAGAGGTGGCGGGCATAGCTATCCCCTAACTGGGAAGGCCCCTACCGAGTGGTCGAGACGCTCGGGAAAGGTGCGTACAGGCTAGCTACAACGGAAGGGGAACCCATCCCTCGGACGTGGAATGCAGCCGCACTACGCAAATTCTACTTTTAATGTTGTGCAAATAATTTGAGGGAAATAAAACTCTCTTCTTTTCATTCAATTGTTGGCACATCAGAAAGGTAAAAGCCAGTACATTGCATAGCAAAAAGCAAAAAATCCATCTAGCACCACTGCAAGAGGCCATCGCTCGACCGACTCGGTCTTGATCTCCTTGCGTCCAGCCATTGACTATGCCTCGCGCAGAAACTAGCTCGGTCAAAAGGCGGTCGACCCAGTTGGCTCGGGTGGCCCGTGACAAAGGTGATAGAGGGATTAAAAAGAAGGAAGGCTACCTTCCAAGTTGAACTTGGAAGAGGAAGAGGGAAGGAACGCCTATGAAGGCCTCCTCCTTTCCAACCTACCAATTCTTTGGAACGTACAGAGAGCAAGCAGCCTCCGCAGAGTGAAAGAAATGATAGGGGAGGGCCCAGAAAGGAGCGGGCTTAATTTGCTTCCTCCCCACCCCCGGAGCGAGTAGAGAGAGAGTGGCGGCGGGTGTCCCGGATGCCCCCATCCGTCCTCCATCTCGACGCCCCCGGGGAAGCCTCGCGGGAATTGATAAAGGGTAAACGGCGTGCCTCCGCACGTCGAACCCTCTCCAGATCCGCGCGAGGACCATCGGACCCGTTTCATCCCCGCGCGATGACCATCGGATCTGCTCAACAGCCCAAGGCAGCAAGAACTTTTTTTAACTAAAGTTAATACTTGCAAGGGGGAAACGGGAGAGGGGGTTCATCTCTTCATTACGGAAGCAGATGAAAACACTATCCCGGCCTCCAGGCAAGCGGTTTTCATATATGAATGAAGAAAGGGAAAGGGGTATAGGGGGGTGGAGGGGAAGCGCCCAAAGTGGGGAGGGCAAGAAGCGTACAAGGCCAAGGGCCCAAGAAAGCATAAACAACCAAGAGGACCCAAGCGAGGGCAGAAAGAAAAGCCCAATAACCCACAGAAGAAACAGGCCCCTACAAAAAGGAATCTTCGTCGAAGACCCCTTCAGAATCGGAAGAGAACACAGAACGGACACCGCGCTGACGACCCGGAGAGAAAGGCCAATCAAGAGGGTCGACCTCCGAACCGTCTGTCTCGGGCACGTCCGTGAAGGAAGAGTCGGCCAGCGGCGGGGGCGCCATCGAAGAAGACTGGAGCTGAAGAGAGCGCCGTGGAGGAAGAGCAGCGTCCTCAAACATGCACTGACGATCACGCGAGGAGGAGGTGGAGCTGGACCGCCGGAAGGAACGGCGAGGTGCCCCGCCATCCATCCTCGAGGGCGGCCTAGAGCGGTCCAGGCCAGAGGTGCCCACAAAAGCCGTGTGAGCCTCCGTAAGGTCACAGAGCCCCGAAGCAGGCTCAAGCCCGGGGCCATGAAGCGCCTGGACGAGCTGAGGGAACCGGAGAGGCAAGGGGGGCACAAAACCCACGGGAAGCACCGGAGCAAGAGGCGGGGCGGAGTCGACGATCGGCCCGGGCGGGGCCCGGTTGATTTTCTTCTTCAAAGCTTGGGCGAAGGAGAGGTGAGGGGCAGCCGTAGGAGAGGAGGAGGAAGCCAAGGACCCTACAACGGCTGCCGCCTGGGAGGAAGGCTGCGCTCCAGGGGACCAAGCTGCCGCATCGGCATTAAGTCCAGCAGGTGGCAAGGCGGGGTCGCCAAGGGGGTGATCATCCGGTGCCGGGAGGCCGAGGACCAAAGAGGAGGACGCCCGGGTCGCAGGAGGGACGCCTGCGGGCACAACTGAGCTTGGAAGAGGGACGCCCTTCCCGGAAGGGTGAGCTGCCCGGGGGGTGGACGCGGAGGCCACTGTCGATGGAGACGGTGGGCAAACACCACAAACACCTGTGACCGAAGGAGGGACGAGGCCAACAAATCTCGCATGTGCTGCCGGCAAGTCCGGAAAGTGAGACATGGGCTCCAATCCTGGCACAGAGAGCACTTGAATAATGGGGCGCAGAGAAAAAGGGCGCTCCACGACAGCGGCGGGAGGCCCCTCACCTCCACGGGCCGGTGCGTGGATAGCAGCAGAATCAGCCACAGGTGCAATGCCAACAGCAAGCGCGGGGGCAGAGCACAAGGGAGCAGAGGGCTGCACGCTCGGATGAAGGCCAGCAGGAGGACAGTCAACTCCCAGGGGGTGTGAGCCAGCCGGTGCGTTGACCAATGCGCTAGGAGGGTGGGCGCCATGCAAGAGCCGAGAGGAGGAAGAGGGCGAGCGAACCGTAGCCAGCTGCGGTATAGGCTCCAACGGAATGGGAGCAGAGGGTAGGGAACAGAAGGCCGGCTGGAGGGAGACAACCGCCAGGCTTGGAGGTGCTTCGCCTGGTAGGACCTGGGAGGCGTGAATGCTAGCAAGTGGCAAGTCCACGGGAGCTGCCACACATGCGAAGTCACCCGAGGGCAAGGGCAGGGGCCCGTAGGAGGCCATGGGCTTCACGGACAGCGAACCTGGTGGAGGGGAAGCAGAGGGGGAAGGGGTTCCATGACCAGCTAGCCCGAGCGTGGATGTAACCGGAGGTGCCGACGTGGTGGAGCCCGGAAGGACCGCAGGCGAACAAACTCCGGACGACGCCTGCGAAGGGCCAAGGCAAGCCTCGGCAGGAACTGAGCAACGGACTACAAGGGCTTCCTCCGACGCAGAGGGGGAAGCAAGGCACGGAGCCTGTGGGGCACCAGCAGAGAGGGGCACGACAGCGTGGGCCGGTGGGCTACCTGTGGAGGCAGGCGTCCCTAGCAGTTGACGAGCTATGCGGGTGAGCTTTGAAGGACCAAACGCTGAAGGGCCGATAGGGCGGCCTTTGCACAGAACCGAGGAGTGACCCAAGCGCCGGCAGGAGGAGCAGAAGTGGGGGATGCTCGGGTAGATGAGCTGCTGCCAGAAGCCCCAGCCCCCACAGTTGATCTAAACACGGGCAGGAGGCTTGTTGGAGACGTCCATCTGGACGCAAACTCTTGCAGCTGTCGAGCGGGTGAGGCGGAGGGAGTCGCGGTCCACTTTGAGGGGCTTGCCAACAGTGCCTGCGATGGAGAGGAGCATAGGTTCGTTGTAGAAGTTGGCCGAGATGGACGGCATCTCCACCCAAACAGGGGCTACGGGCGAGTCCTCGTCAGGAGAGAACCTTACGTGCCATCTAGAGAAGAAGAAGGGGCGACCCTTCACATAGAGCACTTCCTTGAGTAGGACAAGGAGGAAGTCCTCCTCATTCTGAAAGCGCAGAAGTAGGTGCCGGTTGTCCAGGGCGCTGAGGTAGAAGTCTTGCCGGAATTGGATCCTTTGGGCGAGGTGAGCTCGAATATCCTGGAACGGAGGCCGGCCCCGAGGGGTCCTGGCGACAACCGCAAAGGCCAGAGGTTGGCAAGAAATTTGAATATCCTCTAGAGTGAAGAAGATGGCCGGCTCGCCAGAGTCTGTGGAAGCAGGCGCATGGACGGGAAGGGGGAGAGAGGGGGGGTGATGGACTGGAGGACCACCTGGGCAAAGGAAGGCGCAACGGTGGCACCGGGAGAAGCCCCTAGAAGGTCCACCCCAGGGAGACTGCCCGCACGAGGTGCAGGTTGCCAGGGGTGGGACTTTGACGGCACAGTGAGGCGGGAGAGTGCAGCAGCAGCCTGTCGAGGGGCAGGTGCAAAGGCAGGAGCAGGGGCAGGTCGCTCCGAGCCGTCTGCTGCCGGAGAGGACAGAATAGGAGGGAGATCGGGCTCGGTCGCAGACGTGACCGCCGAGGAGGAAACAGCATGCCGAGGGGGGGCTACAGGCGCGAGCAGGCCACCGGCCGCTGCAAGGGGCGCAGATGTAGGGGGTGGAAGCAGCCTTGAGCCAAGGTGCGTCGCGAGCGAATACCCATCGGCGGCTCTGCTCCTCCATCACCGGCAGCGTCGTCTTCCGAAGGATCCTCCATGCTCCGAATGCAATGGCACAGCGCAACGTGGAGAAGGGGCGAGGAAAGACTGTTAGTGAAAATCCTAAGAGGTGGAGAGGAAGGGACGCCCTTCGGTCTTTTTATAAGGCTAAGGGAGGCTACTTGACTTAAATGACTCCCCCCTCGAAAACACGCCAAAGGATTTTTCCCCTCTGAACGGTCACCTCAAATCCCTCATTTTCCGCCTCTGTGGAATACACAAAGCGGCCCGGCATTCAAAGCGTGAGAGAACGGAAGGACACCTTGTCAAGAATCCACCCAACCAGCATGCGAAAACCACGCAGGACGTATCGGCACTTTCCAACTACTACTGATACACTAATCAAATTACGGCAAGGAACACAAGAAGCAAGTAAGTCATTTATTACCTCACAAAAAGAAAATCTTTCTTTTTTTTCAGAAAAGGAAAAGAGACAAACAGAGAAAGAGGTAAAATAAAGTGATACATCTGGCCTCGGGCCCACTTTGAAGCTTGGGAATGGAAGGCACGGGTGGTTCGCCCCCGGCACCCTTGGTGACGGTCGACCCTGGCACTGACCCCGCCTGTGCGGGAGCTGCCTCGGCCGCGAGCCCTCCCGAGGCAGTGGGAGTTGGCGACCCCTCAGGCGAAGAGCCCTCTGGATCTTCCCCGCCAGACGCAGAAGAGCGAGAAGCCAACTCATCCGAGTCATAGCACTGGCCCAAGGGGAAATGGATCCCAGAGTCTTGCTCGTCGACATAATCCACTGCCCGGCGATAACCCTGCTTGAACCCCTTGTGGGCGCCTCGGCGAAGCGCCATCTCGTAGTATGGAAGGGCAGCTTCCTGAAGGTTGGCTCGGTAGGTCTCTGAGCCCCTGTACTGCTCGATCGCCTCCGCCCCGACCTGCCCCATCCTTTCAGCAAGTTCGGCCGACTTCCGCTCCGCCTCGGACGCTCGCTCCTCTGCCTCCGCCATCCGTCTCTCTGCCTCGATCGACTTCCGCTCGGCCTCGACCGCCCGCTCCTCGAGCTCGATCGACTTCTGTTCGGCCTCGACCGACTGCTTCTCCGCCTCAGCTTGGTCCGCCTCAGCCTCCGAACGACGATGCTCCGCTACCTCCGCCCGGTCCAGCAACTCAGCACGCTCAGCCTCCCAACGGCCATCTTGCTCGAGATGGTGAAGGCGCTCCTCCTCAAGGAGTTTGTCCTTCCTCTCGAGCGACTCCCGAGCCTTGGCCAGCTGCTCGGTCAACGCTCCGACTTCCAGCCGGCTCGACCGCACCAAATCCCTGATAGCGGAGAACTCCCGTTGAAGCCCCTCATGGGCCTCATTGAGTCGGGCTAGCTTCCTCTCGCACCCTCCGAGAGTCTAGGCGAGATTCGACCGCTCTGACTCCGTTCGGGCGTAGGTCTCCGCCATGGTGGCCCCCATCTGGGCCATGATCAAGCCACCCTCCATGATGACGTTGAGGATCCCGGAAGGAGAATGGCGCCTATCTCCTCCTCCCATCCTCGTGGACACCTCGCGGCAGAGCTTGTACAGATTGCTCGAGATACCGAGCCTCTCCAAGGCCTCCGGCATGGACACCCGTTCCGCCCCTGGCACCACGCCGGAAGGCCCGGACCGAGCTGCTGAAACGGCCTCCCCGGGTACTACAGTCGATTGGGGTTGCGACGCCTCCATAGGTGAACCCCCAACCTCGACCGACGCAGCAAACCCGGCCGCTCTGGGTGCCACCGATGTTTGGGGTTGCGGCGCCCTCGTAGGCGAACCCCCAACCTCAACTGTCTCGGCCCGCATTTCACTGCCCGAGACATCGCCAACCTCGACCGGCCCCCCAGTCTCGGCCTCATCTGCTTCAGCTCCGGCCCCCTCTGTTCCCACCGAGGGGAGAGCCGACCCACCGTCACCACCCTCTGAGGGGCCCCTGGTCTCCTCGGCCCCCTCTCGCCCGGTGGATGGGGGAGCCGGCCCGGTAGGGTCAGCCCCATCTTGCCCCTGAGATGGGAGTGCCGCCGAGCTAGAGTCGCCCCTAGTAGTGGCGAGAAGGCCGGCCTTCTTGGCCTGCTTCTTGGCCTTCGCGGCTTCCCGCAACCTTCCCTCCATGGGATCCTTGCACTTTGCACCGCCCGGTCGTGAAGTTCCCTCGGATGCCGCCCCCTTGCCCTTATCCCGGGCTTGGGAGCGACCCACAGGAGCGTCAGGCTCATCAGCCGCCGAGTCATCTCCGAGATCGACGACCTCAACAGCCTCCTCCAGAGGCTCCCGCCTGATGTCTACAACAGAGAAGAAGGCATGGTCAGGAAAAGAGAGATGATTCCCACCCCTGAAGAAAAATTCGAGTGGTGGTACCTGACGGTTTCGGCCGCGTAAGGAGGCACCGTTCGACATTCTCCGGCGTCACCAATTCCTCGGTCGACTGGCGATTCTTCAGTAGACGAGCGGCATTTTTCTCCACGTGAGGAGGGAACTCCTCCTGCCGGGGAGGAATGTTCAGATGAAAGTTGGGCATCACCTAGCACCTCCAGGTTTCATCCACCGCCTCCGCCTTCACCCAGAAGAATTGGGTCTTCCACCCTTTGTGCGAGGAATCCTTCGCTGCCATCGGAATACAACTCCTGTTCCTTCGTGCCTGAATGAAGTAAAAGCCCTTCCCCGCCGACGGATGCGCCTTCAACTCAAAGAAATAATGAAAGAGGTCCAAGGAAGGAAGAATCCCATGCTGGCGGCAGAGGATTCGAAAAGCGGAGAGAAGAAGATACGAGTTGGCCACCAACTGGATGGGTGCCAACTTGAAGAAATTCAGGAGCGTGAGAACAAAGGGCTCGAAAGGAAGACGAAACCCGCCCTTCCACGCCAGAAGAAAAGTGCAGATATGACCCGTGCGATCGTCCGGGCTCGTCTCGTACGGGGCGACGGCAGCAAAGCTGTATCTGAGAGGCAAGCGAAACCGGTGCTCCAGCTTCATCACCTCGGCTTCCCCCAGCTCGCTGTAATTCAGGACCGGCGCCCTTAACTCCAACTCCTCGCCCGAACGCTGGCCCGCCATGGAACTCAAGGAGGAACTGGAAGCAGAACTCTCGCAAGAACCCGAAGACTCCGGGGGAGAAGGAAGCTGTCGGACCGCCTCCGTGGTTATGCTCGCCAACTCCTCAAACGCCGCCGCGAGGTTATGCTCCTCCGTCGTGACTTCACGGTGCATCAAGGAGCCCCAAAAGCAGAGGAGTGAAGGAAAGCCAAAAACCCTAGAGAGTCTGGGATGACAAATAGTGCCCAACGCCTATAAACCCTTGAGGAAGGTGGCGCGTCATTCTGACCTCCGAGAAAAAGGGGGCCCCTTCATTTCAAATCCGCCAAGATCATTATTATTACGGGCCCAGGTGGCCACGGCACGTGGCTACTTAACACCGTCAGATCTCCACCCACCTGAGCCACGCCGGTCCGACGCCCTCATAAACTACTCAACCGAGCCTCCTTTGGCTCGGGAGTAGGAGGGGGACAAGTGGAGAGGGGGATTTCTACAGCCCATTCAAAGAGCAGCCCAACTAGGCCCGGCAGGGCCCAATGAGGCCAAGCTCACCCAAGTGACAGCCCACAGGGCCCACTTAGGGAAGAAAGCCCAATAAATAGCGCTCGAGGGAACAACCCGCCTAGGCGGCCTCAAGGCTCGGAGGGCCCGAGCATCGGTCAGGTCACAAGAAAGGCCCGCGCCCGAGCCATCTCTCCGCCCGGGAGAAAGAGGCGTAGGCTAGCCTATCCGACCCACCTTTTACCGAGCTAAGCCTATCGCCCGGATAGGGCTGGCCTCTCTGAGCTCGGAACGACCGACAAATGCTTATCTTTGCAGCCGTTAAGAGTCCGCAGCAGGCAGGAATTCAGGAAGGCAAGGGACTTCTTCTTCCCCACGATGATAACGCTCCCAAGATAAGGCCATAAAAGCCCACGATGAGGACGTAACCCCCACCTGAAACCCCTCGGCTGGCAAGACTCCAAGAGACGGCGTACTATTTAAACCAGGGATACCCGCCGGCTAAAGGTAAGCCAACAAAGACAATCATACGCCCAAAACTCCTGAGCAAGAACCGCTTCACCCTTCTGGTGGAGAGGGATCTCATGCACAAGCTCTCTCCTCCCTACTATTGCTCCCACCATAGCTCCACTGACTTAAGCATCGGAGGGTTTGCCCCAGGGATTCCCCCTGGGCCCTCTGATCCATTTCCCTGTCTTGCAGTTCATGATCTGGTGATCCTCAGCCCGCTCAGGACCAGCGCGAGATCACGCCTCTTCAACTCTTATGGGGTCTATAACTCAGACTGTGGCTATCAGCCTGACCCACAGGCCCATCCCATGGATGTTGGCCCGTCCTATAAGTCCTCATATGGAATACAGGCCACTGTTAGTGGAGCTTCCCCCTCCACTAGTGTTCCCTATGCCTGGGATTTCATGGCTTCTCATATCGACTCTCTCAGCTCTCAACTTGGAGCCTTACAGGCTGTTATTGAGAGGAAATTTCTTCCTCCTTCCCCTCCTCAAGCCAACCCCCTTCACGCTTTCATGAATAATATTCCCAAAATGGAGAAGGGTTGGAAGGAGAGAAGAGATGAGTACGGCATCTGGGATATGAGTGAGCAAGATATTCTTCCAAGTCGTTACAATCAAGTGAACGTCGTCTGCCCACCATCCATTGATCACACTAATCCATACGGCTCTCCGCCTCCACATCCACATCTATATACGCAAATTCCTCCATGCCAATATACGTCACCTCATCTCATCAACACGCCTCCACCACAGCATCCATTTGAACCTAATGATTTTGAAGAATTGCAAATGGCACATGATCACATCTGTGAATATTTTGAATATGCACCTACTCCGAGTTTTCTTCGTTCCTTCCCTCTTCCACCACCACCAGAATATCCCCCTACTCAGAATGAAGTCACTGTCCCTACCCATGCCAATGAAATCACATGGTGTTATGATGGTGGGTCCACACTCCAACAACCCGCGTCAACGCACCATGAATCACCCCTTACCCTAAACTCCTCACGTACCACCAAAATCCGACGTTTCCTATGTACCAAGTCTCCTGCCGTCGCCCCTCTAACTACGCAAGTAACCCCCATACTGTCGGCTTCTGCCGAACCTCCCATCAGCCCTTGTCCCCAACCTAGTTACCCTCCATTGCCCCCACTTAAGGCCTCCACCATCCCTATAACCCCGAATCCAACCACGCATATTCCTTCACTCCACCCCTTACCCAGACCCGTGACTAACTCTGAGCAGGGCCCATCGATTCTTGCACTCGAGCCAACCTCGTTTGCTCCCCAGCAAGAGGAGAAGCTCGTCATGTTTCAACCCTCACTTACCCTTCCTACAACCCCTTTCATTGAACCTCCATTACCCATTGAGTCTGCCGCCTCCATATCACCTCCTTTTACTTCCTCTCGGAGTGGGTGTATTCTGACAAACACATGTGCCGATGGTGATGCTCATGAACCAGACAAGAAGGAGTCGGTTATGGCTACGCCTTTCAAAATCCAAGATTTCATCTATCGAATGTCGATTCGAGTTCTTGTGCCGGGCACTTTTGAGAAGCCTGAATCTCCATCCGTATCAATGTCCATCACGAAGGACTCTCAGGAATTGATGCCGAGCCAATCGGGGGCCAAAATAATAGCGGTCACGTTACTCGTGGGCCAACATGCTTTCAAGGCTCTTATTACCCCTTATTCGGTCATAGTCCAAATGGCCAATCAAATGATGACACATTCTACTATAGAGGAGATCATGAACTCTACGCTCAAGGGTGAGTCAGGGCAGTCCTTGTTGGAAGCCTTTGACACCTCATCCACACCCTACCAACCTCCATGTAAGAGGGGAACACCTACGCTACCAAGCATATTCATGAAGCATATTCCAACACCCTTGAGCACTGCCCCAAATAAGAAGCTCCTTATGCCGAACATCAAATTCCCAATGATAGATACCATTTATTGATCAAGGGAGTTATTTCCAAAGAAGCCATTCCATGTCAAGATCCCTACTGCACAAGCGAAACTCTCAAATCTTTGCTATGATCATTATTTGCCAAGAGAGTTACCATTTGCTTTTGAACGTCCTAGGGGTCTTGTTAAAAATTCACCAAATGAGAGCCCATGGGCCCTGACCGCACTGATTGGACTGGTTGGTCAGAGAAGGACTAGGCCGTCTCTTCATTGGAGAGAGCATGCAAGGCCAAGAGGCCAAGAAGTCATGTTGAAGGTTGAGAGGCCGCACTATGAGAGAGTATCTACCAAGAAGAGGGAAAAGCATAAAGTGAAGCTAAAGGACAATAAATCCATTGTTGAAGGAGCCCACATCAGTTCATCCACTTCCTATCCCAGTCCATCACTGCTCATGCTGCTATTCAGCTTCTTTTTATGGGTAGTCCATTGGTTAAGGAGACGCCTTCCGTCATCTAAATGTAAGCCATCAAGCTCCTCTGCTCTAGGGTCCCTGAACCCTCACATTCCTTATTGTCCGGAGCTTCTGGACCCCTACATTCATCCCTGTCCAGAACCTCCGGACCCCTACCTATTTAATTCCATGTCTTTATCCATCTCTCACCCCCATCCGGAACCTCCGGATTTCTTATCTTATTCTCCATCTCTCTCAGGGCATCGCGCCCTTCCTTCCCATATCCATCCGGAACCTCCGGGCCTCTCCTTCTTTCGATTTATCCTTTTGTTCTTCCAAGTCATCCCGTCCTTCGTTCTTTTCACCCCTTTGAATTACCTTTTTACATACTTCCCAGGGCATCGTGTCCCTCATGATCTTCTTCCTCCGGAACCTCCGGATTCATTTCCCCATGATTCTCCTCCTTTACGTCCGGACCCTTCGGATCCGCCTCTCTTGATTCATCAATTTCTGATTCCTCCCGATCCCGCTCCCGGGTTCGATCCGGTTCCTTTCACATTAACTTCCTCGGGCACCTGCCCATTCTCACACTGTTTCTGAGGCTTTAGTCCTCACTGTTTTCTTTGATCTCTTCTCATCCTATAAATTCTTCTAGGTATCTTTCACCTATATCTGGTTTTATCCCAACTTATTTAAAATAAACCGCCCTGTTGGAGGATTGTTGTAGAGAGGCCTTACTGGTGTTCTCTTAAGATGTCTTGATGACAATGAGGTCTGGAAGTGCGTAGAGAAAGCACACTCAGGTGTGTGCGGTGGCCATGTAAATAGTCCAATGCTCGCTAAGAAGATCGTCCGACAAGGCTTTTACTGGCCCACTATGGAAGAGGATTGTGCCATCTATGTCCGTAGGTGTGTCAAGTGTCAGCTTCACGTCGACAAGATTCATTCACCATCTTCCTCACTTCATCCAATATCCTCCCCATGGCCTTTCTCCATGTGGGCGTTTGACGTCATTAGTCCCTTAGGTGATTCCAACTCCATCACCAAGCAGAAATCCTTCATCCTCACCGCGGCGGAGTACTTCACCAAATGGGCCGAAGCCGAAGCCTATGCAGAAATCAAGGCATCAACAGTCTGCAAGTGAAGAACATCCTCACCAAGTTTGGCGTCCCAAGCACAATCGTCACCGACAATGGGCCACAGTTCATTTCTCAGGATCTTCAGGACCTCTGTAAAAGGTACGCAATTGCATTGCATCATTCATCACCTTACTACCCACAAGGGAATGGCCAGGCAGAGGCCACTAATAAAACATTGATCAAAATCATAAAGAAAACCTATGAGTCTAGTAAGTTCTCAGATTGGCCAGAGAAGCTTGTCGAAGCCCTATGGGCGTATCGCACTTCAATTCGTACTCCCACCGAGCAAACTCCTTTCGCCCTTACTTATGGAATGGAGGCGGTAGTCCCGTACGAGACTCTGATCCCTTCTCTCAGTGTACAATTAGATAAGGAATTTTCCCTCGACGAACGTCGTAATTCACTCCTTACCCAATTGGAACTCTTAGACGAGAAGTGGTTGGCCGCTGCCGAACATGCATGTGTTTATGAAAATAGACTCGCTCGCTTTTACCAAAAGAAGGTCATTGAGAGAAAATTCAAAATTGGCGAGATGGTCGTAAAAAGAATTTTTGTCAAACCTGGAGGGCCGCGTTCTAAACTTCAACCCAATTGGGAAGGACCATATGTGATTCAAGCCGTGTACCCTGGCAACGCCTACAAGCTAGTCAATGCCGAAGGGACCGAGTTATCCCACTCTTGGAACGGACTTTATCTTAAGAAATACTAACCTTAGATAAGTGTAACAACTGGCTTGGTACGAGGTCCATCGGAGTTGGAAAGCCACTCTTCGGTCTTTGTAGTCTAACTCAGGGTTAACCTGCGCATACTCCCACACCTCGCTTTCGGGATCAAACGAAGCGGAACTCGAGGGAATTTAAAAAAAAAACAATAAAAAAAAGAAAAAGAAAAAGAGAAAGAGTGCCTAGTTTTCATCATGCAGTCAAGTCTTTGCATCTGTCCTTCATGTAGGTTAGGACCCATTAAGGCTCGGTAGGTCTCGGGTCTTGGCTCGCCAGAATCGCGGAGATTCATGTCCGGTCATGTCGGCTTACGCCCATTAAAAGAAGGCAACGCACACACGCGGCTGTTTTAGCCAAAAAATAAATTTGGTCGTATTGCTTATTGTGGGGCCATACTCGAAGGTCTCCAGGAAAGCCGTAATCTTTATTCTCTCTTTTCTCGGCCCAATGAGACAGCCGGTGCCCTTAAAACGCTGAGCATAAGAGAACCAAAATACCATACCCTGAAGACGAGAGTAGGATTCATCTCCTCGAACCCGAGTCAGAGCACGAGAAGAGGGCAGTGTCCCCATAGGCATACAAAAGGGATTCCCACATATCAAATCATCGTGTCTCCCTCAAAAAAAAAAAAAGAAGAGAAAAATCAAAGTCAAAAGCCTGGTCGTGACCGTGCCTGATTTCGACAAATGAAACCCCCAAACAAAGGAAATTCTACAAAGGGGCAACGTAAGTCTGTTCGAGGATTGGTCCGAAGTCACCCAAATGGCAAGGTCGAGTAGGTCCCGGTTAGCTCATCGGATTAACAGTTTTGTCGGTCCTCTCGGAAGGTTTCCCCCACCGTACTCTTCTTTCTCTCCTCAAAGATGAAAGCTCAATGGAAATCTTGAAAGCCGCGCTCCGCTAAGGCAAGCGACCTCGTTTTAGCAAGACACACATATAACTGTCCACTTTGAAAAGTGAAAGCCATCGCCACGAAGGAGTCTCAGTGTTTCTGGCCGGTCAAGACCTCTATCTACCACCTCGGTGGTTTCTTACTTCAACATCGGGCTTAGGTCAATGCAAGCGCGTCGCCAATAGGTGCGACGGTGTCTGATTCCGGGTCAGCATCGCGCGGTTGACCGTTATGGTTCCAAGGTGTTCCATCATATACCATCTAGAGTTATGAGGAAATAGATCCGGGTCGGGCAAATCCTTTACCTCGAACACTTCTTCGGTGTATCCTTGCAGTCGGAAGCAACTGGGAGCCTAAGCATGGCATGACAGTTTTCTCATCAGGTTAAGTCTTAACCGGCAGGATTATCATTTGAGGAGTCTAGGGGCCCAAATCAATCTAGATGTGCACGCAGGATACCTGGAAGGTTAGTAAGAAACCCTGTCCTCATAAGAGTCAGGTGCCATAAGATTGGTCGCTAGGCATTAATCCCAAAAAAAAAAAGAAAGAAAAAAATTGTGAAGTGGCCCTTGGAAGACGTCGTCAAGTAAGTCCCAAAGTGGGAATCCTCTTGGAGCACGTTAACCCCGTATTAGGATACTTAGGAACGATTCAAACACCCCTGGTCCAAGAACCATGCCATTTGTAATAATAAGTGTCTTTCAAAAAAAAATTTCAAAAAATTTTCAAGGAAAATTCAAAAAAAAAATTGCATCCGTGTGATCTCATTTGTGTGCTACATTTTTACATTATGTTCCCATTTGCGTGCCCGTATGTTGCATTCATCATCTTTGCTTTTGCCTTAATTAATAAAGGCTTGGCCCCGTTGACTTGTTATCAAGACTAGTCTCAAAACAATCACCCACTCTTGAGCAAGGGGCCAAGTCAGAACGGAAAAACTGACTTGTTTCATTGAGCAATGTGTACAGGATTGAAAAGTAGGAATGAAGGTAGAAGACATGAAACTGAACATTCCTTCTTTTATTTCCTTCTAGAAATTGTACATTAAGTCCCGTCCTCTCTCTCAGTGTTACCCCATTCTCCACTCTCTAGGCGAAGAACCCTGGAGGGTGTTGCTAAACCATGCGAGGCGGTGCCTCTGCTGCTATGTACCCCTCTTCCCGTCTCTGCTCCCCGTCGATCGACAGGAGCAGTAAAGAAGCTACTAACATGAAAGCCACGCTCTCCTGCTCTACGGTAGCACTCTTCACCATCTCTCAGCCATTGTTCAGCAAGACCGAGGCTAGTTCGGAGTTCAAACAGTTGGGCCTCCGTGGCCCTACGCTCCTCCCTCTCAGCCAATCTGTCGGTTCTCCGTCTTTCGGTGTCTCTTTCCCTTTCCGCGCGTTCTCTCTCGCGGTCCTCCCTCTCCAGCTGAAGGGTGATCCTCAGCTCCACGGCGTCCCGAGAAGAGCCATCGTCTGGACGATGCCGTTACTCTTCCTCCAGTTCCGCTATTCTGGCTTCCCCTACGCAGTGCGGGCAAGTGCATCTTGCACCTCTTTCGTCTGCCATAACCATCATCTCAGGTATGTGGAGGCACGAATAAGTGAAATTCAATGGTGAAACTCTTACATGTGTGGAAAGCATTCCTTCTGCCTCCACAGCCCGCTGCGTAGCACAAGCAAGCTGCTCATGAAGCAAATCAAGTTTGGAAGTGGGGATCCACAAACTAGAAGAGACACCATCCGTCCCCATTGCTGAGGAAGCCGCATCAAGCTGGGCGCGCTACAACACACATAAGGTGACACCGAGGACCTAACGCCAGGAATCTTGGTCTATGATCGTGTGTATGTAGGCTTACCGAAGAACTCAAGGTGGCGCGGGTATCATGTAACTGTCGCTCCGTGCCTACCAGGCGAGCTTGCAGGTTCGCTATCATAGTGTCACGAACATCTTGTGGCCAGGACATAGGTTAACAAAAAAAACAAAAAAAAAAGAAAATAAAATTGTGCTCACCTCCACAGTCCCCTCGGGATGGAGTCGCTCTGCATACATCGCCTTATAGAGGCGTAGATAATCCTTCCTGTCTTGAGCATGTGACTCCACGGGAGTGCCACCCCGTTTCCAGTCCTTATATTGCTCGGGGAATCGCACTCTCCAATCAACGGAGGTCATCGGCCCATGCGTCTTCCTCCCGACACGTGGTGTGGTAGTCATGTCCACCCATTCTTGGGCCAGCCCTAGAGTCCTTATGGGCAATCATAGCCGAAGTGGCTCGATTTCGTTCAAACAGTGCATCCAGAGGTCTCGTCCGAACCGGGCACGGCTCGTTATAACTCATGGCTGATCGACGTCAGTGATGCCCGCAGAAGGCCTCCAGACCACCTGGGTCAGGTCACGCACATCTTCTTAATATAAAAATAAAAAAAAAGAAAGAAGGAGAAAAAGATGATGATGAAATAATAATCACCATTATCGCGGGGAACTCTTGCAACTCGCGCCTTAACACCATTAGCTGGTAGGATAGAGAGGCTAGGCTCGTGATAGGTTGCCACCGCCTCGCTAGCGGCACCGCCATCGATCTCCAATGACGGGCTTTTCCCATTAAGTGGTAATAATAGCTCCATTACTACACCGTCATGTGTCATTAACATATCAAACAAAAAAAAACAAAAAAAAACCAAAAGGATAAGCCGAGTACCTGGATGAACGGCGTGAAACCACTCACTGTTATCTCTCGATCTGCTCTTTCAGACAGACTCGCAAATAGATGCGCCAGCATGGCTGCCCCCCAGGCGTATCGTCCCACTTTC
This sequence comes from Amorphophallus konjac, assembly GCA_022559845.1. Taxonomy (NCBI): domain Eukaryota; kingdom Viridiplantae; phylum Streptophyta; class Magnoliopsida; order Alismatales; family Araceae; genus Amorphophallus; species Amorphophallus konjac. The sequence continues at coordinate 46,198,981 of CM040124.1, read as the reverse complement.
TCAGGGTCTACCAGTAATTCTAAGAAGTGGCAATGAATACTGTCTCCTTTCGAGCCCAACAATAATTTCCCCAACAGGAAGAAGAGGAATCTCCTCAAATTCATGTTGGCCCTCTCCCACTTGCTCGCGTCTACGCAGTAGACAGCGCGGCATCCTCTTTCAGTCCTCTCCATGAACTCTTCCGAGGACTCGTCATCACGAGGACGAACATCAGTAATCCCTAGTGTCTCCATGATGGGCGTCTTGGCTATAGACCTATTCTTACGATCATCCAGGTCCACTCCTAGCAACCTCTGGGCAGCCTCTTGGTAATCGGAGTACGTAATGCCAGTCAGCGCCTCGCCATCCACTTTCAGGCCCGTAATTCGGACCACATCTTCCAGGCTGGGCACCATGTGCCCCCAAGGCATCAAGAAAGCACGGCTCATTGGATCCCAGCTTTCGCGCAATGCTTGGACGAGGGCAAGGTCGAGCCTGATTGGCTCGATCCGAAGAAAGACTCCAAGCCCCATCACGTCTAGCCTGGCCTTATGAAAATCTGGGAGACCCCGGTATGCGGTCACTACCAACTCCCATGGAATGTGTGATTTCATCACACCCTGCGCATATACAAGGAGGGGTTTTGTTAGAAGGGAGGAAGAAAGAATGAGAGAAGGGGAAAGAAAGCTCATCTTACGGGTTGCGATTGGGTCCTTTCACTGAAGTGCCCTTCGAGGTCTGAGAGCCTCCTGGAACTGCTACCACTGGACCTGCTTCTCTTTGAAGAGTGGGAAGATTCACCCTCCATTTTGAACCTTAGATACCTTAGTTCTTCCATTTCCGTGGAAACTTGTTGGCTACCGGTGCCCCTGGGAGGACGAACAAGGACAGTATTTATAGAAATGGGAGAAGGGCAAGTCAAGACTGCCTACATCACTGTTAACGATAACCCTCGTGATAAGGCACCTTCCTTGTGGTCCCACATGTGTCACTTCACCGCTCGTAGGGTAATTGATTGATGGTGCGATATGATGACTCACTCCTTACGCAGTCTAGGGATGCCCTGTCATGCTGTAGAGGTCGTCCGGGAAGATTGGAAGGTCGTCAAGGAAAAGCGGCTAGAGCCATCATTGTTGACTTCGACGGTAGATTTCCGTGCGAAAGGTGGTCGGAGCAAGATATGATTCCCTATTTTGAGCAGGGTCTCGGCAAGCACATCACATGGGAATAGTGAAGAAGCGTAAGGAAGAAGGAACGCACAAGAGGACAAATAAGCGGCAGAAAATCAAATCACTCCATTCATAAGTCTACATAAACTGTCATAAACATCACAATCATAGAGAGGAGGCGTATGCTAGCTCGCCAACTCTCGCCATCACCTTCACACTCATCCCTCTACACATCCCACTCCTCTCCCCTAAGGTGAGGGTCCCTCAGGGGCCTCCTGGGGCTCCGTGAAGCAGCAGTCCCCTCACCCTGTGATACCTGCTCCACAGCAGCGGCTCGCTGCTGATCCCCTGGCGTGGCGAAGAAGCCACCGACAGAAAGATGGCCAGACTGGCGGAGTCGCGACCCGAACTCTCATGCTCTCTCGTAGTGCATCTCCATCACTCCCAACCTCTGCCCCACAACCTGAAGGCCTACATGGAGCTCCCTCACCTGGGCCTCCAAGGCCCTCCTCTCATCCTGATCCTACTGTCGCTCGGTCATTCTTTCCTCCCTCTCTTTCTCTCTCTCCTCTCTCTCTCTCTCTGCCTCCCTCCTCGCCACCTGGAGGTGGACCCTTAACTCCATGATGTCTGGAGACGGCCTCTCTTCATCGTGACGCTGCAGCTCTGCTATGGTTGCTACCCAAGCATCACGCTCCTCTTCAGCACGGGTCGCGCGGGCCACTGCACTGGCAAGTTGCACCTGAAGGGAGGCGATCTCCAGAAAAAGAGCCTGAGAGTTGGAAGACGATCCACCGGCCATCCCTGCCATCGCTACCTGCTGGGCATGTGGAAACAGACAAACAATAGCCATCAGTTAAGCCCCGAGATTTTTTTTTTAAAAAAAAAAAATAGGGCCCTTCTTTCACCTCTGTCCGTCTCCCGAGCTGAAAAGGCCCCACTTGGCTCCCCCTGCACTGCCGCAAGTAGCCGGCACTCTCCTGCGTGGGCGCACCACCTTGCTGCCCATCTTGGAATTGAGTAGGGAGACGTATGCGCCAGTCTTCAAGTTTTACCTTGCCGCGTCTCTCTTCCCCGACGCGGTTCGGCTCATCCGCACTCGCCCACTCATCGGCCAAGTCCGGGATCCTTGTCATATCCTGAGCATCAAAGGAAGGGCCACATCATTAAAAAAAACACGTCTCCTGTCAAAGACGCGTTCATCATTCAAGTGCAACACTCACCGAACCCTCTTTTCCCTCTACTTGCTCGCTACAAAGCTAAAAAAATCAAAGAGGTGACGATCAGGGAGCTTACCAGGCCATGCTCGCCTCCCCCTATGTCTTCGGGTCCCTCGGGTCCCCCGAGTGCCAGAAGAGGCCCTTCCTCTTCCGCAGTCGCCTCTCCGTGCTCTTGCATAAACCTCCTCGGGTGAGGAGTTCCTCGTCCCCCTCGTCCTTCACCACGATGTGGCCCACCATACTCCATAGATCAAGTGTGGAAGAAGATGGAGCTTGGCAAGTAACTCCCGATGAGAGGAGGAGTCGTTCGCGGGCAAGGTAAGGAAGGAGAAAGGCCGTCCCGCGGTTCTCGGTGATTTAAATTTGAAATCAAGTTTAGAACGCGTCTTTGCGCCTAGACGCCTCTCCAAAAAAAAAACAAACAAAAAAAAATAAAAAATGTAATGACCTGGATCCGTGGTAGGTCCTGTTGGATCTTTGTTGGATCTTTTGGATTGGTTTCGTTGAGTTTCGGTTCGCTTTTGTGGCTTCCGAGTTGAGTTTGACGAGCCGTGTGGGTTTTTCTCACGTACTAGTTACGGAACCCTACGGTGAGTTTGTTTGTCAATTCTCGAGCTCGTGGATGCTACAGCAACGATGTACTCTTCGAGCCGGTTGTTTCGCCTATTTTTACGCATTTTTCTGAATTTGTGCATTTTCGGCGCATTTTCAGAATTTCTGGAAATTAGGAAAAATTCCTAATTTCTTTTCTTTTATTTCTTTTCCTCTCTCTCTCTCCTCACTCTCGCGATCTCACTCTCTCTCTCCCGTTCTCTCTCGTTCTCTCCCCCTTTCGGCTCCGACTGTAGACGGAGGCGTGCGTGGGCGAGGTGGCGACGAGGTGGAGCTGTCGAGGTGCGCGATGGGGCGAGGATCGGATCGATCCTGGCGCGATCCCGAACGGTTGATTCAAAGCCGGTGAAATCGGTTCACGAGTGGTTTTCGGCGTGGTGTACTCCCTTCGGGGCACGGTTTCTTCGGTGGAGGTAGGGTGACTGATCATTACTTCGTCCTCTCCGTTTTCCCTGCCATTGCACGGCGTTCGGCTAGGAAACGGTCGAGTTTGGGCTTGTTTTGCCTAAACCGTGATTTTCGTGGTTTTTAGGGTCGGCCGATAAACGGCGACTGTTTGCGGCGTAATTAGTTTCTAACTGACCGCAGGGATGTTAGGATCCCGTCCACGTTGATTTCGTGTGGTTTGGTGTTCATTCGAGGCCGGTAGAAGCTCGGGAACCTCGGTGACCCACTTTGGGTGGATTTGATGAAATCGCCCGGATCGTGCATTTTTGAGCTTGCATGTGGGGTCTTTTGTGCCCTGATGTTGTTATTTTTCGTTGTGGTGTGTTTCCCCTACGTTTCGGCGTGAATGGGGCGTGGAACGGGCCGATTTGGCCGTTCCTCTATTTTCCCACCGTATGGGAAGTAGCGGTCCTTCCAGTGGCCGTTACTTGCTTCTGACGGTCCTACGATAGGCCGTTACTTCGACTGAGTTTTTTTGAGCTTTTTGGCTTCTGGGTAAGCGACGGCCCTGGAGTGGCGCGTCGTTCCCGTGTAACGCGCCAGTGCCTGCGCGCTACTTCGCCTTCGTCGTTTTGTGTTGGGGTTGAGTCAGTTGGTCTAACGCGCTTGACCCAGCGCGTTAGTTGGGAATTAACGCGCCCTGCCCTGGCCGTTATTTTCCGTTTGACTGACTTTGACTGTTGAAGCGGTTCCCCTGACGGATGGGTTCCCACCCGTTATTTTGAGTGTAACGCGCCTGCCCTTGGCCGTTACATTCTGTTTTGGCTGAGCTTGGGTGGCTATGCCCGTTAGAAGTAACGGATGAGCCCCTGTGCGTCGTTGTTGAATAACGCGCCTGCTCCTGGCCGTTGTTTTCTATTTTACGCTGGGTTGAGGGTGGCTGTGCTGTTGATAGTAACGCGCAGGCCCCTGCGCGTCGTTTGGTTGTGACGCCTCTCCCCTGCCACGTTGTTTGTGTGTAACGCGCCTGGCGTTGCGCGTTACTTCGCTTTGGTTTGGGTGGCTGTGCACGTTGTGAATAACGCGCCTGCCCCCGTGCGTCGTTTGCTTGTAACGCGCTTTGGCCCGTGCATCACATTGATGTAACGCGCTCGGTGCCCGCCGTTACATTCTTCGTGTTTTGATAGTTGGTTAGGGCGGTGTGAGCGACGGCCCGTTGCCCGTCTGTCGTTTGGTGAGTAACGGCCCTGATCTAGACCGTCGTTTGCTTGTAGCGGTCTAGGGGTGGCGCGTTACATGCCTTGTGCTCCGTTTTCCGTGTTTTGGTTTTGGCTTGTCTTGGCTTATCCTTGTGGTCTGCCTGTTATCCCGTGGATGTCTCTCGACGTCCTATGAGGGTTAAGACTACGTTGTAAGGTAGCCAGGAGTCTTCTTACTTGAGGTGGTATTCTCCATCCTACTTTTTGTAAGCTGCTGTTTTGGTTCTGGTTGACCCGGTGTGACCCAGGGGTTGACTAGTAGCCTTGTGTGCGGGTGTCTTGGTGGCTTTGTCCGACCCGAGACACTGGTTCGGGATGCCTCGAGGTGTTGTTCTACCTCAGTTTGCATGTCCAGCTGTGCTGAGGGTTTCTGTTGTTCCCTCAGGTCTCCGTGTGTTGCTTTATGCGGAGCGTTGTTTTGTTGGCTTAGGATTAGACCGATTGGCGGCTTGTTCCGTTGTTGTGATGATCTTGCCTTTGAATCATCCGACTCAGGGATCGTTACATTGTAGGTCTAGTTGCCTGGTCCTGAGTCTGTTGGCAGTTGTTTGATTGCCTTGGTGCTTGGTTGTGCACGAGACAGGGCTTTTCTTAGCTGTCTGTGCAGTAGCACCTGTGTTTCAGAGTTCGTGCCTTGTGAGCCTCCCCTGGTTGTAGCCCTAGGCTTTTGCCGACCCACCGGGAGTGGTGGAGGGGTGTTTCCTGTGGCGTTTGGTACGTACGGTTTTTAAGCTAGTTCCGTAGGCCCCGGCCAACGGTAGCGTCCTACCGAGGGGAATACTAGCTAGAGGCCTGACCTAGGTAGAGGTCGGTGTGTGCACACGTGGTCAGGGACTGGGGACTTGTGCCGACAGGCGTGTCCCTGACTAGTTACTCACAGTGGTGCTGTAGTCTTGTGCTGTGGTGCCGTGTTTCCTTGGAGCTGCTGTTCCTTGGACCTGGTTGTTGGTGTGTCTTGTCCTTGAGTGACCTGACACTTGTGGCGCAGTGTAAGCCGTCAGTGGACGCATCTGGCTGTTCTGCTGGGAGGAGGGTGCTCCTGTCACTTGGTGCTGTGACTCTCGCATTTTCTCGCGCGTTGTGACCTTTGCGAGTTGCCCGCTCGTGGCTGTACTCGAGGTCAGTGTCCTATTGGTTGCATGACATTTTAGTCATGTGTGGGGCTGTGTGCACGACGTTTTCGGTCGTGTACGTGTTTGTGTGGCTGCTGTCTGGGTCTTGTCTAGACCTTGTTTGTTTGGGCTGGCTGGCAGGCTGGTGTACCCTTCTGTGTGAGTTTAGGGTCAACCGTTTGTTGCCTTTTTGAGTAGCTTAGGGTGCCGAGTCCTTCTCGGTGGCCGTGTTCCGTGTTTTACGGCCTCGCTCTTCTTTGTTGTTGAGCTCCCCTTGCTCTTTGCCTGTTCCCCACTCCTGCTGTCCCTGTTCTGTTTACAGCTTTGTAGTGTAGCTTTTACTGCTTTGCTGCACTAGTTGTTTAGTTGCTTACCGTTGCACTGTGCGTTTTCCAGTGGGGATCCGCGTGACCTCTACTGGGTTTCTATTGAGACTCACCTCTGCTTTTCAGGTGAGTGGCGCCCGTCGTCTCCCAGTGCTTCGTGAGCTGTTTCGGAGACCGTGTCTAGCTGCCAGCTATAGTCGAGCCGCCTCTTTGAGGCTTTTGTGGTACCTTTGCCGGGGTATGCCCCGTGTAGTTGTACTCTCTTTGGACTAGTGCTCTTGTTATCTGGACTAGTATATGTATATTACTCTGGTTATTTTGAATTGCTTCCGCACTTGTGTTAATTTTGTTACTTAATTGTAATCCGCGCGTTCCAAATTGCAATTCGTTATGCATACCCTCAGCTTACCCCCACTAACCCTTCAGGGGCCTCATCAGCCTCTTGGGTGGCTTCCCCAGTTTTTGGTATCGGTGTATCGATGTCATCGGTATATCGGTATCCTGAACTCTGGGTCGTTACAAAAAAAATATAAAAAAATAAAAACAAATAAAAAAGGAGAAAGAAAACATTTGCACATAATAATTTCACATTTATTTCATCAAAAGCAGAGTGAGCTACATCAGGGGTTTAGACACCTCGGGCCTTAACTTCCCCAGTTCAGTTACATAAGCTCTCCACAGTTCACGCTCTTCCTCCACATGCACTAACGCCTTTCCCGTAGTGCTTCTCTTCTATGGTGCTTTGATGGCCTTCGCTTCCTTCGCATCCGCTTCCGTGCCCAACTCCCTCTTCTTCAAAGGAACGATGCCGGTTAACGGTGGGAACGAGTGGCGTGGAATGCCGATTTGGATGCAGCACCGATGCGCATTATAAAGAACAAACTCCGTCGCGCCAATCAGTTGGAGTTCAGCTCCGGGAGAAGACCTCGTGAGGAGTTCGCGTGAGAGTAGGCATGCCGATGCACAAGTGAAAAAGCTTTGTGTCATAGTTCTGAAGTGAGACCTCCAGTCTTCACGCTTCCTCAGCCATGGAACGTGGTTCACTATATTACCACCAAAGCCTAACACATCGGCTATGTGGTAAAGGGGGCTTTGTTAAAAAATCTTCGAGGCAGTTGGCATCCCCTCACGGTGATCAAATTTGAAATGTAAATCAACCCAGCAATTCAGAAGAAGTGCGCAACCAAAAGGAGGCTTACCCAGGCTGGAAGCAGTAAGGCCATTATAGAGGTAAGCAAGAACGACAGGTCCCACCCTTTTGCCATTCCAAATGCCGCAAATAGCACTCAGCTGATCTTGCTCCACTACGTTGTCGGTATGAGGGAATAAGAGAGCACCCGTAAAATAGATTGTGAATCCCTTCATGATTTCTTCCAAACGATCATCATCTGGCAATCCTCTCAGGGCATCCATGACCCATTCCGCGAGCTTCTGCAAGTTAATTCCCTTTTGAGTCTGGACGTTTCTAATGGCACCAGGCGGCATGAAGCTTCCAAGGACCTCCTCGGAAGTCACCCTCTTCAGCATTCGCGTAATCTTTATCCTGCCATCACTTTTGAACCTTTTTAACCCGAGTAGGAGTTCTACCTCCTCGAGAAGGATGGTCGCCTCGAAAGAAGGGAAGATGAAGGTGTGAGTTTGAGGATGCCAGATCTCCACCAGCGCACCCATAGCCGCCCAGTCCATACGAATCTTCTCGTAATGTTTGGTGTGAACTAGGAGCCCCTGAAGGTGCCACCTCCTGATTATGACCCTCATGCCGATGGAGATGTTGGCAGCTTGGAAAATTTCCTCGGACCTGGGAAGAGAGGGTACGGCTGGAAAAGGGAAGAAAACAAAAGAAGGAAGAAGTGAGGGAGAAGTCGTACATGAAATTTGAAATGAGTCAACTCACCATATGTGACCGGATCATCCCACTCAGATGACCTTCAAGGTCGGAGAGTCTCCTAAAGTCGCTGCTAGGCCTGCTCCTCTTCACAGGGCGGGAAGACTCTCCTTCCATCCTAGAAATCTCTAGATTCTCCTCTCCTCCTCCTCTTGAGCTTTCAAAGCTCTCCTTGGTGCATTTGGCTGAACTAGCCTAAGGGGGGTACTTATAGGAAGGGAAGGGGGTAAAGGCCAAGAGACGTCACATTAATGTCGAGTCGTCGCCATTGACTTCAGCAAAAAGTATTTTGTCTTGATCTCCCTTGTACTGTGGTGCAACTCTGCTGCTTTTAATCATGTTGATCAGTGCAGGTTTCACTAATGGAAGCCACCATCCCATCGTGTGCCACCATTCGGTAACTAGTCCCACCATGTCATGCATTGTATTATATAATATTTACGCTACTAGAACATGTCAAGGACCTTGCGACCTGAATAACTCTGGAATTTGAGTTCCCCTTCAACAAAAACAGTGATGATTTCAGAGGAATTTAAGTTATGCGGATAGGCCGTTAAGTTGTGAAAGCGAGGGGACGATGGTTCCATTCGGTGAGTTGGTGCGTGGATAAACGGGTTCCGGCTCAGTATCAGCTCACCGGATCGGTATTCTGACCCATTCTTAACAACTTGACAATATTATCCTTGGCTATTTTCTATTTTAGTTTGTTTTAAGTTTTCTTCTAAACCCAGCATGCATTCATGTAGGACTTTGATTCCATTGCGGAAAATCATTCAAAGTAATTCGATTGCGAAGGTCGTTGTGCTTAAATTCTTATAATATGAGATATTCCATTCCGAATGAAGTACTGAGTTTCCTTGAGACAGTCCCGCGATGTTCCTCTAAAAGAGACCCTTATTTGGATTGATCCTCAAATATTCCTTTACTTTTACTCTATTTGACCCACCTTGACCGCAGCACTTCCACATTGGCTGGTAACCGCTCCCCAAGGTGAAACCTATAGGTTTACGACCCAGGTACTTCCACACAGAGAAGTTGGTCCCTTTTTCTACTCGTGCCTGAGCGCACATTTTCCCCTTTCTTGTTTGATTTCTGTCCAAGCAACTGTTGAATTCGGAAGACCTTCTTCAAGGTCATCTCATTGAAAACTCTGAAAATATTCCAAAACCATAATGTTGAAAGCGTGTCTCATCACACCTTGGCATCTACTTTTCAGTCCATTCTCACTCCATTCCACTTCACTTCAATGCTATTCCACTACGTGTCACTCCCTTGTAAAGCAGACGCCAAGGCGGGGCAGCTGTAGACTATGAGTAAATCTCGCCGTTCTTGACATTACCGTGAGTAAATCTCATATTACACTGTGATACCCCAAGGCGGCCTTCACATTTTTAATTACTCTGGTGATTTCCTATTTTTATGAATTTTTTTACATTTTTCTGAATTTTTTCGTGGAAATTCTTTGAGGTGTCCAAGAGCATGGACGCCTTCATCAGTGAAAAAATAATAAAATAATAATAATTATGAAGGCATCCAGGTCCCTGGACGCCTTCATCAGTGAAAAAATAAAATAAATAAATATTAATAAATAAAATAATAATAATTGTGAAGGCGTCCAAGTGCCTGGACGCCTTCAATTTTCGACACTCGGACGCTCCCGATCCACCGATCGATTTGACGTTTCGGAAAAATCTAAAAATATAAGGACGTCTTGTCAGCTAGACGCGCCTACTCGTGAGTCACGGGTACCCACCAAAACCACGCGCTTTACCCACCGTCTACGGCTTTCGACGGGGTTCCGGTGGGCGGAAATGAAGGCGTCTAGTCTCCTGGACGGCTTCATAAAAATATTAAAAATCAAAAAAAAAATATTTAATGTGTGGATGGAGGCGTCCAGGCTCCTGGACGCCCCCATCTTGCGACGTCCAGGTCCCTGGACGCCTCAATCCACTTCCCATCTATAAATAGAGGACCCCCTCCCTCGAAGGGAAGGGGCTTCAGATCCGGCAGAGGAAGGAGAGACTCTGTCGGATCCCATTTCTAACCCGTGTGTCTTTTGTAGGGGGAGGTTCTGTCGGCTTCTCGGGTGCTCGTGCTCGCGAGAGGAAGGCTAGCTCCATCCGTTCTGCTTCCACGTCGTCCCCACGCTGCCGAAGCTCCGCCGGATCCCGCCATCGGCACATTCAATAAGCCAATTCTCTCCCCTTTTCTCCGTAGTTCTTTTACATTCATCATCTTGCATTCTCCGGCTCCCTTCACAAGGGAGTCTTCTTTTATATACGTTTGCATAATCCCATTCATCATCATATTTCTCTCCTACTCGTGTCAGAGAGGGGTTTAAAAATAACACCAACCAGGTGTGTGTCTTGTCACGATTTCATTATCCTTCATCAAGGGACTAATACTACACTGCCAACTTTTCTGATCCACTTGTTATCTATCTATTTCTTCTTTTGCAAGGGTAACCAAGGAAAGCCCTCTCCATCGGCCGGCTGAAGAGAGAGGAAGAAGTAACCCGCCACCTCCCGCTTTTGAGGTAGGCGCGATCACTTTCTTTATTTTGGGGTCTCCGGCCCCTGGCGATCACATCATATTCTCGAGGCCGCGGAAAGTCATTTCCCGCAATGGCCGTTTAAATTTCTGTCATTTATATTCTATGCTGTGCTTATATCTGCTCATATTCGCGAGGCCGCGGAGACTCATTTCCCACAATGGCCGTTTAAATTTCTATCATTTATATTCTATATTGTGCTCATATCTGCTCATATTCTCGAGACCGCGGCGAGTCACTTCCCGCAATGGCCGTTTAAATTTTGGCCCCCCTTATATCTTGTATTACTCTTATATCTGCTCATATTCTCGAGGCCGCGGCGAGTCACTTCCCGCAATGGCCGTTTAAATTTTCGCCCCCCTTATATCTTGTATTACTCTTATATCTGCTCATATTCTCGAGGCCGCGGCGAGTCACTTCCCGCAATGGCCGTTTAAATTTTCGCCCCCCTTATATCTTGTATTACTCTTATATCTGCTCATATTCTCGAGGCCGCGGCGAGTCATCTCCCGCGATGGCCGTTTAAATTTTTGTCATTCATATTCTGTGTTATTCTCATATCTTGTCATATTCTCGAGGCTGCGGCGAGTCACTTCCCGCAATGGCCGTTTAAATTATTGTCATTTAAATATTGCACTATTCCCATCCCCCGAGGTCGCGGAGAGTCATTTCCCGCAATGGCCGTTTAATCCCCATATCTTGTTACGTTGTATCTGTCCCGCACGCCCCGCCGGAGCAATCTCCCGTGGTGGTCTCTCTCCTCTTCTCTCTTCTTTCTGTGTTGCAGCAAAACGAGTCCCTCGCGCGCTCTGCTTCGCCTACTCCGATAAATTCCGCGTGACGTCGCTCACAATCCCCAGCACGACACGCACACACTACACGGCCTCCAAAGTTGGGTTTTCCTCTTCTACGCAGCACCGTTTCTCCTTTGCCCATGCTTAGGGGAAAGTGAAAATCCTTATTTTTTCTCCTCTTCGACCGAATATAGGGGCAAGTGGTGAATAAGGGGGCGAGAACTGATCTAGGCACCCCGATGAAAGAGAGGTCTCAAATAGGGATAATCTGTTATGATCTAATTCCGTAAGAGCAAGAGAAAAGAAATAAAAGAAATAAAAGGGGCAAAATCAAGGCAAAAGCTAAAAGCTCGTTCAAAAGCTCAAAGCTCAAAAGTGTAAATGCTCCCAAAGAATGAAACTAGGCTTGGCAAGAGTGGTAGTACAATTTCCACGCGGGACGTCATGAGCCCGGTCGTATGCGTGCCTAGAGCGGATGAAGGTTCGATGACGGACACAAAGCCTCTGTGCAACAGACCAAATCTATTGAAGAGGGATTGTCGTGAGAAGAACTCAAGCCCTAAAAACCTCTATACCTGTTACCGGCTTCCTTATCAGATTCTCTTTTTAATTTCTCAAGGACTGGATCGTACCCCGAGTATGGCCTCAGCAGAGGCATCGCTAAGTGAAATTGGACCTTGGCCATGGATGGTCACCCCTGATGCACGTTGTGCTTGGGAAACCCCTAAAGAGATCCCGTCGTCGGGTTTGAGCTGGTTTAAAAAAAAAACAAAAAATCAAATATTTTAAAAATCTAAAAAAAATCAAATATTTCAAAATTCAAAAAAATTAAATATTTCAAAATCTAAAAAAAATCAAAATATTTCAAAATCTAAAAAAATCAAATATTTCAAAATCCAAAAAAAGTCAAATATTTCAAAATCTAAAAAAATCAAATATTTCGGAACCTCAAAAAATCAAATATTTCAAAATCTTAAAAAATTAAATATTTTCAAAACCGTAAAAATATTTTTCAAAATCATCACTTGCATTTCATGGCATGCATGGCATCCTTTCCTTTCGTCATTTTGCCTATTTAATAAGGCTTACCCCTTGACCAAAAATCAAGGATTGGTTATTCCCTAACTTGCTGCAGGTAAGGGGTTAAGCCTAAAACTGATTTAACCTATTTTTTGTGTGCAGGGACATGATTTACAAATGATGCTGGCCTCTACAGGTATGCGGTCCTTCTACGGTCGTTTAAATCTTTCAAACGGTCATAATATGACCGTTCCAGTCTTCTAGACGGCCTCCAGAAGGTCGCCTTCATTATATCTCACAAGCCCAGTGACCCTCCTTTGCGCCCAGAGTCCTGCGGTTCGAATATGACTTCTTATTATGTAAGCGGCCTTTCATTAACCGTTCCATGTCTTAAACGGCCCATCGATGGACCGTGTAGACCGTCATTCCGAATTCCTGCCATCCGTATATGGAGCGGTCTATCTAAGACCGTTTAACACATCCAGCTGTCTATGGTGGACCGCTTACTTTCTAGGAAACCTTCCTAATCCACAAATGCACAAGAAATAAAGGCCAATTTCATTCAATCACAAGCATTCCATTCTTTATGCAAAAACAAATCAAAATCAATTCATGGGTCTTTTTACATCATAAATGCTCAAAATCACTCAATCCTCAATCGAGCATCCCCGCGAGGCCAGATCTCACGTAGCTCTCTCGCATAAGTCTGATACTCCTCCTGAAGCTCTGTCACCTCCGCTGGTAGGGTTCGCACCCTACTGATCTCCCACATGATCAGAGCGCTCCTGACCTCCTGCTCATCCCCCTCTGACCGGAGCCTCCTCGCCTGTAGTGAGGGAAGATGGGGTAGTGCTGGAACTGTCGTCCTGGAGAGCCCAACCTGTAGAAAACACCTATGGGGGTTGTACACCGCCAAGCTGGTGTCTCCCACAAGCCTCAAGTCGAGCCCAAGCCTCCTAGCAAGCCTAAGGGTGGTACCGTGGAGGAAAGGCGGGTGCATCACGAACCAGTCCAGGGGCAGAGTGTTGAGATAGAGGCGCCATTCATCCCTAGTCTTCTTGTATGCGGTCCGACACTCCACATGCTGAGAGAACCTGAAAGAACCGCCAATGAAGAAGAGTGGATGGCTCCCAAAGATCCAGCTAGTAGAAGTAATATCCTCCCTAGGCATGAATTTCAACCTGACACCCATCCAGCACTCAAGGAGGATCATGGAGCCAAAGAGTGGGCCTCCTAAGGCTGCTGAGCTAAGGCCCTCGTACAGGTAATCAAGGATGGCCTGAGAAATGGAAAGACCCCGTTGGGTATGTCCAAGACGTGGTCGGCAGAAGGAAAGAGTATGGCACCACATAGGCAGATAGAAATAGCCTTGGCTATGGCCTCATCCCACCCACACTTGTTCTTACAATGTGCTATGACCCACTGGCTTAAGAGTAGCAAATGGATATGGTGTGGACCAATCATAGTGCGGATGTCCTTAGTGCTAGGTAGGAATTCCCCTAGGATGAGGGCAGGATCTACAGGGGCAACGGTATGGCAAACCAAGTCCTCCTCCCCAACTTTGGACCTAGGAAGGGATAGGTAGGTCTCTACCTCCTCTAGCAAAATGGTGGCCTCAAAGGAAGGGAAAATGAAAGTATGTGTATGTGGATGCCATAATTCTATGAAAGCTGTGATACTATGCCAATCTAAGGAGAGCTTGGGATAAATTTTGGCTAGGATTAAGAGAGGATGCAAGTGCCAAGCTCTAAGAATGGATGTCACTGATATAGGTAGTTCGCGGATCATGGGAGCCATCCACTTCAAGGTAGAATAACGCCAAGGACCGGGGAGGAGCTGAGGTAAAGGAAGGAAAAAGAGAAGAAGAAAGGAAGAATATGAGCATTTTGAAGAAATTGAATGAAATAAAAGAAATAGCATTAGCTTACCTCCCTCACGGGGTTGGAGCTCAAGTGCCTCGGGATGGTGGTCAGCCGTTGTAGCATCCCATGCTCATTCCTAGCCAATTTTGGCCCACCATAAGCAGCCCCCTCCCTAGAGATTCCTTCTAGGGTCCTCTTCATGGTGTTTTAGGGAGGATTAGCAAGGTTTTCAAGGCTTGATAGAGAGGTGTTGTGTGAAAAATGAGATTGGAATGCCCCTCTACTTATAGGACCTAATGTGTGGCCTAATCCCACTAGGATTGAGGTAGGATAACTCTAGAACGGGTTAGGATAGGCCTTGATATGGTTTAGGACTCTCTACCCTCGGGTTGGGACTCTCCAAGGGAGTCCCGATCGGAGCTACCAGGGATTCCTCATACACGGTCTATCGATCGACCACGGGATCCTGAAATGGTCTTTAAGGGACTGTTTACCCATCTTCTACACACTTCGCCTCTGGCAGCATAAACGGTCCTGAAGTGGCCATTCTGCCAATTCAAACGGTCAAGGAAGAACCACTTTTTACTTTCTACGATTCAATTGGGACCGTCTATCACCTTCTTTGGAGCTCTGGCCGAACAAACATCCGCGGCCCACCATGGGACCGTCTGAGAGCTGGAGCAGTCGTATGTCAGACCGTTTATCTACCTGAAGCCACCTTTTTTTGTCCTTCATGCACCAAGTTCTCTCAAAGTATTTCGTCTCTCTCTCACTCTCTCGTATCAGGTTAGGATTCGTTGTTAGTTAGTTGGCGTCAAGCAGTCGCATTCATTCATTCATTCACAAAAATCAAAATTCATCATATCATAACATGCATAACATCACATGTACATAAGTCACATCAAAACGTGCATCAGGCCGCTCCCTCTCCTAGGCCCCCGCTCTCACTCGAGCCCTCATGCCTCTTCGATGGCGGGGCCATCGCTGAGCTCACCTCCTCCTGGTGTTGACGGCGCTGCTCCTCCTCCTCATTCCTCCGGCGACCGGAGGAACCCGTGAAGTAACTCCTATAGGAGCCGTGAGTGTCGCTCGGAGCTCCGCTGTGCTCTGGCCTTCGGGTCATCTTCTCGAATGCTCGTACCTCGCCTCTCCGCTCGACTGCCTCTAACTGAGCCCGATCTGCCTCTACGCGAGCGCGCTCTGCCTCAGCTCGGTAAAGGTCCGCCCCCGTCGACCGGGCTCGAAGAAGCTCCTTCTCCACCATCCTGGTGTGGGATCGCTCCATCTCTGCATAGAGGTGCGAGGCCACTGCTACCTCTGCACGTAGTGCTACGGCCTCAGCACGGGAACGCTCCATCTCCTCCCGCAGTTGGGTGGCCTTGCCTAGGGCCGCCGTCAGCTCAGTCGTCTGCATATGCATACATCATAGTCAGTTAGTCACGTTTCATGATCATAATCATTAAAGGGAAAGTGCAGGTGTTTACTTACCCTCTCGGCGAGTGCGGCCTCGACCTCCTCGGCCCGTGCTACCATCCTCGTGAACTCCGCATCCCGCTTGGCACGGTCCGCGTTTGGCTGGGACGAAGAAGGCGTGTCAACTCCCTGACGCTGAGTCCCCTCGGCTCGCTACATTTAGAACTCCAGGTTAGTCGTAAGCACATGCATAACTAAGTCTAAGGTTCAGTATCACTCACCAGGAGGTCCAGTGACTGTCGAAGCTCGTCCCGCTGCTGGACGGTGGAGTGCAGGAGGCCCTGGAGCTCGGCGATCCGCCCCTGGGGGTCGAGCTGCATATAGAGGTTATGTGTCAGTGCATCATCATAAAAGCATAATACAAAGCATAGGGTTAGGGTCGTACCGGTCATCGAGTGCCACGGAAGACCTGGTCTCCGTAGCGCCTGGCGTACACTGTCAGGTACGCCTCGTCAGTCTCAGGGTGGGCGCGCACCACTGGTACGAGCCCTGTCCAGTCGCAGATCTGCTCCACTGCTCTGCTCGTCTAGTTGATCTCCACCGCTAGTCCTCGCGCATGCCGACCGACCCGCTCCTCTGGCTTCTCGGGCACCGAGAACTCCACCTCCGCCTGGTGGACCCCGAGGGTCCTCATCACCAGCCGATAGTAGAGGGGCTCCACCACATTCATGCAGTGGAGCCAGATGTCGCGTCTGGCGTAGGCCAGGGCAGCCACCACCTAGGGCTGGCCCTCATGCCCCTCGCTCTGGTAGGGCGTCCACCGGACCTGTCAAAGAGTAATTACATCAGCATATAGGCATATAAGCATATAGTTGCATTTAACATAAAAAGCTTAAGTTTTTAGATCTTACCGAGGCTTAGGGTAGGGTGTCTAGGTCGTCCTGAATCGCCCAGACCTGGCGTCGTAGGGAGCCGATCTCCCATGGTGCCGTCCACCGTCTCACGATGGGCAGCCGATCCGGGTGAGTCTCCTCTCCTCTCCCCAGCCCGGGGAGATGCACATAGGCCCACACCTACATTGCATTTCATTAAGTGTCTGCATATAGAAAATTCACATAGCAAATGCATGATCATTTTAGGAATCGAGTCGTACCTGGAGTAGTGGCAAGAACCCACCAAGCATCGTCTGTTGGCTGGTCGAGCTCAGCGTGTCAAAGAGGAAGGCAAGGACCGTCGTTCCCCAGGCATAGTCCCTGACTCGGTCGACGTCCTCGAGTAAGGGCAGCAGATGGCAGCTGACGATGTCTGCTCGCGTGGCGAAGAGAAGCCTCCCGAAGAAGAACATCAGGAAGCGTCTCAACACCATGTCCTCCTTCGATCCTGCTGCAGCCGCCACTCATGGTCGCGCTCGGTCCACGAGTCGTGTCAGGTGCTGCTCGGGTAGCTCTCCTGTGGCGATCCCCGCTCCCCTCAAGTCGAGGCTGTCCTGTAGCTTCGCCCGCTGTAGTGTAGTCGACTGCCACTCAGGTCGCAATAGCTCCAGGCCCAGCAACCTCTGGGCCAGCTCCCGATAGTCCACTAGGGTCCTCCCTCTCACCGGCGCTCCATGCACACGCAGGTCGGTGATGCGCGTGACGTCCTCTAACGTTGGGACCATGTGGCCCTAGGGAAAGAGGAACGTCCGGCTCACCAGATCCTACCGATCCTGCAGGGTGTCCATGAGCGCGGTGTCGAGTCTAGTCACCTCCACGCTCAGGAATTCGCCGAAGCCCATCGCCGCTAGGCGCTCCCGCTGGAAGTCTGGCAGTGCAAGGTACACTGCTCGGACCTGGAGCCAGGAAATCCGGGTCCTACGCTTTCCCTGCATGCATTTAAAATAATTGCATAATCATATATTTCATAATAAATCATGCATCTAATAAAAATTGCTGTTTGTCAGATCACGGTCCCCGTTGGGCCGTTTATATCACTAAGATGGTTGGTTTCTGACCGTTTTCACTCCTAAAAATCCCCTTTCATCTGCACGGTCATCCATTGACCATTTTGCTTATAGGACGGTCCGTTGAGGACCGCTCGTTTCTCTAGACGTCCTAAATTGGACCGTGTATCCCTCGTCTGTTCATCCACAGAACGGTAGCCCTCCAACCGTTTCAGAACCCCATGGTCCCCACCGGACCGTTTGATTTCCCCCTCAAGCCCCTTGCTGATCTAAAGTACACGGACAATCCCTTGACCATTTTTCTGGTGGACGGTCTGATGGAGATCGTTTTCGTTTGTGAACGGTTCAGCTTCTGGACGGCCTAATATGGACCGTCTATCTGCTACACGGTCTTCCTTAGACCGTGTTGATTCCCCAGAACCCCGTCTGTTCATATCCCCTTGAACGGTCTTCCATGCACCGTTCTTCTCATAAACGGTTCTATGTGAACCGTGTAGTTTTGAAGGCGGTTCCTGTTGAATCGTGTATTGGCTGCCATGCCCAACGGCATTCAACCGCTCCCTACCGGCGGTGAGGGCCCATGAGGCCTCCCAACCGGCCCTACAGGAGTCGTATACCCCTCATCTACCCCTAAAGCTCCATGCATGCATAAAAAAAATAGAAATGGGGATGGGTTTAGGGGCCTACCTTGGAGGTTCGCGGTGGTTTCTCCACCATTGCCGTGGCCGCCTCCGGCGGTGCGTCTGCCTCTTCCTCCCTACCGATAATCGCCGTGGCGTCTCCCTCGACCACGGGCGGTGGTGCCCCTCCTTCGGTCGTGGATGGCGGCGCTATCTCCTCCACAGGGGTCTCCGGTGGCGGCACGGTGGCGTCTTCCCCGACCATTTGACGTACAATGCGTCTCAAGAATTGATGCTTGAAGCGCATAGAAGACTACGAAGAGTGGGGGAGAGTGAGAGAGGGTGTGGGTTAGAAGGTAGAGAGAGTAGGGGGGATGGGTCTCCGTCGGTTACGGTGAGAGAGGAGAGTGGGAGAGGAAGTGGGGAAGAAGATGAAGGCATCGGTTTTTTTTTTTGAAACTGATAGTTGGTATGCGGTCTATCGATAGACCGTTTGTCGTATAGACGGTCTCATATGAGACCGTTTATTAGTAACGTCTCAGCTCCCATTTAAACGGTCATCCTTTGACCGTTCATTTTACTGAGAGGTCTATCGCTAGGCCGTGCTTAGGCTACGATCAGAGTAAAACTAGCATTGCCCTCACGGCCCTATATGGACCGTTTATATGGTTCGACGGTCTAGGGTGAACCGTATATGTGCTTAAATGATGAATGATGCTTGTGTTGCTGCATTATATGCTTCATTGATGAATCTTTGGCTCAATTGAATTATTTCATGATATATATCATTGCAAACTCTATTCATGACTTCTTTTGCAGCATCACTTTGCCTTCCCCTACCGACAGGTAAGTCAGGTAAGTGTTTCGATCCATGTATCCCTCAATGCATTACTATATGATATCTATGCTATATTATCTCGACAACCGAATGGTTATCTACATGTTCCAGGATCTGATGTTTCCCTTGTGAGCGACGTCACGTAGAATGCCGGAGGAGGCGAAGCGGAGCGCGGGGGCTCGTTTTACTGTAACACAGAAAGAAGAGAGAAGAGGAGAGAGACCACCACGGGAGATTACTCCGGAGGGGCGTGCGGGACAGATGCAATGTAATAAGATATGAGGATTAAACGGCCATAGCGGGAAATGACTCTCCGCGACCTTGGGGGATGGGAAAAGCACATAATTTAAGTGACAGAAATTTAAACGACCATTGCGAGAAATGACTCGTCGCGGCCTCGAGAATATGAGCAGATATGAGAAGCACAGAATGTAAGTGATGGAAATTTAAACGGCCATTGTGGGAAATGACTCGCCGCGGCCTCGAGAATATGAGCAGATATGAGAAGCAAAGAATATTAGTGACAGAAATTTAAATGGCCATTGCGGGAAATGACTCGCCGCGGCCTCGAGAATATAGTAGATATAAGAATAGCACAGAATATAAGTGACGGAAATTTAAACGGCCATTACGGGAAATGACTCTTCGCGGCCTCGAGAATATAGCAGATATAAGAACAGCACAGAATATAAGTGACGGAAATTTAAACGGCCATTGCGGGAAATGACTCTCCGCGGCCTCGAGAATATGGCAGATATAAGAACAGCACAGAATATAAGTGACGAAAATTTAAACGGCCATTGCGGGAAATAACTCTCCGCGGCCTCGAGAATATGATGTGATCGCCAGGGGCCTGAGACCTCAAAATAAAGAAAGTGATCGCGCCTATCTCAAAAGCGGGAGATGGCGGGTTGCTTCTTCCTCTCCCTTCGGCCGACCGATAGAGAGGGCTTTCCTTGGTTACCCTTGTAAAAGAAGAAACAGACAAATAACAGGTGGATCAGAAAAGATGGTAGTGTAGTATTAGTCCCTTGATGAAGAATAATGAAATCGTGGCAAGACACACACCTGGTTGGTGTTGTTTTTAAACCCCTCTCGGACACGAGTAGGAGGAAAATGCTATGATGAATGGGTGATCGTGCAAACATGCATAAAAACGGATCTCCCTTATGATAGGAGATGACGTATGATGGGATGATGCATGCGATAGAAATAACAAAAGAGAAGGGGAGAGAATGGCTTATTGAAGGTGCCGATGGCGGGATCCGGTGAAGTTTCGGCAGCGTGGGGACGACGTGGAAGCAGAACAGATGGAGCTAGCCTTCCTCTCGCGAGTGCGGGCACCCAAGAAGCCGGCAGAACCTCCGCCTACAAAAGACCCACGGGTTAGAAACGGGATCCGGCAGAGTCTCTCCTTCCTCTGTCGGATCTGAAGCCCCTTGCCTTCGAGGGAGGGGGTCCTCTATTTATGGAGGGGAGGTGGCTTGAGGCGTCCAGGGACCTGGACGCCTCCATCAACACATTAAATATTTTTTATTTTTTGATTTTTAATATTTTAATGAAGGCGTCCAGGAGTGTCACGCCCCGAGCGCGGAAGGAACCCGGGGAGAGACGTGACGAGTTTATATCAATCATGTCAATCAGAGCAAGTAGAATTTCTACATCACAACAGAGTGCGCAAGAAGGCGAGAATTTTAAAACTTAACCATATACTGATACCATCGATAACAACTTAACCATTAAACAAAGTCACATAACTCCAAGATGATACAATTCTAATCAGGCCCACAAGCCTTAAATGTAACAACTCTTGACATAACAAAATATCTAACGACAAGCCTCTAAGGAATAAACTAAAGATGACTCGACATGATAAGGTGTAGCAGCATGGCGCTTGCAGATTCTACGCTCGTCACTCTTGCTCCTGCCCATCCGAGTCCGAGTCAGGGTCCGTATTACCTGAAAGGTTTGGGGAAAAGAACTTGGTGAGCGAACGCTCAGTAGGAATTATATCTCAAGAACTAGCAATTGGTTTAAGTAATTACTTCTTCCAATGAAAATGCAAGTCTAGCATGTAAAACATGTAAAATAGAATGATAAGGAATTGAACATAATAACGAGAGGAAATAACATGTGCTGTTGATCCAAGATAGGGAATTTCAAGTATTCAAGATTTCAAGTATTTGAACAAGTACCGAGTATATCAATAAAGTTTTTTATGTCATGAGATAATGGCTATTAACAAGCAAGTACTTTGCCCATTCCGGGCCACGCAAGTCATGTCAAGTCAATCAAGTTAAGCACGCGAGAGAGAGATAGTGGAGTGTCGTAGATTCAAGCAAGTACTTCGGTGCAATGCCACACCGTGATCAATATAACTCCCATGGGCACAAGTACTTTCGGGTGCTCCTCCCAGGACCAGATCGGGCCCTATATGCGCGGACATTGTTACATGTAATATCTAGACAACCACTTTAGTGATAGCCATGGGATTCCAAGAACAAACTCATGTAGGATATCAAGGTAGATTCGTGGATAGGTTCCACGGAATTCAAGGAAGAACATTAGATGGTCAATGATAAAACCAACGAGAACCATGACATGTCGATAACCTGGGTAGAATCGGTACCTTAACTAGGTAGCCGAGATAACTTGAGTGGATGACTAAACCTGTCACCAATCAAGGGACATGAATCAAGCTGAGAGATTGACCCCATCTATAAGGGACTCAATCCAAGACATCGCCTAGTAGGATATCATCATTCCACTAGCTAGGATTCTTCTCTCATGGACCCAGATGGCACCATGAGAGGGCCGGTTTACCATAAGTCGTGGCAATCGAAAAGGTACAAGGTGTTTAAGGTACAACCAGCTCAGTCGGCCTTGAGGGAATCCAAGACTACAAGGAGACTTACGGAGGTCCCAATGACTAACTCGCCAGTCCAAAGGAACGGAATGTCCAATGGAGGGCCTGTATGTCACCGAGAGTTAGTGGGTAATGCGACAAATCATCGTGAAACATGGGACTATACTCACGGAATGGAATATAGTGCCGATATACACACACACACACACATATATATATATATATATATATATATATAAAACCCTCGGTTCACAGAAAGCCGTGGAAAATAAATATGCAGGAAATTCGCGACTTACGCCAAGTCACTATTTAATAAATTCACGACCTTCTCTGGGCCGTTTCTTTACTAATTGACGACTGCTGGAACAGTCGTCCCATCTGTAATTTCTATTATTGCTGCAATTTACCTAATTCTGTATTTCAAGAAAACGTGCCTTAGGCAGGGGCGTTATTTCACAAAGAAGCGACTTGCACTATGTCGTAAATTACCATTTTCCAGAATTTAATAACTTTTAGAAATTTCAGGAAAGTAACGACTTATCCTAAACCATTAATTTAAAATAGCGCCCTTGGGTGGGGCGTCTCTTTTACAAAAGACGACCTTCTAGAGGTCGTTAATTCACATTGGCTTCCAGGAATATGAACAATAACGGTTTTTCATGATAAATAATTTTCAGGAAACACATATAGGAACTGGACAAGAAAAATAGCAGGATTCTGGGTATATGATCATGCATTACATCAAATTCATGGTTTCATAGATATTAAATTTTAAACGTGTATATTTATTAATTTTCTTGAAATTGACGACTCTTAGTTCGGGCGTCAGTTCATGAATTAGCGCCCTAACCTAGGTCGCCTCTTTCCAAACTTTCATAGAAAACTTCTAAACCGCAGTAAAACTATGTGCATGAATTACAGATGATATTACCATAGATTCTATGCTAGTTTGGGCTACAATTCTTGAGAAAACCTACCTTTGTTGGAGTTTTAAACGATGGACAGACGATGAACCGATACTCTGTTTTGAACAGAGTGTGGTGGTTGCTTGCAGGATGAAGTAGAGGAAGAAGAAGTTGGTGCCCAGGCTTCCTAGCTGCAACAGGAGAAGAAGATGGGGTGCTTCTTCTCGTTCAGGCAATCGGCAGGATGTAGGTGAGGAAGGAGATGCTCGTCCTTCACGTTGCAGTCTGCCAGAAGAAGAGTGGAAGCAGAGGGATGGAGAAGGTGGAGCCTTCTCGTAACAGCCAGCAAGGAGGAAGGATAGGAGAGACGAGCCTTCGACTGCAACAGGAGGAAGAAGAGTTTCTTCCACTTCCTCACGTCCGCAGCAACAGGAAACAGAGGGAAGATGATCGCGGTAGCAGTAGGAGGAAGTCGATACAGTAGTAACGTTGCTACGGTCGACGGAGACGTAGTTTTATAGGCTTGTGTGGGTTTTGGGGGATTCAAATGCTTAGTTACGGAAGGGATTTACGATCAAGTTTGGCAGGGTTTTAAACCTACTATGCATGGTCCTCTCCCTTCCTAGATAGCAGCCGCATGCTTCCATTTGCATAGGGAAACCCTAACACTAGCCATGCATCGACCGAACATGCCTTAATGGGTTGCACGGTTTCTTTATTTAACTCTCAGGGAAAATGACGTCTGAGGCAAGGGTGTGTTTTTCACTAAATAGCGCCTTACTCGAGGGCGTGTTTTCATTAGATAACGCCTTAACCAAGGTCGTCTTTTACTTTTCTATATTTCGCCGCTTTATTTCCAATTTTTCTTGGTACTAATTAGCGCCCATGATAAGGGCGTTATTACTATAATTAGCATCTTAATGAAGGGCGTTATTTCATTTTGGCCCAATTGTTCCCTGAAGTGTAAGGCCCATTTATGTATTTCTCTTGGCTGGTTTTAAAGTTCATTAAGTACCTCTAAACATATATATATATATAGCTTAATTATTTTTATTCATTTAGAATATTTTATTCCTTATTAATTATCCAGGGTCTTACACCCTCCCCCACTTAAAAGAATTTGGTCCCCAAATTCAATTGCGTGAATGGAGACATGGAGGGTATAGAGTACTTACGGTTTAGAACAATTCCGGATATCTCCTTCGCATAGATTCCTCAGTTTCCCATGTAGCTTCTTGCTCCAAGCATTTGTTCCACTGCACTTTTACCATGGGAATGGTCTTGTTTCTTAAGACTCGGACCTCTCGATCAAGAATCTTCATTGGTTTTTGTTCATAGGTGAGGTCCCTTTGAATCACTAAGTTACTATGATCAATGACGTGGAAAGGGTCGTGCACATATTTCTTCAGCATGGAAATGTGGAACACATTGTGCACTTCCGACAGTTGAGGAGGTAAAGCAAGACGATAGGCTACTTCGCCAACTCTTTCCAATATTTCGAATGGGCCAATGAATCTCGGTGTGAGCTTGCCTTTAACTCCGAACCTTCTTATTCCTCGACCGGGTGAGACCTTGAGGTAAACATGGTCTCCAACTTGGAACTCTAGTTCCCTTCTTCGATTATCTGCATAAGATTTCTGCCTGGATTGTGCTACTTTGAGTCTTTCTCGGATAAGTTCAACCTTTTCCGTTGTGTTTCTTACCATATCTGGCCCTAGTAGTTGCTTCTCGCCAACCTCATCCCAGCATATAGGAGATCGGCAACTCCTGCCGTACAAGGCTTCAAATGGAGCCATCTGTATACTGGCTTGATAACTATTGTTGTATGCAAACTCGGCTAGGGGTAAATGATCATGCCAACCTCCGCCAAAGTCAATAATGCAAGCTCGTAACATGTCTTCAACTATTTGGTTTGTTCTCTCGGTCTGACCATCGGTCTGGGGGTGGAAAGCAGTACTGAAATTGAGCTTTGTCCCCAAAGAGTGTTGTAGCCCCTTCCAGAAATGAGAAGTGAAACGAGGGTCTCGGTCAGAAACGATCGATGTTGGGACTCCGTGTAATCTCACAATTTCCTTAATATACAATGCCGCCAAAACATCAACCGACCATCGACTTTTAATTAGTAAGAAATGCGCCGACTTGGTCAGTCGGTCGATGATTACCCAAATACCATTATGTCCGCCTCTAGACTTAG
Source organism: Amorphophallus konjac (assembly GCA_022559845.1). NCBI lineage: Eukaryota > Viridiplantae > Streptophyta > Magnoliopsida > Alismatales > Araceae > Amorphophallus > Amorphophallus konjac. Next base: position 46,174,030 of record CM040124.1, on the reverse strand, counting down.
ACAATCCCATGATGAAATCCATACCAATTCCTTCCCATTTCCATTTGGGAATATCGAGGGGGTGTAACTTTCCGGTGGGTCTTTGGTGTTCCGCTTTCACTTGTTGGCACGTGAGACAGCGAGATACAAAGTCTGCTACTTCCCTCTTCATGTTCGGCCACCAAAAAGTCCTTTTTAAGTCTTTGTACATCTTAGTTGCTCCAAGATGAATGGTATACCTAGAGCGGTGAGCTTCATCTAGAATTTTCCTTTTCAACTTAGGATAGTCCGGGACACATGTCCTTTCCTGAAACATTAGTCTTCCATCAACTGCCAGCTTGAATTCAGTTCTTTGATCTAGTTTCTCCCTGATTTCGATCATTCCTGGGTCTTCATCTTGTAACTTCTTGATTTCGGATAGCAAGTCCGGATGCACCCTCATGTGAGAGAGAGTAATACACCCGTCTTTTTGGTCCGTGCTTATATTCAATCTAGAGAATTCCTCTAATAGTTTCCATTCCCGTATCATGCAGCTGGCTATAAGGGCTCTCGGCTTCTGACTCAAGGCATCAGCTACCGAATTCCCTTTACCGGGGTGATACTGAATAGTGAAATCAAAGTCTTTTAAATATTCCAGCCATCGACGTTGCCTCATATTAAGCTCCTTCTGAGAGAATAGATATTCGAGGCTCTTATGATCGGAGAATACTGTGAATTGTTATCCGTAGAGATAGTGTCTCCAGATCTTTAGGGCAAATACCACCACGGCCAACTCTAAATCATGCACCGGGTAATTTTTTTCATGCTTCTTCAACTGCCTAGAAGAGTATGCAATAACTCTTCCCTGTTGCATTAATACACAACCGAGGCAAATACCGGAAGCATCGGTATATACCTAGTACTTCTCTTCTTCAATAGGAAGGGCCAAGACCAGAGCAGTGGTAAAACGGTCCTTCAATGTTTGGAAGCTTTGTTCACATTCCTCGGTCCACTCATACGGCACTTCCTTGCGGGTCAGCCTGGTGAGTGGTACTGCAATCTTCGAGAAGTTCTTAATAAAACGCCGGTAATAACTAGCAAGACCAAGGAAACTCCTAATTTCTGTTACATTTGTCGGTTGTTCCCAGTTCCTTACTGCTTTAACCTTTGCGGGGTCCACTGAGATTCCATCCTTTGAAATTACGTGTCCTAAGAAGGACACTTCTTCAAGCCAAAACTCGCATTTGCTAAATTTGGCATATAATTGATTATCCCTCAATATCTGCAATGCTATCCTCAAATGCACTTCAAGCTCCTCTTCAGACTTCGAATATATCAGGATATCATCGATAAAAACCACAATAAATTTGTCCAGATGCGGTCTAAAGATGCTATTCATAAGCTGCATAAAAGCTGCAGGGGCATTTGTTTGTCCAAAAGGCATAACAGTAAATTCATAATGCCCGTACCTGCTTCGGAATACAGTTTTGTGAATATCCTCGACCTTGATCCTTAATTGGTGATAACCCGATCGAAGATCAATTTTTGAGAAATACTTTGCTCCAGAAATTTGATCGAAGAGTTCATCGATCCTCGGCAGTGGATATTTATTTTTGATAGTGAGGTGATTCAGCTGCCGATAATCTATGCACAGCCTCATCGATTCGTCCTTCTTCTTGACGAACAGTACTGGTGCTCCCCATGGGGAAGTACTTGGTCTGATAAATCCTTTCTTCAATAGCTCCATAAGCTGCTCCTTCAATTCTGCGGGGGACATTCTGTAGGGTGCTTTGGAAACAGGTCCGGCACCCGGAACAAGGTCTATAGTGAATGAGACCTCTCTCTCTGGTGGCAAACCAGGCAAGTCTTCAGGGAAAACATCGGGAAACTCCTGAACCACTTGAATGTCTTCTAGTCAAGCTACCTTAGCCTCCGTGGCAGTTACAAATGCTAAGAATGCCTCGCATCCTTTGTTGATAAGTTTGTGGGCTCGAAGAGCAGAGATGACTGGTGATCTCTTCCGGGGGGTAATGTAAGTTAACTCCGGGTAATCCACAAAAGTTACTTTTCCATTTCGGCAGTCTACATTTGCCCGGTGGGTGGATAGCCAATCGGCCCCTAAAATTATATCGTACTCCTTCAAGTCTAAGCATATTAAATCTGCAGGTAAGTTGTGGCCTTTAACTATAATCCTGCAGTTTGGGTAATGGAAAGTGACATCGGACTCATTCCCTAACGGGGTAGAAATCACCAAGTTTATCCATTCAGGTTCCATAGAGAATGAAGCAATAAATTTTCTTGAAATAAAAGAATGTGTGGCGCCAGTATCAAATAGTACTTGAGCAGATTTAGAGAAGACAGACAAAATACCTTCCACCAACCCACCCTCGGTTAGTTCCGTCTCTTGGAGAGCTTGTAAACGTCCTTGCTTATTTGCCGGACGCTTCTCTTCCTTTGTCTCCGACTCACTTTGCTCGTTCATCATTGGACAGTCAGGAATACGGTGTTCTTTACTCCGACAATGAAGGCATGCTCCGAGCCTTCTCCAGCATTCCGCAGCCTGATGACCCTGCTTGTCGCAATATTTACATTTCTCCTTTGGCGGTGCCGTGATAGAGAAAGGTTTGTTATTGCCCTTCTTGAATTTCTTCTCCTAGGAGGGTTCGCCTCCATTATTGGTTCGCTTTTTGAAAGACGGTTTAAAAGTGTTGGGGCTTGTGACATTCTCCCTTTTATCCTTACCATGGATTTTGTCAGACAATTCTGTAGCGTCTTCTAGCAGCTGGGTACGACGCACCATCTCTGAGTACACTTGAATATCCAAGGGAGCGAGCTGAGTGATATATTGGGGTCGTAACCCATTCAAGAACCTTCTTCCCTTCATCTTCTCAGTGCAAACTAAATGTGGTGCATATCTAGATAACCGGGAGAATTGGGCTTCATAGTCAGCTACCGACAGGGATCGTTGCTTCAAGGCAGCAAAATCCGCGGCCTTTTTCTCCTGAACATGGTCTGAGAAGTATTTGCTATTGAAGTGCTCGACAAATTCAGACCACGTGACATGATTTTCAAGCAAGGTGGCCTCAACGGACTCCCACCAAGCACGGGCATCCCGTTCCAGTTGGAACGTGGCCAGAAGCACCTTTTCACCATCCGCGCATTGCATGACGCGGAAGATTCGCTCGATCTCCTTTATCCAATTTTCCGCATCCTCAGGGTTTGATGATCCTGAGAATCTCGGAGGGTTGAGATTTCTAAAGCTCCGATGGAGGTCGCCAGCTCCAGGGTGTGCCCCACCTTGAGCCACTTGTTGTAAGGCATGAGTCAGGCCCTGAACAGTTCGTTGCATTTCACGCCATTGTGCGCGTTCAGCAGCCATAGTCCTACAAGGAGTTAACCTTAATTAGTTTCATGTTGAAATTTGTGGTCGGATGCCCTACAAGGACTTATACCCACGGCACTACCCATCCTCACAGTTTGGGGATAGACCTATCCTTGGACTTGGGTTTCCTAGGAATTTGAAATCCTAGGCTCTGATACCACAAAAACTATCACGCCCCGAGCGCGGAAGGAACCCAGGGAGAGACGTGACGAGTTTATATCAATCATGTCAATCAGAGCAAGTAGAATTTCTACATCACAATAGAGTGCGCAAGAAGACGAGAATTTTAAAACTTAACCATATACTGATACCATCGATAACAACTTAACCATTAAACAAAGTCACATAACTCCAAGACGATACAATTCTAATCAGGCCCACAAGCCTTAAATGTAACAACTCTAGAAATAACAAAATATCTAACGACAAGCCTCTAAGGAATAAACTAAAGATGACTCGACATGATAAGGTGTAGCAGCATGGCGCTTGCAAATTCTACGCTCGTCACTCTTGCTCCTGCCCATCCGAGTCCGAGTCAGGGTCCGTATTACCTGAAAGGTTTGGGGAAAAGAACTTGGTGAGCGAACGCTTAGTAGGAATTATATCTTAAGAACTAGCAATTGGTTTAAGTAATTACCTCTTCCAATAAAAATGCAAGTTTAGCATGTAAAGTATAAAAAAAATAGAATGCTATGGAATTGAACATGATAACAAGAGGAAATAACATGTACTATTGATCCAAGATAGGGAATTTCAAGTATTCAAGATTTCCAAGTTTTTGAACGAGTACCAAGTATATCAATAAAGTCTTTCATGTCATGAGATAATGGCTATTAGCAAGAAAGTACTTTGCCCATTCCAGGCCACGCAAGTCATGTCAAGTCAATCAAGTTAAGCACGCGAGAGAGAGATAGTGGAGTGTCGTAGATTCAAGCAAGTACTTCGGTGCAATGCCACACCGTGATCAATATAACTCCCATGGGCACAAGTACTTTCGGGTGCTCCTCCCAGGACCAGATCGGGCCCTATATGCGCGGACATTGTTACATGTAATATCTAGACAACCACTTTAGTGATAGCCATGGGATTCCAAGAACAAACTCATGTAGGATATCAAGGTAGATTCGTGGATAGGTTCCACGGAATTCAAGGAAGAACATTAGATGGTCAATGATAAAATCAACGAGAACCATGACATGTCGATAACCTGGGTAGAATCGGTACCTTAACTAGGTAGCCGAGATAACTTGAGTAGATGACTAAACCTGTCACCAACCAAGGGACATGAATCAAGCTGAGAGATTGACCCCATCTATAAGGGACTCAATCCAAGACATCGCCTAGTGGGATATCATCATTCCACTGGCTAGGATTCTTCTCTCACGGACCAAGATGGCACCATGAGAGGGCCGGTTTACCACAAGTCGTGGCAATCGAAAAGGTACAAGGTGTTTAAGGTACAACCAGCTCAGTCGGCCTTGAGGGAATCCAAGGCTACGAGGAGACTTACGGAGGTCCCAATGACTAACTTGCCAGTCCAAAGGAATGGAATGTCCAATGGAGGGCCTGTATGTCACCGAGAGTTAGTGGGTAATGCGACAAATCATCGTGAAACATGGGACTATACTCACGGAATGGAATATAGTGCCGATATACATATATATATATATATATATATATACATATATATATATACATATATATATATATATATATATATATATATATATATAAAACCCTCGGTTCACAGAAAGCCGTGGAAAATAAATATGCAGGAAATTCGCGACTTACGCCAAGTCACTATTTAATAAATTCACGACCTTCTCTGGACCGTTTCTTTACTAATTGACGACTGCTGGAACAGTCGTCCCATCTGTAATTTCTATTATTGCTGCAATTTACCCAATTCTATATTTCAAGAAAACGTGCCTTAGGCAGGGGCGTTATTTCACAAAGAAGCGACTTGCACTGTGTCGTAAATTACCATTTTCCAGAATTTAATAACTTTTAGAAATTTCAGGAAAGTAACGACTTATCCTAAACCATTAATTTAAAATAGCGCCCTTGGGTGGGGCGTCTCTTTTACAATAGACGACCTTCTAGAGGTCATTAATTCACATTGGCTTCCAGGAATATGAACAATAACGGTTTTTCATGATAAATAATTTTCAGGAAACACATATAGGAACTGGACAAGAAAAATAGCAGGATTCTGGGTATATGATCATGCATTACATCAAATTCATGGTTTCATAGATATTAAATTTTAAACGTGTATATTTATTAATTTTCTTGAAATTGACGACTCTTAGTTCGGGCGTCAGTTCATGAATTAGCGCCCTGACCTGGGTTGCCTCTTTCCAAAATTTCATAGAAAACTTCTAAACCGTAGTAAAACTATATGCATGAATTATAGATGATATTACCATAGATTCTATGCTAGTTTGGGCTACAATTCTTGAGAAAACCTACCTTTGTTGGAGTTTTAAACGATGGACAGACGATGAACCGATACTCTGTTTTGAACAGAGTGTGGTGGTTGCTTGCAGGATGAAGTAGAGGAAGAAGAAGTTGGTGCCCAGGCTTCCTAGCTGCAACAGGAGAAGAAGATGGGGTGCTTCTTCTCGTTCAGGCAATCGGCAGGATGCAGGTGAGGAAGGAGATGCTCGTCCTTCACATTGCAGTCTGTCGGAAGAAGAGTGGAAGCAGAGGGATGGAGAAGGTGCAGCCTTCTCGTAACAGCCAGCAAGGAGGAAGGATAGGAGAGACGAGCCTTCGACTGCAACAGGAGGAAGAAGAGTTTCTTCCACTTCCTCACGTCCGCAGCAACAGGAAACAGAGGGAAGATGATCGCGGTACCAGCAGGATGAAGTCGATACAGCAGTAACGTTGCTACGGTCGACGGAGACGTAGTTTTATAGGGTTGTGTGGGTTTTGGGGGATTCAAATGCTTAGTTACGGAAGGGATTTACGATCAAGTTTGGCAGGGTTTTAAACCTACTATGCATGGTCCTCTCCCTTCCTAGATAGCAGCCGCATGCTTCCATTTGCATAGGGAAACCCTAACACTAGCCATGCATCGACCGAACATGCTTTAATGGGTTGCACGGTTTCTTTATTTAACTCTCAGGGAAAATGACGTTTGAGGCAAGGGTGTGTTTTTCACTAAATAGCGCCTTACTCGAGGGCGTGTTTTCATTAGATAACGCCTTAACCAAGGTCATCTTTTACTTTTCTATATTTCGCCGCTTTATTTCCAATTTTTCTTGGTACTAATTAGCGCCCATGATAAGGGCGTTATTACTATAATTAGCGTCTTAATGAAGGGCGTTATTTCATTTTGGCCCAATTGTTCTCTGAAGTGTAAGGCCCATTTATGTATTTCTCTTGGCTGGTTTTAAAGTTCATTAAGTACCTCTAAACATATATGTATAGCTTAATTATTTTTATTCATTTAGAATATTTTATTCCTTATTAATTATCCGGGGTCTTACAAGGAGTCTGGACGCCTCAATGTTGAGGCGTCCGGGACCCCGAACGCGGCCATTTCCGTCCACTGGAACCCCGTCGAAAGTCGTAGACGGTGGGTAAAGCGCGTGGTTTTGGTGTGTACTCGTGACTCACGAGTGGGCGCGTCTAGCTGGCAAGACGTCCCTATATTTTCGGATTTTTCCAAAACGTCAAATCGATCGGCGGATCGGGAGCGTCCGGGTGTCAGAAATTGAAGGCGTCTAGGCACCTGGACGCCTCAAATGGAGGCGTCCACGGCCCTGGACGCCTTCACAATTATTACTTATTTATTTATTTATTTTATTTTTTCACTGATGGAGGCATCCAGGGTCCCTGGATGCCTCCAAGAAAACCTATCGGATCCCCCCGAAAGGCCGTCGGCAGCCATTGGCCAGACATCTTCCTGGTTTCAGAATCTTCTGATACGTCCGATTGGTGGCGATGCCGTCCGTATGCTGCATGATTTTTGCAATGAGGCGATTTTCGGATGTCGAAGAAGTGTTACGTTACCCACTCAAAAGGTGAAAGAAGACTCAAGAATGGGAAGCACTCAAGTGATTCAAAATGCGAAAGCCACTGTGGGGTGTCATATAGTAATATGAGATTTTCTCAGGGTGATGTCAGGAATAGCGTGTCTACAGCTGCCCCGCCTTGGTGTCTGCTTTGCAAGGGAGTGACACGTAATGGAATGGTATCGAAGTGAAGTGAAATGGAGTGGGAATGGACTGAAAAGTTGATGCCAAGGTGCGATGTGACACGCTTTTGACATTAATGTTTGGAATCTTTCCCGTAGTTTCGCTATGGCGACCTTGAAGAAGCTCGGCCAGACCAGACATTATCCGTTCGTGCTGCCGTTAAGAGTCCCCAACGGACAGGGGAATCAAGAAGCCGCCGGACTTCGAGGCGATAACGTTCCCACGATAAGGCCATGAAAGCCCACGTTGAGGACGTAACTCCTGCCGGAGATCCCTCAGCTTGCAGAACTCCTGAAGGCGGTGCACTATTTAAACCAGGGATACCCTCCGGTGGAAAAAAAGAGGGCCATTAAGGTACTCATACACCCAAACTCCTGAGCAATCCGCTTCACCCTCTGGTGGAGAGGAATCTCGCGCACTAGTTTTTCTCCTCCCCATTACTGCTTCCACCATAGCTCTACTGACTTAACCATCGGAGGGTTTTTCCCCAGGGAAACCCCCTGGGTTCTCTGATACGTTTCCCTGTCTTGCAGTTCATCTTCAGGTGATCCATAGCCCGCTCAGGACCCAGCGCGAGATTTCGCCTCTTCATCTGGCACCGTCTGTGGGAAACGCACGAAGAGCCAAGATGGTGAGAAGAAGCTCAGGGAGGAGATCCGCCGTCGAGAAGGGTAAGGCCGTGGTGGCAGCAGGAGATGGCCCCTCTAGGGCCTCACAGAACCCTCCCTCCAACGCCAGCGTCCCCACCAACGGGCCGCCGCCCCCTCCGACGGCGACAGGGGCACCCCCCAACGGTGGCGACGAGGTCTTCCAGGCCCTCAATAAGAAGCTTGACGTCCTCGTGGAGCTCATGAGGGCCCAGGCAGCAAGGGATGCCAGGTCCCGCGCCCCGTCCGGGAGGCCCCCCCGTCGAAGTGCGTCCCAGCATACCGCTGGGGGCCGCTTCACCCTCCGCGGTCAATAGCTCATCCGCAACAACGTGGGAGGACCCTCGCAAGCTCCGCCCCCGGAGCAAGAGGCTTCCTCCACGCCCAGAAAAGGGAAACAGGGGGCGAGGCTTTCGCGCCCGGGCGCTGACGTTCCTGAGGATCGCCACGACGCTCCCCCGAGTCCCACGGCACGACCGCAGCCGGAACTATCCCTCCGATTGAGAGATTTCGAAAGATGTTTTACAGAGCAAGAGCGTGCCCTCCGCGCCCTGTAAAAAACCTCTTTCTCGGAGGACGAAGAGAAATTCCCTTTCTCCGAATACATCTTGAAGGTAGAGGTGTCTCCCAGAACCTCCATTCCGACCTTCAAGCTCTATGATGGCCAGGGCGACCCAGCCGACCACTACGACAGCTTCGACGCCCTGGTAACTCTGCATGGAACGCCGGATCCTATCAAATGCCGAGCCTTTGCAGCCACCCTGGTCCAAGGCGCTCAGGCATGGTTCCGGGCCCTCGCCCCTGGGTCCATCCGGGACTTCAGGCAATTTGGGAGAGTCTTCAAGGAGAGCTTCGCCGGAAGCGCCCCCCCAAGGTCAGTAGCGGGGCTCCTGGCCCTCAAATAGGCGCAAGGGGAAAGGCTCCGGACTTATGTCCACCGATTTAAATCGGAAGCCCTCAGAATTCCCCGCCTGGATGTGGCCTCGGCCACGACCGCTCTAACCGGGGGCACCCGGGACGAGAATCTCCGCCGCGAGCTGGTCCTCCACCCTCCCTCGACCCTTGCCGAGCTAGTGACTCTGGCACTGCGCCATGCCGAGTGCGAGGAAGTACTCAGCGCCTACCGAGACACAACCGGCTCGGGTCGGGAGGGGAACAAGAAGCGGGCCTCCGAGCCAAATCCTGGCTCGGGCAAGAAGCGCAATCGGGAAGGGGAGCTCAAACGGAAGTATGAGCGGTACACCCCGTTGACCGCGCCAGTCTACGAGATCTATGAAGACATCAAAGACTCGGGACTCCTCCGCCAGCCTGAACCAATGAGATCGAAGAACCACAAGCGCCACAGGCATTGCCTGTTCCACGGCGACCACGGGCACCACACCGGCGACAGTCACCAGCTCCAAGATGAGATCGAGCATCTCATCCGTCAGGGGCACCTGGCCCAGTTCGCAGCCGGGCGCAAAGAAGACCGAGACGCCGCCGAGGAGATCGACAATGCCCCCCGAGGGGTCCACATCAACGTCATCTCCGGAGGAACGACGTCGGGCGGCGACACCAGTCGAGGAAGGAAGCGTCATGCTGAGCGGGCCAGCCAGGTCTTAGAGCCCTGCAACAGCCCGCCGAGGGAGCCCCAGGTCATAGTCTTCTTCGACCAAGACCTGGAAGGGCTGAACACCCCGCATGATGATGCCCTCGTTATCTCGGCCACGATAGACCATTGTAACGTAGATAGAATTCTGGTTGACAATGGGAGCGCCCCCGATGTATTATCTTACGACTGTTTCCTCAAGATGGGGGAAGACCCATCCAAGCTCCGCCCGATCCGAACACCCCTTTGTGGGTTTAAGGGCCTGGCCACCTACCTCGAGGGAGCCCTAAGCCTGCCGGTCACCATCGGCACCCCGCCCAAAATCGTTACGGTCATGGTGGACTTCATAGTGATCAAGGGTATGATAGCGTACAACGCCATTTTTGGCCGGAAAATCCTCAGCCGAATAAAGGCCGTACCATCTACCTATCACCAGAAAATGAAGCTTCCCACCAAAAATGGGTTGGGGGAAATCCGAGGTAACCAGGCCACGGCTAGAAGGTGCTACAACATCTCGGTGGAAGCCTCAAGGCCGGACGGGAAGGATAAGGGCCCCAAGGGAATCGAGGGAAAGACCGTAACCACCGAGCCCGGTGGCGAATTGCTAACGGTATTCCTAAACGATGACCCGGCCCTCGGAGTAAGGATCGGAGCCGACCTACCACTTAAGGAACAGCAGCAATACAAGAAATTTCTTTCTGAGTACATTCAGGTCTTTGCTTGGTCCGATGATCAACTCCCTGGCATACCAGAGAAGACCGTGATGCACAAGCTCAGCCTCGACCCCACCGTGAGGCCCGTACAGCAACGGAGAAGGAAGCATGCACCCGAGAAGCAGGTGATCATCAAGGCGCAGGTCACCAAGGGACAAGAGACTGGCCTCTTCAGACCAGTCCTGTACCCTACGTGGCTAGCCAATGTCGTCCTGGTGCCAAAAATCACAGGCAAATGGCGAATGTGCGTGGACTTCACCGATCTGAATAAGGCTACCCCCAAGGACTGCTATCCGCTACCGAGCATCGACCAATTGGTTGATTCAACCTCGGGCAATGAGATACTCAGTTTCCTGGATGCCTATTCGGGTTATCACCAGATCAGGATGAATCCAGAAGACGTCGAGAAGACCGCCTTCATCACCGAATGCGGCGTGTACTGCTACACCCGGATGCCCTTCGGGTTGAAGAACGCCGGAGCCACATATCAGCGGCTGGTAAATCACATGTTCGAGGGACAGCTAGGTCGGAACGTCGAGGCTTACATTGACGACATGCTCGTCAAGACCCCCAAGGCCCAAGACCACTTCACCGACCTTGTCGAAACCTTCGGCACCCTCCTGAAGTACAACATGAAGCTCAACCCCGCCAAGTGCGCCTTTGGAGTAAAATCCGAGAAGTTCCTGGGTTTCCTGGTCACTCAGCGCGGGATCGAAGCCAACCCCGACAAAGTCCAGGCCATCCTGGACATGCGCCCGCCCACGTGCATTAAAGATGTTCATCGTCTGACAGGGCGTGTCGCCGCTCTCAGCCGTTTCCTGTCCCGTGCGGCCGAACGATGCTTGCCCTTCTTCAAACTGATGAGGGGACCCAAGCTAGCATCTGCTACGTTCGCATGGGATGAGGAATGCCAGACAGCATTCGCCGAGCTTAATAAGTTCCTGGCTTCGCTACCAGTGCTCTCCAAGCCTGTCCCCGGTGAAGTTTTGCTGCTCTACCTCTCGGCGACGCCATCCACGGTCAGCTCGGTCCTAGTCAGAAATGACTCAGGAATCGAAAGACTGGTCTACTACACCAGCAAGGTGCTCAATGAGGCCGAACGGAAGTACCCCGCAACCGAGAAACTCGTGCTAGCGTTGGTTACCTCCGCAAGGCGCCTCCGACCCTACTTCCAGGGGCACCCATCACCGTGCTAACCGGCGAGCCGTTGAAGAAGATTCTGGCCCACCCCGAGGCCTCAGGGTGACTCGTCAAATGGGCCATTATGCTCGGGACCTACGACATCTCGTACCGGCCACGATCAGTAATCAAAGGCCAAGCGCTCGCCGACTTCATCGCCGAAAGCACCATCCCGGTCGAAGACAGGCCTTCGACCACGACCGGGCCAACCTGGGAACTGTTCGTCGATGGATCGTCCAATTCGGCAGGCAGCGGTGCGGGGATACTCCTAAGGTCCCCCGAAGGGATAGAGCTACAGTACGCCTTGAAATTCAACTTTCAAGCATCCAACAATGCTTCCGAATATGAGGCCCTTATCTCGGGAGCACGCATGGCCCGACGGTTGGGGGTCGAGCGAGTCAGGATCCACATCGACTCTTGGGAAGCCCGCCGAATGAAGTATCAAGCTCGGCGCTTCGTCGTCCTCGACAACACTCTCTACCGAAGATCGTTCTCCGGTCCCCTCCTGAAGTGCCTCGGTCCCGACGAAGCAAGCCGAGCCATCCAAGAGATTCATGAAGGCCTGTGCGGAGCGCACTCAAGGGCAAGGTCGCTGGCCAGAATTCTGTTACGACAGGGGTACTGGTGGCTCACCCTGCAGTGCGACTGCTCGGCCTATGTTCAACAATGCGACCGATGCCAGTGGTTCGACCACTTGGTCCATCGGCCAGCCACGGAACTTGTCACCCTAGCCGAGCCTTACCCTTTCGCTCGGTGGGGGATCGATATCCTTGGGCCATTCCCAACGGCCCAGTCCCAAAAGAAGTTCATCATCGTCGCCATCGACTACTTCACCAAGTGGATCGAGGCCGAGTCTACGGCAAGGATCACCGAGACAGTCGTTTGGGGCTTTGTTTGGAAATCGATCATTTATCGCTTTGGCATCCCCCGAGTGATAGTAAGCGATAACGGTCGGCAATTCGACTCTCGGTATTTTCGAGACAGATGCGCCGACCTAAATATCCGCAACCACTTCACTTCGGTCGCCCACCCTCAGGCCAACGGGCTGGTTGAAAATGCCAACAAGACTATCTTGAAAGGCATAAAAACCAGACTCAGCAAGGCTAAGGGTAGCTGGCTCGAGGAATTGCCTAGCGTACTATGGTCGCACCGAACAACCCCCAGGACGGCAACCGGTGAAAGCCCTTTTCAGTTGGTATATGGCACCGAAGCCGTCGTTCCATTAGAGATCGCCAATCCGTCTCTCCGAGTGATCAGCTTCTCACCCGAGGCAAACGGGCAAAAGTTGCTCGAGAACCTCGACCTGGTAGACGAACTCCGAGAGATCGCGAACGTCCGAGCAACGGAGTACCAGCGCCGCCTCACTCGATACTACACCGCCAAGGTCCGAGACAGACGTTTCCAACCGGGGGACTTCGTCCTCAGGAAGGCCGAAGCCTCTCGACCACTAGAGGCGGCGGGCAAGCTGTCCCCTAACTGGGAAGGCCCCTACCTAGTGGTCGAGACGCTCGGAAAAGGTGCGTACAGGTTAGCGACAATGGAAGGGGAACCTATTCCTCGGACATGGAACGCAGCCGCACTACGCAGGTTCTATTTCTAAAGTTGTATAGCAAGATTGAAAGAAAATTAAATTCCCTCTCTATTCATTCAAACAATTGTTAGTACATCAGATAGGCAAATGCCAGTACATCACATAGCAAAAAGCAAAAAACCATATAACACGGCTTCAAGGGGCCATCGCTCGGCTGACTCGGTCTTGATCTCCTCGCGTCCAGCCACTAACTCTGCCTCGTGTGGAAACTGGCTCGGACAAAAGGTGGTCGAGCCAGTTGCCTCGGGTGGCCCGTGACAAAGGTGACAGAGGGACTGCAGAAGGGAGGCCACCTTTAAACGTGGAGGAAGGCTACCTCCCAAGTTGGTAACAACCAGGAAAAAGGAGCGCCGTGAAGGCCTCCCCTCTGCCAATCTGCCAACTCCTTGGAAGGAAGGAGAGAGCAAGCAGCCCCCGAAGAGTGAAAGAAATGAAGAGTAGAAGAGGGAAAAAGAGGCTACAGACGGAGGAAGGGTTCGGTGAGGAGGGAGCTTGATGCGCCCCCCCCCCCCCCCCATGCAGAGGGGGAGTGGCGGTAGGCCTCCCTGATGCCCCCATCCATCCTCCGCCTCGGCGTCCGCCCGGAAGCCACGCCGGAACTGAGACAGGGCAAGAACCGTGCCTTCACACGTCGAAGCCCTCTCCAGATCCGCGCGGCGACCGTCGGACCCGTCTCGAACTCGCTCGGCGACCGTGGGACCCGTCCAACAAGCTGGGATGGCAAGAGCCCTCCGCTCCCCGTCGTCGGCGGCGTCGCCTGTTGACACCTTGAAAATGAACAGGGGTGGAAGCATAACTGAAAAGAAGATCAGACCAACAGTGGAAGACCACTGATGAAGCTCGACAGCCGTTTACCTGGTTGAAGTCTCCGCCAGCCGAGCTGATGTCCGGTGCCATCGTCAGTCAAACGGCAGCACTGATAAAGCAGCAGTCATTCGACTGATAAGACCTCCAAGCACACTCTGATGAGAAGCCGGAGCCGACAAATGAAGATTGTGAAGGCTTTTGCAAAGTCAGGACAAATGAAGAATCCTCTCCACAGATTACACACCCGGCCGAAGTCTGTCAGACTAAAGCTGATGTCCGGTCTTGTCACCGTTCGGATGACAATGCCGATGAAACATACCCGGTTTTGTCATCATTCAGACGGCAATACTGATTAAACCTCAGTGAGTTCACTGATCAAGCCTCAAGACGATCTCAACAAAGTCATGTCTCTACTAAAGGTGGGCCTTATTCGGTTCTGATGAAGATTAATTCAAAAGAAAGCATAAAGAGAAGCCTAAGGTGCGTATGAGGCCTGAAGGCACTAGATGGGCCGGCCATTTGGGCTCCTGTTAATGGCGCCGGGAGCCTCAACAGGGGGCGACTTATCGCGCCGGGAGATGTCTCGAATGGAACAAGCCGCACCGACTGCCCTCCACCGAGAGGACAGAGGGATGAGAGCTATAAAAGCAGACCCTCTTTGAAATGGGGAGGGGATCGAAGCCGTGCCATCAATCGAAAAGAAAGAAAAGAGAAGAAACCAGAGAGGGAGAGAGCCTCCTCCGCTAAAAAAAAGAAAGAGAGAAGAGACCGATCAAAAGGGAAGAAGCTCCAGGTGGGCATCCGGGGAGGGAGAGGAGTCAATGCTCCGCCCTCCCCCTTGTTTTCTTTTCTTCTATTTCATGTAATCGTTTCAAGTCTTATCTTGATTCATGCAATGTAGCCGAGACATCTCGGCATCTGTTTGTCCCCCTTTCCCTCACTCTCTCCCTGTAATCGGTTTGAGTATTGGAATGGTGTATCGTCTGGGTTTTCTCACCATGTGTCTTCCCTGATGGACATCATCAAACGAATGGATATATATGAATGATGGGCTATAGCTTAAGCCTGATTTTTGCTTCCTCTGAAGCCCTATTGCCATTCCCCGTGTTATCTGTAAACCAGTAGCATGATGATCCGATTTGTCTGTTTCTTTTCTCTGCTTCGTAGCACCATTAGTGCTCACCTCAGAGCCTGGGACAGACTATCCCTTGGCTGCTGGGATGAAGCCGTGCTGTGCAATGATCGAAGCTTGAGAAACTCCAGGGTTCTAAGCATACGTGCTTCATCCGTTGATGTCATCGAAGTCACCTCTTGGGCCAGAGACAGCCATCTCTTGGCTCCCAGGGCGACGAATGACCATATCAAGCTTGTCCCCAGGCCCTGCGTGATAATGGCGATAGACAGGGGCATTCAGACCTCGGCCTCCCAGATGCCTCTTGAACCCTGATACTCCTGTGAAACCCAGACCTGATCCAGCTTATAGTGGATGCCTTGAGCAGTTTAGAGCCCATAGAATCCGTCAGCTCTGGCCCGAATCACCATTAAACCCAAAAACAGAGCACCGTAGAACCCTAAACCTATCTCGGCGCCCTCACCATTTCGGCCTCCAGAACAGTGAAATAGGTGAATAGCCCTCGGCGCGGGTCTTCCCGTGCCGATAACCCCATTCTACCCACGCCGAGAGCTTCCCTTTGGCCGGTTACCAGCGCCCAGCCCCCATGAAGCAGCCTTCCCGGCGCGCCTAACAGTAGCCCACTAGGACTCTTCCCGGCGCGAGGCTCCAGGCGCCGAGAGCCCTAGTGTGTGCTCCCGGCGCGCCCAACAGTTGCTCTGAAGGACTCTTCCCGGCACGACGGTTTTGGCGCCGGGAACCCCCTTTTTGCAAGCCAAAAACCTACCTCAAGCCGTAAAACCCTTGCTACCATTGATAAACCCTACAAATATCCTTGTGAGCTGCTCAACATAATCCCACCTTCTGTCAAGGGATGCCTTGGGTCGTCACATGCACCTCGGGGACGACAACTAGTGGGAGCAACTCCCCTTTTTCTATGTGGTTTCTCGAACTCGATCGGCCTTTTAACCTTAAGACCAAGGAAGCTCTGCCACTGCATAAGCTTCTACGGTCTCAAAAGGGATATCAAGATATTGCTCCGAGCACATACGGGCGCCAGGGGTTCCGTACCCCTCTATTTTGGCTTTCACCCCGGCACTCCGTGGGTGATCGTCTATCATTCCCTGGCAAATGTTAAGTCCAGGGGAGATGCTGTCAAAATTCTCCCAGGATGCCAGAGATGACATGAAACCCATCCCCGGGACCTTATCTATCAGTGGTGACAGAGGCTCCTTATACCCTATTGTTCCCCTCCCAATCTTTTTATGTTCCCGGCCTTCCTTGGGAACCTATACCAAAACAGGTCGAAGTCCAGCGAATTGAGCCATTTAATGCCCTAGGGCCCATTTGCCTCAAACCTAACCAATATGAAACCCAAAACAGAGTACCGTAAGCTCTGTTTCTTGTCCCGGCGCCCTCACACCTCTCGGCCCAGCCTACAGTGAACCGGGTGAACAGCTCCCGGCGCCACTTCTTCAGGCGCCGAGAACCACCAGGAATATCTCCTCTCCTGCGCGCCGGGAGCCCCTACGCCTTGGCCTTCTTCCCTGCGCGCCGGGAGCCCTCTCTGCATCCTCATGCGCTCAGAACCTAACCCCCTTTGCATCCTCATGCGCCGAGAACCTAACCCACTGGCATTCTTCTGGCGCCAGGAACCTATATGCACACCCAATCTGCCCCAGGAGCCTACTCCTCCATATAATTGAACCCTCCCCCCATTACTTTAACTCAGCCCATCCAGGGATGCCTATGAGTCATCATATCTGGCCCGGGGATAAATTTAAAAGGAAACTGGATTCCCTTATCCTCCGCCATCGGATTTATGAACAACCCCTCTTACTCGTGTGGATTCTGTCACTGCATGAGTCCCGCTAGCTTTCCGAAGGGAAGATCATACATTACCCTATAGTCCGTATATAGGGGTCGAGAGGCTTGATCTCTCTCTTTCTCTCGGCTTTCACCTCGGCACTCCGTGGGTGATAGCCTATTTCCCTCTGGGCGTAACCCAGATTAAGAGGAAAGGCTGTCGAAATACCGATCGAAGCTTTAAACCTATATCATGGTCATGGCTCTGCCTTTCCGTGGTGGACATCTTCTATCTCCTTGTTCCCACCAAGTATAACTGTTTTGAACCGCCAATCACACGATCTAGTCTGTTTCTGTGGTTGATGTTATTATCTTACCCGCCTCCCTGGCCCTGGTAGGAAGTTTAAAATTAAGCATGTGAACATCTGTTCGCCTTACGAGGCCTCCTACTTTTAGCGTTTAATCAAGGGTTGTCCTTCCTTAGAAGGACGTAATTAACGTCATAACGTTCATGGTATGACGGACTTCTAGTCCCGACACGATCACTCACAATCGATTGACCATGTCAGATCGAGCGCACAATAAAATTGTCACTTCGGTGACTGGCACGCCAATGAACCAATAAATAAATAAATCAATAAATGATAAATCAATCCAATAAAATAAATTAAATAAATATAAATAAAAATCCCGCGTCCACAAGTCTGGCACGCCCGGTGGGACACAGTCTCCCTTCATCTTTACGCTAAAGTAGGAGGCCCGGCGGGCCCCCCTGAAACATCTGATTCTGTGTACTTTCCTTATTTTCAGGAATCTACAATGACAGCCGGAATCATGTCCGTTTGCTTCGACCAGCAGCCGATTGACATGCATGTGCGAGAAGGCTACCTGGCGGTACCTCTCGCGTTCGGATCGATGCCGCCTGCCGTTGGGCTGCCCAACTGCTTGGGCGTCGTCTTCACTGACCTTCTACAGGTCGACGACAATGAGTAAGGCACTGCTGCAAGTGCCCCGGTGAAGATCACCGACCAGAAGAACATCCTACCGGAGAACACGGCCCCCACGGCCGTCGCCTGCTACGTCCATCATGTCCAGAAAAGGGACATGGTCCCCGCTGCTGCTCAGAAGGGGAGGAGGACCAACCGGAGGAGCCGGTATGTCACTGCTGACCGTTGTCTTTCCAACTCCGGAAAGACCATGATGATCGGAGGGATCCGGACGAACCTCAACGGCCGCCCGAGGGAGGTCAACCCGGACGTGATCGTCCCGATGGTGCCCACTACCAACAGATTCCAAACTCTGGCCACCAGGCAGGCCAATTGGGAGGCTAATGAAAAGAAGCCGCTGGCGCCCAAGCCAGCAAAATACAAACAGGTCTGGTGGCCGAAAAAGATCCAAAGCTGGGCCCCAGCTCAGGACAGGGAGAACCTTACTGATATCACTATTGCCCGCCTCAGAGCAGGGGGCAGAAGGAAAGTGAAGAAAGATGAAAGAAATGCTACTACCGTCTACCCCAGGACCCGGGGGAGGAGAGATGAGGTTGAGGGTCAGGAAAGAAATATGGCTGCTATTCGCCCCATGATGAGGGGCAGAAAATACCATACAAGGGAAAGCTTCACTACTACCCATCCCATGGCCAGGGGCAGAAGATGGGAAAGGAAGATCTATGATGCTGCTGCCGATTGCTTCCAAGTTGGTGATGTGAGCGAACCAGTCGCTGTGGTCACTGCAAGGAGACCAAGAGCCTATGCCAGACAGGCTGATATCTGCAGATACTCCAAAGCCGAGCATTTGAATGCTCGGGTGGCAAGACTGGCTTATCAGCAAAAGAGCCAGGACAGACTAATGCTCCAACCTGAGCCGTAAAGGCGCGACCCAGAGGAGACAAAGCAAGTAGTCCAAGACTACTTCCACTACCTAGGGAGCTCTGCCCTAGGTCAACAAAGACTGTCCCGTGCCTTGGGCACCAGGGATGATGAAGAAGAAGAAACCTTCCAAGAAATGATGATCGGAGCCTCCTCCTCCGATTCGAATGACTATGAAGAAGGCCTCAGGGCCAGATATAATGAAGAGAACCTGCACGGGGAAGAAGACAAAGAAAGAATATCGGTCTTTGACCGGCTCAGATATCCTAGCCAAATAAAAAGAAAGGTCTACAGGCGAAAAGGAAAGATGCAAATCTTCACCTGCAACATGGCTGGACTGGCCAGGGGGCAAGATATACTACCAACTTAGCCAGATGAATTGCTCAGGCTGGCAACTAGACCTGGTCCTGTCACAAGAAGAGGCCAAGCCGCAAAGGATAAAATGAAAATTGATGATGAAGCCCGCAGGATTACCACTATGACAGTTAATGTGGTAACAATAGAAGATGGAGATAACCCCTTCGTTGATGATGCTGAAGGGACTTCTGAAGATATACAAATCCCATCAACCATGGATCCCATGATCCAGATGATGTTCAGAAGATACCAACAGGAGATCAATGCTCTCCGAAGACAGCTCAATGAGAGACAGGAAGCTACATCAGTCTCAAAGCAAGCTGAACCTGTGGGGCAGACATCCAGCTCAGCAGAGACGGCTATTCCAGCTAACCCCCTCCTAGCTGATAAGGGCAAAGCACCAAGCCAACCTGTTCCACAGCAGACAGTGACTCAGCCCTCCGTGTCCCAGACACAGCCTACCGCGCCCATCTTGCGCGCCACTGTGATGACAACTCCTCACAGTCAGCAACAAGCCCACTTCTTTCCAGAAGATATAGATCCAGCTGTAGCCCACAAGTAGATGATTGAAAGAATTGTGGAAATGAAGCTTTCAGAAAAGACTGGAGATGATACTAGTGCCTATGATGTGTACAGGGTACCATATCCTCCGCAGTATGCTGCCAAAAGACTGCCTCCAGGCATCAGTAAGCCGCCAAAGTTTGAGAAATTCAATGGCCAGGGCTCCCCTAGGGAGCATATAGCCTACTACACTACAATTATGGGCGACCTAGCAGTTGATGAAGCTTATCTACTCAAGTTCTTTGGCTCATCCCTCACTGGGTTGGCCTTTGAATGGTACTCAAGCCTGCCAGCTGGGTCAGTGGCTGATTGGCCTGATATGCAGAGAAAATTCCGCGACAGATTTCATGTCACGGAAAGGGAAATCACGATAGCAGAGCTATATGCAACCAGGCAGAAACAAGATGAGACTGCACTGGACTATATCAAAAGGTGGAGGAATTTAGCCATGAGATGCTGAAGGCCTCCTCATCAGGAAGATGCGGTGCAGATATGCAAGCAGAGCCTCAGGAGGGAGATGCTAGAAAAGATGATCGGTGCAGATGTCAGAACATTTGACCGATTGAACAATATAGTGGCCGAGGTCGAGACGTTCTTGTCCAAGCGTCCGACCGCCAATGCTCCCACTATGCTGAAGGGAAAATCCAATGAGCGACGGCCATCACACTCCGAGGCCAACACCGTCGATTTCAAAACCTTCGAGCAACAGAAGGGGAAGAAAGGGGCAGATGAAGCTCCCCCGCTGGCAGATACAGCAGAAAGGAAGGATAAAGTCTCTCTGAGAGACAAGATGAGAAAAGCATATTCCTTCCCGAAAGATAAGACGGCCGCACTATTCAACTGGGCATATAAGTTCAATAAGGTAACACTGCCTGAACCCAAAAGGCCAGCAGATGCAGCAAAGAAAGATGATCCGCTGTTCTGTCCATTTCACCGCGCGCTGGGGCACGCAATTGAAGATTGTTATGTCTTCAAAGATATCATGGAAGGAATGGTCAAGAAAGGTGAGCTGCAGCTGGGAGATTATCAGGTAAAGCCGCCCCATCCACATGAGCCTCCACCCTGGAGAATGGCTGCCAATATGATCTCAGTCTACCAACAGCTGCCCAAGGAGGCCGTTGAAGAATGCACCAAGAATACCTATGAAGCTTGCTTCCTCACCCCGCAGAAAGATCAGGAAGGATGGCAGATGATACCCATAAAAAGTAGAAAGAAGACTCCTACAGCCAGTACCAGTGGAGCAGTTATTCGGGGTGTTACACCAAGGCCTGAGCCGCCTCCGATAAAGTCAATATGGCATACAACTGAGACTGGACCAGTCATCCGGATCCCTACTCACAACCGGAGGAGACAAACTCCCCTCCCTACACATAAAGAAGTAAGCCCTGCAGCCAGGCGTCTGCAGCAATATATTAATGAGCTCGATGAGTACGAGCAGAAGAAGCCCAAGCATCTGCTGATGAAAGACTGTATACTCTGGGAACAGCTCGAAGAATTGAAAATTAAAGAGCAGCCAGAGGCAGAACAAGAAAAAGCTGAAAATGAGCCCTTCTGGGGGCAGGAGCCAGCAAAGCCAAATTCCCAAAAGAAGAAGAAACGGCCCAAATCCAAGAAAGGAAAGAAGGTCACGACAGTACAATGTAACACTCTGTCAGTACTCTTCTCCTTGCCCGGGGAGGATGATGAGCCGGAAGCATCCAACGCTCCGCTAGAAGCTAACCATGCCGAAGCCTCTACCTCGGCCCATGCAACACGTTCTGGGAGAAGATGGGGGCGCCCACCACCAGCCAACCATAATATCATGTTCAGAGGGGAGCAGCCCTATCAAATCCCGGAACCAGAGATACGAGGTGTCCAGGTTCCTCCCCCTGCCAGTCTGTACCAGGACAAAAAGAAGGCAGATGAAGCCCCTTCATTCCTGGAGTTCCTGTCCAGCTTAGAAAATGAGCAACCGGCTCATACTGCTCCATATAAAAGCAATAAATGCCAGCAGACAGCGGCTGGAAAGCAGAAACAGCATGAAGAAGATGAAGAAGGTAATCCTCTAGCAAAACCAGGGGCAGTCGCTACAGAAGAAGCCTTCCGGGAGACCGATGAAGAAGATAAAATTGAAAATGGGCAGCAAAGGCCACAGGCACCACATGAACCTCCAAGACCCCGATGGGCAGAGGAGATGAGACTATCTAATGTCCGGGTGGGCAGTCGAGTCATGAAAATGCTGAAGAAGCTCCCTACCAGATTCTCCATCTGGGAAATTCTCTCTCTGAGCGAAGAAGCTCGCAAAGCAATCGTGGATGCCCTGCAGTCCCCGGCACAATGTGAAGCACTCCTGGCAGAAGTGAATGCTGGGCCATCAGTCACGTTCACGGAGGATGATATGCTAATCCCAAATTCCGGCCATAATAGACCGCTGTATATGAGGGGTTCCCTGAACTGTCAGCCGATAAGCAGAATACTAATAGATCCAGGGGCTGCTGTGAATATTCTCCCATACCGCATCTATCAGAAATATTACTTTGATCTGCAGCTCACCAAGGTCAGAGATATGAAGATTGCAGGATTCAACCAAAAATGTGAAACACCTCTCGGGGTAGCTGATTTCAACCTCACACTGGGCGACCTCACTACCGTGGTACGATTCTATGTAATCGACTCCAACACCACGTATAAGGCCCTGCTGGGAAGACCGTGGCTGCACGAATATCAGATAGTGCCATCCACGCTACACCAATGCATAAAATACTGCCATGAAGGAAAAGAAGAAAGGGTGTTTGCAGACCTACATCCCTTCGAAGTGTTCGAGTGCCATATGCTCGATGCATCCTATTACACCGAGGTGTCACAAAGGGATAAAGGAAAAGAAACTGTGGTCAGCCAAGAAAAGCCGGCGACAAAAGCAAGAAATTGGTCTCCGCCGCCGCCAAAGGGCTACATTAAAAAGCATGGGGTGTCTCACATCTCTTATGCTGGTGATTTTGCTCGGATCACTCCTCCTGGCATACACCCAGATGATACTGAAGAAAAGATGAAAGAAAAATACACACAGGTAGAAGTTCCTCAGGGTCTAGTCAAGCCCATAGCCAGCACAGAATACCAGACAGTGCTGCCCCTAAAGACTATGGAAATCCCTCGCTTCGGCGAACCCCCTATCATATTCTACACCGGGGAGGTAGTCGAAGAAGATGATCAAGATTGCATGGCCCCTGAAGAAGCTGCAAACCTGATGGTACCAATTACGGGCCAGGATTATACTACCCAACGGGTTTCACAAATGTTCTCCAAGATGCAAATGCCATCGATACAGCCTGCTGCTCAGAAGAAAGCATTCAAGGAGTTATGGGATCCGCCTCGAGATAGCAAGGAGCTGAGGAAGATCACACAGCACCGGGACTGGGTTATACCCTGCAAGAATGCTATGAAGCCGAGGTGGATGTCATCTCAGCCTTCTACCCGAATGAAGATTCCCCAGAAGTAGGGTATGATCAATACCCCTTTGAAGATGAAGAGATTATGTATCAATCCATAACAGACAATGAAGCCCAAGACAACCAGCCGGAGGCAAGGATGTCTGATGAGACCAAGAAGGGTTGGTGCTGGGAGAATCCATCTTGCAAAGAGGATCTGTTCCAGGCCGAAGCACAATTTGACACGGGAACCCCGGATGAAGACCAAGTAGCCAGAGAGCTGCAAGAGTGCCTGGAGTTTGGGCGCATTCTAGAAGAGTTCCGAGCTCTACATAATGATAACCTCTCAGGGGAGTCCACATCAGAAGAGCCTCTAAGCACGGAAGACTCCACTTCGAAGTTTTTCGCTGAGCCAGTCACGTCCTCGGGGCAGACTGGACAGAATCCGGCCATATTGGCCTTATACGATGCACCAGCATCTGCTGATGATCGGTGTGATGAAGCAGAAAATCATGAGAATGAAGAAGATTATATCCCGGGAGGCTTTATTGATTTGCAAGAAGCCCTACCCGAAGTTGAGGACGGAGGCCAGGCCACCGTCGACGAGCTGATAGAAGTGAATCTGGGGTCAGCAGATGAGCCAAGGCCTACGTTCCTCAGTGCATTGATGGAGCCAGCTGTCAAAGAACAGTATATTTAGTTTCTGAAAGAATTCCGAGACTGCTTCGCATGGACATATGATGAGATGTCGGGACTGAGTTCTGATCTGGCACAGCACCGATTGGCGATAAACCCAGAGGCAAGCCCTGTGAAGCAGCCTGCCAAGAGAATGCGTCCCGAACTGATAAATCAGATCAACAAAGAAGTCGACAAGCTGATCGATGTGGGCTTTGTTGAAGAGAACCAATATACTACATGGCTGGCCAATATAGTGCCCGTGAAGAAGAAAAATGGGTAGATCAGAATATGTGTGGATTTCAGGGACCTGAATAAGGCTTGCCCGAAAGATGATTTCCCAGTGCCAATCACTGAAGTAATGATCGATGCAACCACTGGCCATGAAGCCCTGTCATTCATGGATGGGTCATCCGGATATAACCAGATTTGGATTGCTGAAGAAGACAGAGTGCATACTGCATTCCGCACCCCGAAGGGGATATTTCACTACAAAAGGATGCCGTTCGGCCTCAAGAATGCCGGCGCTACTTACCAAAGAGCTATGACAAAGATCTTTGATGATTTGCTCTTCAAGAAGGTAGAGTGCTACATTGATGACCTGGTGGTGAAAACCAGCAAAAAAGAAGACCATTTGCAGGATCTGAGAGTAGTGTTCCAGAGGCTGCGCAAATATGAGCTCAAAATGAACCCTATGAAATGTGCCTTCGGTGTGTCCAGTGGAAAATTCCTTGGGTTCATCGTCCGTCATAGGGGCATTGAGATCGACCCATCCAAGATTAAAGCTATCCAGGAGCTCCCGCCACCAAGGAATCTCCATGAGCTGAGATCTCTACAAGGGCGTTTGGCCTACATCCGACGATTCATATCAAATCTGTCGGGAAGATGCCACCCTTTTCACAAGCTCATGATGAAAGATGTACCGTTCCTCTGGGACGATGGCTGTCAGGAAGCCTTTGAGAAGCTGAAAGAATATCTCAAGACCCCTCCAGTACTGGGGGCACCTATTAAGGGCAAGCCCCTGATACTATACATTGCAGCCACACACTGTTCCCTGGGGGCAATGCTAGCACAGATAAATGAAGAAGGCAAAGAGCAGGCTCTATACTACCTGAGTCGGAGGCTTATTAGAACTGAAGAAAGCTACACCTATATAGAAAAGACGTGCTTGGCACTAGTCTTTGCCGTTAAAAAGCTCCGGCACTATATGCTGTCACACGAAATCAGATTGATATCTGCAGCAGATCCGCTCAAATACATATTGACTCAGCCAGTACTGAAAGGCCGGTTGGACAAATGGGCAGTAATTCTGATGGAATTCGATATCACATATATACCCCAGAGGGCAATAAAAGGACAGGCCGTGGCCGATTTCTTCGCAGAGCACCCTGTGCCAGAGAATGATATGTTGGGGACTGAGTTACCCGATGATGAGACATTAGAAGCCTGCCAGGCTCAGTCAACTATGTGGCAGCTATTCTTTGATGGAGCATCTAGAACAGAGACGGACTCCGATGGAATGACCAGAATACGGGCCGGAGCCGGTATTGTGCTAAGATCGCCAGAGGGGGAGGTTGTGCATACTTCCTGTTCTATAAACAAGCCCTGCACTAATAATGAAGCCGAGTATGAAGCTCTGATAATCGGGTTGCACATCAGCCTCAACATGGGCATCCAGATGCTTCAGGTATTCGGGGGTTCAATGTTGATAATAAAGCAAATCCAAGGTGAGTTCGAAGTGCGAAAGCCGGAGTTGAACCTCTACCACCAAAAAGCTGTGCGCCTCATGGCGAAATTCTATCATATTGAGCTCAAGCATGTGGGCCGTGCACATAATGCCCAGGCTGATGCATTGGCAAAGCTAGCCAGCTCAATAGCAGTCCCACCGGATGAGACACTGAACATTGTTGTTATAAATCGGCGGCAAGTCCCCAGCATGCTAGAAAGCTACCCCGAAGAAAATGAAGTCGCCACGATCAGTGCAGAACAGGCATCTGATTGGAGACAGCACCTGCTACAATGGTTTTTACACCAACAGCTGCCACAGAAAAGAGAAGAAAAGATGAAACTTCTAAGGATCAAAGATTCTTATGAATTCAGAAATGGAACTCTATTCCGAATAATGGCAGATGCACGCAAGAAGATTTTGCTCCGCTGCCTGTCCACTGAGGAAGCTTGGCAAGCAATGGAAGAAATACATGCTGGGACGGCAGGTGCTCACCAAGCTGGCCCTAAGATGAAGATAGAAATCAAGAAGCTGGGCTACTATTGGCCCACTATGTTTGAAGATTGCTGCAAGTTTGCGAAGTCATGTCAGAAATGTCAGGAGCATGCTGTTGTGCCTAGAAGGCCACCTGCCGTTTTGCACCCTACAGTCCCTAGCTGGCCGTTTGCACAATGGGGAACCGATGTAGTCGGCCCACTACCGACCTCCTCAGCCGGACATAAGTACATACTGGCAATAACAGATTACTTCTCTCGATGGGCGGAAGCTATAGCATTACGAGAAGTGACTGGTGAGCTGGTTGCCAGATTCATCAAATAGAACATTATCTTCCGGTTTGGGATCCCCAGCCGAATAATATCTGATAATGGAAGTCATTTCAAAAATCAAAAGATCTATCGGCTTGCCGAGAAGTATAAGATCGAGTGGAGGACTTCCACTCCTTACAATCCACAGGCAAATGGATTGGCAGAAGCCTTCAACAAAACGTTATGCACCTTGTTGGCTAAAGTCGTCAGTTCCAATAAGAAGGACTGGGAAGAAAAGATGTATGAAGCTCTATGGGCATACCGCACTGTCTTCAAGACACCTACAGGGTGCTCGCCATACTCACTGGTATACGGCTCAGAGGCAGTAGTTCCACTGGAGCTGGAAGTCCCGTCACTCAGGGTGGCAGTCCAATATGACCTAGCCCGTGGCGAACAAACCAATGCAGAAAGAAGATTACAAGAATTGGCTGAATTGGAAGGGAAGCGCCTCCAAGCTCAGAAGAATATCCAGATGTACCAGGCCCGCATGGCCACTGCATTCAACAAACTCGTAAAAGGATGAGAATTTAAGAAAGGTGACCTCGTCATGGTCAAGAAAAGAGAAGTTATGGCGTCCAACCCAAAAGGGAAGCTGAATCCTAATTGGGAAGGTCCTTATGTGATATATAGGGTCTACGAAGGAGGGGCCTACATGGTTGTTAACCATCAAGGGGAAATCCAATCCTCACCACTCAACGGTAGACACCTAAAGCTGTATCATGCTGCCCAACCAATATTCCCCGCGTAATCAGGCTGAAAGTCACCCTTTTCCTTGGTCTAGCGGCACTCCGCCCTAACCAAGCTACCCTGCTCCCTTGGTCTAGTGGCACTCCGCCCTAACCAAGCTACCCTTTTTCTTGGTCTAGCGGCACTCCGCCCTAACCAAGCTACCCTTCTTCCTTGGTCTAGCGGCACTCCGTCCTAACCAAGCTACCCTTTTCCTTGGTCTAGCGGCACTCCGCCCTAACCAAGCTACCCTGCTCCCTTGGTCTAGCGGCGCTCCGCCCTGACCGAGCTACCCTGCTCCCTTGGTCTAGTGGCACTCCGCCCTAACCAAGCTACCCTTTTCCTTGGTCTAGCGGCACTCCGCCCTAACCAAGCTACCCTTCTTCCTTGGTCTAGCGGCACTCTGCCCTAACCGAGCTACCCTTTTCCTTGGTCTAGCGGCACTCCACCCTAACCAAGCTACCCTTCTTCCTTGGCCTAGCGGCACTCCGCCCTAACCAAGCTACCCTTTTCCTTGGGCTAGCGGCACTCCGTCCTAACCAAGCTACCCATTTCCTTGGTCTAGCGGCACTCCGCCCTAACCGAGCTACCCTTTTTCTTGGTCTAGCGACACTCCGCCCTAACCAAGCTACCCTTTTCCTTGGGCTAGCGGCACTCCGTCCTAACCAAGCTACCCTTTTCCTTGGTCTAGCGGCACTCCGCCCTGACCAAGCTACCCTGCTCCCTTGGTCTAGCGGCGCTCCGCCCTGACCAAGCTACCCTGCTCCCTTGGTCTAGCGGCGCTCCGCCCTGACCGAGCTACCCTGCTCCCTTGGTCTAGTGGCACTCCGCCCTAACCAAGCTACCCTTTTCCTTGGTCTAGCGGCACTCCGCCCTAACCAAGCTACCCTTCTTTCTTGGTCTAGCGGCACTCTGCCCTAACCGAGCTACCCTTTTCCTTGGTCTAGCGGCACTCCGCCCTAACCAAGCTACCCTTCTTCCTTGGCCTAGCGGCACTCCGCCCTAACCAAGCTACCCTTCTTCCTTGGTCTAGCGGCACTCCGCCCTAGCCGAGCCATCCCTTATCATGATCTAATGACAGTCCGACTTGTTACCCTCCCAAAAAGAGGGGAAGAGAGAATAAAAGAATGAAAATAAATAAAAATGGGGTTAAAAATAGAGATACCCTGCCGGTCTTGTTCAGGTTTTTCGAGCAAGGGCAAAAATGGCTAAAACCCAGCGGTGGTGAAAACCCGAAAGGGCACTGCAGGCAAAATCGGGTACCCCGCCACGTGAAAACCCGGAAGGGCGCGTGGGCAAAAGCAAGAGGGGGCTGGCTCCGGTGAAAACTCGAAAGGGCGCTTGGGCCAGTAATATGGTGATCCTAAAGAAACCTCACCTCCCGTCATAAACTTCTCGTCGATCGGCCGGCACCTTGTCCAACCAACGATCAAATCCACCCAGTACGGACCCTACGTCTGTCCTGATAAAAGCCCTCATACCTTGTCCCAGGTCCCACCGTGATGAAACCTGCTGCTGATCAATGGGCACACTCACCCGATCAGCAATGAAACCTGTCCGGTTTAGGCCTTACGTCTATGCCGATGAAACCTATGAAACCCTTGCATTGGTATATACCCAATACCGTGATGAAACCTGATGCTGATCAATGGGCACACTCACCCGATCAGCAATGAAACCTATCCGGCTTAGACCTTACGTCTACCCCGATGAAACCTATGGAATCTTTGCATTGGTATAAACCCAATACCGATGATGAAACCAGCTATTGACCGATTAGGCGCACTGTCCGGTCAATGATGAAACCTATCCGGCTTAGACCTTACGTCTATCCCGATGAAACCCCTGAAACCTTTGCATTGGTATAAACCCAATACCGATGATGAAACCTGCTGTTGATTGATTGGCACACTGCCCGATCAGCGATGAAACATATCCAGTTTAGACCCTACGTCTATCCTGATGAAACTCATGAAATCCTTGCATTGGTATAAACCCAATACCGATGATGAAACCAGCTGTTGATCGATTGGCGCACTGCCCGGTCAATGATGAAACCTATCCGGCTTAGACCTTACGTCTATCCCGATGAAACCTATGAAATCTTTGCATTGGTATAAACACAATACCGATGATGAAACCTGCTGTTGGTCGATTGGCACCCTGCCCGATCAGCAATAAAACCAGCCCAGGGTAGACCTTACGTCTATTCTGATGAAGATTCATAAGATCCTTGCATTGGTATAAACCCAATACCGATGATGAAACCTGCTGCTGATCAATGGGCACACTCACCCGATCAGTAATGAAGCCTACCCAGTTTAGACTTTTCGCCTACTCTGACGAAACCTATAAAAATCCTTGCATTGGTATAAACCCAATACCGACGATGAAACCCACCTT
Organism: Amorphophallus konjac; assembly: GCA_022559845.1. Taxonomy (NCBI): domain Eukaryota; kingdom Viridiplantae; phylum Streptophyta; class Magnoliopsida; order Alismatales; family Araceae; genus Amorphophallus; species Amorphophallus konjac. The sequence goes on along the minus strand of CM040124.1, from coordinate 46,144,520 downwards.
TGATCAATGGGCACCCTGCCCGATCGACAAAGAAACCCGTCCTATCAAATTTGTATATCCCTTTACGTCCCACCGTGATGAAACCTACCATTGGTCGATCGGCACCCTGCCCGATCAATGATAAAACCAGCCCAGTGTAGACCTTACGTCTACCCTGATGAAACCTATAAAAGCCTTGTGTCGGTATATACCCAATACCGATGATAAGAGCATGCACTAATGAAGCAGCACATCGCCTGATCCGTGCTGAAGTCCCGATTCAGGAAACATATGTATATATATATATATATATATATATATAAATTGGGTTAAAAATAGAGATACCCCGCCAGACTTGTTCGGACACCCCGGATAAGGGCAAAAATGGCCAAAAACCCAGCTGTGGTGAAAACCCGAAAGGGCACCGCAGGCAAAATCGGGTACCCCGCGACGTGAAAACCCGAAAGGGCGCGTGGGCAAAAGCAAGAGGGGGCTGGCTCCGGTGAAAACCCGAAAGGGCACTTGGGTCAGTAATGTGGTAATTTAAAAGTTCCATGCCAACCGGCACGCTACCTTTACCTCCCTTCTATTGATGAAGCCTTCCGTCGGTCAACTGGTTCCACGCCCCACCGATGATAAAACCTTTCCAGGATAGACCTTACATCTGTCCTGATGAAATCTACGCACCCTCTTTCAAACGTCCCACCAACAATGAAACCCATCACCACTCTGATGAAACCTATGCATTCTTGGCAAAGCCCCACCAATGATGAAACCCTGCCAGTTTAGACCTTTCGTCTATTCTGATAAAACTTAAACTCTTCTTTGCTTCGATATAAACCCAATATCGATGATGAAACCAACTGTTGATCGACCGGCACCTCGCCCGATCAATGATGAAACCCTGCCAGTTTAGACCTTTCGTCTATTCTGATAAAACTTAAACTCTTCTTTGCTTCGATATAAACCCAATATCGATGATGAAACCAACTATTGATCGACTGGCATTTCGCCCGATCAATGATAAAACCCTGTCCAGTTCAGACCCTACGTCTGTTCTGATGAAAACTATGCCCCCTTCAAATGTCCCACCTGCCATAACCTCTACCCAGTCTAGACTTTCTGTCTATTCTGATGAAACCCCTTCTTTCACATTCCTGCAAATTGTCTCCCTCATAGCACATATTGCCAAGAGGGACGTTTGCTGATACCAACACAATCCGGTTTAAGCACCTCTTCGGATGCCCGTCACGCGGTGGAGCGAGTTCCCCATCCTTTCTCTGAAGGGGTGGACGCTCTCCTGCTAGATACGAGCCATTCACATGAGGGGTTGCTAAAACCACTACCCCACTTCCCCGAAGTGATGAAACCACATGGTAAACAAGATGGATACACATGAAGCCAAAAGATTTCTTTTCATTACGAAGTGGGTACATAAGGGGCCCCGAGGGGACGCTGTGTCACAAAAAAAAAGGGAGAGAAAGAGATGGGAAGAGAAGAAAGAAAAGAAAAGAAAGTGAAGATAATTCATGGCCGCCGAAAGATATCTTCAAAGGCTAGAAGACCAACATAGGGGGCGGCTCCTAACTCATGAAGGCGCGCTTCCTCCTCCTGAAGCCTCATGGACAGGTCCTGGAAAGACATCACCCGACCCTCCAGTAAAGCCACCTCCTCGGTGGACTGTGGCCGAATAGAAGATAATTGCTGCAGCTCGGCCCGAAGTTCAGTGAGTTTCGCCTCCAAAACGGCTACCCGTTTCTGGATAGCCTCCTCTCGCTGAATAATGCTCTGTAGCTCGGCCTGGCGTTCATCAAGTGTCAGCGTCAGCTTTTCCACCTCGGATTTGCATTCTGACCTCTGCAACTTCAACGCCGTCAGCCTGTCAACCATGGTCCGTGCTAGGAAGTCTCTCCGATGCACGAATTTCAACAAAAGCAAGACCCGCTGAGCCCATGTGTCCAAAGGGCAGCCCATGGCTTGCAGGCCAGCGGTGAGGCGATTGGCGATTTCCTTCAGCTGTAGATATGTCAAGCCAGGCTGAGACTCTACTAGCTGGCGTAACATGTCCAGATGCTGCCAGATGAAGCTGTCAGGAGAAGTAAAGCCAAAGGAAGCAGATGCGACGACTTCAAAGGTCACCTCTCCGTCAATATCTGCCCATAGTCCATGCTCGCTTGGGAGGACGAAGAAGGCAAGTCTGCCGAAAGAGCTAGCCGGCATTTCTCTGTACTCCCCTGCTGGGCTGAAGACTCCTCCTCTGCTGCTGCCTCGGGAGCTACACCTTGAACATCCGCGGGAGGAGAATCAATGAATAATGGGGTTATCTCTGCAATGGAGGCTGCACCTTCAGCTACTCTTTCTGGTGATGGGGACAGAGGTGCCTTAGACTGTGCAGGCAGGAATTCGGACTGTGTAGCCACTATGGCAGGAATTGCTAACTCGGGCGCAATTGACATTACTGCGGCCGGTATGAAAGCGGAGCTCCTGGCCGGATCTGCTTCGGCTCTAAGATCTGAAGCCCTGGCAGGGATGACACTTTCTTCCGCAGCCCCCAAGTCTAATGATGCCAAGTCTGTCGAGGACTGTATCCGCACTGGCACAGGGCGAATGATCTCAGGAGCCCCCGTGCAAGTTAAAGGCAGAAAAGGAACAATAGCCCAATCTACAAGAGAAATGTCCATGAAGGATGTGGAGGTGGCCAAGGTAGCAGCGACAATACTCTGAGACCAAAGCAAAGCGACCTTCAGCACTAAATAAAAGAAACAAATGAAGCAGCATACATGAAGAACAACCCACCTTTGAAGCAGGGTCCGCACCCTCGAAATGGGGCGAAAGAGAAGAAAGCTCCGTGGCCGAAATGGCGAGTGGTGGAGTTATGTCAATCTCAGTATCGAGCCCGGCAAACTCCTCCTGAAATTCTTCCTCAGAGGATAACACTGATAGTTTGGCGGGTCGAAGAGACGGAACACCTTTCGCGAGTACAGGAGGGGCTTCTGACTTGGAAATACCTTCCCCTTCGCTGCCGCTGAAATCTACTTCCTCCTCATGGGAGACGACCTGGGAGCTGCCCGAAGATATTTCCACACTAGCTATATGCTGGGCCGGCACCTCTAAAGCATGGCGGGATGTAGATCGAGTGATTATGCGTCTGGCCGGAATAGTACTCTGCTTTGGCGGAGTCTTGTGACCCTCCTGTGGTCGAGGCAGCTCTTCCGTCATCATCATGGCCTCGGCTTGCGCCCCGACTGCCACTGCTACAAGAAAAGAAAACTTCTGAGAAGTATAGCAAAGAAAACAACGGAAGTATGAAACAAATGGAAAAAGCACATTTACCCTCCTCCTCGCCAACCGGGGTGGGAGAAGGCAGTCTTGTGTCCGTCTCCAAAGGCGCTTCAACCTGCTCCTGGGCTGTATCAGATAAAAGGAAGCTCAGCCTCAAAGAACTCCCTAGGAGATTGGTCAAGACGACAAAGGAAGTTCCAGCTACAAGCTATCACCGTCACCTTCGGCAGATGCCTGTGCGGCCTCCCTCTGAGATGCGAATGCGTCAAATGAAGGGATATCCGGAAGAGGGGTTCCAGCTTCCTTCGCAGTCGAAACCGACTTCCGGGTCCGAGCAACCTTGGCCTTCTTGGCCTTGGCGACTGCAACCTTCACCACAGAAGGCTTCCTCTTCTTGCCCGGAGGCAGGGGAGTGGTCGTAGGTGCTGCTTCAGGAATTTCAAAGTGGGCAGGTTTCTCAGCTTGAGCAATTATCTTCCTGTAAAGCCCCTGCCGCTTTATGTCTGGTCTATCTGTGCGAGACACGAGAAAGACAGTCATAGTCAACATATGCAAAAAATGACAATAAGAAGAAAGAATCCATGATCAAACAAACAAGGAGCACACCTGCTGGGCCGTCGTAAAATGTGGAAAGCGGCCAATACATATAAGCTACCTCCTTTGATCGGGAGGCGGCCTCCTTCACAAGCCAGCATACATCGCCAATAGTCTGACACTTCTCCGTCAGGGCGGCCAAGTCCTTATGGCCATGGAAATCAAGGCAATGAAATAGGCCGAGGTAATCTATGCACCAGGCGTCAACATAATGGAAAGAAACAAAAAGCTGCTTATTTAGAATGACAGCTATCGGGCTCTCCACTGTCAGCCCGTGGACATTTAACAGTACAAAAAGCCAGGAGGTGTGCTGATAATATGACTGGGTGCGGTCCTCCCTCCGCACAAAGGCCCTGTAAGGATGAAACCTGTCTGCCGGACCCCTCCAAGAAGTAGCCTTCGAGAGTGGTTCCTCCGGGGGGAATGGATACTGCACCTCCAAATGAGTGTCCCCTATGTGGCCCAGCTGTCTCAAGTCTTTGGTGAAAGTGTCTACATCAACTTCAGAAAAGACAGGAGTGGGTAGTTCCGCACCCGCCTCCTTCAAAGACCGACGGGCAGCGATATAAGCTTCTGCCTCCCTCTGGTGCTGGGAATAAAGCCTCCTCAGATGGACCTCGTCAATGTCAAATACATGCCCTGATTGCCGCTTCAAAAAGGAGCGCTCGGCCACATCCCAGAAAGCGCCTCTGCCATCTTTATAAAAATTGGTGCGTATGTTCCACCACTTGATATAGTCTGATGAGACCCGAGGGAGACGATTGGAGACAGTCGGGACCCTGAAAGTTGTCTTCCCGACGATGAAAGAAATCCCACCATATCCGACCGTCGCCGGCAATACTAGACCCGTGCTTGGCCCGGCTCTCCAGAGGAAACTGAGCAGCCGATGGAGGGATATGCTGGTCGTAACCAAAATTTCTGCCAAAGCGGAAGGGATAATAGGGCTCCAAAATGAGTAGGCCCCCCTTCCTGAAAACTAATACACTGGGCCGTATGGCCATGGCCCACCTCACCAATTCAGGTTCTAAAAGAGGCCGGGTGGCGGCGACCCCCGAAACAGGATGGACATAAGCCTCCACCTCCTCCATTTTGCACTCCCTCTGAGGGTCCACCAAGGGAGCTGAACCTGCTGCCAAGCTCCAAAAGTGAATGCTACCAGGTGCATCTACAGGCACTCTTATTAGCCTACCCCTCATCTTGAACAGCTGTTCTGAGAAAGGACCAGGTTCAGCGCTAGCAAACTCAATCATACGAGGGAGCAGTGTGTCTGACTGCAAAGTTCTCGGGGCCAGCTCAGGGAAAATGCTGCAAACCCAGGCATTGAAGAAATGAAAGGGACCCACGGTCCTCGAAGAGCGGGGAGTCCGATGTCTATGCAAGTCCCCCAAGGATTTGTAAACTAAACACAGAGCCACTGGGCACAGAGACAATCGCATCCCCCAAGCCATCTGGCAGGCCGGATATATAGCCTCTGGTCTAATAATCGTCTCGTCCCCTTGAGGGAGAGCGAAAGTGCATAGCCAAAAAGTCAAATAGGCTGCACAATGGGTGATGGGATCAACCCCTGCTGGGTTCGGGCCATCCGCGTCGGTCCGACGCAATGAAGCTGGCAGTGCTGACTTGTAACGGGGGGCCCTGACCTGTTTACCGGAAGTCAGCCCTATGGAAGGAAAGTCTGCGTACCTCAAGGGACCCCCGAAGAAATATTGTATCCACTGCCCCACACGGACTCTCAGTCGGCTGCTCTTTTCCCTGGCTTGATAGCCTTTGGAGGACCCCCTACTGTAGGCCAAACAGATGGACCGGTAAGCTTTCATCAGATACCGGTATGCATAACCGAAAGAATAGCTGCCCTCTCCATTAGAGGCGTCCTTGATGGAGTCATCCAGGCAGACCTCCTCATATGGCTCCCCGTCCATGGGTAGGCCAGAAAGCTGCGATAAACTCCAGAGGTCGAGGGATGTCTCACCTTCTGCTGTATAGAATGTATTGAACTGCGGGCAGAACACTTCAAGCATGCAGCAACACAATCCCCGAGAGACGGGATAGTGGAACCTGGAGGCAAATACACTGTGGTATACCCCAGCTCTAACCAATAGAGGGGCATACTCCTTCAAAACATATTCTATGAACTCCACTGCTCCAACCCTAAAAAGATGGGCGTCTGTCAACTTGGCATCTCCAAACCAGCCGACAGCCAGCTGATATTTAAACTGAACGGCCAGGCAGTTAAGAACAAATGGCTCGTCTCTATAACCCCACTTCGCAGGAGCCAAAAAGAGTCCGAATGAGGTCTTCTCTCGGTGGACACGGCCGGTGGTATGGTCCCATCTTGCAGGGGTGAACTCTGGGGCCCGGGTCAGCATCTTCTTCTCAGGTTCTAAATCGGAGATGCCCAGCACAGCATTCCAGTCCCTCTGTTCACCTGGGAGATATATGGCTCGGGCTCGATAGACAGAGCCCTTCATGCTGTCTCTATCGGCAAGTATTGCCGCTTCCACGGAACGGGCAATAAGAACATCCCGCATTCCGCGTATGGTGAAAGTCCGAACAAACGGCAGCAAATGACGATCCTTCGGCAAGTCCGGGCGGTAGTCAGCAGCTCTCCTGAATTCAGCACCTTCCATGGAAGAATAAACTTCAGCGGTCGATACGGTGTCAGTTTCAGAATCGGAAGATTCGTCGACACTAGCAATATGGTCATAGCCAAAGCTCAGGCTGTATACGTTCAACCAGTTGACTTTGGCTCGAGATATGTCCGGCTGAGCCGATGAACTTGTTCCAACAGCTCCGGAAGATGCAACAGCAGAACTGGAAGCCATGTCAGCACCTGCAGTCAGAGAAAGACAAGAAAGGAAACATCAGAAAGATGAATGGGCACGAAACAATAAGATAAACAAATTCTCAACAAATTTCGGCAGCATCCCCTCTTGTCTGAGGTATGCCCAAGAAGAATAGGGAGTCACCCACCAAGAGGGAGTGATCCCGAGCATAAAATGGGACTCAATCCCATATATATAGCGGACCTACCCTGAAAATCGGCAAAAAGGGGGGCAAATGACGCTCCCGGGGGGGGGGGGGGAAAGCTCACAGCTCACCGCCACCGCCGAAATGAAGAGAGAGAAGAGGAAGTGAGAAGTGAGGGTAAAAAAACCTCTCGGAGGGGTTAAAAAGAGGAAGAGAGGAGCTTCCCGGCACGAAACAATGCGCGTCGAGAACCCTCCCTCTACCGAATGGAAATGCGCGCCGACAACCAGCCTAGTGCGCGCCGAGAAGAAGCTGCCGTGGACGCTCGCGCCGAAGGTTCCCGCGCCGACAACCAGGCCGACGGGCGCGCTGAGAAGCATCTGACGCTCGTGCCGACAAGCTCGAAGATGCCCGCGCCGACATCTGTCACGCCGAGAAGCTTACAGCCCTCGTGCGAAGGGTTCCAAATTGATGACAATGAAGCTAGAAAATATAGAGATGAAAACATGAAAATGAAATATGGATATGCAGAATGTTACTACAGCAACATGATCAAGCTGAAGGACAATGTCAAGGATAAAACTGAGGAATATACCCTCGAATGATGAAAGACACCTGCAGACCCCGTGTCGCTTATTCTGCGCTTACGCTGCCCGCAGTTGGGGGGCATTTGTTGACACCTTGAAAATGAACAGGGGTGGAAGCATAACTGAAAAGAAGATCAGACCAACAGTGGAAGACCACTGATGAAGCTCGACAGCCGTTTACCCGGTTGAAGTCTCCGCCAGCCGAGCTGATGTCCGGTGCCATCGTCAGTCAAACGGTAGCACTGATAAAGCAGCAGTCATTCGACTGATAAGACCTCCAAGCACACTCTGATGAGAAGCCGGAGCCGACAAATGAAGATTGCGAAGGCTTTTGCAAAGTCAGGACAAATGAAGAATCCTCTCCACAGATTACACACCCGGCCGAAGTCTGTCAGACTGAAGCTGATGTCCGGTCTTATCACCGTTCGGATGACAATGCCGATGAAACATACCCAGTTTTGTCGTCATTCAGACGGCAATACTGATTAAACCTCAGTGAGTTCACTGATCAAGCCTCAAGACGATCTCAACAAAGTCATGTCTCTACTAAAGGTGGGCCTTATTCGGTTCTGATGAAGATTAATTCAAAAGAAAGCATAAAGAGAAGCCTAAGGCACGTATGAGGCCTGAAGGCACTAGATGGGCCGGCCATTTGGGCTCCTGTTAATGGTGCCGGGAGCCTCAACAGGGGGCGACTTATCGCGCCGGGAGATGTCTCGAATGGAACAAGCCGCACCGACTGCCCTCCACCGAGAGGACAGAGGGATGAGAGCTATAAAAGCAGACCCTCTTTGAAATGGGGAGGGGATCGAAGCCGGGCCATCGATCGAAAAGAAAGAAAAGAGAAGAAACCAGAGAGGGAGAGAGCCTCCTCCGCTAAAAAAAAGAAAGAGAGAAGAGACCGATCAAAAGGGAAGAAGCTCCAGGTGGGCATCCGGGGAGGGAGAGGAGTCAATGCTCCGCCCTCCCCCTTGTTTTCTTTTCTTCTATTTCATGTAATCATTTCAAGTCTTATCTTGATTCATGCAATGTAGCCGAGACATCTCGGCATCTGTTTGTCCCCCTTTCCCTCACTCTCTCCCTGTAATCGGTTTGAGTATTGGAATGGTGTATCATCTGGGTTTTCTCACCATGTGTCTTCCCTGATGGACATCATCAAACGAATGGATATATATGTATGATGGGCTACAGCTTAAGCCTGATTTTTGCTTCCTCTGAAGCCCTATTGCCATTCCCCGTGTTATCTGTAAACCAGTAGCATGATGATCCGATTTGTCTGTTTCTTTTCTCTGCTTCGTAGCACCATTAGTGCTCACCTCAGAGCCCGGGACAGACTATCCCTTGGCTGCTGGGATGAAGCCGTGCTGTGCAATGATCGAAGCTTGAGAAACTCCGGGGTTCTAAGCGTACGTGCTTCATCCGTTGATGTCATCGAAGTCGCCTCTTGGGCCAGAGACAGCCATCTCTTGGCTCCCAGGGCGACGAATGACCATATCAAGCTTGTCCCCAGGCCCTGCGTGATAATGGCGATAGACAGGGGCATTCAGACCTCGGCCTCCCAGATGCCTCTTGAACCCTGATACTCCTGTGAAACCCAGACCTGATCCAGCTTATAGTGGATGCCTTGAGCAGTTTAGAGCCCATAGAATCCGTCAGCTCTGGCCCGAATCACCATTAAACCCAAAAATAGAGCACCGTAGAACCCTAAACCTATCTCGGCGCCCTCACCATTTCGGCCTCCAGAACAGTGAAATAGGTGAATAGCCCTCGGCGCGGGTCTTCCCGTGCCGATAACCCCATTCTACCCACGCCGAGAGCTTCCCTTTGGCCGGTTACCAGCGCCCAGCCCCCATGAAGCAGCCTTCCCGGCGCGCCTAACAGTAGCCCACTAGGACTCTTCCCGGCGCGAGGCTCCAGGCGCCGAGAGCCCTAGTGTGTGCTCCCGGCGCGCCCAACAGTTGCTCCGAAGGACTCTTCCAGGCACGACGGTTTTGGCACCGGGAACCCCCTTTTTGCAAGCCAAAAACCTACCTCAAGCCGTAAAACCCTTGCTACCATTGATAAACCCTACAAATATCCCTGTGAGCTGCTCAACATAATCCCACCTTCTGTCAAGGGATGCCTTGGGTCGTCACATGCACCTCGGGGACGACAACTAGTGGGAGCAACTCCCCTTTTTCTATGTGGTTTCTCGAACTCGATCGGCCTTTTAACCTTAAGACCAAGGAAGCTCTGCCACTGCATAAGCTTCTATGGTCTCAAAAGGGATATCAAGATATTGCTCCGAGCACATACGGGCGCCAGGGGTTCTGTACCCCTCCATTTTGGCTTTCACCCCGGCACTCCGTGGGTGATCGTCTATCATTCCCTGGCAAATGTTAAGTCCAGGGGAGATGCTGTCAAAATTCTCCCAGGATGCCAGAGATGACATGAAACCCATCCCTGGGACCTTATCTATCAGTGGTGACAGAGGCTCCTTATACCCTATTGTTCCCCTCCCAATCTTTTTATGTTCCCGGCCTTCCTTGGGAACCTATACCAAAACAGGTCGAAGTCCAGCGAATTGAGCCATTTAATGCCCTAGGGCCCATTTGCCTCAACCCTAACCAATATGAAACCCAAAACAGAGTACCGTAAGCTCTGTTTCTTGTCCCGGCGCCCTCACACCTCTCGGCCCAGCCTACAGTGAATCGGGTGAACAGCTCCTGGCGCCACTTCTTCAGGCGCCGAGAACCACCAGGAATATCTCCTCTCCTGCGCGCCGGGAGCCCCTACGCCTTGGCCTTCTTCCCTGCGCGCCGGGAGCCCTCTCTGCATCCTCATGCGCCGAGAACCTAACCCCCTTTGCATCCTCATGCGCCGAGAACCTAACCCACTGGCATTCTTCTGGCGCCAGGAACCTATATGCACACCCAATCTTCCCCAGGAACCTACTCCTCCATATAATTGAACCCTCCCCCCATTACTTTAACTCAGCCCATCCAGGGATGCCTATGAGTCATCATATCTGGCCCGGGGATAAATTTAAAAGGAAACTGGATTCCCTTATCCTCCGCCATCGGATTTATGAACAACCCCTCTTACTCGTGTGGATTCTGTCACTGCATGAGTCCCGCTAGCTTTCCGAAGGGAAGATCATACATTACCCTATAGTCTGTATATAGGGGTCGAGAGGCTTGATCTCTCTCTTTCTCTCGGCTTTCACCTCGGCACTCCGTGGGTGATAGCCTATTTCCCTCTGGGCGTAACCCAGATTAAGAGGAAAGGCTGTCGAAATACCGATCGAAGCTTTAAACCTATATCATGGTCATGGCTCTGCCTTTCCGTGGTGGACATCTTCTATCTCCTTGTTCCCACCAAGTATAACTGTTTTGAACCGCCAATCACATGATCTAGTCTGTTTCTGTGGTTGATGTTATTATCTCACCCGCCTCCCTGGCCCTGGTAGGAAGTTTAAAATTAAGCATGTGAACATCTGTTCGCCTTACGAGGCCTCCTACTTTTAGCGTTTAATCAAGGGTTGTCCTTCCTTAGAAGGACGTAATTAACGTCATAACGTTCATGGTATGACGGACTTCTAGTCCCGACACGATCACTCACAATCGACTGACCATGTCAGATCGAGCGCACAATAAAATTGTCACTTCGTTGACTGGCACGCCAATGAACCAATAAATAAATAAATCAATAAATGATAAATCAATCCAATAAAATAAATTAAATAAATATAAATAAAAATCCCATGTCCACATCACCCTCCGAAGGATCCTCCATGCTCCGAATGCAAGGGCACAATGCAGAGTGAAGAGGAAGGAGTGAAGAAAGACTGTTAGAGAAAATCCCAAGTAGTAAAGAGGAAAGGGCGCCTTTCGGTCCTTCTTATAGGCCAAAGGAGGCTACACGCCTTAAATGACCCCCCCCCCCTTGGAAACACGCCAAAGGATTTCTCCCCTGAACAGTCACCTCCAACTCCTCGATCCCTGCCCTAGCGGGACTCACGAAGCGGCCTGACATTCAAAGCATGAGGGAACGGAAGGACGTCCCGTCAGAAGCCTACCAAAACAGCGTGCGAAAACCACGCAGGACATATCGGCACTTGCCAACTACTTCAGACACGCCAACCAAATCACAGCAAGGACAGCGATCAAACAAGTAAGCCATTTATTATCTCATAAAAGGGAAACTCTCTAAAAAGAGGAAAGAGAGACAAAAAGGGAAAGAGGCGAAACAAGGCAAAATATATCAGGCCTCGGGCCCACTTGGACGCTCGAGAACAGCGGAAGGGGACGCGTCATCCCCGGCACCTTCAGTGACGGCCGGCTCGGACACTGACCTCGCTTGTGCGAGAACTATCTCGGTCGTGAGCCCTCCCGAAACGTCCGGAGCCGGTGACCCCGATGGAGGCAACCCCTCCGAATCTTCCCCGACTGACGATGAGGAGCTAGAAACCGACTCATCCGAGTCATAACACTGGCCAAAGGGGAACTCGATCGCAGAGTTTTGCTCATCGGCATAGTTTATCGCCCGGCGATAGCCCTGCTAGAACCCCTTTCGAGCACCCCGGCGAAGTGCTACCTCGTAATAGGGTAGGGCGGCTTCCACCAGGTCGGCCGAGTAAGCATCCGAGCTCCTATAACGCTCGATCGCCTCTGCCTCGATCTGCCCCGCCCTTCCGACGAGCTCGACCCGAGCCCGCTCTGCCTCGGCCCCACGCTCCTCCGCCCTCGCCAGACGCTCCTCCGCCCGGGCCCGGTCCACCTCAGCCTCAGCTTGGAGGCGCTCCGCCACCTCCGCCCGATCTAGCAGCTCGGCGCGTTCGAGCTCCCAGCGATTGTCTAGCTCGAGGCGACGCCGACGCTCCTCCTCCAAGGATCGGCTTGTCCTCTCAAGAGACTCTCGGGTCTTGGCGAGCTGTTCGGTTAGCACCCCGGCTTCCAGTTGGCTCGCCCGCGCCACCTCCCGGAACGCGAAAAACTCCTGCCGGAGCCCCTCATGCTCCCCCTTGAGTCGGGCCAGCTTCCTCTCGCATCCCCCAAGGGTCCAGGCAAGGTTCGACCACTCCGCCTCCGTCCGGGCGTGCGCCTCCGACATCAAAGCCACTGACCGAGCTATGACCAGGCCGCCCTCCATCAGAACATCAAGGATCCCGGGGGGGTATTGCGCCTTTCTCCCCCCTTCGTCCTTGCGGCGATCGACCGGCAGACCCGGTACAGGTCACCCGTAATACCAAGCCTTTCCAAAGGCTCCGGCAGAGGGAACCGCTCCGCCCTGGGCACCCCGCCAGAAGGCTCTGCTCGAGTGACGGAGCTGACCGCCTCGCGCACCACGGTCGGTTGGGGTTGCGACGCCTCCCCGGGCGAACCCCCAACCTCGACCGGCGCCGCGGGACCGACCGCACCGGGAGCTTCAAGCGCATGGGGCTGCAACGCCCTCACGGGTGAACCCCCAGCCCTGCCTGTCTCGGCCCGCACCTCGCCGACCGAGACATCACCGGCTCCGACCGATCCGCCGGTCTCGGCGTCAACTACTTCAACATCGGCCCCCTCTACCCCCGTGGGGGGGAGAGCCGACCCATCGCCGCCCTCTGAAGGGCCCCCGGTCTCCTCGGCCCCCTCTTGCCTGGCAGGTGGGGGAGCTGGCCCCGAGGGGTCGGCCCCATCTTGCCCCTGAGAGGGGAGCGCCGCCGAGCCGGAGTCACCCCCGGCGGTAGAAGGAAGACCTGTCTTCTTGGCCCGTTTCCTTGCCTTCGCGGCCTCCCGCAACTTTCCCGCCATGGGATCCTAGCGCTTCGTACCAGTTGGTCGTGAAGATCCCCCGGGGGCCACCCCCTTGCCCTTATCTCGGGCTTGGGCGCGACCCGCAGAAGCATCTGGTTCGTCGGCCGCCGAGTCATCTTCTCCCAGATCGATGACCTCAGCAGCTTCCTCCAGAGGTTCCCGCCTCACATTTGCAACAAAGGAAGAAGACCCGGTCAGGAGAAGGAAAGTAACTACCACCCCAGGAGAAGAGCCTCGAGAGCGGTACCTGTCGACGTCAACCGCGTAAGCAAACACCGTTCGATGTTCTCCGGCGTCACCAGCTCCTCGGTCGACTGGCGGTTATCCAGCAGACGAGCGGCCTGCCGCTCCACGTGGGGAGGGAACTCCTCCTGGCGAGGGGGAAGATTCGGATGAAAATTGGGCGAGACCGGACATCTCCAAAACTCGTCCGTCGCCTCCGCCTTCACCTAGAAGAATTGGGTCTTCCACCCCTTGTGCGAGGAGTCCTTCGCTGCGAGTGAGATGCAACTCCTGTTCCTCCTCGCCTGGATAAAGTAGAAGCCCTTCCCTGCCGACGGGTGCACTTTCAACTCGAAAAAATAGTGAAAGAGGTCCAAGGAAGGAAAAATGTCGTGCTGACGATAAAGAATCCGAAAGGCGGAAAGAAGGAGATACGAGTTGGCCACCAACTGAATAGGCGCCAATCGGAAAAACTCGAGAAGCTTAAGTACAAAAGGCTCGAAGGGAAGGCGGAACCCACTCTTCCAAGCCAGAAGAAAAGTGCAAATGTGCCCCGTACGGCTGTCCAGCCTCGTCTCATACGGGGCAGCGGCAGCAAAGCTGTACCTGAGAGGCAAGCGAAAATGATGCCCCAGCTTCCTCACCTCGGCTTCCCCCAACTCACTGCAATTGGGGACGGGCTCCCGCCTCACCTGCCCAATTTCCAAAGGCAGATCCGCCATCGAGCTGGAAGATGATCCCTCGCGCGAGCTCGAAGACTCCGGGGGGGAAGGAAGTTGCCGGACCGCCTCCGCGGTTATCCTCGCCAACTCCTCAAACGCCGCCGCAAGACTTTGCGTCTCCACTGTGCCCTCACGGCGCATCAAGGAGCCCCAGAAGCAAAGAAACTAAGGAAAGCCTAAAACCCTGAGAAGCCTAGAACGACGAACAGCGCCCAACGCCTATAAAACCCTGGAGGAAGGTGGTGCGTCGTTTCGTGCTCCGAGAAAAGGGGGGGCCCTTCGTTTCAAATCTGTCAGGATCATCATTACGGGCCCAGGCGACCGCTATACATGGCTCCATAATGCCAACAGAATTCCACCCACCTGAGCCACGCCAGTCCAAAGCCTCAAAAGCTACTCGATCGAGCCTCCATGGCTCGGGAGTAGGAGGGGGACAAGTGGAGAGGGGGATTTCTGTAGCCCACCCAAAGAGCAGCCCAACAAGACCCAACAGGGTCCAACGAGGCAAGCTCACCTGAGTGACAGCCCACAGGGCCCACTCAGGAAAGAAAAGCCCAATGAACAAACACTCGAGGAACCAACTCTCCTCGGCGGCCCCTAGGCTCGGAGGGCCCGAGTGATGGTCAGGTCACAAGGAGGGTCCGGCCCAAGCCGTTTCCCCGCCCGGGAGAGACAGGCATTAGCCGACCTATCCGACCCCTCTTTCGCCGAGCTATGCTCATCGCCCGGATAGGGCTGGCGTTTCAGAAGCTCGGTCAGACCAGACATTATCCGTTCGTGCTGCCATTAAGAGTCCCCAACGGACAGGGGAATCAAGAAGCCGCCGGACTTCGAGGCGATAACGTTCCCACGATAAGGCCATGAAAGCCCACGTTGAGGACGTAACTCCCGCCGGAAACCCCTCAGCTTGCAGGACTCCTGAAGGCGGCGCACTATTTAAACCAGGGATACCCTCCGATGGAAAAAAAAGGGCCATTAAGGTACTCATACACCCAAACTCCTGAGCAATCCGCTTCACCCTCTGGTGGAGAGGAATCTCGCGCACTAGTTTTTCTCCTCCCCATTACTGCTTCCACCACAGCTCTACTGACTTAACCATCGGATGGTTTTTCCCCAGGGAAACCCCCTGGGCCCTCTGATACGTTTCCCTGTCTTGCAGTTCATCTTCTGGTGATCCACAGCCCGCTCAGGACCCAACGCGAGATTTCGCCTCTTCAGATGTCATTGTGTTTCTGTTTAAGCAGTTTGTCATTTCATCGAACAGGTTGCGGGCATGTGCACTGCATTCCAAGTCTATACGTTGGACAAAGTCTATACGTTGGACAAAGTCTGTACATTGGACGAAGTCTATACATTGGATGAAATCTATACGTTGGACAAAGTCTATACGTTGAACCAAGTCTATACGTTGGACAAACTCTATACGTTGGACGAAGTCTATACATTGGACAAAGTCTATACGTTGGACCAAGTCTGTATGATGGACAAAGTCTATACGTTGGACAAAGTCTATACGTTGGACGAAGTCTATACGCTGGACAAAGTCTGTACGTTGCTGAACATGAAGTCTGTATGTTGGCTGCCTAGCACATCTTGAAGTCTATACGTTGCTGTAGATGAAGTCTATACGTTGGCTGCATGCACAAAACAAAGTCTGTACGTTGCACGAGACAAAGTCTGTACATTGGCTGCTAGCACAACTCCAAGTCTGTACGTTGGTTGATGGCTGCAACACAAGTCTATACATTGGCCGACTACTTCACACGCAAAGTCTATACATTACATTCTGTTGTGTTCGTGCATCAAGTTACCAAGTCTGTACGTTCATGAAGCAAGTCTGTACAGGCTCATGCATGCTCAAGGTGCAAAGTATGTACAGAGTTCATACATGCACACAAAGTCTACACGTCCAAGCCTTGATGCAAAGTCTATACAACAACTACAAGCTTCATTCAAATAGCCAAGGCCACTGCACAAGATGAGAGTCAAAAGACAAAGATTCAGTTGGTACTTTCTAGACCAACAAGGATGAAGTTACAGACATGAACGGGCTGCTAATGGAGTTGAACGACGGAGCTGAAGCGGATAACGGACCGACCCGGGCAAGCCCGGAATCAGCCCAGCTAGCGGTCGACCTCCAGCACAGGGGCGGTCGACCGCCCTAGCCAGCATCCGCCAGAATGTGTGTCTTAAATTCCAGGGACTAATCCTCTACAGCGATTCTCAGTGGAGGTCGACCGCTAGAAGCCACAGGTCGACCACCAGCCCCGATGCAGCCATGTTTGACTTCGAAATCCACCTCGTGGCCAGCCCCTTTCCATAGATTTGTTTAATCAAAACTCACCTAATCTCCCATGATTTGTGGATCTGGTCTGGGGGTTGTCCAAGGACCATTCAAGGTCTATAAAACCAACACATGAGGGGTTGGAAACCCTATCACTTCAAGGCTTCAAGGGAGATCAAGGGAGGCCATTTTCGAGGTACTGTAGCACCTCCGTGAACAGTGTATCGGGAGGAAGTTCTTCATCCATCCAAGGTGACTCAAGCTCAGATCTGAAGCCAAGCAATCTCCAACAAAGCTAGAAGCACTCAAGGGTAAGAAGGGTGATCAAAGGAAGCTAGAAGGAGCGTATTCCAAGAAGGAAATCGAGCTACTCCGGGAAGAAGCTCTTCATCGAATCCTCAAGAGATTCAAGCTCCAGCAAATCTCAGACAAGATCTTTTCTCTTAAGCATATTCTATATCTTGTTTGAGTGTTTTTCATAAGTTGTTCTTTTTCTATTTCACTCAAACACTTGGAAGTTGAGAATCGTCCCTACCGGTGGTTAGTAGGAAGGCAATCAGAGGTTGTCCGATCTGCGGTGTTGACGTCCCTACCGGTGGTTAGTAGGAAGGCAATCGGTGGTCTTTCCGATTTACGGTTCAGTGCGTGGCACTAGTAGAGCCTCACCGGATTTGGTGAGGGGTGGACGTAGGACTAGAGATTCAGTCCGAACCACCTTAAAATCTCGTGTGTTGTGGTTTGCTTGTGCGATTGCTTTATGTTAGATGCATGTTTAGGTTCAATATCTATATTGCATAATCATCTTGCCAAGCAAATCATTTGTGTTCTTCGTCAAGCTAGTTATATTCCGCTACTTATTTCATCATCTAGCTTTAAAGAGGGTTGCATTGCGAAAAGAGGGGCAGATCTATTCACCCCTCCCCTCTAGATCCATTGTCCACTACACAACAAGTGGTATCAAAGCCTAATCTCTCATTATGGGGTCCAACGACCTTGAGGGAAATGGTGGATCAGCGTCTAAGGGTTATTTACCTGAAGGACATTCTGTGAATAGGCCTCCTTATTTCACTGGATCTAATTATCCCTATTGGAAACATCGTATGCAGGTGTTCATTCACGCCCAAGACTACGAACTTTGGTGAGTGATCAGCAAAGGTCCGTACGAGCTTACGGATAATGAGGACTTGTGGACCAAAGAACAGATAAGGCAATCCACTGTCAACTGGAGTGCCAAACACATCATGCAATACTCACTCCATCCAGTTGAATTCTCAAGAGTGGCTACCTGCACATCTGTAAAACTAATGTGAGACAAGCTAGAGGTAATCTACGAAGGAACCTCTCAGGTACGAGAAACAAAAGCCAACATTTTAGTTTCTGAATATGAAATGTTCCGCATGAAGCCTGATGAATCAATTCAAGATATGTATGCTCGATTGACTGTGCTTACTAATATTTTAACTTATTTGGGAAAGAAATATTCAGAGCAAGAAATTGTAAGGAAAATTCTCATATCCTTAACTCCAGCATGGCACACAAAGGCTACCGTGGTTGAAGAATCGAGAGATCTCGCAACTACCAAGGTAGATGAACTCATTGGGTCATTGATGACCTATGAGATCAACCTCAAGAACAAAGAGGCTGAGGCACCTAAGAAGAAGTCCCTAGCTCTTAAAGCAGGACCCAGCGGTCATGGCAGTTCTGATGAAGGTGAGGATTCGGCAAGTGAGCGAGAAGAGGATGACGTAGCCATGCTCACACGTAAGTTCAAAAACTTCCTGAGAAAGGAAGGTAAGAACTTCATGAGAGGAAGGTCAAAGGTAAGAAATGGTTTCAAATCTAATTCTGAAAACTCTAAGAAATCTGACAAAATCATTTGTTATTCTTGCAACAAACCAGGGCATTTCAAGAATGATTGTCCCGACAGGTTCAGAAAAGCTGACAAATGGAAGGGCAGGAAGAAGAACAAGGCCATGGTGTCCACATGGAGCGATGAAGAGGAAAGTGATGACAGAACCAGCTCCTCGGACAAAGAAAAAGAAGATTTCTGCCTTATGGCCAAAGGTGATGAAGAAATTGAGATAAATTCTCCATTTGAAGATTATACAATTGATGATTGGGAGGATGCATATATACAACTCATGGAAAAATATGAAATGTACAAAAAGGAGAATAAACCATTGAAAAAGAAAATTAACTCATTTGTGCATGATCATAATATGAATGATAAGAATGCTCTACTTGAGACTGAAATTGAAGATCTTAAGAAAATGATTGAGGATTTAGATGAAGAAAAAAAAGAAATGGCTGACTTGGAAACTGAAAATGAGGATTTGAGAAATGAGATTGATAGCATGAAGCTCAGAATGCAAAGCTATGAAAAAGATAATAAATTGAGCAATGAAAAGTATGAAGCTGTCAAACAAGTCAACATTCAACTTCTTCAAAATATTGAAAACCTACAAAAAGAGTTGAAGGATAAACAACAATCTTTAGAAAAGTTTGTGGATGGAAGAGAAAACCTAGATGCTTTGCTAGGTACCAGAATGAACTTCAACAAGGAAGGGTTGGGTTTTGAACCAACAAACAAAAGGCCAATTGGGCTCAAAACTGTCACATTTGTTTCATCTTCCGAAGCTTCCACCTCAAACACAACTCTCACACAAAACCAACAAAAATAAAAGGAGAAAGGGAAAGAAAAGATTGAAGAGGCAGTCACCAACATTCCCAAAAAGCCTATCCAAAAACCTAAGAAATGTCGACCTTCCCCGCAGCATAGGTCAACACTTCCTTGGCCATTGCATGCTCAATCTTCCAGATATCATCAAAACTGGATTGCTCATTCATATAGGCCAACACCACCATACTTTCGGAGAAATTATGATTCATGTGTTCATCAATTCTATAACTTTCAATCTCCTAGGTGGCAGAACAATCACTTTCAACCCAACAACAACCAGTGGCCACAATGGGTTAAGAAGCCAACTTCATCAAACTTCTACAAAATCCAACAAAGAGCCTCTAAACAAAAAGGAAATGTCAAGGCTGAAAAGAAAAACCAAATCCCTGCTTTAAGCAAACAAAACATGAATGTTAGAAAGGTTTGGATTCCAAAAGAAATGGTTTCATGTTTTGAAAATCTTAAGAGTTTGATGGGACCCAAAATTGGTTGGGTTCCAAATATAATTGCTTAATTGTTTGTGCAGGAATGTCTTGTAGCCATGCATAACAGGTGGTATCTTGATAGCGGCTGTTCAAGACACATGACTGGAGACAAAATAAAATTTTGTCTCTTGGAGGAAAAGGAAGGAGGATACGTTACGTTTGGAGGGAATAACAAAAGAAAAATCATTGGAACAGGTAATGTAGGTAAGAGCCTCTCCAACTCCATTGGAAATGTGTTGCTAGTTGAAGGTTTGAAATATAACCTACTTAGCATAAGTCAATTGTGTGATAAAGGTCATAAAGTATTGTTTGACTCTCATGAATGCAGAATTCCTGAACCAAAATCTGACAAGGTAAAATTTTCTGGTAAGAGAGTCAACAATGTTTACATGATTGACTTAGATGATCCTGCTCATTTAAATCTTTATCTTGCTGCACCAAAATCTGAAATTACTTGATTATGGCATCGTAAACTAGGACATGCTAGCTACAATGTCTTACATAAATTGTTAAAGTATTCAATGGTGAAAGGGTTGCCTGAATTATCATTTAAACAACAAAACAAGTTGTGTGATGCATGTGCCCTAGGTAAACAAACAAGAAAATCTTTCAAGGGAAGATCTGAAAATACATCATCCAAACCACTCGAGCTAATTCATATGGACTTGTTTGGTCCAACCAGAACTGCTAGTTTAAGTGGTAGAAAATATGGATATGTCTTGGTGGATGACTTCTCTAGGTTCACATGGTTCTTTATCACACATAAAAATGATGCTTTTGATGAGTTTCAGGCGCTCTACATGAAGATAAAGCAGGACGGTGTGTTCAAGATCTCCAAGATTCAATCTGATAACGGTGGTGAATTTGAAAACACTGACTTCTATAATCTTTGCAGGGCTGAAGGCATTTCACACCGATTCTCTTCACCAAGAACGCCGGAGTAAAATGGTGTAGTTGAAAGGAGAAACCAAACACTTGTAGAGATGGCAAGAACCATGCTTGCTGAACGGTAACTTCCAAGGATGTTTTGGGCCGAAGCGGTAAACTCGGCATGTTACATTATCAACCGCTCTATGGTAAGGCCACACACCAAAAAGACTCCTTATAAGTTGCTGAAAGGTAAAAAGCCCTCTCTCACACATATGAAAGTATTTGGGTCAAAATGCTTCATCTACAACAATGACAAAAGAGACTTATATAAATTTGAGCCCAAGAGCGATGAAGGTATATTCCTTAGATATTCTGATAGATCTAGGGCTTATAGAATTTACAATATCAAAAGTCAAACTGTGGAAGAATCACCTCATGTTTCCTTTGAAGAATATCATGATTCTAATAATGATAACTCTTGCAGGAAAAACGATGAAGATGGGGAATTCCTAAACATGAAGGATAAGAGTGATCCTCCACAAGAAGAAATAAAAGAAGATGGTGACCTAGCTGAATCAAGCAATGCAAGGGATCAAGCTCCAGGGGAAGGTAACGATTCTACAAACATTATAATTCTTAAGGATCATCCCTTGGAAAATGTCATTGGCAGCTTGAATGGCCCACCTAGAACAAGGTCACATTTTAGAATTGTGGAAGAACTAGATCAACTTGCTCTTGTCTCTCAGCTTGAACCCAAAAACATTGATGAAGCATTAAAAGATGAAAACTGGATAAATTTAATGCAAGACGAGTTAAACCAGTTTGAAAGGAATAAAGTCTGGCATCTTGTTCCTAGACCTTCATCACAATCTGTCATAGGCACTAAATGGGTCTTTAGGAACAAACTAAGTGAGGATGGCAAGATAATAAAAAACAAAGCTAGATTGATGGCTCAAGGGTATAATCAAGAGTTTGGGGTAGATTTTGATGAATCTTATGCCCCAATTGCTAGACTCGAAGCCATCAGAATTTTACTTGCCTTTGCATGCTCCCTTAGAATAAAGCTGTATCAAATGGATGTCAAAAGTGCTTTCTTGAATGGCTTGATCAAAGAAGATGTCTATATTGAGCAGCCCCCTGGCTTTGAGAATTCTAACAATGCAGATTTTGTATACAAGCTAGACAGGGTGCTTTATGGACCTAAGCAAGCACTAAGAGCTTGGTATGAGAGACTAAGCTCGTTCCTCATTGAAAAAGGGTACACACGAGGTAAGGTAGATCAAACACTTTTCACCAAGAAGCAAGATAAGAACATCTTGATTGTTCAAATTTATGTTGATGACATTGTGTTTGGTTCTACAAAATCTGAAATGTGTGAGGAATTTGCTAACCTCATGACTAGCGAATTTGAGATGAGCCTAATGGGATAACTTCAATTCTTTCTCGGTTTGCAGGTCAACCAAGGAGAAGATGGTTGCTTCATAAGCCAAGCCAAATATATCAAGGAGCTGCTAAAAAGATTTGACATGACAAACAGCAAAATCATTGCAACTCCGATGAGCACCTCAACTTCACTGGATTTGGATGAAAATGATAAATTGGCGGATGCAAAGGTCTATAGAGGTATGATTGGTTCTTTACTTTATTTTACTGCATCCCGACCAGATATCCAGTTTAGTGTATGCCTTTGTGCTAGATTTCAAGCTAGTCCTAGAGAATCTCATTTGACTACCGTCAAACGTATCCTTCGATATCTTGTCGGCACTCAAGATTTGGGATTGTGGTATCTGTCATCATGTGATTTATCTCTTATATCTTATTCTGATGCGGATTACACTGTATGCAAGCTGGATCGTAAGAGTACTAGTGGCTATTGCTAATTTCTAGGCGAGTGTTTAGTTTCTTGGGCCTCCAAGAAATAACACTCGGTTGCCCTCTCAACCGCGGAGGCAGAATATGTTGCTGCGGGGAGCTGTGACACCCAAGTGTTATGGATTAAATACCAACTCCAAGACTACTTGGTGGATCTTGGTTGTGTCCCGATTCTGTGTGATAACACTAGTGCTATCAACCTTGCAAAAAATCCAGTCCAGCACTCTAGGACTAAGCATATTGAGATTAGACATCACTTCATTAGAGAGGAGGTCAGTAAGAAAATTTTTGAACTGCATTTTGTTGATACTCTAAATCAAATTGCTGATATTTTCACCAAGCCCTTGTGTAATGACAGGTTTTCAACACTCAGAAGGGAGCTTGGTCTTTGCCGACCTCAGGCCAATAAGAATTTGAAATGATGATCATGTTCAATTAGTTGTGTGTTTTGTACGTTGGTATTCATGCATTGTTTATATGTCAATATGCCTTTTTGCATATGGTGTCGCATTGCATGTAGTTGCATAATCAAGTTGAATCTATGTTCCCAATGCATTACATGGTTTGTGTCGCATCATTTTTGCATGGCCATGGTATATCAAATGTTGATGTATGGAAGGGCAGGTTATGCTTGTCTCGAAGCACTCAATATGCGTGAGGTTTCACCTCCACCAAGTACCATGTGTCAATGTCGCATGTAGGCCATATAGTATGGGGGAGTTGTCCTTTTGCAGCATTCATGCATATATTTCATATTCATTCTGTGGCATTTAATAAGTGTACAACCATGGGTTGGGTCATACATTTCATTTCTGCCACCTTCATGAGTGACTAGGTCAACCTCCTTTGTCATTCCACTTGATTGCAAACATAACTCCTTCGCGCATCCATTGCATATCCTTAGGGGGAGTTTTGTTGATTCTCTTAACCTCTTGCAAACTGCACTTCAGTGGCTTACAGTCTGTTTGAGTTCATGAGACAGACGGACATATGGTGTAAGAGCTTTCTATTATATGCCCTAATGATTGTCCATTTAATGAAAATGGTTCAGATTTAATGATTTCCTTGTAGTTCTGATATATCTTGTTTGAAATCATCTATGTTCTGTAGTTTTAATAGACTTTCACTAAAGACTGCATGTTAATTATGTCTTGAATGACTACCCTAAAATCTGAAAATCCAGACTTCATGACAATCTTGGTGATACTCTAGAGCTTAGTATTGTTTCTAAACATCTTGATGAGCTGGAATTCTTGAAAATTAATTTGCAGAGCAATGATAGTGTTGCACGGAGAAATATGTCACGTCATCAAATCAAGTGACGAATGATATGTCATGATGTGCCTCTGTTATCTCTGTCTTAATTCATCTGGACTCTAGGCAGAGCAATGGCATAATTGCTGAGAAACATATCTTCTCATCAATGAAATGAGTTTGGATATGTCATGACGTGACTTTGCTATCTCTGTTCATTCTGAAGCATAACCGTCAATCTTGCCAAATACCTAGGAATACTGGCGTCTAAACAACGTGTATTCTTACGGCTTGGAGGCATGTACTAGACTTGATTGCTCGTAAAATATGAGTCATGTGCCTTCAAATTCAAAAGATATTGAAAATCAAATTTGTTGAACTCATAAAATTCCATGCTTTAGTCATGATTGTTTAGCCTCAATACTCATTTTTTGTGTTATTCCCTTTGTAGTTACTGAATATGGATATATAAGACAAGGGACGGTTAAACATTGCCATGATATGCACCTTTGGTTCATTTCTATTACATCTTGGATGTAGCTGCTTTTCGAACTCTGTTGATGAATTCGGATTTCATTAGCTTTGAACCATATATATTGCTCACGGTATGTTTCAGGTTTGCATATAATGGCTTGCTCTTAACTCCTTTCAGCTCTGGTCTCACATACATTTTACTATTATCACTCTTTTTTTGCTGTTGGCAAAGGGGGAGAATTCTTTGTGTGAGTCCTTTGTAAGAGCTATATACGTTATCGCATTGTCAAAGGGGAGAGCTTATGTGCTTTGTGAGTTGTCATGGGGGATGTGTGAATGGTGTACGGGGAGAGTCCAAGGGGAGAATCCATTGTTCACTTTGCATCTCATATGTGTATGTGATGAGGTTTGCATAATTGCATAGCATTCATATCTGCATTCATAATTGCATTCACATGCTATTACTATCATGGATCTTGAGCTGCATATGTTACATATATCATACACTTTGCCATCTTGGCTATTTCTGCCATATAATTGTTGCATCCCTATGGTTTTGATGATGTCTCACACTATAAATCAATCTACGATCTCTAGATTTATGCTGGTTCATCATGTAAGTGTGTACAGTTCATATGTTGTTTCATAAGTGCATCTATCTACACTCTGCTCAATTAGAATGAACAGTAGTGGGTCGACGCATCAGCAAGGGTGGGTCGACGCATCAGAACATTGAGTATCTGGGTACCAAAGTCTATACACTCTGCTCAGTTAGAATGAACAAGTAGTGGGTCGACGCATCAGCAAGGGTGGGTCGACGCATCAGAACATTGAGTGTCTGGGTACTAAAGTCTATACACCAGCTTGATCGATTAAGTATGTACATTGGCAGATCATCTTCAAGTCTGTACATCGGGCACCTTCTAACTGAAGTCTGTACACTGGTCTTAATACTCTAAGTCTGTACACTGCCCGACCAGTTAAGTCTGCACATTGCCAAAGTCAGTACTGCTCAACTCTATACATCCTTCCAAGCTTCAACTCTATACACTAGATTGTCAAGCTTCATGTCTATACACTGGTTTGTCTAAACTTCAACCCTATACATTCAAGTGTTAGGCCTAAGTCTATTCACTCAATTATCAGACCTTCAACTCTATACACTGCTACAGGAACCAAGTCCATACACTCTCCCATTCAAATCCTTCTAAGTCTGTACATCGTCTTCGCATCTGCAAGTCTATACACTGGACTTCATTTTATCAAGTCTATACACTGGACTTTGTTTTACCAAGTGTGTACACTCCACATCTTTTCCTACGCTTAGCCAAGTCCATACACTCATACTTTTTCCTACGCTTTCCTGGTCAAGTTTATACAATGCTAAGTCTCTACATTGCATTCAGCTTACACGTTCAAAGCCTCAAAGTCTGTACAGCGTGAAGTCTAAACATTAGCTCAGGGGCTTCAAGTCTATACATTGAACTGTTCTTCAAAGTCTGTACAGTGGCTTCGAATCACCAAGTCTGTACATCGCTTCAAGCGATTCAAGTCTGTACAGTCTGCCTTCATATTCAAAGTCTGTACATCGCTTCAAGCGATTCAAGTCTGTACAGCCTGCCTTCATATTCAGAGTCTGTACATCGGTTCTTCAGCATCTCATGCATCGTCTCACTCTCGCAAAGTCCATACACTGACTCAAGCTTGTCGAAGTCTAGACATCGCCGTTGGGCATCAAAGTCTGAACACTGGCCTCTTGCTTCAAGTCTATACATTGGGTTGTCCGACCACAACTCTATACATTCGGTTGTTATATCTTGAGTCTATACAGTGCTCACAGCACACTCGTTCCAAGTCTGTACACTGGTTAGGCTTCGTGAAGTCTATACAGTGGCTGAGCAATGTAAAGTCTACACATTGGTAAGGCTAGTTCATGCATTGTTCATCATCTGTCTTGTTCACTGCGTCGACGCTGACACTAGATGCGTTGACGCATTGGCCAGTTGCCAAGGGCGTGAGCATCTCGCTTGAGGAGCTGAGGCGACGCTGCACGATGGAAGCGTTGACGCCTTGGGCTGATGTCCAAAGGTCTTTTGATCAACATCAAGTCTGTACAGCATGAAGTCTGTACATTAGTTTTGTCTTGAACAAAAGGCCTAAGTCTATACACTCGTTTGTTAGACCTTCAACTATGTACATTGGTTGAGTCTATACACTGAAGACGCTGAAGACCTCCAAGTGTATACACTCTCACATGATACACACTTGGTTAACTATTGTTTCAAGTCTATACACTCTCTCACGTTGTACACACTTACTCAGTTGCTGTTTCTGAAGTATATACACCTGTGTTAATAGCCTGAACTAACTAAGTATATATATTCCTTTTGTCTCTGTCTGTAGGTGATTCAGGCTGATGATTGGGCACGTGATCCGAGGTTGGCACCTGGCACGTGATCCAAGAAACTAGGAACATGACACGTGGATGGCAGCCCAGTCAGGATGCTACCATGTGGTCAAAATTCAAATGATCTGGCAAAAAGTTCATGGGCGGGAACCTGGCAGCCACACGCCCAATATCTGCTATAAATATGAAGCTTCGTCCTTCAGTAGAACAGTGATCGTGAAAAGAAAAAGCAGAAGCCATTGGTGTGAGTTTGCACGATCCAGAAAGGAAAAAGAGCAGAGAGTTCCATATTGTCCAGATCCGAGAGGAGTATGTTCGAGAGAGAGAGAGCAGTGTCTGTGGTTTGATGAATTGCTTCCTTTGAAGCTACATTTGTATTGGTTTCAGAACCGACTGCTTCTTCATTGGTCTTTGTTTCTATTTTGTTTTCGTTTTATTTTGTTCATTCTTCTGATTCGAATTGGTTCGCCTCCGGTGTGTGGAGGAAGGGAGTGTTACTCCGGTTTCCCTCTGGGTTGCAGAGGAAGAGAGATCGGTGATCTCTGGTGTTGCTAGTGACAGGTTGTCATTAGCAGGTTCCCTCCGGTGTGTGGAGGAAGGGAGAGGTGTCTCCGGTTCTGTTCTAGCTGGTAGCTGGAACAGGTTTCAAGTTCTGTGGGTAGCAGAGCTTGGTTGAGGGATTTGTTTCCCTTGGTTGTTCAAGCTGTGTGGCAGCATGTTGTTCGCAGACTAAGTCTGCAGTGTTCTAGCATTGTCTAGTGGAATCCTCATTCTAGTTGGAGTGAGGGGTGGATGTAGATTGCGGACTGCAATCGAACCACCTAAAAATCGAGTGCCTCTTCTGTGGTTTGCTGTTATTATCTGCGCTCTCCATCTGCTTGTCTCTTTGCTTCCATGTGATCAGTTCTTCATTCTCATTTACTTATACTGCCTTGTTTGGTGACTGCGTTTGCATTTCTCTGTGTGCGGGTTCAGGAGGGGCGTAAGCTGTAGAATTAATTTTCCGCCTAAGTTTTTACAAATTGGGAGTGATCTATTCATCCCCCCCTTCTATATCACTCTTGCTGCGCTAACATTTGGTATCAGAGCAGGTTTACGCCATGTGGACGAACGGTCAAGGAAATGCCAGTGGTCCTAGAACCTTCATGGCCGAAGGTCAATCCATTAGTCGCCCTCCGTATTTTGATGGTAGTAACTATTTGTTTTGGAAGAACAGGATGGAAGTGTTTATCAGGGCTCAGAGCCATAAACTGTGGAGAGTAATTACTGTGGGGCCATATGATCTGCCACCAAACGAGGATGCTTGGACAGATGACCATGTCAAGCTCTCTTCACTCAACTGGACGGCGCTGAACATCATCCAGTGTGCTGTTCATCCAGAGGAGTATGCCCGTATATCTGCCTACAAGACTGCCAAGCGAATGTGGGATGAGCTGCAATTGATCTATGAAGGTACAGCTCAAGTGAAAGCCTCGAAGGTAAACCTCTACACTTCTAAGTATGAAATGTTTAAGATGAATGCAGATGAGAATATAACTGAAATGTATGCCAGGTTGTCCTTGATCACAAACACACTTAAAGGGCTAGGGAAGGATCTTGCTGAGGCAGATATAGTCAGGAAAATTCTTAGATCATTATCCCCGGCATGGCACACTAAGGCCATTGTGATTGAGGAGTCAAAAGATCTGACTATCTTGATTGTGAATGAACTCATAGGATCCCTTATGACCTATGAGATGAATTTCCAAGGAGGTGGAGAAGGAAGTGAGAGGAAGGCTAAGAATGTGGCTCTAAGGGCATCCCGCAACAAGGGTAGCAACAGCGGGAGCAGTAGTAGTAGCCCCGAGTCCGAGTCTGAGCTTGAAGGTTTTTCAAATCTCGACCAGGAGGAGCAGGCAATGCTCACTAGACAGTTCAGAAAGTTTTTGAAGTAAAAGGGAAAGACCTTTAGAAAGAAGAACCCACACTCTTTTAACAAGTGTGCTGAATTTACCAGTTACAGGGATAGAAATCCTAAGAGACTGACTTGTTTTAATTGTAACAAACAGAGACACATGAGAGGCGAATGCCCAGACCTCCAGAAGAAGGGTCCCTGTCTTCAGAAGAAAAACATAAAGGTGCAGAAGAAGAAGAAGCCACAGGCGATGGTCTGCACATGGAGCGAGGAAGAAGAAGACCCCGAAGACACTTCCTCAGAAGAATATGAAGATGGAATTTGCCTTATGGCAAACAGTGAAGAGGAGGTAATAAATGTTTTTGAAAATTTCTCAATTGATGACTGGGAGGATGCTTATGGTGAATTGTTAGATAAATTTAATTCTCTTAGTAAAGAGCACAGAGTTCTGAAAAGAAAATTTAACACAAATGTTGAAGAACAAACTCTGGTCTGTGAGGAAAATGAGAAGCTAAAAGAACAACTAGAAGAAATGACCTCACTAAGGAAAGAAAATGATAAGCTCAAGGGAGTAATTCAAGAAAGTCAAAATCAGCTCAATGAATTCAAAACTAAAATTGAAGAAAGCATGAATGAAATTAGAGTGAACTCAGAGAAATATGAAGCTGTGAAGAAAGTAAATGCTGAACTTCAAAAAAATTCTGAGTCCCTTCAAAATGTGCTGGAAGACAAACAGAAAGTCTTAGAAAAGTTTGTCCAAGGAAAAACTAGTTTAGATGCTATACTAGGGACTAGGGTCAATTTCATTAAGGAGGGTCTAGGCTATGACCCAACCAACAAGAGACCCTTGCAATTCAAGACCATCACCTTCTGCCCAGAGAAGGGAAAAGAGAAGCTGGACACACCATCCAGCTCAAACAGCACTAAGGGAATTCAAAATCCTAAAGAAAACACAAAAACTAGTGCTGGACAACCATTTAAGATGGGAATGAATTTTATGAAGAATATCACTAAGCCCACTCACCAGAACACAAATGATAGATGGACCAAGAAAGTGAATCAGAATAAGAGCTGGACTTACAACAACCAGATGAGTCCAAACAGGATCTACTGGAGAAATAATTTTCATGGTCAAAAATATGTTAATCAACAAGCTAACAGGAAATTTCCTAGGAATAGGAAGACTAATGAATGGAATAGAACGCACTTCTCCAGTCCAGCTGGATTCAACTTTAATAAACCAGAAAGGAAGGTGCCAGAGAAAACCATGCTGAAGCAAATCTGGATACCTAAACGATTGATCAGAGATTTGAACAATGTCCTTGGACCCAACTCATCTTGGGTTCCAAATCACTCTGCTTGATGTATTTGTGTAGGTTGGCCTGGCAGCTGAAGACAACAAGTGGTACCTCGACAGTGGCTGCTCTAGGCATATGACAAGAGACCGATCCAAGTTTAGCAAGATAGAGATGAAGCCAGGGGGTCTGGTCAAGTTTGGAGGAAAGAACAAAGGTAAAATAATTAGAGTTGGTACAGTAGGTAAGTCTTCCACAAACTCCATTGACAAAGTCTTACTTGTGGAAGGGCTTCAACACAACCTAATTAGCATTAGTCAGTTATGTGACAGGGGTCACAGGGTTGTATTTGATGATAGTTCATGCAAAATCCTTGAAATAAATTCTGATGTGGTTAAATTTGTAGCCAACAGGATTAATAATGTCTACATTGTAGACTTAGATGAGGAATCTGAATCTACTATTTGCTTATCTACCAACTCTGAAAATGATGCTTTTGAATGGCATAGACGTCTAGGTCATGCTAGCTTTACAACTTGAAATAAATTGGTCAAGTATGATTTAGTTAGAGGCATGCCTAGAATTAAATTCAACTCGATATCAAAAGCATGTGATGCCTGTGCTCTAGGCAAACAGACCAGAAATTCCTTTAAATTAAGATCTGAGCCATTGTCTTCTAGACCAATGGAACTTCTTCATATGGACCTTTTCGGTCCCACTAGAACTCAGAGTCTTAATGGAAACAGGTTTGGCTATGTCATCATAGATGACTTCTCTAGATAGTCATGGATATTTTTCTTAGCAAATAAGAGTGATGCATTTCAAAAGTTTAATCTATTTTTCAATAAGGTCAAACAAGAAGGGAAATACAAGGTCTGTTCTATTCAATCTGACCATGGAGGTGAGTTTGAAAACTCCATGTTTACTGATCTTTGTGAAAAAGAGGGACTAACTCACAGGTTTTCTTCTCCCAGGACACCTGAACAGAATGGGATTGTGGAGAGAAGAAATAGAACTGTGGTGGAGATGGCCCGAACCATGTTGATTGAAAGTAAATTACCTAGCAGGTTTTGGGCAGAAGCGGCCAATACAGCAACTTACATAATCAACAGGGCCATGGTAAGACCCATTCACAAGAAAACACCCTATGAGCTTCTAAAAGGTAAGAAACCAAACTTGTTTCATTTCAGAATTTTTGGAGCAAAATATTTTATTCATAACAATGATAAGAAAGATTTAGACAACTTTGAAGCTAAAAGCTCCCCAGGAATATTCTTGGGTTACTCTGAAGTGTCAAGGGCATATAGGGTATTTAACATATCAGATCAGAAAATGGAAGAGTCTCCACACATCCTTTTTAGTGAAAAGAAAAATGTTTCTAATGTTGAAAATCTTGACAGGGATTCCAATCATGATGGTGATTTTCTAGAAGACCAACAAGAAGAAGAGAAGACTCAGCCGAGTGGAGAAACAAATTCCCCCAATCAGGAAGGGCCAAGAGAAACATGTGAGTCTTCAACAAACGTTAGATTTCTTAAAGACCATCCATTAGATAAAGTCATAGGCAATCCTGAAGATCCTCTTCGGACTAGGTCTCATTTTAGAAATGTGAATAATGATGACTTAATTGCTTTAGTCTCACAAATTGAACCCAAAACAGTAGAAGAGGCCTTGGCTGATCAAGCTTGGGTCAATGCTATGTGTGAGGAATTAGGTCAGTTTGAAAGGAATAATGTCTGGGAGCTTGTCCCAAGACCAGATGGTACTAATATCATAGGAACCAAGTGGGTGTTCAAAAATAAGATGAATGAAGATGGAATCATCTCGAGGAATAAGGCCAGATTAGTAGCCAAAGGCTACTGTCAGGAATTCGGTGTAGACTTTGATGAATCCTATGCACCTGTTGCTAGGATGGAAGCTATAAGATTATTGCTTGCCTTTGCTTGTTCAAAGAATATAAAACTCCAACAAATGGATGTTAAAAGTGCCTTTTTAAATGGAGTCATTAAAGAAGAAGTTTTTGTTGAACAACCTCCTGGATTTCAATACTCTCCTCAACCTAACCAAGTTTTCAGGTTAAACAAAGCCTTGTATGGTCTAAAGCAGGCTCCAAGAGCATGGTATGAAAGATTGTCTGAATTTCTGATCAGCAAGGGCTACAAAAGAGGTAAAGTTGATCAAACTTTATTCACCAAGGGCATAAACAGAGATCTCATCATAGTTCAGGTATATGTAGATGACATTGTATTTGGATCAACTAAGCATGAACTATGTGATGAATTTTCTACCATGATGTCTGCTGAATTCGAAATGAGCTTGGTTGGTGAACTAAAATACTTTCTTGGATTGCAGGTACAGTAGCTAGAGGATGGGTGCTTCATCAACCAAACCAAATACACAATGGAACTGTTCAAGAGGTTTGGTATGGAAAACTTAAAGCACATTACAACACCCATGGGCACCAATACCTCATTGGATGCAGATGAGACAGGTAAAGAAGTAAATGCCAAACTTTATCGAGGTATGATTGGATCACTTCTTTACTTGACAGCCTCTAGACCAGATATACAATTCAGTGTAGGAATGCGTGCAAGGTATCAGTCTAGACCTACTGAATTACACTTAGCTGCAGTTAAAAGAATCTACAGATATTTGTCAGCTACTCATTCTCTTGGTTTATGGTTTCCTGCATCTCACACACTTAACTTAGTAGCATACACAGATGTTGATTATGCAGGCTGTAAACTAGACAGGAAAAGCACTAGTGGCCATTGTGAATTTTTGGGTGGGTGTTTAGTGTCTTGGGGCTCTAAGAAACAACATTCTGTGGCCCTCTCCACTGCAGAAGCTGAATATGTGGCTGCAGGGAGTTGTGGAACACAAG
This sequence comes from Amorphophallus konjac, assembly GCA_022559845.1. NCBI lineage: Eukaryota > Viridiplantae > Streptophyta > Magnoliopsida > Alismatales > Araceae > Amorphophallus > Amorphophallus konjac. Next base: position 46,111,991 of record CM040124.1, on the reverse strand, counting down.
TAATATGGATTAAACACCAGCTTCAGGACTACCAAGTAGACCTGGGGTGCACACCAATCTACTGTGATAATACCAGTGCCATCAATATTGCTAAAAATCCTGTTTTGCATTCACGAACCAAACACATAGAAATAAGACATCATTTTATAAGAGATGAGGTGTCTAAGAATAATTTTGAACTGATTCATGTAGGCACAGATAATCAGATTACTGACATATTCACAAAACATCTGGATAATGAAAAATTCACCACATTGAGAAGAGAATTAGACTTATTCAAATTGTCTTAATTATGAAGCCTGTTCTTGTTGTGAGGGGGAGTTGTGTTTATCTGATGATGAGCCTTATGTCATGCTGGTTTAAGGGGGAGTTCAGAATGTCTGCTGGTTAGCTTTCAGGAATGCTTTGAGTAAGGGGAAGCTTTGAGATTATGCTGGATTATTTTATTGAGGAATGCTATGTCTTAGGGGGAGCTGAGTTGAAATGTGAGAAGAGAAGTTCTTTGACAGATTCAAAAGGATTGTCCAGATGTGTAACTTTGCTGGTTTTTGCATGACTGATCTAGTGTGGTTCTCTCAGACAGTAGAGTGTCACCTATCTCTTAAGTCTATAAGTCAGTGACTCTAAAATCCAGTTAGAATCTTTCCTTTGGTACTCCTTCAGAGATCTGGACTAATTGCATAAAGTATATCTTCCTACATTGTCATTGATTCTGGTTCAGGCCAAAACCTGTATGTCTTGATATCTGACCCAATCAGCTTGAAATCTAGACTTCAAGACTCTATTCAAGAAATAGTCCTTCTGGTATTGTTTTCAATCATTCTATCTCTTTAACTCAAGGACTTAACTAAAACAAACATGTTCTGTTTTGATCACTAAGAAACTGGGAGCTTCATCAATGAAATGAATATTTCTCCCATGTCATGAGGTGTCAAATGCTTAAAATGAATGAAAAGACATGACAGAGCAATGGTGGCTTGCTGGTGAGTAACTGGGGACTCTGGCCTCTAATCAAGGTGTTTCCTCATGTCAAAAGCCACAGTTACTAACTCTGTTCCTTAATAAAAAAAAGGGGGGGGGGAGGAAGTAATGAGGTACTCACTCTGAGTAACTGGAGATTCAGGCCTCTAATCAAGGTGTCTCCCTAATGTCAAAGGAGTGAACTACCAACTTACTCATTGATCTTCTTGAAAATCATCTCAAAAAGAAAAAATTCCTTATTGTTATGCACCTAATGGATTTCTTGTCCTCAATACCTTGAGAACACCTCTCTGATTTCGTCTCTTGCTGTCTTGTGGGATAGTTGAATGATCAGCTATATCTGGCCATACTTGTTAAACTCATGCTCTAAATCATACACTATGTATGTTGATAAACTTTTCTATCATTCTACTTCTCTATTGTGTACTGGAGTTTAAAGAATCTTCTCTTGAGATTAGAAACTCACTTATTCTCTTAAGACCTACTAGTGACTTTCTGCACTAAGAAGTTACTGCCCTTATTCTTCATGTTTCCAGCACTGTCATACATTCTGTATTTCTTTTTTGCTGATGTCAAAGGGGGAGAGAAGTTCTACAATATCAGTGAGTCTTGGATTTGTCTTGAGCTTTGGGGGAGTCATGTTGCTTCCGGGAAGATATGTTTATGAGTTGTGGGGGAGATGAGAGTGTGTGGTAGGGAATGTTTAATTCACTTGCATGAGCATGCCTTGAATTTACTCTGCTTGTTGCAGCCGATATTAATTTCTTGTTGAACTTTGATATTGCTTGATTCATAGTGTTGCCATCATAAAAAAGGGGGAGATTGTTGCATCCCTATGGTTTTGATGATGTCTCACACTATAAATCAATCTACGATCTCTAGATTTATGCTGGTTCATCATGTAAGTGTGTACAGTTCATATGTTGTTTCATAAGTTCATCTATCTACACTCTGCTCAATTAGAATGAACAGTAGTGGGTCGACGCATCAGCAAGGGTGGGTCGACGCATCAGAACATTGAGTATCTGGGTACCAAAGTCTATACACTCTGCTCAGTTAGAATGAACAAGTAGTGGGTCGACGCATCAGCAAGGGTGGGTCGACGCATCAGCAAGGGTGGGTCGACGCATCAGAACATTGAGTGTCTGGGTACTAAAGTCTATACACCAGCTTGATCGATTAAGTATGTACATTGGCAGATCATCTTCAAGTCTGTACATCGGGCACCTTCTAACTGAAGTCTGTACACTGGTCTTAATACTCTAAGTCTGTACACTGCCCGACCAGTTAAGTCTGCACATTACCAAAGTCAGTACTGCTCAACTCTATACATCCTTCCAAGCTTCAACTCTATACACTGGATTGTCAAGCTTCATGTCTATACACTGGTTTGTCTAAACTTCAACCCTATACATTCAAGTGTTAGGCCCAAGTCTATTCACTCAATTGTCAGACCTTCAACTCTATACACTGCTACAGGAACCAAGTCCATACACTCTCCCATTCAAATCCTTCTAAGTCTGTACATCATCTTCGCATCTGCAAGTCTATACACTGGACTTCATTTTACCAAGTCTATACACTGGACTTTGTTTTACCAAGTGTGTACACTCCACATCTTTTCCTACGCTTAGCCAAGTCCATACACTCATACTTTTTCCTACGCTTTCCTGGTCAAGTTTATACAACGCTAAGTCTCTACATTGCATTCAGCTTACACGTTCAAAGCCTCAAAGTCTGTACAGCGTGAAGTCTAAACATTAGCTCAGGGGCTTCAAGTCTATACACTGAACTGTTCTTCAAAGTCTGTATAGTGGCTTCGAATCACCAAGTCTGTACATCGCTTCAAGCGATTCAAGTCTGTACAGTCTGCCTTCATATTCAAAGTCTGTACATCGCTTCAAGCGATTCAAGTCTGTACAGCCTGCCTTCATATTCAGAGTCTGTACATCGGTTCTTCAGCATCTCATGCATCGTCTCACTCTCGCAAAGTCCATACACTGACTCAAGCTTGTCGAAGTCTAGACATCGCCGTTGGGCATCAAAGTCTGAACACTGGCCTCTTGCTTCAAGTCTATACATTGGGTTGTCCGACCACAACTCTATACATTCGGTTGTTATATCTTGAGTCTATACAGTGCTCACAGCACACTCGTTCCAAGTCTGTACACTGGTTAGGCTTCGTGAAGTCTATACAGTGGCTGAGCAATGTAAAGTCTACACATTGGTAAGGCTAGTTCATGCATTGTTCATCATCTGTCTTGTTCACTGCGTCGACGCTGACACTGGATGCGTTGACGCATTGGCCAGTTGCCAAGGGCGTGAGCATCTCGCTTGAGGAGCTGAGGCGACGCTGAACGATGGAAGCGTTGACGCCTTGAGCTGATGTCCAAAGGTCTTTTGATCAACATCAAGTCTGTACAGCATGAAGTCTGTACATTGGTTTTGTCTTGAACAAAAGGCCTAAGTCTATACACTCGTTTGTTAGACCTTCAACTATGTACATTGGTTGAGTGTATACACTGAAGACGCTGAAGACCTCCAAGTGTATACACTCTCACATGATACACACTTGGTTAACTATTGTTTCAAGTCTATACACTCTCTCACGTTGTACACACTTACGCAGTTGCTGTTTCTGAAGTATATACACTTGTGTTAATAGCCTGAACTAACTAAGTATATACATTCCTTTTGTCTCTGTCTGCAGGTGATTCAGGCTGATGATTGGGCACGTGATCCGAGGTTGGCACCTGGCACGTGATCCAAGAAACCAGGAACATGACACATGGATGGCAGCCCAGTCAGGATGCTACCATGTGGTCGAAATTCAAATGATCTGGAAAAAAGTTCATGGGTAGGAACCTGGCAGCCACACGCCCAATATCTGCTATAAATATGAAGCTTCGTCCTTCAGTAGAATAGTGATCATGAAAAGAAAAAGCAGAAGCCATTGGTGTGAGTTTGCACGATCCAGAAAGGAAAAAGAGCAGAGAGTTCCATATTGTCCAAATCCGAGAGGAGTATGTTCGAGAGAGAGAGAGCAGTGTCTGTGGTTTGATGAATTGCTTCCTTTGAAGCTACATTTGTATTGGTTTCAGAACCGACTGCTTCTTCATTGGTCTTTGTTTCTATTTTGTTTTCGTTTTATTTTGTTCATTCTTCTGATTCGAATTGGTTCCCCTCCGGTGTGTGGAGGAAGGGAGTGTTACTCCGGTTTCCCTCTGGGTTGCAGAGGAAGAGAGATCGGTGATCTCTGGTGTTGCTAGTGACAGGTTGTCATTAGCAGGTTCCCTCCGGTGTGTGGAGGAAGGGAGAGGTGTCTCCGGTTCTGTTCTAGCTGGTAGCTGGAACAGGTTTCAAGTTCTGTGGGTAGCAGAGCTTGGTTGAGGGATTTGTTTCCCTTGGTTGTTCAAGCTGTGTGGCAGCATGTTGTTCGCAGACTAAGTCTGCAGTGTTCTAGCATTGTCTAGTGGAATCCTCATTCTAGTTGGAGTGAGGGGTGGATGTAGATTGCGGACTGCAATCGAACCACCTAAAAACCGAGTGCCTCTTCTGTGGTTTGCTGTTATTATCTGCGCTCTCCATCTGCTTGTCTCTTTGCTTCCATGTGATCAGTTCTTCATTCTCATTTACTTATACTGCCTTGTTTGGTGACTGCGTTTGCATTTCTCTGTGTGCGGGTTCAGGAGGGGCGTAAGCTGTAGAATTAATTTTTCGCCTAAGTTTTTACAAATTGGGAGTGATCTATTCATCCCCCCCTTCTATATCACTCTTGCTGCGCTAACAATAATGACTCACAGTGTTGCCATCATCAAAAAGGGGGAGAATGTTGAACACATGTGCACCATTATTAATATTATGGTTTTGATGATAGCAACTACTATAAGTCACATTGTGTTTGCATATGATGTCATTGTGTGTCTGTTTAAGCAGTTTGTCATTTCATCGAACAGGTTTCGAGCATGTGCACTGCATTCCAAGTCTATACGTTGGACAAAGTCTATACGTTGGACAAAGTCTGTACATTGGACGAAGTCTATACGTTGGACGAAGTCTATATGTATGACAAAGTCTATACGTTGAACCAAGTCTATACGTTGGACAAAGTCTATACATTGGACGAAGTCTATATGTTGGACAAAGTCTATACGTTGGACCAAGTCTGTATGATGGACAAAGTCTATACGTTGGACAAAGTCTATACGTTGGACGAAGTCTATACGTTGGACAAAGTCTGTACGTTGCTGAACATGAAGTCTGTACATTGGCTGCCTAGCACAACTTGAAGTCTATACGTTGTTGCAGATGAAGTCTATATGTTGGCTGCATGCACATAATAAAGTCTGTACGTTGCACAAGACAAAGTATGTACGTTGGCTGCTAGCACAACTCCAAGTCTGTACGTTGGTTGATGGCTACAACACAAGTCTATACATTGGCCGGCTACTTCACACGCAAAGTCTATACATTGCGTTCTGTTGTGTTCGTGCATCAAGTTACCAAGTCTGTACGTTCATGAAGCTAGTCTGTACAGGCTCATGCATGCTCAAGGTGCAAAGTCTGTATAGAGTTCATACATGCACACAAAGTCTACACGTCCAAACCTTGATGCAAAGTATATACAACAACTACAAGCTTCATTCAAATAGCCAAGGCCACTGCACAGTTGGTACTTTCTAGACCAACAAGGATGAAGTTACAGACATGAACGGGTTGCTAATGGAGTTGAACGACGGAGCTGAAGCGGATAACGGACCGACACAGGCAAGCCCGGAATCAGCCTAGCTGGCGATCGACCGCCAGCACAGGGGCGGTCGACCGCCCCAGCCAGCAACCGCCAGAATGTGTGTCTTTCAGTAGCGGTCGACCGCTAGCCCGTAGCGGTCGATCGAAAATTCCAGGGACTAATCCTCTACAGCGATTCTCAGTGGAGGTCGACCGCCAGAAGTCACAGGTCGACTGCCAGCCCCGATGCAGCCATGTTTGACTTCGAAATCCACCTCGTGGCCAGCCCTTTTCCATGGATTTGTTTAATCAAAACTCACCTAATCTCCCATGATTTGTGGATCTGGTCTGGGGGGTGTCCAAGGACCATTCAAGGTCTATAAAACCAACACATGAGGGGTTGGAAACCCTATCACTTCAAGGCTTCAAGGGAGATCAAGGGAGGCCATTTTCGAGGTACTATAGCACCTCTGTGAACAGTGTTTCGGGAGGAAGTTCTTCATCCATCCAAGGTGATTCAAGCTCAGATCTGAAGCCAAGTAATCTCCAACAAAGCTAGAAGCACTCAAGGGCAAGAAGGGTGATCAAAGGAAGCTAGAAGGAGCGTATTCCAAGAAGGAAATCAAGCTACTCCGGGAAGAAGCTCTTCATCGAATCCTCAAGAGATTCATGCTCCAGCAAATCTCAGACAAGATCTTTTCTCTTAAGCATATTCTATATCTTGTTTGAGTGTTTTTCATAAGTTGTTCTTTTTCTATTTCACTCAAACACTTGGAAGTTGAGAATCGTCCCTACCGGTGGTTAGAAGGAAGGCAATCGGTGGTTGTCCTATCTGCGGTGTTGACGTCCCTACCGGTGGTTAGTAGGAAGGCAATCGGTGGTCTTTCCGATTTGTGGTTCAGTGCGTGGCACTAGTAGAGCCTGATCGGATTTGGTGAGGGGTGGACGCATAGCTGGAGATTCAGTCCGAACCACCTTAAAATCTCGTGTGTTGTGGTTTGCTTGTGCGATTGCTTCATGTTAGATGCATGCTTAGGTTCAATATCTCTATTGCGTAATCATCTTGCCAAGCAAATCATTTGTGTTCTTCGTCAAGCTAGTTATATTCCGCTGCTTATTTCATCATCTAGCTTTAAAGAGGGTTGCATTGCGAAAAGAGGGACAGATCTATTCACCCCTCCCCTCTAGATCCGCTATCCACTACACAACAGCGTCCGTTAGTAAAAACTGCACAGATTAATAACATCAGAAAGAAACAGAATCGTGCCACAGTACAAGGGAGATCCAGACAAAATGCCGACGACTGACCACTGATGTGACGCATTTCATTTTTTAGCACCTCTCCTTTCCTATAAATGCTCCCTTAGGCTAGTTCAGCCAAATGCACCAAGGAGTGGGCTTAGATGCTTAAAGGGGAGGAGGAGAGGAAATATAAGGGTTTCAGGATGGAAGGCGAGTCTTCCCGCCTTATGAAGAGGAGTAGGCCTAGTAGCGAGATCAGGCGACTTTCCGACCTCGAAGGTCATCTGAGTGGGATGATCCAGTCGCATATGGTAAGTTGATTTATTTCAAATTCTCCGTGCGAACTCTCTTTTCACTTCTTTTCCTTCCTTGTTTTCTTTTTCTCTTCCAGCCATACCCTCTTTCCCCAGGCCCGAGGAAATTTTCCAAGCTGCCATGGCTTTCGAAACTCACCTCCAACATCTCCATCGGCATGAGGGCCATAATCACGAAGCGGCATCTGCAAGGGCTCTTTATTTATGCCAAGCACTACGAGAGGATTCGCATGGACTGGGCGGCTATGGGCGCATTGGTGGAGATCTGGCATCCCCAAACCCACACTTTCATCTTCCCTACCTTCGAGGTGACCATCCTCCTCGAAGAGGTGGAACTTCTGCTCGGATTGAAGAAATTCAAGAGTAATAGGAGGATAAAGGTTATGCGGATGCTGGAAAGGGTGACTTCCAAGAGCGTCCTCGGAAGCTTCATGCCGCCTGGTGCTGCTAGAAAGGTCCGGACTCAAAAGGGAATTGATCTGCAAAAGCTCGCGGAATGCGTCATGGATGCCCTGAGAGGGTCACCAGACGATGACCACTTGGAAGGAATCATGAAAGGGTTTACCATCTATTTGGCGGGTGCTCTCTTATTCCCTTATACCGATAACATAGTGGAGGAGGACCAATTGAGTGCCATCTGCGGGATTTGGAGTGGAAAGAGGGTGGGACCCGCCGTCCTTGCCTACCTTTACAGTGGCCTTACTGCCTCCTGCATGGGTAAGCCTCCTTTCGGTTGCGCACTTCTTCTGAATTGCTGGATTGATTTGCACTTCAAATTTGACCACCGCGAGGGGATGCCAACTGCTTCGAGGCTCTTCCAACAAAGCCCCCTTCATCACATAGCCGATGTGTTCGGCTTTGGTGGTACCATAGCGAACCGTGTTCCGTGACTGAGGAAACGTGAAGACTGGCGGTCTCACTTCAGAACCATGACGCAAAGCTTTTTTACTTGTGCGCCGGCATGCCTACTCTCACGCGAACTCCTCGCGAGGTGTTCTCCCGGAGCTGAACTCCAACTGATCGGCGCGACGGAGTTTGTTCTTTATATCGCGCATCGGTGCTGCATCCAAATCGGCATTCCACGCCACTCGTTCCCACTGCTAACCGGCATCGTTCCTTTGAAGAAGAGGGAGTTGGGAATGGAAGCGGATGCGAAGGAAGCGAAGGCCATTAAAGCACCCTGGAAGACAAGTGTTGCGGGAAAGGCATTAGCGCATATGGAGGAAGAATGCGAGCTGTGGAGGGCTTATGTAACCGAACTAGGGAAGTTAAGACCTAAAGCGCCTAAGCCCCTAATGTAGCTCACTCTGCTTTCTAATGGAATAAAATCTGGAATTTGGGAATGTGCAAAGTTTGGGTTTTTATCTTTTCCTCTTTTTATTATTTTTTCTGTTTTCATTTTTTTGTCTTTTGATACGTCCAAATAAGTGGACGCTTTATTATTAATATATATTATTATTATTATTTTCCTTTCTTTTTTTTTAAACGCGTCCAGATGAGTGGATGCTTTTAAATAATTAAAAAAATTGTTTTTATTTAATCCTTTTCCTTCGTCTTTTTGTATTTTTTATTATTTAATAATAAAAAATTTTGTGCGCGTCCAACCCGTTGGACGGGTTTATTATATTTTTTTTAAAATTTTTTATAGACGCGTCCAGGCGCCTGGACGCGTCCAAAAATGGAGATTCAAATAATAGAGCGGCCGCGCACGTGGCCTCTCGCATTCTCGCGCTCTTCCTCTCTCCTCTCTGGCTCCATCTCATATTCTTTGACCCTTCTGCCCTTAATCTGAGCCTATGGAGCGTGGTGAAGCAAGTCAGGGAGGTGAGAAGCGGAAGCGGCTCGCCCGTCGTCCGCGGAGAACGCGGGATCATGCAGAGGAGGCTCCTGTAGACGAGGAGATGATCCCACTAGCCGTGGAGGGCCCTGAGGGACCTGGCGATGCAGGAGAGGATGAGCATGACTCGGTAAGCGCCTTAGAACTCCTCTATTGCATTATTGTGTGATTTCATGCGGGAAATGGGGGCGAGAGATGGCATTGGAAGGGAGGTGAGAGAGAGAGAAGACTGACTGTTGAGGCCTCCAACCTAGTGGACGCCTCCATGTTTTTTTTATTTTTTATGTATTTTTTTTGTTATTTACGGAATTAATTAAATAAAATAAGATAAATGCATAGAGGCATCCAGGTCCTTGGACGCCTCAAATAATTTTTTTTTATTATTATTTTTTTGATTTTAAAAAAAACAAAGAAAATAAAGAGGCGTCTAGGCCCCTAGACGCCTCAAACAATTTTTTATTATTATTTTTATTTATTTTATGGATTTTAAAAAACAAAGAAAATAAAGAGGCGTCCAGGCCCCTGGACGGCTCAAAAAAGTAATTAAAAATTAAATGTTTTGTGGTCTTTTTTTTGTTATTATGTTCATTAATTACAGCCCTGTTTTTACTGATGTGATTTTTGTGTTTGTTCTTTGTGGTGTGCAGGGCGTGATGAAGAGCCGGATCAGCTGGTCCTTGGCAGTCGCAGCGTACCGAGTGTTACCAGACTTCCAGAGGGCGCGGGTGGACGCCATGGGGTTTGGGGCGTTCTGAGGATTGAGCCCTTCCGACTCGACCTTCCCCTTATCCAGGCGCTGAGGGAGCGGTGGCATGCGCCGAGTCGAGCGTTCCTGATGCCCTGGGGGCATATGGTGCCGACACTAGAGGACGTAGCTCGGATCACCGGCCTGCGAGTGGACGGAGAGGCCGTCAGCGGGGTCACTTACCCCGACTACAGAGAGAGTGCCTTCGAGCTATTGTGGCTGGAGACGACCGCGACCGACAGAGATAGTAGGACAGCCGGCCGGGTAGACATCATGGAGGCGCTCAGATTTGTTGACCGGCGCCAGTGGGTTAGTGAGACTGGAGCAGAGTTTCTGGCACGACTAGAGGGAGACGCCCGTGCGGCTTTTACCAAGGACCTGAGCGAGCGAGAGCTGGCGGATCTGGACCTCCGGAGGTTCCTCTTCTTTTTTCTGGGCCGCCTTCTGTTGGGGATGAAGGGGGATGGCATCCATTGCCGCTTCCTCGAGATCCTAGCGGACCTGGACCGAGTGGGGGATTATGCGTGGGGAGCAGCTCTACTCGCCCGCTTGATTGCCAATCTCTCTCAAGGTAAAGAGAGGGAGACGACAGTTAGTGGCTTTGCACCTTTTCTCCAGGTAAACATTTTATTTGTGCATTTTACCGTAATTATAGTTATGCCATTATTTATGCTAATGATGCATGATGGATGCAGGTATGGAGTTATTATTACTTCCCGATGGGGAGAACCGGGCAGTGGAACCGGAGAGCCGTGCCCTTAGTGCGGCGGTGGAGGCCGGTCACAGTTGCGGCATCGGGCAGCTACTAGCTGACGTCACTTCGGCGTAAGTTGACTAAGTACCCTGAGGCCATTGTATGATGCATATGATTTCTTTTCATTTTATGACTATGACTTAGTTTAGCAAAATGGTAACTAGTATGGTGATGCAAGTGGTATGGAGGCCCTACCTGGGTATGGCCGATGCTGGCCAGCCTTGGGTCGTAGCGGGTCGACCTCGTTTTGGGCGGGACTTGTGGGTCCACTGCCTGAACGAGATCGAGCCGCTGCGGCTTAGGCTGGTCATGAGGACTTTGGGGCTTGCCCAGGAGTGGGTTGATGTAGATGAGCCGGGCCGTGTCGGGCGGAAGACCCAGGGCAAGGCGAAGATCATTGACTGGCGTACGCGCTTCCCTGCACAGTACCAGGACTGGTAGCAGGGTGGAGTCCCGGTGGTGTCCTACGCATCGGACAGCACCGACTACCTGCGACGGTACCGGGCTACGTACGCGGAGCGTCTCTACCTCGGTGTGGCGGCAGGGGTAAGTATGAGATGAAGATCCTTTTCTCTCCTTTCTTTTTTATTTTATATGTATGCAAATTAATCTATATGCATGAATGCAGGATGCTCGTGACACCGTCATTGCCGACTTGCGGGCCCAGCTGGCAGACGCCAGGCAGCAACTGGCAACCGTCCGGCAGGAGTTGGAGATCCTGGTGAGCTTATGCAGTGCACTACACATTTTTTTTTATTGTGACCTGGATTTTCGATGCTTAGCCTTTGACTGTTGCTCCTATGTTTCAGCTGGCCCATCAGACGGCAGCAGCCGGGATGGCTGGCGGTGCAGGTTCTAGTTCTTGGGGCCCTCCGCCGGAGGTCCCTTCTCTCCAGGAGCAGCTGGCGTATGCGGTGGCCCGGGCTGAGGAGGCCGAGCGTGACCGCGAGACCCGAGTGAGTGTTTGCTTGACCCAGGCTCCCCTTCCAGTTGCTCTTCTTCCTTCACTGATCTTTTACGGGGCATGTGGGGTTTTTGACAGGTGGCGGAGATCCGGGATGCCCTGGCTCGTGCAGTCCGTGCCGAGCAGGAGCGCGACGCCTGGGCGGCAGAGCGTGACGCCCGGATAGCGGAGCTAGAGGAGGAGCGACGGCGGGAGGCTGAGGAGCTTCCTCACGATGTGCTGGAGCTACGGATTGTCCTCGAGCTGTCGAGGAGAGAGGCGATGAGAGAGAGAGAGGAGAGGGAGAGGGAGGACAGAGAGAGAGAGAGGGAGGATAGGGAGAGGCGGAGAGAGAGAGAGAGGGAGGACAAGAGGGCCGAGCGACAGTGAGATTGAGACGAGAGGAGGGCTCTGGAGGCCCAGATGATGAAGCTCCGACTGAGCCTCGGCACAGCGGAGGGGAGGCTTCGGGAGAGTAAGGAGCTGTATCAGAGGGCGAAGGAGCGCGGGACGCGACTTCGTCAGTCTGGTTCCTTCTCCATGGGCATCTTCCTAGTTTCTTCGGCCGAGGAGCGTCATCGCGCCTTCGAGACTAGCGTGGCACCACAGGGCGAGGCGAGTACCGCCTCTCAGAGTTCGCAGAGGCCCCCTAGGGATCCCCGTCATAGGAGGGAGGCGAGAGATGATCAGGAGGGTGGTGGCGAGAGTTAGAGAGTTGCTTGTACACCCCACCTTCCTCACTTTATGATGTACAACTGACTATTTACTTATGTGAAATGAAATGGTTCCTTCTATTGTGTGCACTTTCTCTTTCTCACGCTTCTTTTCTTGCACATGTTCTTTCGAGGCACGCTTCACGAGACCTTACCTTAAAAAGTAGGGAATTACGCCTTGCATGGAGGGATCCTATTTTTTTTCTCTTTTTTGGGCGCGTCTAGGCGAGAGGACGCGTCTTAACTTTCAAATTCAAATTTAAAGCGCCAGGCGGCCCTTCTTCTTCCGTGCCTTGCCCGCAAACGAGCCCGCCTCCCGTTGAGATTTGCTCGCCTATCTTCGTCTCCTTCTACTCTCGATCCATGGAGTTTGGTGGGCCAAATCATGGTGAAGGGAGAGAGGGGTGAGGAACTCCTTGCCCGAGGAGGGAAGCGTAAGAGCACGGAGAGGCGTCCATGGAAGAGGAAGGGCCCCTTCAGGCACTTGAGGGACCCGAGGGGCCCGATGGCATGGAGGGAGGTGAACACGGCCTGGTAGGTCCTTCGATCTCCTCCTCTTTGATCCATTTTGAGTTTGGAGCGAGCCATGTGAGAGGGGAAAAGGGTTCGGTGAGTGTTGCACTCAAATGATGGACGCGTCCTTGACAGGAGACGCGTTCTTGTTGTTTGATGTAAGACCCTCCCTTCTTGATGTAGGGCATGGCAAAGACCCCGGGCTTGGCCGATGAATGGTCGAGCGCGGATGAGCCGAGTCCTGTCAGGAAGGAGAGTCGCGGCAATGCGAAGCTCGAGGACTGGCGCATACGTCTCCCTGGACAGCAAGGGAGCATACTGGTGCAGGACAGCGCCGACTTCCTGCTGCAGCGGAGAGAGAGTCATGTGGGACCTCTCCAATCCAGGGATGCGCGTGACATCAACGGCTTGCGTGCCCAACTAGCAGAGGCTAGGCGGCAGCTGACCGTCACTCAACAGGAACTGGCGATCCTGATAAGTTAAGTGTTGCATTTATTTATTTAATTTTTTTTTAATTTTTGTTTGTTTTAAATTTGGAGCTTAGCCGATGGCTGTTGTTTGTTTGTTCCAGCATGCCAAGCGGGCAGCGATGGCAGGAATGGCTGGCGGTGCATCTTCCAGCTCCTCGACCCCTTTTCTTGAGATTGCCTCCTTCCGAGAGTAACTTGCCGTGCGGTGGCCCGGGCGGCCCGAGCTGAAGAAGAGCGTGATGCCTGGGTAGCGACTATAGCGGAGCTGTGGCGTCATAGTGAAGAGAGGTCACATTTGGACATCCTAGAGTTGAGGGTGTTCTTCCAGGTGGCCAAGAGAGAGGCGGAAAGAGAAAGGCTAGAGAGGGAGAAGGAGAGGGAGGACAGAAGAGCCATGGAGGTCCAGGTGATGGGAATCGACGCCGAGCATGTACCTTTTCTTTTGCATTTATGTCCTTTTAGTTTGTGTTCATATCCTTGGGAAAGTATATGCGCAATTGTACGGCTTTGTAAGCCAATGCGTCATTCCCACGGATTGTGTGGGTTTCTATGTAATTTGTCAGTAGGACCAGCAAGGGGGCCCTCAGCCCTCTCCCATTGGTCCATGTCACCTTGTGGGGCTGGTCAACCATCCTAGGTGGACATCTAGAAGGTTGGACTAGTCATATGCCACATGGGTAGACAAGAGGGTAAGAATTTCCATGGTAGGCTACCTACCATGTCAACTGGTCCCCCTTGCCACCCCTTGGTCAATAGGCCCCCCCCCCTATATATTATTTTTATTTTTTGTGTGTTGGTGGCATGCAATCCAGACCATCCATATCCCATCCCTAGATCCAAGGGTGGAGGTTGGATTTGATTGGAAGCATATAAAACCTTGTATTTTTCTTTGAAAATTAGTGGAAAAGTTAGAAAATTTGTTGGAAGCCTTGGAGCTCCTTGCGCCCCTCCCCTCTCCCTGGTGTTCTTCCCTCTCAAACCCCAATTCTAGAGTGGTTTCTATCTTGTATCCCCTCCCCTCTATCTCCGGTGATCATCGGTGCCACCGCCGCCGCCGTTCGTGCCGCCTTCGAGCTGCCGCGGAGCCATCTTCAAGGTTCTGTCCTGCTGAACAGGGTTGTAGTCCATGAATTCCTGCTCTCCACCACGTAAAGAGCTCAAGCTGGAATTTTTATGGTGTGTTCCTACCTTGAATCCCCAGTTTCACCTAAATTTTCACGTCCAAATTCCATCGTTTAATATTTTTTCATTTTCGTTCATCTTTCACTCCCAGATCTGTCTTGTCTCTATCTACAGTGACAGCAGCTCTGCGTTTCCCATCTCCGACCACCTTTTTGATTTTTACAAACCCTCCCAATTTTACTGGGAGTTCTTTCCATCAACCCCTAACGCCATGAATTTTCTTAATTTTTGATCAGCCTTCTACCCATTTTTCCAAAATCGTGTTCTACCTCAGCTACAGTGCTGTCAGCTAGATTCCAGATCCGACAACCTTCCAGTGTAAAAATCATAACAAATCATAGACTCCACCACTCCTCTCATACAAAATATTTTCGTTTACCTGGTTCAATTTCCTACAACTTTGATGAAGACCTCAAGAGCTGGATCAGACATCTTCCTCACGGTCAATGGCAGTTCTCAGACAAGTTCCTTGCAGATCTGAGAGTCCGGTCACTGTACAATAGAAACTTAAAAATTCATTAAAGTCAAGATCCGTGCATATCCAGGTCTTATCCCTAGGCCTAGATTGAAGTACTTTAAGAGAGCTTTCCAACGGCGCCAGTTTCGTGTCGATCCAATGTCGGGGCTGATCGCAGTGTCTGTTCTCGCCGGAGCGCGCGTCAAAAAATAGAACCGACAGATCCGTGGCCGGTTGTTCCGACCGGTGCCCAACGGAGCCACCCGGCCTCCGGTCAACGTTCCAGCATGCCGCCAGCCCCGAGAATGCTTCCCCAAGTGTCCCCACCACAGCGGTGTCCCCGGGTTCCACACGGCCCCTCCGGACAGCACGTGGGACCCACAGTCACAAGTTCGGGTGCTGCCGAAGAGACGCGAGAAGCCGCCCGTCAACCCGAATTCGGTCCTCCCGGGCCCATTTGTGTAGCCCTTTACCTCCTTGGGTGGAGTGGGTAGCGACTCGTATTGCTGTAATACTGTGTATTATTGTTCCGGGAGTACGAGTTTCGGTCGGGTCCGTCTTCCCCACGTCGAGCGCGTGGAGGTATCGTATTCGCTCCTTGCTTGGCATTTCGCTTATTTCCATATATGCTTGTTCATGCCACTACTAGAGAGCATGTTTTAGGACCTAGCTCACTGTATTTTCATATCACCGCTGCTGCGAGAGAGAGAGCGTGACCGTCCCGTGACCCGACCCGGGCACAAGTGAAAGCCGACCACCCAAGCTCACTGCCGGTTTCTCAACCGCGCACGTCCGACGCTTCCCTCGTTAAGGGACAGTCACGAGCTTGTCGTGTCCGTGGTCCGTCCCGCATCAATTTGGTATCAGAGCGAGTTTGAGTCTAGGGTGTCACAAAAAAAAAGAGAGTGTCATTTACGTCTAGTCATTAGTCATTGTCTAAGTCGTGTTTAGGGTCATCATTGTTTTAAAACAAAAAAAAAGGTGTCTTTTGCATTGCATCCCAATAGCCCGGTATATAAAAAGGTGTTGTCCGAACGTTAGGCTACGCCTATCTGGAAGGCCGCACACTTGCGCGAGTGATCTTCGGATCGATTAACTCCGCCACGTGCCGAGTTTTGGTTACGTCTAGGTGCATCATCTTGTAGTATGCATTTGCATTAGTCGGTGTCTCCTACTCCGTGTCTTGCATGCCCAATCATCGAGGTACTCAATACTCACCCCCACCACCACCAATGGCGAAATCCCGAGTCTATAGTTCTGATGAAGTGGCCACCATGTTCCGAATTCTTATGGGAAAAATGGATGGGTTGAGTGAGCGCATGGAAGTGTTAAGCACTCGAGTGGATAGGATGGAAGGGTTGAGTACCCAGGTGAATGATCTAGGCACCCGCCTAGAAGAGAGGATGAAGGCCGTAGAGGATAGGGCCGCCAGGTCGAGCCAGTCCGTTCAGGGATTGGTCGGGAGAGTCACCGCACTAGAGAAAGGACCAGCCGAGACACATCCGATTGCCCCCGTCCAGGCACCCGTCCCACCTACACAAGGTCAACCGGAGCCAGTTCAACAACCCGCGACTCCAAGGGTTGAAGGGGTAGCTGTTAGGAGGCATGAAGTCCCCGAGGTGCATGACTATGAGTCCGATAATGAGCATCGGGGACATGGTCATGATCATCGCCCTACACGGCGTACCCACGACCAAGATATGGATGAACGGGCCCTTAGGACCGTTCGGGCCGACCCTCCCACCTTTGACGGGTCCTTAGACCCAAAGGTCTATCTTGATTGGGAGGCTGGTATGGATCGATATTTTGAGTGGTTCGAGATGTCGGACCAACGAAAAGTCAAGTACGCCAGGATGAAACTTTTAGGCCAAGCACAAACCTATTGGAGGAACATGGAGAACCTATTGTTTCATCGTCAAGAACCCCCGATCGATACGTGGACTGATATGAGGGAGAAGCTTAGGAAGAAGTACCTCCCTACCTCCTACCGCTAGCGTCTTATAGAGAGGTGGCAAAGCCTCACCCAAGGAGACCGGTCCGTCTCCGATTACATCGCCGAATTTGATGAATACTACTTGCGATGTGATGCCACAGAGGAAGATTCCCTTACCGTCTCTCGGTTTCGACGTGGTCTACGCCCGCACCTACGGTATGAGCTTCTCCACCGCAAGGTGGACAAGTTGGAGGACGCATATCAAGTTGCTCTCGAGATGGAGCAATTCGAGGGAGAGTTTGAGTCTATTCCACAGTGGAGCCCCGCTCCTCCCCGTAGTGATTCCCGTGGCTCCTTAGGTTCATACCCGAGGGGACCCATGGCTCGTCCTCAGGAGTCCGCCCGTCAGGAGCACTTCGCTCCTAGACCTCGACCTCCCCCACCACGGGATCTACCTCCACCCCATCCACCGGCACCCGTTGCCCGTCCCCCGGCAAACATATCCCGTCCCCTGGCTCCGACACTTCCTCCCCTCTTGCCCACGGCGCCTACACCTCCACCCTTATTACCTACGCCCCCTACCCGTCGGGAGGATAAGGGTAAGGCCCCTCTTATCGGAGAGAGCATTCGGTCACGGCTGCAATGTTTCCATTGTCATGGGTTTGGCCACTTCGCCAACCAATGTCCCACTCGTGCCACACTAGCCCTAGGGGTTGAGGAGGCCTTGCCATCTGAGCTTGAACTTATCAATTATGAGGCCGACCAAGCACTAACCGATGAGTACTATGCCTTGGGGGAAGAGCTGGACAGCTCTCTTGCCGCCCAGGATGCAGCCACTTAGTGGGATTGATGCTACCCTCTTATGTCTAGGGTCAAATATGAGTCAGTGTGTTTTCTTAGCATGGTTTGTTTGTGTGGTGTGTTTTGAGTCGATTGTTTGTGTGTATTGTATGGTTTGTATGTCGTTTGTTTGTCTGCATGTGTCTTGTGCAAGCTCATTATCGTTCTCTTATGAGTAAGAGGCGATTGGACTCACTCGATGAGTATGGGATCGATTCTACATCTATACCCGGATCAGTCACCTACAAGGACTCAGCGGTGATTCCTAGTGAGTCTTCGAGCTACTTCCTTTCCTTTTGGGAGTGCCCCACCCGGAGTGTCCACCTCTAGCCCATAGCAGTTCGCGCATATCGAGTATATATGGAATGAGCAGGTGACGATCACTTGGAGTGGAGCATACCCGCGCTACTTCGCACGGTGACGGATCCGCCGGAGTACTCGAGCATCTATACCCCTACTCGACGGGGTCGAGTTCCTCCCACCCGGGGAGAGTTGATGGGAATCGACGCCGAGCATGTACCTTTTCTTTTGCATTTATGTCCTTTTAGTTTGTGTTCATATCCTTGGGAAGTATATGCGTAATTGTACGGCTTTGTAAGCCAATGCGTCATTCCCACGGATTGTGTGGGTTTCTATGTAATTTGTCAGTAGGACCAGCAAGGGGGCCCTCAGCCCTCTCCCACTGGTCCATGTCACCTTGTGGGGCTGGTCAACCATCCTAGGTGGACATCTAGAAGGTTGGACTAGTCATATGCCACATGGGTAGACAAGAGGGTAAGAATTTCCATGGTAGGCTACCTACCATGTCAACTTGTCCCCCTTGCCACCCCTTGGTCAATAGGCCGCCCCTCCCCCCCCCCTTATATATTATTTTTATTTTTTGTGTGTTGGTGGCATGCAATCCAGACCATCCATATCCCATCCCTAGATCCAAGGGTGGAGGTTGGATTTGATTGGAAGCATATAAAACCTTGTATTTTTCTTTGAAAATTAGTGGAAAAAGTTAGAAAATTTGTTGGAAGCCTTGGAGCTCCTTGCGCCCCTTCCCTCTCCCTGGTGTTCTTCCCTCTCAAACCCCAATTCTAGAGTGGTTTCTATCTTCTATCCCCTCCCCTCTATCTCCGGTGATCATCGGTGCCGCCGCCGCCGCCGTTCGTGCCGCCTTCGAGCTGCCGCGGAGTCATCTTCAAGGTTCTGTCCTGCTGAATAGGGTTGTAGTCCACGAATTCCTACTCTCCACCACGTAAAGAACTCAAACTGGAATGTTTATGGTGTGTTCCTACCTTGAATCCCCAGTTCCACCTAAATTTTCACGACCAAATTCCATCGTTTAATATTTTTTCATTTTCGTTCATCTTTCACTCCCAGATCTATCTTATCTCTGTCTACAGTGACAGCAGGTCTGCATTTCCCATCTCCGACCACCTTTTCTATTTTTACAAACCCTCCCAATTTTATTGGGAGTTCTGTCCATCAACCCCTAACGCCATGAATTTTCTTAATTTTTGATCAGCCTTCTACCCATTTTTCCAAAATCGTGTTCTACCTCACCTACAGTGTTGTCAGCTAGATTCCAGATCCGACCACCTTCCAGTGCAAAAATCATAACAAATCATAGACTCCACCACTCTTCTCATACAAAATATTTCCGTTTACCTGGTTCAATTTCCTACAACTTTGATGAAGACCTCAAGAGCTGGATCGGACATCTTCCTCACGGTCAATGGCAGTTCTCAGACAAGTTCCCTGCAGATCTGAGAGTCCGGTCACTGTACAATAGAAACTCAAAAATTCATTAAAGTCAAGATCCGTGCATATCCAGGTCTTATCCCTAGGCCTAGATTGAAGTACTTCAAGAGAGCTTTCCAACGGCGCCAGTTTCGTGTCGATCCAACGTCGGGACTGATCGCAGCGTCTGTTCTCGCCGGAGCGCGCGCCGGAAAATAGAACCGGCAGATTCGTGGCCGGTTGTTCCGACCGGTGCCCAACGGAGCCACCCGGCCTCCGGTCAACGTTCCAACGTGCCGCCAGCCCCGGGAATGCTTCCCCAAGTGTCCCCACCATAGCGGTGTCCCCGAGTTCCACACGGCCCCTCCGGACAGCACGTGGGCCCCACAGTCACAAGTTCGGGTGCTGCCGAAGAGACGCGAGAAGCCGCCCGTCAACCCGAATTCGGTCCTCCCGGGCCCATTTGTGTAGCCCTTTACCTCCCTGCGTGGAGTGGGCAGCGACTCATATTGCTGTAATATTGTGTATTATTGTTCCGGGAGTACGAGTTTCGGTCGGGTCCGTCTTCCCCACGTCGAGCGCGTGGAGGTATCGTATTCGCTCCTTGCTTGGCATTTCGCTTATTTCCATATATGCTTGTTTATGCCACTACTAGAGAGCATGTTTTATGACCTAGCTCACTGTATTTTCATATCACCGCTGCTGCGAGAGAGAGAGCGTGACCGTCCCGTGACCCGACCCGGGCACAAGTGAAAGCCGACCACCCAAGCTCACTGCCGGTTTCTCAACCGCGCACGTCCGACGCTTCCCTCGTTAAGGGACAGTCACGAGCTTGTCGTGTCCGTGGTCCGTCCCGCATCAATTTGGTATCAGAGCGAGTTTGAGTCTAGGGTGTCACAAAAAAAAAGAGAGTGTCATTTACGTCTAGTCATTAGTCATTGTCTAAGTCGTGTTTAGGGTCATCATTGTTTTAAAACAAAAAAAAAGGTGTCTTTTGCATTGCATCCCAATAGCCCGGTATATAAAAAGGTGTTGTCCGAACGTTAGGCTACGCCTATCTGGAAGGCCGCACACTTGCGCGAGTGATCTTCGGATCGATTAACTCCGCCACGTGCCGAGTTTTGGTTACGTCTAGGTGCATCATCTTGTAGTATGCATTTGCATTAGTCGGTGTCTCCTACTCCGTGTCTTGCATGCCCACTCATCGAGGTACTCAATACTCACCCCCACCACCACCAATGGCGAAATCCCGAGTCTATAGTTCTGATGAAGTGGCCACCATGTTCCGAATTCTTATGGGAAAAATGGATGGGTTGAGTGAGCGCATGGAAGTGTTAAGCACTCGAGTGGATAGGATGGAAGGGTTGAGTACCCAGGTGAATGATCTAGGCACCCGCCTAGAAGAGAGGATGAAGGCCGTAGAGGATAGGGCCGCCAGGTCGAGCCAGTCCGTTCAGGGATTGGTCGGGAGAGTCACCGCACTAGAGAAAGGACCAGCCGAGACACATCCGATTGCCCCCGTCCAGGCACCCGTCCCACCTACACAAGGTCAACCGGAGCCAGTTCAACAACCCGCGACTCCAAGGGTTGAAGGGGTAGCTGTTAGGAGGCATGAAGTCCCCGAGGTGCATGACTATGAGTCCGATAATGAGCATCGGGGACATGGTCATGATCATCGCCCTACACGGCGTACCCACGACCAAGATATGGATGAACGGGCCCTTAGGACCGTTCGGGCCGACCCTCCCACCTTTGACGGGTCCTTAGACCCAAAGGTCTATCTTGATTGGGAGGCTGGTATGGATCGATATTTTGAGTGGTTCGAGATGTCGGACCAACGAAAAGTCAAGTACGCCAGGATGAAACTTTTAGGCCAAGCACAAACCTATTGGAGGAACATGGAGAACCTATTGTTTCATCGTCAAGAACCCCCGATCGATACGTGGACTGATATGAGGGAGAAGCTTAGGAAGAAGTACCTCCCTACCTCCTACCGCTAGCATCTTATAGAGAGGTGGCAAAGCCTCACCCAAGGAGACCGGTCCGTCTCCGATTACATCGTCGAATTTGATGAATACTACTTGCGATGTGATGCCACAGAGGAAGATTCCCTTACCGTCTCTCGGTTTCGACGTGGTCTACGCCCGCACCTACGGTATGAGCTTCTCCACCGCAAGGTGGACAAGTTGGAGGACGCATATCAAGTTGCTCTCGAGATGGAGCAATTCGAGGGAGAGTTTGAGTCTATTCCACAGTGGAGCCCCGCTCCTCCCCGTAGTGATTCCCGTGGCTCCTTAGGTTCATACCCGAGGGGACCCATGGCTCGTCCTCAGGAGTCCGCCCGTCAGGAGCACTTCGCTCCTAGACCTCGACCTCCCCCACCACGGGATCTACCTCCACCCCATCCACCGGCACCCGTTGCCCGTCCCCCGGCACACATATCCCGTCCCCTGGCTCCGACACTTCCTCCCCTCTTGCCCACGGCGCCTACACCTCCACCCTTATTACCTACGCCCCCTACCCGTCGGGAGGATAAGGGTAAGGCCCCTCTTATCGGAGAGAGCATTCGGTCACGGCTGCAATGTTTCCATTGTCATGGGTTTGGCCACTTCGCCAACCAATGTCCCACTCGTGCCACACTAGCCCTAGGGGTTGAGGAGGCCTTGCCATCTGAGCTTGAACTTATCAATTATGAGGCCGACCAAGCACTAACCGATGAGTACTATGCCTTGGGGGAAGAGCTGGACAGCTCTCTTGCCGCCCAGGATGCAGCCACTTAGTGGGATTGATGCTACCCTCTTATGTCTAGGGTCAAATATGAGTCAGTGCGTTTTCTTAGCATGGTTTGTTTGTGTGGTGTGTTTTGAGTCGATTGTTTGTGTGTATTGTATGGTTTGTATGTCGTTTGTTTGTCTGCATGTGTCTTGTGCAAGCTCATTATCGTTCTCTTATGAGTAAGAGGCGATTGGACTCACTCGATGAGTATGGGATCGATTCTACATCTATACCCGGATCAGTCACCTACAAGGACTCAGCGGTGATTCCTAGTGAGTCTTCGAGCTACTTCCTTTCCTTTTGGGAGTGCCCCACCCGGAGTGTCCACCTCTAGCCCATAGCAGTTCGCGCATATCGAGTATATATGGAATGAGTAGGTGACGATCACTTGGAGTGGAGCATACCCGCGCTACTTCGCACGGTGACGGATCCGCCGGAGTACTCGAGCATCTATACCCCTACTCGACGGGATCGAGTTCCTCCCACCCGGGGAGAGTTGATGGGAATCGACGCCGAGCATGTACCTTTTCTTTTACATTTATGTCCTTTTAGTTTGTGTTCATATCCTTGGGAAAGTATATGCGCAATTGTACGGCTTTGTAAGCCAATGCGTCATTCCCACGGATTGTGTGGGTTTCTATGTAATTTGTCAGTAGGACCAACAAGGGGGCCCTCAGCCCTCTCCCACTGGTCCATGTCACCTTGTGGGGCTGGTCAACTATCCTAGGTGGACATCTAGAAGGTTGGACTAGTCATATGCCACATGGGTAGACAAGAGGGTAAGAATTTCCATGGTAGGCTACCTACCATGTCAACTTGTCCCCCTTGCCACCCCTTGGTCAATAGGCCCCCCCCCCTTATATATTATTTTTATTTTTTGTGTGGTTGTGGCATGCAATCCAGACCATCCATATCCCATCCCTAGATCCAAGGGTGGAGGTTGGATTTGATTGGAAGCATATAAAACCTTGTATTTTTCTTTGAAAATTAGTGGGAAAAGTTAGAAAATTTGTTGGAAGCCTTGGAGCTCCTTGCGCCCCTCCCCTCTCCCTGGTGTTCTTCCCTCTCAAACCCCAATTCTAGAGTGGTTTCTATCTTCTATCCCCTCCCCTCTATCTCCGGTGATCATCGGTGCCGCCGCCGCCGCCGTTCGTGCCGCCTTCGAGCTGCCGCGGAGCCATCTTCAAGGTTCTGTCCTGCTAAACAGGGTTGTAGTCCACGAATTCCTGCTCTCCACCACGTAAAGAGCTCAAACTGGAATGTTTATGGTGTGTTCCTACCTTGAATCCCCAGTTCCACCTAAATTTTCACGACCAAATTCCATCGTTTAATATTTTTTCATTTTCGTTCATCTTTCACTCCCAGATCTATCTTGTCTCTGTCTACAGTGACAGCAGCTCTGCATTTCCCATCTCCGACCACCTTTTTTATTTTTACAAACCCTCCCAATTTTACTGGGAGTTCTGTCCATCAACCCCTAACGCCATGAATTTTCTTAATTTTTGATCAGCCTTCTACCCATTTTTCCAAAATCGTGTTCTACCTCACCTACAGTGCTATCAGCTAGATTCCAGATCCGACCACCTTCCAGTGTAAAAATCATAACAAATCATAGACTCCACCACTCCTCTCATACAAAATATTTCCGTTTACCTGGTTCAATTTCCTACAACTTTGATGAAGACCTCAAGAGCTGGATCGGACATCTTCCTCACGGTCAATGGCAGTTCTCAGACAAGTTCCTTGCAGATCTGAGAGTCCGGTCACTGTACAATAGAAACTTAAAAATTCATTAAAGTCAAGATCCGTGCATATCCAGGTCTTATCCCTAGGCCTAGATTGAAGTACTTCAAGAGAGCTTTCCAACGGCGCCAGTTTCGTGTCGATCCAACGTCGGGGCTGATCGCAGCGTCTGTTCTCGCCGGAGCGCGCGCCGGAAAATAGAACCGGCAGATCCGTGGCCGGTTGTTCCGACCGGTGCCCAACGGAGCCACCAGGCCTCCGGTCAACGTTCCAGCGTGCCGCCAGCCCCGGGAATGCTTCCCCAAGTGTCCCCACCACAGCGGTGTCCCCGGGTTCCACACGGCCCCTCCGGACAGCACGTGGGCCCCACAGTCACAAGTTCGGGTGCTGCCGAAGAGACGCGAGAAGCCGCCTGTCAACCCGAATTCGGTCCTCCCGGGCCCATTTGTGTAGCCCTTTACCTCCCTGCGTGGAGTGGGCAGCGACTCATATTGCTGTAATATTGTGTATTATTGTTCCGGGAGTACGAGTTTCGGTCGGGTCCGTCTTCCCCACGTCGAGCGCGTGGAGGTATCGTATTCGCTCCTTGCTTGGCATTTCGCTTATTTCCATATATGCTTGTTTATGCCACTACTAGAGAGCATGTTTTAGGACCTAGCTCACTGTATTTTCATATCACCGCTACTGCGAGAGAGAGAGCGTGACCGTCCCGTGACCCGACCCGGGCACAAGTGAAAGCCGACCACCCTAGCTCACTGCCGGTTTCTCAACCGCGCACATCTGACGCTTCCCTCGTTAAGGGACAGTCACGAGCTTGTCGTGCCCGTGGTCCGTCCCGCATCACCAGGTGAGAGAGCTCCAGCTAGGCCTTCGAGCTATTGGACAGAGGCTAGAGGACATGGAGGCAAGCTATGAGAGGGAACGAGAACTCGGGGCACGACTCCGCCAGTCTGGCCAGCTCCAGATGGGTGGCTTCTTTGCTATGCCAGGGGAGCAGTAGCGGGTCGCCGCTGCTGAATAGGCGCCATGAGGTGAGGCGAGTGCTGCTGTACGGGGCTCCAGAAGGCCCCTGAGGGACCCTCACCTTAGGGGAGAGGAGAGGGACGCCTAGAGAGATGATTGTGAAGGTGATGGCGAGAGTTGGAGAGCTAGCATACGCCTCCTCTCTATGATTGTGATGTTTATGATAGTTTATGTAGAATTATGAATGGAGTGATTTGATTTCTTGCCGCTTATTTGTCCTCTTGTGCGTTCCTTCTTCCTTACGCTTCTTCACTGTTCCCATGTGACGTGCTTGTCGAGACCCTGTCCAAAAATGGGGACTCATATCTCGCTCCGACCGTCTTTCATACGGAAATCTGCCGCCGAAGTCAATAATGACGGCTCTAGCCTCTTCTCCTTTATGACCTTCCAATCTTCCCGGACTACCTCTACAGCATGACAGGGCATCCCTAGACTGCGTAGGGAGTGAGTCATCATATCACACCATCAATGAATTACCCTGCGAGTGGTGAAGTGACGCATGTGGGACCGCAAGGAAGGTGCCTTATCACGAGGGTTATCGTTAATAGTGATGTAGGCAGTCTTGACTCACCCTTCTCCCATTTCTATAAATACCGTCCTCGTTCGTCTCCCCAGGGGCACCGGTAGCCAACAAGTTTCCACAGAAACGGAAGAACTAAGGGTTCTAAGGTTCAAAATGGAGGGTGAATCTTCCCACTCTTCGAAGAGAAGCAGGTCCTGTGGTAGCAGTTCCAGGAGGCTCTCAGACCTCGAAGGGCACTTCAGTGAAAGGACCCAATCGCAACTTATAAGCTGAGCTTGCTCGTCTCTTCTTCCAGTCTTTCTTCCTCCCTTCTAACAAAACCCCTCCTTATGTATGCGCATGGTGTGAAGAAATCACACATTCCATGGGAGTTGGTAGTGGCTGCATATCGGGGTCTCCCAAATTTTCAGAAGGCCAGGCTAGACGTGATGGGGCTTGGAGTCTTTCTTCGGATCGAGCCAATCAGGCTCGACCTTCCCCTCGTCCAAGCATTGCGCGAAAGGTGGGATCCAATGAGCCGTGCTTTCTTGATGCCTTGGGGGCACATGGTGCCCAGCCTGGAAGATGTGGTCCGAATTACGGGCCTGAAAGTGGATAGCGAGGCACTGACCGATATCACGTACTCCGATTATAGAGAGACTGCCCAGAGGTTGCTAGGAGCGGACCTGGATGATCGTAAGAACAGGTTCATAGCCAAGACGCCCATCATGGAGACGTTGGGGCTTACTGACATTCATTCTCATGACGATGAGTCCTTGGAAGAGTTCATAGAGAGGACTGAAAGAGGATGCCGCGTTGTCTACTGCGTAGACGTGAGTAATTGGGAGAGAGCCAACATGGATTTGAGGAGATTCCTGTTCTCCCTATTGGGGAAACTATTGTTGGCCTCGAAAGGAGATAGCATTCATTGCCGTTTCTTAGAATTCCTGGTAGACCCTAAGAAAGTGGGACGATACGCCTGGGGAGCAGCCATGTTGGCGCATCTATTTGCGGGCCTGTCTGAAAGGGCAGACCGAGAGATAATAGTGAGTGGTTTCACGCCATTCATCCAGGTATCCTGCTTCTTCTTTTGGTTTTTTTTTTTGATATGTTAATGACACATGACGGTGCAGTTGTGGAGCTATTATTACCTCCCCATGGGAAAAGCTCGGCCTTGGCGACCGATAGCGGTGCCGCTGGCGAGGCGGTGGCAACCTATCACGAGCCCAGCCTCTCTATCCTACCAGCTGATGGTGTTAAGGCGCGAGTTGCAAGAGTTCCCTGCGGCAATGGTGATTATTATTTCATCATTTTTCCCACTTTTTTTATTTTTATATTAAGAAGATGTGTGTGACCTGAACCAGGTGGTCTGGAGTCCTTATGCGGGCATGACTGACGCCGATCAGCCATGGGTCATAACTAGCCGTGCCCAGTTCGGACGCGACCTCTGGATGCACTGTTTGAACAAAATCGAGCCACTTCGACTACGATTGGCCATGAGGACTCTAGGGCTGACCCAAGAATAGGTGGACATGACTACCACACCACATGTCGGGAGGAAGACGCGTGGGCCGACGACCTCCGTTGATTGGAGAGTGCGGTTCCCTAAGCAATACGAGGACTGGCAATGAGGCGGCACTCCTGTGGAGTCACATGCTCAAGACAACGAGGATTATCTGCGCCTCTATAAGGCGATGTATGCAGAGCGACTCCATCCTGAAGGGACCGTAGAGGTGAGCACAATTTTCTTTTCTTTTTTCTTTTTTCTTTTTTTTTGTTAACCTATGTCCTGGCCACAGGATGTTCGCGACACTATGATAGCGAACCTGCAAGCTCGCTTGGTAGGCACGGAACGACAGTTACATGATACTCACGCAGCCTTGAGTTCTTCCGTAAGCCTACATACACACGATCATAGACCAAGATTTCTGGCGTTAGGTCCTCAGTGTCACCTTATGTGTGTTGCAGCGCGCCCAGCTTGATGCGACTTCCTCAGCAATGGGGGCGGATGGTGTCTCTTCCAACTTATGGATCCCCACTTCCGAACTTGATTTGCTCCATGAGCAGCTTGCTTGTGCTACGCAGCGGGCTGTGGAGGCAGAAGGAATGCTTTCCACACATGTGAGAGTTTCACCATTGAATTTCACTTATTCGTGCCTCCACATTTCTGAGATGATGGTTATGGCAGACGAAAGAGATGCAAGATGCACTTGCCCGCACCGCGCAGGGGGAAGCCAGAATAGCGGAACTGGAGGAAGAGTTACTGCATCGTCCAGACGATGGCTCTTCTCGGGACTCCATGGAGCTGAGGATCACCCTTCAGCTAGAGAGGGAGGACAGAGAGAGAGAACGCGCGGAAAGGGAAAGAGACACCAACAGATAGAGAGCCGACAGGTTGGCTGAGGGGGAGGAGCGTAGGGCCATCAAGGCCCAACTGTTTGGACTCCGGACCAGCCTCAGTCTTGCTGAACAATGGCTGAGAGATGATGAAGAGCGCTACCGTAGAGCACGAGAGCGTGGCTTTCATGTTAGTAGCTTCTTTGCTGCCCCTGTCGATCGAAGGGGAGCAGAGATGGGAAGAGGGGTACAGAGCAGTAGAGGCACCGCCTCGCATGGTTTAGCAACACCCTCCAGGGTTCTTCGCCTGGAGAGTGGAGAAAGGGGTAACACTAAGAGAGAGGACGGGACTTAATGTACAATTTCTAGAAGAAAATAAAGGAAGGAATGTTCGGTTTCATGTCTTCTGCCTTCATTCCTGCTTTTTAATCCTGTACACATTACTCAATGAAACAAGTCAGTTTTTCCGTTCTGACTTGGCCCCTTGCTCAAGAGTGGGTGATTGTTTTGAGACTAGCATTGATAATGAGTCAAGGGGCCAAGCCTTTATTAATCAAGGCAAGAGCAAAGATGATGAATGCAACACACGGGCACGCAAATGGGAACAAAATGTAGCACACAAATGAGATCACACAGATGCATTTTTTTGTGTTGTTTTTAATTATATATATATATATATATATATTTGCGTGTTTTTTTTGAAAAACACTTTTTATTACAACCGGCATGGTTTTTGGACCAGGGGTGCTTAAATCGTTCTTAAGTATCCTAATACGGGGTTAACGTGCTCCAAGAGGATTCCCACTTTGGGACCCACCCGAGGGCGTCTTCCGAGGGCCACTTCACAATTTTTTTCTTTTTCTTTTTTCTTTTTGGGATTGATGCCTAGCGACCAACCTTATGGCACCTGACTCTTATGAAGAAAGGGTTTCTTACTAACCCCCTAGGTATCCTATGTGCGCATCTAGATTGATTTGGGCCCCTAGACTCCTCAAATGATAATCCTACCAGTTAAGACTTAACCTGATGATAAAACCGTCATGCCATGCTTAGGCTCCCAGTTGCTTCCGACCGTAAGGACCCACCGAAAGAGTGTTCGAGGTAAGAGATTTGCCCGACCCGGGTCTATTTCCTCACAACTCTAGATGGTATATGATGGAACACCTTGGAACCCTAACAGCCAACCGCTCGACGCTGACCCAGAATCAGACGCCGTCGCACCTATTGGTGACGCGCTTGCATTGACCTAAGCCCGAGGTTGAAGTAAGAAACCACCAAGGTAGTAGATAGATGTCTTGACCAGCTAGAAACACCGAGACTCCTTCATGGTGATGGCTTTCACTTTTCGAAGTGGACAGTTATATGTGTGTTTTGCTAAAAGGTGGTTGCTTGCCTTAGCGGGGCGCGCCTTTCAGGATTTCCACTGAGCTTTCATCTTTGAGGGGAGAAAGAAGAGTACGGGAGGTAAACCTTCCGAGAGGACCGACAAAATCGTTAACCCGACGAGCTAACCGGGACCTACTCGACCTCTCCCTTTTGGGCGACTTCGGACCAGACCTCAAACAGAATTACTTTGCCCCTTTGTGGAATTTAGCTTTCATTTTGAGGGGTCTCGCTTGTTGAAATCAGGCACAGCCACGACCAGGCTTTCATATGACTTTGGATTTTTTTTTTTTTGAGGGAGACATGATGATTTGATATGTAGGGATCCCTCTTGTATGCCTGCGGGGACACTGCCCTCTTCTCGTGCTCTAACTCGAGTTCGATGAGACAAATCCTACTCTCGCCTTCAGGGTATGGTATTTTGGTTCCCTTATGCTCAGCGTTTTAAGGGCGTCGGCTGTCTCATTGGGTCGAGGTAGAAGAGAACAAAGATTACGACTTTCCTGGAGACCTTCGAGCACAGCCCCAAAATAAGCAATACTACCAATTTTTGGCAAAAATAGCTGCGTGCGTGCGTGCTGCCTTCTTTTAGTGGACGTAAGCCGACATGACCGGACAGGAATCTCCGCGGTTCTGGCGAGCCAAGACCCGAGACCTACCGAGCCTTAATGGGTCCGAACTTTCATGAAGGACATATGCAAATACTTGACTGCATGAAGAAAACTAGGCACTCTTTCTCTTTTTCTTCTCTTTTTTTTTTTGAAACTTCCCTCGAGTTCCGCTTCGTTTGATCCCGAAAGCGACGTGTGGGAGTATGTGCAGGTTAACCCTGAGTTATACTACAAAGACCGAGGAGTGAATTTTCGGCTCCAATGGTCCTCGTACTATGCCAGTTGTTACACTTATCTTCGGCATTGACTATCTTGTAGGCGTTGCCAGGGTACACGACTTGAACCACGTATGGCCCTTCCCAATTGGGTTGGAGTTTAGAACGTGGCCCTCCAGGTTTGACAAAAATTCTTTTCACGATCATCTCACCAATTTTGAATTTTCTTTCAACAACCTTCTTTTGGTAAAAGTGAGCGAGTCTATTTTGATAAACACGCGCATGCTCGACAGTGGCCAGCCGCTTCTCGTCTAAGAGTTCCAACTGGACAAGGATTGAATTACGATGTTCGTCGAGGGGAAATTCCTTATCCAATTGTACCCTGAGAGAAGGGATCATAGTCTCGTACGGGACTACCGCTTCTGTAACGACCCGAGAATCTGATTACCGGGAAGGCCCGATAACCCGAGACTCGAACCGCCGCCCACGAGCCGAGAGGGCTCGGAAGGGCTAAAAGGAGTGTGGAGGCACAAAGAAATAGGAAATAAAATAGGACAATTCAACAATTAATAGAAATAAATAAACAACTATAGGAGAGTCCAGTCCAATAGAAAGTACAGTCTAAAGCAGTAAAACGTACTGCATGCTGAGTGGACACTCGGCCCGGCGAGCTGGCAACTAAGAACCTCTGAACAGCAACCTCGAACCTGGAGGATGAACCGCCACACCTGAAAAGCAAGGGTAAGCCTCCTTTCACTGGCCCAGTAGGGATCCCGCAGAACCCCAACTGAGAACAACGGCGACACGGAAAGCTACAACTACAAGAGTACCAGTAACAGTAGGAATAGTAAACCCAGTGGCCGGTCGAAACCCGGCACTACAACTACTCCTACTGTACCGGTCAAGCAGAAAGAGAAGTCCCGATCTTACAGTTGGGAATCGGAGCACACTAGCAACACTTACCAAAGCAAAAACCCACGGTAATCCCACCGTAGAGGCCTATTTCCCAGAACAAGACCAAGCTGGACACGCTGTCCAAAGTGCAACCCCGACCGTCCGGTCGCGGGTACCACACAACAAGACGCAACCTCGGTAAAGCTACTAGCACCCGTCAAACGGCACGAGAGCCGACACACGCGCCACAGTGAAACACCTGGAACTCAACGGTCAATGTGACCAAAACCTGAAGGTTGAAGTCACACGATTGAAAGTCTGTCACTCCCGACTCGACAGGAGTACGGTAGAACCAACAAGCTAAAGTAAATAAACAGAAAAGCCGTCTACTCTAACAGTACCGTACTACTAAACCTCGGTCCAACAAAACTCGAGTCCACACCTGCCAATGAACAGGAGCACTACCCACTAAAAGAACGACCGGAAGCGTCCCCTGACATCTTACACCGCGTCATAAGTGTGTAGCTACAACGCCCCGGGCGTGAGACTCAGACACGCAACAAGTACCACAACAAGGACTAGCTGGGGTCACGCTCTTCAGCGCGTGTCCTAAGCCCCCAACTACGTGTGCACACACAGACCATCTGCTCTAGGTCGGGTCCTCTAGCTGGTTTTCCCCCCCACCGAACTCTGGTGGCAAAGGCAAGGGGCCCTACGGTAACCAGCCTAAAAATCGCCTCTCACCGAGTCTCGCTCTCCACCACTCGCAGGTGGGTCCGCACTCGCGTGCGCAGGAAGCTACGACTAGTGGACAGGTCACTGGAAGTAAGGACTGACTCACGGAACCCACCGTCGAAGAAACGAGACCGCACACACTCTGTGTAGCGCAGAAAGCGCAGACGCATGATTCCCATGGTAGCACACAAGCCGCCATGCCGATTCCCCATCCCAGAGAAAGCGGGAAACCTCCAGCCCTAGACAGGATAACTGGACTCGCAGTCCAAGGCCAAACACATGGCCCACGAGGGAATCACCTTCCAAAGAAACTCGCGACATGCGGCGGAGACCCCATCGCACACACACACCGATACACGGTGACTCGATCGAGCGCAACACGATCGGAACACGTGAAGTCACCCGGACCCACCATACCTATGGGCATGCTAATCGAGATAACATGGTCCTCCCGACACCCTCAAAACACGAACATAAAACTCTCGGGGTGTCTGGGATACTCACGGGACCACAAGTCAACCACTGGGTCCCAACCGGGTCGACTAGGGACCTACACAACGTGAACAATCGTAGCAAGCACGAAGAACCACTTCGGCACAACACAGTGCCTGGCGGTCTACCTTGGGCCGTCACAAGCTGTAACGGTCCAAGCCTCGACCGTCACAGCACTCTAACGGTCCAACACAGGAGTGTTACGCGAGAGGGGCAACACCGGCTGTGACGCGCCAACCCTGGTGCGTCACATGCCCTGACGCACCCAACATAGTGTGTCAGAAGGCAAGAAGAAACTGGCTGTGACGCACTCCACTTGGGGCGTCACAGTCTCTGACGGACCAACACTGGCGCATCAGAAGAATGGGCTGCGTCAGCTCTAACGCTCCCATTCAGGGGCGTCATAGTGCTCTGACGGTCCTACTAGGCGCGTCAGAGACTCGTGACACCAACGGTCATAAACCACGATCGAAACACTGTGACGGTCTAGCACCAGGTCATCACAGCCCTGTGGCGATCTATCGTGGGACCGTCAGGCCCACGAACACCAACACTCAAAACAAAGGGAGCGTAACACACCTGCCCAGGTGCGTTACACACTGTGACGGTCACTGGAACGACCGTCACACCGTCCCGAGAACGCTACGACGGGAAACGACCCAAAAACTTCACCACGCCCCCATACCTCCACGGGAGAGGGGGAAAACAAAGGGGAAGCCCCCAAATAGCCCCTAGCATGTGTAGACACGCTATTCCTGACGTCTCCTGAGAAAGTCTCATATTACTATACGACGCCCCGCGACGGCTTACGCATTTCGAATCTCTTAAGTGCTTCCTTTTCTTGGGTCTTCTTCTGCCTTTTTCGGCATCCGGAATCGTCTCGTCACGGCATTCGGACGGCATCAACACCAGTCATACGCATCAGGAGGTTCCGGAACCAAGAAGGGTGTCTGTCGGGCAGCCGCCAATACGTTGTCCGAGGATCCGAGTGGGTCTTTTTGGGGGCGTCCAGGCCCCTGGACGCCCCCATTCTTTTAATTTATTTTCAAATAAACCAAAAGTCAAATAAAAATAATATATTAATGGAGGCGTCTAGGCCCCTGGACGCCTCCATAAAAACAAAAATAAAAAACGTAAAATGCCAACTTTGGCATAGAAAAACAAAACAAAAATAAAAATATATTTTATTGGAGGCGTCCAGGACCCTGGACGCCTCCATCAACTCCCTCACGGGCGCCGCCCACCGATCGTCGGTTTGTCGTGTGTGAAAGAATCCAAATTGTGGAGACGTCCAGCTGGCTGGACGCGTCCATTTCTGAATCACGGGTCGCCGCTCCAAAACCACGCGTTGTGCGAAACCGCGTGCGTCTTTCGGTGGAGTTCGGTGGATGCTATAGAGGCGTCCGGGACCCTGGACGCCCCCAAGAAAATATTCAAAAAAAATGAATAAAAATAGATTAAAATATTAGTTCGGCCCTGATGGAGGTGTCCAGGGTCCTGGACGCCTCCACCCTCCGGAGCCCTATAAATAGAGGCCAACCCCCTCAGTTCTGGAGGAGCTTCTAAGAGATCCGATAGGCTGCCGGAGCCCAGAGGCTACCGGAGTCATTTCTAACCCGTGGGGTCTTTTGTAGGTGGAGGTTCCGCCGGCTTCTCGGGTGCCCACGCTCGCGAGAGGAAGGTCGTCTTCATCCACCGCGCTTCCACGTCGTCCCTACGCTGCCAGAGCTCCGCCGGATTTCACCATCGGCACATCCAATAAGCCAATCCTTTCCTTTTCTTCGTAGTTCTTTTGCATTCATCATCTCGCATCATCTATCCCCCTTCATAAGGGCGCCTCTTCTTACATACTTCTTGCATCCATCATCTCATTTTCCTCCTACTCGAGTCTGAGAGGGGTTTAAAAGACAACACCAACCAGGTGTGTGTCTTGCCATCATTTCATTATTTTTATCGCAAGGATTTGAATACTACACCTTCATCTTTCTAATCCACTCGTTACTTGTTTGTCGTTGTTTTGCAAGGGTATCCAAGGAAAGCCCTCTCCGTCGGCCGGCCAAAGGGGGAGGAAGAAGCAACCCGCCATCTCCCGCTCTAGAGGTAGGCGCGATCACTTTCTTTATTTTGGGGTCTTTTGGCCCCTGGCGATCACATCTTGTTTTCGAGGCCGCGGCGAGTCACTTCCCCAATGGCCGTTTAAATTCTCGTTCTTACATTCTCTTTATATTCTATTATATTCTGCTCATATTCTCGAGGCCGCGGCGAGTCACTTCCCCAATGGCCGTTTAAATTCCCGTTCTTATATGTTATATTCTTATCTATTCATATTCTCGAGGCCGCGGCGAGTCACTTCCCCAACGGCCGTTTAAATTCCCGTTCTTATATATTATATTCTTATCTATTCATATTCTCGAGGCCGCGGCGAGTCACTTCCCCAATGGCCGTTTAAATTTCCGCTCTTTATATTCGCCTTATATTCTGTTATATCCTTATCTGCTCATATTCTCGAGGCCGCGGCGAGTCACTTCCCCAATGGCCGTTTCAATTCTTGCTATTTAATTTCTGTACCATTCCCGTCCCCCCGAGGCCGCGGCGAGTCACTTCCCGCTATGGCCGTTTAACCCTCATATCTTGCTATATTACATTTGTCCCGCTCGCCCCGCCGGAGCAATCTCCCGTGGTGGCCCCTTCTCTTTTCTCTTATTTCTGTGTTGCAGCAAACAAAGAGGAGCCCGCGCGCTCCGTGTCCTCTTCGCTCCCCGAACCGCGTGACGTCGCTCACAGATTGGCGATCACGGTGGGACGTCTACTGCTTCCTTTTGGCTACCCTTGCAAGTTCGGCACCGTCCGTGCCTCTCCACCTTGGCGCCCTCGCACGCCCCCGTTGTGCTCACGGCAGCACTGTCAGTTGTGATTGGTTGGGTGTTCATTATATGTTTGTTATTTCTGTTGTTTTCTTACTCTATATATCTGTCAGCATTCCATTGCATACATCCATCCCTCTTTTATATCCTTTTTCATTTTTTCTAAGGATCACCCTTTCCCGGTGAAGGAAGGACTCTCCGTTTGAGAATTCCTCTCAACGGACTAGAATCTCCTCCACTGGGACCTCCGTAAGTCCCCAACATCGAAGAATCTCCTCTTCGTTCACTGGGCTGGTTGTACCATTGAAGTTCCCCGGAGTTAGTCATCCCATTCGTGGTGAGACAAGAGACCCTAGCTGACACGGCGGTGAAACAAAAATAAACTAGGGTCCCTATTTTGTGTGAACTTCGGATCTCGCTAAAAACAAAAAAAATCATCAAAATCAAAACACAAAAAAGGCGTAAAGGCATCCACTTGTTTGATAATCTCTGCTACCTGCTTGCTAGTGTATGTTTTTGCGTTCTGAAAAAACTGTGAGCATGGCTCACGAGTCTTTTGAGGAGAACCACCCTAGTCGTGGTTTGTCAGCCGACCCGCGAGTCTATGCTATGGACTCGGGTCCTTCTCATGAGCCCTCGCATGAGGTGCAGGTTATTACCGGGGACACGTCCCCACCACAGGATATCTCTTCCTTACTAGGCGTCCTCGCCAACACGGAGCTTACCTCTGAACAGCTCCGGGCCTTCCAGGCCATTCTGAAGGGGAAATCTGTTTCCCCCACGCCCCAGGAATCAACTCCGGCCATCGCACCTCTCCAAGAGTCCGTGCAGGCCATTCCATCTCCTTCATTGGCGCAAGCCATCCAGTCTCCCTCGCTTCAAGGACAAGCGAGCCAACAACCACCCTCATTCTAGTTCCCGTCACAATCTCAAACTCCCGTTGTTCCCCACACACCGCTTCAGCCAGGGCCAACTGTATGCGGTCCAATAGCTCCCTCTCATTCCGAGTTCCCCCCTCAAGTCTCCGGGAGACAGTTTCTCCCCCAGTGGCAAGTGCCACCTTCACCTCCAGAGGAGCTCGCCCAATCGCTCTTGAATAGGTTCAATCGCATGGACAAGCAGTTTCAAAATCTGAGAAGGATGGTGGACGTGAAAGCCACCCCGGAGGTTGCTTTGCCAATCCTTCCCGTCATTCATCTTCCTCCCTCCGAAATACCCACGTACCGCAGATACAATGGTACCGGCAACCCCTTCATTCACCTCAAGGATTTCATGTATGAGTCCTCCTATTGGCAAAACGATCAGAGGTCCCTGGTATACCTCTTTCGAAGATCATTGGATGGTCCCGCGCTTGAGTGGTTCTATTCCTTGGAGCCCCGCGAGGCCGAGAATTTTGAAATAGTCCAGAGAAGGTTCTTGCAGAAATATAGGGATAGGGTCGGTCCCTCACTCTCCATTACCGACCTAGTGGCCGAAAAGATGAAGCCCGACGAAGATTTTGTCCGCTATGCTGATAGATTGAGGTCTCTGGCGGAAAGAATAAGGGATACCCTCTCCGAGCCCGAACAAGTGAAGATGATTGTGTCTAATGCAACCCCACAGTTCAGACATGTCCTGGCCATGAATAAACTTACTACAATGGAGGAACTCTATGAAAGGGCCCGGTACATCCAAACCCAGTTAAAAGACTCCCCCATTATGAATATGTTTGAGTCGTCGAAGCCCAAGGTGATCAGAAAGACAGGCGCTGGTGTCTCGGGTGGAGCCACAGAAGGGGTCGTGACAAATGAGCAAGTGGGTGCGGTCAACAATGCCAACTATGCAGTCAACCCAAGGCCTCCACAAATGCCCCGACTTCCCCTCCAACCAGGTCCTTTCCCTCTTCGTCCTCCACCCCAAAATAATCCACCCTAGGATAATATGCCTCCATTACGTCAACCCCAGCAACAACAACCACAACCTCAGCAACAACAACCACCGCTTCAGTACAACCAAGTTCTACCCCCGGGGAACTATGGTCCCCAACAGCAACAAAGGAGGCCGGTCGGTCCCAAGAGAGCCTACTATCCACCATTGCCAGAAACCTTAGTAGACATTTTTAATGCCCTCATCGCATCAAACCAACTCGCCCTACCCAGAGAAAGGCCCGTGTGGCCCCCGAATGTTGATACCTCCAAATACTGCGTCTACCACAGGCAGCCAAGACACACAGTAGATTACTGCTTCCATTTCAAAGATTACATCCACGATATGAATGATGAACATCAAATAGATTGGGATGAAATGAGACGATACGTCGCCGCTCTCAAGGCTAGGAGACCTACTCATAGGCCACAGCAGCAGTTACAACAACAACAGTTACAACAGCAGCAGCAGCAGCAACCACAACAACAGCAGCAGCCTCAGCAGGCCCCACAACAACAGCCCAACATGGGCATAATCCAGAATCCATTACCGGAGCACCAACAGCCCAATCATCAGGTTAACCCCATCTCCTCCTTCCCGGAAGTCGGGAGAGAGCAAGTGTGGCACCAGGAAAGTACCTCCATTCCTTCTACCGCCAATCCTATCATCACGCAACACCCTTGCCTTGCCCGGGTAGCACCTCTCTCTCATCAACCCGCGTCAGTATCACCTTCACCATTTCCACTACCATTACGCCCTCTCATCCGTACCCCGATCCCCTATCAATCGACACTCTCCACTACGCCTTCACACCCTCTCATCTTCTCCCACTCCCCCACTTTACCATCCACCTCTACCACATTTACCCCTACGCCTTCTAAACCCCTTATCATCCGTCAACCATACATAACCCCGTCTTTCTCCACCATATCACCACTAATGCCTTCAAAACCACTCATTACCCATCACCCACCTCAAAATCATTGCCCGCTTCAAGCCCTACCCACTTCTACTCTGTCTCCACCTCCACCTTCCAGACCCCTTATCCTTCATAATCCGCGCGATATCCCCTCTACCTCCACCATGCCTCCACCTAACAAACCCCTCATCAGAATCCCTGCTCCCGTCATCACCCCTGCTTCATCAACCATTCCTCCACCACTACCCCTCAAACCTCTGTTAAAACCCACTGCTACCCCCACAGAGGTACAAAAGCCGCAGGCAATGGTGCTCCGGAGTGGAAGGATTTTCCACAGGGTTTTCCCCCACAACAGTCAGAATCCTGAGCAATCTCAGCCAGAGAAGGATGATGGAGAACAACCAGAAAAAGCTATCCCTGGAACACAGTATGATCTATTGAAACACTTGGACAAGACACCTGCTCGGATCTCCATCTTGGAGCTACTTCAAAGATCCACATCCCACCAGGCAGCCTTGATGGAATATCTTCAAAAAGTCATGGTTAATGAAGACCTCCCCGTGGAGAAGATTTCGACCGTCCTGACCCCAACGGACACACAACCGGCCATCATGTTCCACAACTACGAGCTCGCTCCCAAGGAAGCTCGAAAATATGCACTGTGCATTTCAATAAAAATTAATGGGGTATCCATAAACTCGTGTCTTGTGGACACGGGTGCGTCCATAAATGTGATCTCCATGGACACCCTTCAGTTGTGTGGGGTCAACGAGGAACAAATAAGACCTTCCTCGATCACGGTCATGGCTTATGACAATAGCAAAAGGCCACCGCAGGGGATGATTATTCTGAAGGCAGAACTAGGCCCCATGTCAATTCCCACGGAATTCCATGTCCTCGACATGGACCCCACATTCAAGGCTATACTGGGTCGCCCTTACATCGAAGCCATGGACGCTGTGCCTTCCACCAACCATCAGTGCCTGAAGTTTCCTTACAATGGGAGGATTATTAAAGTGGTCAGTACACCGGTCCTTCACACAGTGGATGCTATCAACACCTCTCTGCCCTCCGTTTGGCCATCTCATCGGCCCATATTGTCATTGCTGGATGTGCGTGATCTATCTCACGTTCCACTAGCACCAAAGGAGTCGGTCAGGACAACCGCAACATCATGTCTCCCTTTTCACTCCAAAGGTTGGGAGATTATGAGGAACATCGGCTATCAACAGGGTAAAGGTCTGGGCGCACAATTACAGGGTATGCTCAAATCGCCAAAGGAAATTAGGCCGAACCGTAGGTTTGGCCTAGGCTTCAAAGGACCGTTCAAGGTGGATTGGAAGCCCCTCACATGGACTCTATCAAACCACTTCAACAGAGGGCCCGTTGTTCAGATGGGAGATTACCCACGAGAAGCATATGGGGGATCACATGCTGTATATTTGGCTGAAAAATGTCCGAGGATCACCAAAAGAGGCAAGATCAAAGATCCGGAATGCGAGAGGAACAAATGGTTCGACATACGGGACATTTCCGTTGCATTGGAAAGGATGTTCTCGTCTCCGCAGCTTGAAGGACCACCATTGATCTCCAGAATACCAGAGAATATTACCACTCTTGCCAAGGTTCCAAACTATCCTCGTCCTCGCCAGAAGGACCCTGTCATCAACGGACCTTCATCCGTCCTCAACATTGCCGTCGACGGCTCATTAGCCGCCATCTTCTCCTTCCACTCGTCTCAGCCTTTGTTGATATCTTCTTCCTGGGCCAGACAGTTGTCTGATGATCTTCCCAGATCCCCTTCTTTGCTTACATACCTACGCGGGCTTCTCAACCCGCGCCAGGTCTTCAACCATGATCTGCTCTATGAGCCTCACAATCCTCTAACCATAACCACTTTTCTCTCTCCTCCAATCTCTTTTCACTGCTTTGTCATTAAAAATGAAAATGAAAAAAAAAACGTCAATTTTCAAACTCCTCAACAACACATCTTCGTTGAGGAAACCTCTTACATCTCCCACGGGTGCGTCCCGCCCTGCGGACCACCCGTCCAAGGTCCGATGAGCTACCTTTTCTACCCCTCCTCTGAGGGGTATTCTCCTGTACATTCTACACCATCCTCTTCGTCTTCTTCTTCTTCTGTAAATATTGTCAGTCAATCTAGGAATGATAGGTCAAGGGTGGTACCTAGGAAGAAATCCAAGGGTAGGCAGATCCCTCGTCGATTCCTTCTAGATTTAGCCGCCAGGTGTCAGGCCCTTCTTTCCATCCCCCAGTTGTTAGAAAATCCCATCCAGCTGCCGGAAATAGAATGTGAGGGCGACTGTGCATTTGATGAAGGGTATGGAGTCTACGAGATCACGGATGAAGAATGCCCCACTGAAGATGAGGGTGAAGAATATGAGGATGCGGCGGGCGCATACGCTAGTGGAATGAGGAGATTCGACGAGCCGTCAACCGCCGTAGAAGAATCCACCAAAGAAGTCAACTTGGGAACTGAGGAAGACCCTAGGATCATCCTCATAAGTGACAATCTACCACCCTCTGAAGAAAAGGCATTAATTGAGGTACTCAAGGAATATAAGGACACGTTTGCATGGAGCTACGAGGATATGCCGGGTCTAGATTCAACCTTGGTCGAACACCGTTTAACCCTAAAACTAGGGACCGTCTCGGTAAAACAAAGGTTAAGGCGTTTCCACCCTCAGATGGCTTTGAAAATGAAAGAAGAGGTCGATAAGCTCCACAAAGCCAGGTTCATTAGAGTCGTCCTTTATCCTCAATGGGTGGCGAACATTGTCCCAGTCATGAAGAAAGATGGAAAAGTCAGGATTTACATCGACTTCCGGGACCTTAACCGCGCGTGTCCAAAAGATGATTTTCCCTTACCTTTTTTTTTCATAAACCAAAGTCATCAAGTGATAGAAGGGAGAGTGCACCCCCATACCAAAGGTAGGGAATGTTCCCACTCCACCTCCCCCACAAGATGCTATCTTTTATTCATATAGGATGGGATATTTACAAAACATGGGGTCCGAAGACTGATTACATCAAGAAAAAGACTAAAAAAGCCTGCTGTACAAAGGTAACCTGCACAAAGATAGCCTTACCACCCACTTCCAACCCAACTCAAATTCTGCACGAACAGAGAAAAAGCCACAACAACGTGAAGGGATTAACAGAAACACACTGTAACTCTGGCTGCAAGATTGACTGCACAAAATGATTGGAGCACATCATTAAGTCACATTTTATCAGTCTTCGGATCCCACTCCCGCTCCATTAAACCACAGCAGGCTTAATATCACCGAATACGAAGATTTGGTATACCACTGGCATCCACCCTGGCGAACTTTTTGGTCTCTGCAGGGAGATCCCTTAAAGAAAAATATTCAGAATTACTTCTAGTATTCACTGCAATCTTAGCCAAGGAATCCGCTAATTGATTAGCCTCTCGAAAAGTATGGAATAAAGGGCATGTACTAGACTGAATAGAATCCTTCAAGAGGCTCCACCAAGGAAGAAATTGCCACGGAGGACGACCAATGCCTTTCAAGAGATCATACAGCACCTTGGAATCTGTATATATACTAGATATAGGAATGCCATGGAGCTTGGCCAGTCGAAGTCCATCAAGAAGAGCTCTTCCTTCAGCCATAATACTAGAACCAATGCCATAATAGTAGGAAAATCCCAGTAGAACATTTCCATGGCCATCTCTAAAGCAC
The DNA here is from genome assembly GCA_022559845.1 of Amorphophallus konjac. Taxonomy (NCBI): domain Eukaryota; kingdom Viridiplantae; phylum Streptophyta; class Magnoliopsida; order Alismatales; family Araceae; genus Amorphophallus; species Amorphophallus konjac. The sequence goes on along the minus strand of CM040124.1, from coordinate 46,070,485 downwards.
CCTCCTCCGCCAGAAACACCCGGGTTGCCTTTACTAGAGCCATCGACATTAAGAGCATACCCGGCAGATGGAGTAGACCATCTCACAACTTTAATTTGTATAGCTTTGCATTGAAGGGAGAAGCCCCACTGTTGAAGAGTTTGTATATAAGGACGATTGGACTCCTTGGGGAAGATATGTTGATTGAGGATGTGAACAATTTCCTCTTTAATCATACTGCCCCAGCGCAGCAAATTAACATTGCACCCTTCAAATCTTGTTAGGCACCTCTGTTTCCAAACTTCCCACACAATCATCATGGCTACCAAAAGGTTCAGAAAACCCCGAGGGCTGGATATTATAGATTCCTTCAGAATCAATAGGAGCCTTGTCCGAATAGGAAGAATTAATATATGAGAATCATCCAACAGAGGGCTGAATTTGTTCCATAAGAAGCTAGCAAGTTCGCTAGTGACAAACAAGTGATCCATTTCTTCTACAGAATGTGACAAGTAGCAGCAACTACAACAAGAGGCAAGTGAAATACCCTTCTGCTGGATTCTACCATCCACTGGAACTGCATGATTCAACAATTTCCAATAAAATAAGGTTGCACGTGGGGGAAATCTTGAGTTCCATAGCTTAGCTTTGTAATATTCAACTCTTTGCTCTTTGATGAATTTATAAGTAGACTTAAAGTCAAAGCAGCCTGAATATGAGAAAGACCATATAGGGATATCTTCCCCATCGTGAATAATATAACTCTGGACCTCAGTTTTCAAGTCACTGTCCACAATATAATGCCAAATAGGGTGTTGGTGATTAGCCAAAGCATCATGAACCGAGCAATCATCTAAAAATTCCTCTTGGTCACTGATATCATCTGAGAGTAGTTTCCCTTTAAACCAATTATCTTTGAGAAAATTGGTCCACTTACCATTAAAAACAATCATCTTCTTGCCAGCCATCAAAATGGATTTAGCTTTGATGAAGTCTCTGCATTTAATGCCCACAGGAAATGGAATTTTACAGTCTGAAATATACTGCTCTCTAATATATTTCTGCCTGGTAAACTTAGCCCAAAGGGAATTACCATAAAAAGCAAACCATAATTGCTTGACATAAGAGCACATTTGCAAATCTCGAAGGTTTCGCACACCCAGACCTCCAGTAGATTGGGGACAGCAAATCAAGTCCCAGTTAACCCAATGTCTCCTGTGAACAGGGTCCAATCCTTGCCTCACATTGATGTGTTGATTGATAACAAGGCAGGCTACGAAACCCTCTCATTCATGGATGAATTTTCAAGATACAATCAAATTCGTTTGGCAGAAGAGGACCAGGAAAAGACGTCATTCACTACCCCTTGGGGAACATACTATTACGTGGTCATGCCGTTTGGGTTAAAGAATGCTGGAGCTACTTACCAAAGAGCTATGATGGCCATATTTCATGACATGATGCACATATATCTGGAAGTGTATGTGGATGACTTGTTGGTGAAATCAAGGACCAGGATGGAACATCCAGAAGTTTTGGCTAAGGTCTTGCAGAGGTCAAGGGAGTTCCAATTGAAAATGAACCCGAAGAAGTGTGTGTTTGGTGTGTCGTCGGGTAAATTGCTGGGGTTCATTGTGAGTAAGAGAGGGATCGAGATAGATCCCAACAAAGCTCAGGCCATCAGGGATATGCCGCCTCCCAAGAATTTGAGGGAAGTCCGAGGTTTAATCGGGAGGTTGCAGTTTATTCGTCGGTTTGTATCCCAACATTCACAAAGGTGTAGACCTCTCTATGAGTTGACCAAGCCAGGAGTAGAATTCCACTGGAATTCTAAATGTCAGAAAGCTTTTGAAGGGTTGAAGGAATATCTGGCTAGTCCACCCATTCTCATTCCACCCAAACCAGAAAAACCCCTGATCCTTTACGTCTCAGTCTTGGATGACTCCGTGGGAGCCGTCCTCGCACAAGCTGATGAAGAAGGCAAGGAACGGGCAACCTATTACTTGTCCAAACTTCTCAATCCCTGTGAGCAGAAGTACACCATCATGGAGAAAACTTGTGCTGCCCTCGTTTGGGTAGTGCAGAAATTGAAGCACTACTTCTTGGCTCATGAGGTCCACTTGATTGCTCGAATGAATCCTATCAAATTCCTTCTGGAGAAATCCGTCCTTACGGATAGGCTAGCATGCTGGCAAAGTTTTCTCTCTCAGTTCGACATCACCTACATCCAGCAAAAGGCGATTAAAGGCTATGCCATAGCCGAGCATCTCGCGCACCATCCTCTTCCCAAGTTTGATCCCATCCAATCAGAGTTTCCAGATGAGGAACTAATGTCCGTCAACCAATCAGATGAGCCAATGTGCTATATTTTGATGGAGCTCTGAATTCTCAAGGGAGAGGAATCGGCGTCGCCCTCCTGTCGCCTGAAGGCCTCACATTCCCATTGGCATACCAGCTCAAATTTCCAGTTACGAACAATATAGCTGAATATGAAGCTCTTCTAGCTGGCCTAGAACTCGCTCATTCTTTTCGTATCACTGAGTTGCGAGTCGTAGGTGATAGTCAACTCATCCTTCGCCAGGTGCTCACTAAATATCGCACTCGCGATCCCAAACTCAAGCAATACCAAGAACTCACTGCTGCCTTTGCCAAACTGTTCACCAAATTGATCTTTGTTCATGTCCCTCGTCATCAGAATATCTCGCTGATGCCCTCGCCTCGTTGGCATCATCCATAAGGTTCCCTCTAGGAAGATGGTTTGAGTCCATTTCCGTCTACAAACTTCACGCCCCTGCAATCGATGATGCTTCCTACGTAAATATCAAAGACAGGATAGCAAGGAAGATCCTGCAGGAAGATATCCTTGAGAAGAGGGAAATCATGTTGGCAGAGGCCGAAGAAGAACTGGCTGATGAAGAGAAACCATGGTTCTATGAAATCGTCAAATACTGCCAAGATCAGTCTTATCCTGAAGGGGCCACCACAGAGGACAAGAAAGCCATAAGAAGGGTGGCTCAGAAATATACTTTGGTTGGAGGTCTACTCTATAGGAGGAGCCTTACTGGTATTCTATTAAGATGTCTTGGTGACGATGAGGTTTGGAAATGTGTAGAGGAGACGCACTCGGGTGTGTGTGGTGGCCACGTGAATAGTCACATGCTCGCCAAGAAGATCATTCGGCAAGGCTTTTACTGGCCCACTATGGAAGAGGATTGTGCTGTCTATGTCCGTAGGTGTGTCAAGTGTCAACTTCACGCCGATAAAATCCATTCACCATCTTCCTCACTTCATCCAATATCCTCCCCGTGACCTTTCTCCATGTGGGCATTCGACATCATTGGTCCCCTAGGTGATCCCAATTCCCTCACCAAGCAGAAATCTTTCATCCTTACTGCGACGGAATACTTCACCAAATGGGCTGAAGCCGAAGCTTACGCGGAAATCAAGGCGTCAACAGTCTGCAAGTTCATCATGAAGAACATCCTCGCCAGATTCGGCGTCCCAAGCACAATCGTCACAGACAATGGGCCACAGTTCATTTCTCAGGACCTATGCGACCTCTGCAAAAGGTACGCAATTGCATTGCATCATTCATCGCCTTATTACCCACAAGGTAACGTCCAAGCAGAGGCCACCAATAAAACATTACTCAAAATCATCAAAAAAACCTGCGAGTCTAGTAAGTTTTTAGACTAGCCAGAAAAACTTATCGAAGCCCTATGGGCCTATCGCACTTCAATCCGTACCCCCACCGGGCAGACTCCATTTGCCCTTACTTATGGTATGGAAGCGGTAGTCCCGTACGAGACTCTGATCCCTTCTCTCAGGGTACAATTGGACGAGGAATTTCCCCTCGACGATTGTCGTAATTCACTCCTCGCCCAATTGGAACTCTTGGATGAGAAGCGGCTGGCCGCTGCCGAACACGCGCGTGTGTATCAAAATAGACTCGCTCGCTTTTACCAAAAGAAAGTCGTTGAGAGAAAATTCAAAGTCGGTGAGATGATCGTTGTGGACGCACTTTTTCCACTTGGTGATTCTCTCGTGGTTTATTCGTTTATTGAGTGCGTGGGCGTGCCAGTCACCGGAGTGACGATTTATTAGGGCTCCGAAGAGCCCAAGGTGCGCTCGATCTGACTTCGTCAGACGATTGTGTGGTTCGTGTCGGGACCGAATCCCGTCGCACCATGAAGGTCACGACGTCATTTACATCCCCCATACGAGGGAATACCCTTGATTGATTGCCAAAATTAGAGGCCCCGCGGCCGAAAAGAGTAATACTAATTATGCGAGAGAGATAGGAATAGATCACACTGAAAGTTGTATTAAGATCATAAACTGTCGGCCGTGTCGGCCACTCGTAGACCTTTTCGTATTCAGACACAGGTCCGTGGCAGCGTCACAATGAGAAAATCGAGGTAGATCCCTTCAAATGTCTGTCGAGCATGCGGCGATTTTAATGAGGACTCGGAAGGTGTCCGGAACAAGAAAACAAATCCGGTCCGCTTAGGATGTCGGCCCGAGGTTAGATCAAAGCCTGGCCATATCGGGGTAATTCCCGAGACTCGGGCTCGACCTGAAAGGGCGGCGTCGTTATTCCCTTTTGCCCCGGGTCACTGGGAGAGATGGGGAGGCTACGGTGTAGGCCTTAGCGTCTTTTATCTGGGGTTTTCTTAGTTATATCCTCTGGGATTTCTGATTCGATGTTTACTGTTTGTTCGTGCCTTTGTCCGGGGTGATTTTTCTTCTTTTTATTCATGATCATTCTTATTATTGTCATTTGTTTATTATTTATCTTTTTATTACCCCTCCCGCCTCTTTTATTGTGATTAATATTGCGCATTCGGAGTCCTTTAATTAGTGTAATTTTTATTAATTTATTTGCTATTGTTAATGCCCTTATCAGGTTGTATATGTGCATAGATGTAGTGTGCCGGTGAAGGGAAGGTAAGAGTGTACCGCTGAGAGGCCCAGAGGGCGTGCCGCTGAAGGCCAAAAAGGGGGCGTACCGTTGAAGGTCAAAGGAGCGTACCGCTGGGGCTCAAGGGAGTGTACCGCTGAAGGTTCAAGGGGCGTGCCGCTGGGGCGATTAAGAGTGTACCGCTGGGGGTTTGAAGGGCGTACCGCTGAGGGTTTAAAGGGGTGTACCGCTAAAGGAGTTAGGCGAGTGTGCCGCTAAGAGGTGAGAGAAGTGTGCCGGCTAAGGGGCCAATCAGAAGGTGGGGGTGGGTATGAAGTCTGTACGTTCCCCCAGGCTCGAAGTCTATATGTTGCCAAGCCTAAAGTCTGTACGTTGGAGCAGAGTGGAGCAAAGTCTGCACGTTGCAATATGAAGTCTATACGTCGACTAGCCCGAAGTCTGTACACTGGCCGCCATGAAGTCTATACATTGGCTGGCCCAAAGTCCATACATTAGAACGTGAAGTCTGTACATTGACCCTTTGACTGCAGCTCGAAGTCTATACGCTGCCAAGCCCAAAGTCTGTGCGTTGTAACGTGAAGTCTGTACGTCGGCTGGCCCAAAGTCTATACATCGGCCAAGTCTATACGCTGCAACATGAAGTCTGTATGTTGGCTGGCCCAAAGTCTATACATTGGCCAAGTCTATACATCGGCCAACCCCAAGTCTATACGCTGCAACGTGAAGTCCATACGTTGGCTGGCCCAAAGTCTATACATCGGCCAAGTCTATACGCTGCAACATGAAGTCTGTACGTTGGCTGGCCCAAAGTCTATACATCGGCCAAGTCTATACGCTGCAACATGACGTCTGTACATTGCCCCTTTGACCACAGCTCGAAGTCTATACATTGCCAAGCCCAAAGTCTGTACGTTGTAACGTGAAGTCTGTACATTGGCTGGCCCAAAGTCTATACATTGGCCAAGTCTATACATCGGCCAACCCCAAGTCTGTACGCTGCAACGTGAAGTTTGTACGCTGCCCCTTTGATCACAGCTCGAAGTCTATACGTTGCCAAGCCCAAAGTCTGTACATTGTAATGTGAAGTCTGTACATTGGCTGGCCCAAAGTCTATACATTGGATCCCATTGAGGCGGTGGCTGAGGGTGTACCGGCGAAGGGAGGGAGCGTGCCGCTGAAAGGGTCAAGGAAAGTGTGCCGCTGAAGGCCAATGGGAGCGTGCCGCTGAGGGCCAATAGAAGCGTGCCACTGAAGGCCAATCTGGGCGTGCCGCTGAAGGCCGATGGGGGCGTACCGCTGAAGGCCAACGGGGCGTGGTGGTGGAGGTTTGATCAGTTTTCGATTACTTGTTTTAAGGCTTTTCTTTTCTTCTTATCTTAACTTTCGTGTAGTTTTATACAAAACTCCTCCCTTTGTTCGTTCTCTTTGTTCGGTTCGGTCTCTTTTCTTGCGGGTCAGACGTTCGGGCTGTCGGGTGGTTAATTAGTTCGGTTCAGTTCTCGTCATGGTGCCGGCAGTGATTTGATGAGTTGGAAGGTTTCATTAATTATCCTGCTCGTTTGTTGCCTCCTTTTGCCTCTTTTAATTGTTTATTAGTTTCTCACAAAAATTCGCCAGCATCTCCCCTTGACCCGGGGCGTAAGGGAGATACAGGGAACGCGCCCACGCGGGGTGGCGGAACCCGACAACTGGAGGTGGGCCCCCGAAGGAGCAACACCTTTATAGTGCCTCGGAAAACACGAAGGAAAACGACAGACTGAAGGCCTCTAAGGGGCATGGACTGGGGCTGGCCAAGGAGCGTGCCGCTGAAAGGGGGGGGCTGGAGAGTGTGCCGTTGAGGGCTGAAAAGTGTGTGCCGCTAAGGGCTAAACAGGGGGGTGTACCGGCCAAGAGCCAATGGCTACAAGTGTGCCGGCCAATGGCTAATTGGGTGTTTGTGCCGCTGAGGGCAGAAAGGGGTGTGCCGCTGAGGGCACATGGGGTGTGCCGCTAAGGGCCAAAACTGGGTGTGCCGCTGAAGGCCATTGGGTGTGTCAGCCAAGTGCCGGAAAGGTGCATCGCTGGAGGGGCCAAACAGAGTGTGTAAGCAAACTGGGGGCCTTAGAAGCCATTCAGGGAAAAGAAAGAGGATTCAAGGCCAGGGGTAGGCCACTTGGTTACTGGATATTCGAAGAGGGGGGCAAGGGTCTCCCCCTCCCCTGGGCCAGTGAGCACAACGGAAGGCCATGTAGGGGCTTGAAGGATTCATGAAGCCAAAGCTCATAGGAGAAATCACCTCGACATGAAGACCCCAAAAAACACCGGAGAAATGGGGAGACGGAGGGAGAACGAACAACCCCATAAAAAAAGACCGTGAGAGCTAGCGCAAGCCAATAAAACTCATAGAGAAACCCAAAGAGGGTGATTTTCATTTATGGGGAGCCAAAGGCCAAAGCCCTATATGCACATTACAGAGGAAATGCCCAAGACGAGGCCATGGACAAAGGAAAAGAGAAACCCAAAACAAAGAACAGGAGGAGGAATGGAATACGAAAGGGAAGAAAGCATTGGGGCCCAAAAACCCTGGCCACTGTCCCTAACCCTCTCCCCCATTACATTGAGCTCTCTCCCTCTCCCTTACTCTTGCTCTCTTCCCGGTGGTCGTCGGAGGAGGCTCGCTGGAGCTCTTCTTCTTCTATCCTCTCTTCCCTCCCTCTTTGTGCCTCCGGCTGCGTGGGGTCCTCTCTTCCGTGTGTCTCCTCTTCTCAATTTTCTCCTTCTGACCCTCTTCTTTTTTTGTCGAAGCCGGCGTCTTTTATACGCCCAGCAGCGGGACGCCTTCGAGCCCGGCCGTCGGAGGCGGGAAACGGTATGTGATGATGGCGTTTGACCTGCCCCGTCCTGGGTCGTCAGGGGGTAGCTCACGTGGCCCAATGGATGGTTGCCACCTCAGACGGCTCACTGCGCGCCAAGGAAGCGTAGGGCATGGGCTGCACGTCATCTTGCCGTTGAAAAGCTTCACCGCTGTGCCGTTGGCGGGCTGAACAAGCATGCCATGGGGGAGCCAAAAGGGCGTGCCGCTGAACACAAAACAGCCGTGCCGCTGGAGTCCCTAATGGGCGTGCCGCTAACCCCTGGGGGTGTACCGCTGAAGCCCCAAAGGGGGTGTGCCGTTGAACACCCAAAGGGGTGTGCCGGTGAAGCCACCCCCAGGGGGTGTACCGCTGAAGGCCCCCAGGGGTGTGCCGCTGGACCCCAAGGGGGTGTGCCGCTAGGGCTTGAACCGGCCATGCCGCTGGGGCTGCCCAAGGGGCGTGCCGCCGAAGGCCACCTCAAGGGCGTGCCGCTGGAGACTCCCCCAAGGGGAGTGTGCCGTTGAACACTCCCTGGGGTGTGCCGCTGAAGAGCCCTGAGGGGCGTGCCGCTGAACAGCCCTGAGGGCGTGCCGCTGAACAGCCCTGAGGGCATGCTGCTGAACACCCAAAGCGGTGTGCCGCTGAACCCCAAAGGGGGTGTGCCGCTGGGCAACCCTGGGTGTGCCGTTGAAGGCCAAATTGGTCGTGTTTTTGAGCCCGTTCTGAGCCCGTTATGGACACGAGTCATGACCTATTTGGCTTTCTCCGAGGCTCACAGATTGTGGGGGGGCTTCTTGTGCTCGGTTCCTCTTTGCTGTCGTGACTCCTGGAGGCGGCTTCGCGACAGTTCTCCCGGGGTTTATTCGCTCGGGCCGTCATTGACACTGGGCCGAGCGGGGTATCATGGGTGTGCAATTTTTGGTGTCCACAAATGCCCCCCACCCAAGGGTAGCGCGGGTGAAGGATGAGTCGGGCGGTGCCCGTGGGTGTATTTGTCCCTTTTCTCTTCGTCGGTGCCGACGGGGTGTCGAGGGCCGACCTGGTTGGTTGTTTATTGGTCTCTTTGTTAGTGCCGACGGGGCGTCGAGAACTGAAGTAGTATGTTGGTCTCTTCATCAATGCCGACGTGGTGTCGGGAACTGAAGCAGTATGTTGGTCTCTTCATCAGTGCCGAGGTGGTGTCGGGAACTGAAGCAGCATGTTGGTCTCTTCGTCTCTTCATCAGTGCCGACGGGGTGCCGAGAGCTGACCTGGTTGGTTGCCTCTTTGTCTCTTTGTCAGTGCCGACAGGATGCCGGGAACTGACCTGGTTTGTCGATCTCTTGGTCTCTTTGCCAGTGCCTACAGGATGCCAGGAACTGACATGCTTTGTTGTCTCTTTGTCTCTTCGCCAGTGCCGACAGGATGCCGGGAACTGGCATGCTTTGTTGTCTCTTTGTCCCTTCGCCAGTGCCGACAGGATGCCGGGAACTGACCTGCTTTGTTGGTCTCTTGATCTCTTCGCCAGTGCCGACAGGATGCCGGGAACTGGCATGCTTTGTTGTCTCTTTGTCTCTTCGCTAGTGCCGACAGGAGGCCGAGAACTGGCATGCTTTGTTGGTCTCTTGATCTCTTCGCCAGTGCCGACAGGATGCCGGGAACTGACCTGGTTTGTCGATCTCTTGGTCTCTTTGCCAGTGCCGACAGGATGCCAGGAACTGGCATGCTTTGCTGTCTCTTTGTCTCTTCACCAGTGCCGACAGGATGCCGGGAACTGGCATGCTTTGTTGTCTCTTTGTCTCTTTGCCAGTGCCGACAGGATGCCGGGAACTGACCTGCTTTGTTGGTCTCTTGGTCTCTTCGCCAGTTCCGACAGGATGTCGGGAGCTGGCCTGGTTTATCATCTCTTAGTCTCTTTATCTCTTCGCCAGTACTGACAGGGTGTCGGGAACTGGCCTGGTTTATTGTCTCTTAGTCTCTTCGTCAGTGCCGATAGGGTGTCGGGAGATCACCAGATTTATTGATTTCTTCATCTGTGCCGACGGGATGTCAGGAACTGAAGCAGCATATTGGTCTCTTATTCTCTTCATCAGTGCCGACGAGGTGTCGGAAACTGAAGCAGTTTGTTTTCTCTTTGCCACCTCATCAGTGCCGACGAGGTGTCGGGGACTGAAGCAGTTTGTTATCTCTTGTTGTCTTTTAGTCTCTTCGTCAATGCCGACGGGGTGTCGGGAACTGACCTGGTCTCTTGGTCTCTTTGTCTCTTCGTCAGTGCCGACGGGATGTCGGGAACTGACCTGGTCTCTTTGTCTCTTCGTCAGTGCCGACAGGATGTCGGGAGCTGACCTGGTTTGTTGTCTCTTAGTCTTTTCGTCAGTGCCGACAGGATGCCGGGAACTGACCTGGTCTCTCGGTCTCTTTGTCTCTTCGTCAGTGCCGGCAGGATGTCGGGAACTGACCCAGTTTCTCGGTCTCTTTGTCTCTTCGTCAGTGCCGGCAGGATGTCGGGAACTGACCTAGTTTGTCGTCTCTTAGTCTCTTCGTCAGTGCCGACAGGATGTCGGGAGTTAACCTGGTTTGTTGATCTCTTCTTGTCTGTTCTTTCTCCCCTTTTTTTGTATCACATTACCGATACAAGCGCCCTTTCGGGTTTTCGCCGGTACTGGCCCCCTCTTGCTTTTGCCCACGCGCTCTCTCGGGTTTTCACGTGGCGGGGTACCCGATTTTACCCGTAGCGCCCTTTCGGGTTTTCGCCACAGCCGGGTTGTTGCCATTTTTACCCTTGTCCCCGTGTAGGGATAAGTCCGGCGGGGTATCTCTATTTTTAACCCCATTTTATTTTTTTTATTTTTTTTGACGAGTGAGTGATATGCGTGTGTAGGCTAGGGCACGAAGCCTTGCGCCGGAAGATAGGGTTCATTCGTTGGCAAGAATAGAATGCCAGCGCAACGGGAGAATTTATGCCGATTCAGACGTAGGGTCCGTAATGACAATATTGTGCGGAGTGGGTGGCTAGGGCACGGGGCCTTGCGCCAGAAAGGGACTTATTCATTGGCAAGGGGCTAATGTCAACGCAAAGATAGAGGTTTTACCGACCCGAGCGTAAGGCCCGTGACGGTACTTCTGTATGACGGGAGGTGGTTGAGGCACGGGGCTTCGTCCCTGGGAGGGTCTTGGCAGGGCAGTGGTGCCCTTGCCAGAGTAACGTTGCAGGGGTAGAGTTGTTTTCGCCTGTGTGGACGCTCGTCCGTATAGGATTGTGGGGAGGGGATGTTCCCGGGAAAACACCTATCATTGTACGTTTACTGACCCCCACCTCTGCATATGCGAGGAGATGCATACGTAGGTATATAGACGTATATATATATATGCATCTATATATATATGTATATATATGTACATATATGTATGTATATATATATAAGTGTCTGTTTAATACTTCATATATATTTTGTTTCTCTTCTCCCCCTTTCTATTTTCTCCTTTCATCTCCTTTCTTCATCTCCTTCCCCCCTTTTTTACTTCGTCCCCCCCCATTTCCTTCTCGTTTTTTTTGTACTTCCCTTTCTCTCCCTTTTTCTTCTTTTCCCTTTTTATTCTTTCTCCCTCCTTTTTTCTTTTATTTTCTCCCTCTCTTTTTTTCTTTATTTCCCCCCTTTTTTATTCCCCATTTTTTTTCTCTCCCCACTTTTATTTTCCCCTTTTATTTTATTTTATTTTCCCCCTCTTCTTTTTTTTTCTTCCCTTTTCTTTTCTCCTTTTTTCTTCTCTCTTTTTTTTCTTTTCTTTTCCTATAAATAGGGGGGGCGGGGGTGCTTCGAACGGTCACCCCGTTCGAATCCCCCCCCTATATTTCTTCCCTCCTCCTCTCTCCTTGGCGACCGAGCGGAGGCTTCCCCTCCCTTTCCTCTTCTTCTCCGGGAACTACCGCCGTCGCCGCCGTTGTGGTGAGGAGACGGCCGTAAAGGCCCTTCCCCTCTCTCTCCCTTCTCTTCTCTCCTTTCCCTTCTCCCCCCCTCTCTCTACATCTTCTTCTCTTCGTCACCGGGGCACGGCGGAGCCCTGGCTCCGTCTTCTCTTCCTCCTTCTTGCCGCCCCCCCTCTTCTTCTTCCCGTTATCCCCTTTCCTCTTCCCCATCTCTTCTCCTCTTCGTCTCCTTCGACGTCGCGGCGGGGGAGGCCGCCGGGCGCCGGTCGTGCCTGTTGATTTGTTTTCTTAATTAGCTTCCTATCCCGCCCCCTTTAAATACATACATGCATAAACATGTGAATTAAAGACAAGGGGATGAAAGGATGGAAATACTAACCGTGATCGCCACCAAGGATTAACAACGCCGCAAGGATGAAGAAAGGAGTGCAACGGCGCCGTATACCTTGGAAAGAAAACTTGATCGCGCTTGAAACGGGGTGCGGGGAACTTGTGGATTCAAACCTCCTCTCCTTCCAGCCGGCTAGAGGAAGAGGGCCTCACATTGTATTCATGCTCTCCTGCAAAATAAAGATGAAACACAAAGGCAAAAACCCATTAGAACATGCATGTGTAGTATCAATCCCGGAGTGATAAAATAGTGTTAGAAATTGAGGGCAAACTCACCGGGGGGAGGTTTTTAACCCCTGTGGAAGGGTGGAAAAGATAGGTGTGTGTGTTGTGCATGCATGAGATTTGAAATCATGAGATTTGATTGAGAGAATAGAGAGAAAACGATGATGTAAAACGGAGAAAAATGCATATGTAGCAGAAAGTGCAGGAAACTGTGATGATTTGTGATTTTGAGGAGATTAGAACTAAGAGTGTAGACCATGAAATCAAGCCCAGAAGGATGAAATTGAAAGCCAATACTTCCCTCTTCAAGATGGGGTTGAAGTTGTGAGTCGACGGTGCAGCATGGCTTCGCCCCACGTCCGGAAAGAGCCCCCCGTCGCGACTGCGAACTGGGCAGTTTTTATAGAGTTTTACAAGAAAACCTCATCTCCTTATCACGATTCCCGGAGATAGAGTCCAAGATAAATCGAGTTCTTTGGATCAAACTCGAGATAATACTAAGGACAAGAGATAGGAACAAACGGGGATCAATTCAGAGGAGGATTCTAGAAGATATGGCTCTTGGAAGGTAGCCCCGGAGCTTAATCTGCAGAGTTTTAGTTGAAGTAGGACTCCTAAATCCTGATCTTGTGACCCAGATCCCGAGAGATATTGCCAATGAAAATTTGATTCCTATGAACCAAATTCAAGATAATACCAAGGAGAAACCATAGGAACAAACGGCGCTCAATTCGGAGTAGAATTCAAGAAGTTATGGACTCTTCAAGAGGGCCACGGCGCACAGAAACGGGGCAGAGCCCAGCACGAATTGGACTCTCTGGTGCATGTAACGGTCTATCGTAGTACCGTCAGATATGATGTAACGGACTAGGGTAGGTCCGTCACACTCTGGAGGTCGAACGAGACGTTTTCGGATGAGATTGGATGTAACGCACCTAAACAGGGCCGTCACTTGGTCTAACGGTCAAGGATAGGACCGCCACACTCTAGGGGTTGAACCGGGCTGTTTTGGGCAAGTTTTGGTGTGACGGTCTATCGTAGGACCGTCACACTGAAGTAACGGTCTTCACTGGGCCGTCACTTCAATGAAGTAACGCACCTGCAAATGACCTTCACATCGATGAAGGCAGATTCTGGGCAGACTGTGCGCGACTTTAGAAATCGAAGCGTATCTCTCAAACGGGGCAGAACTAGACAAAGTGGTAAACATAGAAGTTGTAGATAATTGAGAGAGGAACAACTTTCATGAAGAAAGAAATTTGAAAAAATGACTGGAAGAGGGAGGAAATGGGGCGGGAAGAAAGAGGAAAATTCTGGAATGTAGGTGAACAGCACAACCTGCTGGAAAAATGTGAATAGCTCACAAACGGGGCAGAACCGGCCAACGGTGTAGAAGAAGAAATTGTAGATCTTTGAAAGAGGAACAACTTTGATGAAGACAACTTTTTGAAGAGAGGACAAGAATAGGGTGAAAAAGAACCACTTTCAGGACTGCGCAGTGAGAGAGAGCCGATTACTTGAGGGAAGCCGGCCTAAATGGGCCGTAAGTCGACTTGGAAGCCAGAAGTTGATAAGATAAGCTCCAGGGCTCTAAGAAATCATGATCTCCAAGACTCAAAGGATATGGAATGGTAAAAATGGGCTCAAAATCCATCCAAGGAAGCTCCAAAATAATGGCTAATTCGGGGCATCAAAAATGATGAATAAGAGAAATGACACAACTTGTGGGCTAAAACGGGTGTCAACAGGTGCCCCTCCTTGATGTCCGCTTTGCAAGGGAACGAGCGAAAGCGACGCGAAGGTGAAATGGAAAGGAGATGGAGCGAAAGCGACAGCGACGTGAAATGGAGATGAAGCGGAGATGAAGCGGAGAGAACTGATAAGCGGGCATCAAGGCCAAAAAAGACACCCGTTACAACCAACAAGCGATAGGAATTCTCCCGAAAATGCCGAACTAACCACCTGAAATGATTGACAAGGATGAGACATGTCTGGAGAACTAAACTAAAGGAGGAAAAGGAAACACGACCAGCCTCATCGGGGACACAATCCACGGACAATGAGTGGGTCGGAAGGAACACAGCATAAGAGCTGGAAAGGAGAGATAAGACTGAGATAAAATCCAGACAGGAATCACACTGGCCAATTAGACCAAGCGGCAAGATCAGAAAAATCGTTCAAATTCGGAGTGGAATGAGGAATCTCTTACCCAAGAGAGCTTAAGTACAATTAACCATTGCTGAGGAGAAATCTTGAACGGGTCACGAGGCATGAATGCTTAAAATGACATGATGCATGCTGGGCTGAAATAAAGAAATCATTAAAACGAATGCAAAGAAAGATAAAATAGAAAGTACTCAAGGATAATATTGCTAGACTGAGCCAGGACGGGGTCAAGAGTCTTCTTGCAACCACGGCGTGCGAGAAAGAGTCTATCGTCCCCCACTCGACTCAACCGAGCGGCCTATCCAACGATTAACCGTATGCTCCTAGATCATCATCGTTTTTGTTAAAGGGGAATATCAGATCCCAGAACACACGGGCAACCAGCCGGTCCTTGAGAGGCTATAATAACGTATATATCATGTAGTAATGTAACAATGAGCAAGGATAGAGAGCCATACCTGACTTACCTGTGCAGGCGAAGCGGCATTTTTTAGATTTTCGATTTCTTGATTTTTGTGGATTTTCATCATAAGACAACAACCACATTGACATGATATAATGTGAACATGAACGAATATGAACGAGCATAACATGAACATAACATAATAAGAGAAATATGAACAAAACATGGCACAACATAACATAACAAAGATGGATGAAATATAACAAACAAACAAATGACAAACATGCATGCTACTAAAGGCACGGTGGGACAAGACAACATGCACACGGTGGGACAACACATGCAGTGGTATAAGGACACGGTGGGACAAAGACACGTGGGATGACAATACCACGGAGGACAACACGTGTGATGAATGACACGGCAGGATAGGGATACGTGTGACGAATGACACGGCGGGACAAAAGACATGGAGGACCATGACAAGGACACACTCTTCAATCAAAGCCCAAGATCAGATGAAGCGAAACCGCCAGGTTCAAAATTGTGGGACAATGCCCTCTCATGGAGACATGATTAAGCAGATAAGCAAAAGCTGAGAAAGCCATGAGCTTCAGAATAGATCCAGAGATAGGATTGAAGAGATGAGAACAGATCGAAGAATGTGAGCATGAGACAGAGCGAATGATAGAGCAAGGAAAGCTTGAACCTGCAACCTGCAGCCTGCACACTTAGCAAAAAGATTACGTATATGTCCTCAAGATAAAAAGAAAAGGAACAAAAGAGAAGTATTTTTGGATTTTTGTATTTCTGATTTTTTTGCCATATTCAAATTTTTGGGATTTTTTGACATATTTGATTTCTTTTTTGAATTTTGACATATTTGATTTTTTTTTGGAATTTTGACATATTTCATTTTTTTGGATTTTGACAATATCAATCTGCAGCACCCAAAGACAGGCTCGAATTACTGGCCAAGGATCGTCGCTCCTCCCCTCTCATTAAAGGCTTCCCTTAAGCAGGGCGTGCATGTGAGAGTGGCTTACCGTAACCAACCGCCTCTAAAGAACGGTGCCCCTACTAAGGCCATACCCGGGATACAACCCAGCCTAAGAGGGAGATAGAAGAAAAATAGAGACAAGCTTTATGCAGGATGGGAGACATCAGGATTTGAATTCCTTCCAGGGCACCACCCCTCAAAGAGATAGTCTATTGCGCTGGGGCTTTGTGTCTTTGATTTTGAGACCCATATTTATCAGGCACGCATGCGACCAGGCTCATGACGTCCCGCGGGGAACTGTACTGTCACTCTTGCCATGCCTTTGATTCATAGTGTTGCATTGATTCATCCATATATGATTTTGACAGCCCTTATTGGCTAGATATTGCATGAAAGCTCACTTTCGACGGTCAAGACTGCCCCTATTTGAGACCTCTCTCGTATTAGGGAGTACCTAGGTTGGTCATCTCATCCATCCATCTCTTGCCCCTACACTTGGCCGAGCAGAGAAAAGAAAAAGACCTTTGTGCATACCCAAAGTATGGCCAAAGCAGCAACGGTGTTACACTAGAGAGATCGGCTATGGCTTGCCGTGAAGTGTGTGAAAAACCCATGCTCAAAGGTCACCCTCAACGATCGGGGAAAGAACTAGACTCCCAGCGTGGAGCTATCACTGGCCTAAGGATGCTGCAGAAGCGAACTCATTTTAAATGAACTAAGCAAATTTCTAAAATCCACTTAACCATGTTGAGGAATAGCATTATAACCATGTGCAGAAACAATAGAAATAATAGAAATGAAAGCATGTTTCTTTGCTCAAAATAAAAATACCTTTACAAATCCATGGCGTGGAAATCGGCATCCTGAAGTGATCTCGATCATCGAGCTTCGCGCAGCACGAGCTTCATATTTCTTGCTTGACAGGACGAAAGAGAGAGGATAGCAAAGGATCAAAGATTCCTCTACATGGAGGAGCGGCAGACATTAAACTAGACGAATAAGGATAAAAAGGAAGAGAGATGAGGGCTAGAACTCCCTCGTTAAGGCACAGAGACCTTGATAACAAGGAACCAATTACAGAAGAAACCAGATTAGCCAAGATCAAGGCGGACTAAACCCTCGAAAACAGCAAGAAAAAGGGCAATGACCCTGAAAGGGTGAAGAGGAATGAGTAGAAAGATGATAAGAAGAATCATCCGACGTGGTCAGACAAGAGGGACGAGAATCATCCGACAGGGCCGGAGAAGAAGAACGATAGACACTCGACAAGGTCAGGGAATAAGAAGGAGAACCCAGAGACACCGTAGGAGAAGAATCAGAGGAGGATATAGGCTGAGGCCGAGAATGGTGAGGAGATGAAAAGTCCGGAGGTTCCGGATAGGAAAAGGAAGAATGGGGATTCGTGGATCTGAGATAGGAGGAGAGAATTGTGGAGGGAGAATTAGGAAAGGGCAGATACACCACCCAGGGGTGGGAACCGAGCAGAAGAAATGATGAGTGAAATGAAGAAGAAGGAAGAGAAGTGGACCCCTGAGTGCACAACCGATAGCCATTGAGTTTACGTCACCGCCTCTTCTTGGCAGAAATTTCTTGAAAATGGACCCACCTGGTGCGGGCTTGGACCTTCGGGCTTCTTAATCTGTAATACCTTCTCAAATAACGTGCCCACCTAGCAGATGACCTGGCCCGACTGTGAACATGCAACTTCATCGGTGCGGTTGCCCCTAGACACCCGGTGCTAGCAATATGTGAACACTCTTGAGCGAGTAACCCTTCATAGTGATGAATATCACAAACCCACGGGGTTTTGTCTCTCGGCACTAGAAGCATGAGATTCGGTAACTCCACTCGGAACTTAGTCTTGAAGCATAACTCCCTTGATAGAAGAGACGGGTGAAGCTGAGGGAGAGTAATACACAGCGTTGACATGGCCGGTTTGCTAATAAACCGAGGAAGATTACATAACAGGTGCAGAATATCCTTGGAAAGTGTAGAAGATACGGCCAATTGCCCCTTGAACATAGAACCCATAATCTGCTTGGTGGCCATATGTGTTAGCACAACGCGGGTAGAGAACCCTTCTTGGCCTGTCATCTGAACATCAAAAGAGCGAGGAGAAATAATAGCATCAACGGTGAACTCTCCGGCGAGCAAAGAGATTGCCACCGACCTCGCTCGGGAAGAAACTGGCATCAACTCAAGGGAACTCTTCTTAGCAACTGTCATCTTTGAAACTAGAGGCAGATCATCCCCAAAATAACCAGGGACGAGGACACGAACCGGCATCCGACAGATAAAATCTTGAATCTTGAAATGCACGGCCGGCACTAAATCATCTTGACTTGACTTATTGTCTCCCTGGGGATTAGACCCGAGGGGCACCAAAGGAAGCGCACACCCACTCCGTGGGGTGGTAGTGGTTGGAGAAGTAAAGGGAATATGTTTCGGTGGAACATGTGAAGGTTTGGAAGGCACGGAGGCTCCAACGGGAGTGGTGATGGAAAGTGAAGGTGCAGGTGATGTGCCGATGATAGGCTCGGGTGGCGATAAAGGCGACGGCAAAGGCGTGGCTGAGGGTAGAGATAAAGGAGAAGGTTTGGCTTGCTCAGGCTCGGGCAAAGGTGATGGCGGAGATGGAGGCGAGGGTGGAGATGGAGGTGGTGATGGAAGCATTAGTAGTGGAGATGGAGATGATGGTGATGGCAATGGAGATGGTGAGGATAGTGATGAAGGCGATGGGGGTAGTGGACATGGAGGTAGAGAGGGTGAAGAGGGAGGTTGTGGTGTCCACCGTCGACGTGTCGGCACAACGCATCGAGCGGTGTTAGGGATAGAAGTAGTGGTAGTGGCGGCAGGGGAAGAAGGGGAGGCACTAGCCTGAGCAGAGGCTTGGGTTTGTGGCGGCGATGGAGCCGGGGTAAGAGATGGTGGAGGTAACGGAGTAGGTGATGGAGCGAGTGCAGCACTAGACGAGGAATAATAGGGGTGCCCCTGACCTTGAAGTAACAGAGACGGCTGCCCGGGTGGCACTTCTTGCTGCTGTTGTTGGTTGTGAAGATGTAAAATAACTTTATGCATGGCGGCCCAATCAATCCTTTTCTTAGCTTCCAGATCATAAACATAATCCCGGAACTCGGGGCAATCCTCAACCAAATGCCCCTGCTGACGGTGGAAATCACAGAACTGAAGCATATCCCCGACCGCGAGTCGGTAAGGCACAACCGGAGAGAACGGCAACACGTGAGTGGCCATCAAAGCCCGAAATATATCGGTGAAACACTCCGGCAAAGGAAGATGAGGAGCCTGCTTCGGGCAAGGTGGATGCCGAGGGATATGTAATGGTGGAGAAGGTTGTGGAGACGGAAGTGGAGGTTGCGTAGGCATGAGTGCGTGGCTAGTGGTGGAGGGCTTTGGTGAAGGCATGTGTGGAACAGGATGAGGGGGTATGTAGACGGCATCTACTTGCTCGGGATGTGGTGTTCCCTTGACCAGAAGTGGAGATGGAGACGGGTATGTGGATGCGGGAGGCTGACTCATGGAAGGTTGATATGCTGAGGCGTATGGGTATGTAGAGGCGGGAGGTTGGCTCGTGGAGGGATATGTGGCGGAAGGGTGACTCATGGCCGGCTGACTCATGGGAGCGTAGGGTTGACATGTAGAGGGTGAAGGTTGATATGTGGAGCTGGATGGTGGAGACTCGAGGTCAAGGGAATCTTGGATTTGTTGGCGAATGAAGCGGGCTCGGCTGTAAAGTTGCTGCCAGGAGGTGATGTCGTTGAGGGCTAAGATGAACCGATACTCGGGTGTTGCATTTGATATCAGCATCTTGATTTGCTCTCCCTCCGGAATGTGTCCCGAGACTTACGCGGCAAGGTGACGCCAGCGGTCGGCAAAGGTGCAGAAATCCTCTTCGGGCTTCATCATCTCTTGGGCCAGATCCGCGATAGAATACTTAGGCCCAACCTGGTCTTGATACTGCTGAATAAACTTTTCTTGAACGGCATGAAAACTCACAACTTGCTCTTGCGGAAGAGAGAAGAACCAATCCCGAGCCGGGCCTTCTAATGACAGACCAAACAGATAAGCCATCAAGTGTTGGTCATGTCGAAATTGGGCCGACTCATAAACAAACTCCTTCAAGTGCACATACGGGTCACCGACTCCACTATAACGGTGATATGTGGGAATTTGTGATGAGGTGGGAAGCCGAAGACCTTGAAATGCGAATGGAATACTTAAGGAGGATTTGGGATTGATCCGACGTTGAAGCTCATCAAGCTGGCGTTGGGTTTGAGCAATCATCTCCTGGGTAGGGAGAGATCGAGAAGAATATGGGCCAACTTGAGCAAGAGGGTGTGAATTAGGACCAGGAGCATGGTATTGGGCCGAATAAGAGGATCCAGGGCTGAGAAGAAGAAGGGCCCATTCCGGGAATGGAAGGATATGTGGGCCTGGAAGAGGCATGAGCATATGGGTTGAATGGGCTGGCAGCAACATGGGAAGAAGGATGAGGCCCATTAAGAGACTAATGCCCATTAGCAATTGGGCCAGCAACATATGAAGGAGAAGGAGGAGGCCCATGAATAGGAGATGGCCCATTATGAGAAGAAGGCCCATGAAGATGAGATGCAATAAGACGTTGGGCCTGGGCCGGGTCCATTTGGCAAACAAGGCTTGAAATACGGGCCATGAGATTAGCCTGTTCCTCAGATGGGTCAGAGGGACCACGAGAAGATGGACCCAGGCGGGAAGAGGATTCCACGCGGGAATAGGAAGCAGATTGGGAAAAAGAATGATACAAGGGGTTAGAATGATGCTCCATGAGGGCAAATGGAGACTTAATACAAGGAGATCAAGGACAACACAAATGGAGAAGCAATGGCTTAATGGGCTTGAGAACAAGGGGGGCTGACCCACTAATGCAAAGACGAATGGACAATAGACCACGGGTCAATGGACTGGACAATGAACCAAAAAAATGGACTGACTTAAGCTAAATGGGCCTAACAACAACAAAACATATGGATGATGAAAGAATGCAACACAAAAATCACTAATGAGCTTGGACAAGCCCAATCAACACGAACAATGCAATGTGAGAGTTTTCACCCAAGTCAAACAAGTTAATATGATGGGAAATCTTTTAGGGGTTTCAATAGACCTTTTAATGATTTGAATTAATAACAATTCCCTCAAGATAGGAATCTCATAGGAATAAGGTCCAAACTTTGGGTTGACTAAGGTTAACTCCCTCACACTTATGCAAATGCAAGCCTAAAGGGGTGGAAAGATACAACCGGCCCGGCGTCCGTGTGGGAATCCACGGCTCACGGGGACTTATGGAGGTCCTTGATGTGTTTTCCTGGTCGGCTCCAAGGAATATGGAGACGAGAGGTCCACGCACCAAGGTAGGAAATGCAACTATGATATGCAATGTATGGCCCTATGTGCACCGGAGTGCATGCAAATTCTAGCTTAAAACTAGAAAATCAAGACTAGATTAAACTATGCAAACATGATCCAACAAAAACAAATAGTATATGGATGGAAAGACAATACAAAGGTCTGCACAACGGCCCCAAGAATAGATCAATCTGACCCCGGGAGGTCAATCAAATCACTAAGCAAAGATGCCCCCGTGAACCTATGCGCAGACCTGCAGATTTTATGGATAAAATGCTAAAATGATGACAGTTTTTAACTAAGCAAATGAGACCCAAATGATGTAAATAAGCTATGGATGGAAAGACAATACAAAGGACTATCCAATGGAATAAAAATCAGTGCAATCAGACACCGGGAAGGCAGTCAAATCACTGAGTAAAGATGTACCTGTGAACCTGTCCCAGAGCCTGCCTGCAGAACTTATGCAGAAAACTCAAAAAGTTGGACAATATTAGAATATGTAAATGTTAACCAAATGGTGCAAATGATATATGGATGGAAAGACAATACAAAGGGCTATCCAACGCAACAAGAATCAGCTCAATCGGACTCCGGGATCAAAAGTTATGCCTCGATGAACACGGCCCTGTGAGCATGCACGCAAGACTGCCAGAAGCCGTGTAACGGTCTACCAAAGGACCGTTACATGCATGTGACGGTCTACTGCAGGACCGTCACACTACCAGAGCCCTTAAAACACCAAAAATAGTTGGAGAATGGAAGAAATAGCACCTAAACATGAACATGCACCCACCCAACCTACAAAAGAGCATGAAAACAAGCGTGATGGGCATTGGTGTCCCACCGTGATCGCCAAAAAACTGTTGATTTATTTTCTTAATTAGCTTCCTATCCCGCCCCCTTTAAATACATACATGCATAAACATGTGAATCAAAGACAAGGGGATGAAAGGATGGAAATACTAACCGTGATCGCCACCAAGGATTAACAACGCTGCAAGGATGAAGAAAGGAGTGCAACGACGCCGTATACCTTGGAAAGAAAACTTGATCGCGCTTGAAACGGGGTGCGGGGAACTTGTGGATTCAAACCTCCTCTCCTTCCAGCCGGCTAGAGGAAGAGGGCCTCACATTGTATTCATGCTCTCCTGCAAAATAAAGATGAAACACAAAGGCAAAAACCCATTAGAACATGCATGTGTAGTATCAATCCCGGAGTGATAAAATAGTGTTAGAAATTGAGGGCAAACTCACCGGGGGAGGTTTTTAACCCCTGTGGAAGGGTGGAAAAGATAGGTGTGTGTGTTGTGCATGCATGAGATTTGAAATCATGAGATTTGATTGAGAGAATAGAGAGAAAACGATGATGCAAAACGGAGAAAAACGCATGTGTAGCAGAAAGTGCAGGAAACTGTGATGATTTGTGATTTTGAGGAGATTAGAACTAAGAGTGTAGACCATGAAATCAAGCCCAGAAGGATGAAATTGAAAGCTAATACTTCTCTCTTCAAGATGGGGTCGAAGTTGTGAGTCGACGGTGCAGCATGGCTTCGCCCCACGTCCGGAAAGAGCCCCCCGTCGCGACTGCGAACTGGGCAGTTTTTATAGAGTTTTACAAGAAAACCTCATCTCTTATCACGATTCCCGGAGATAGAGTCCAAGATAAATCGAGTTCTTTGGATCAAACTCGAGATAATACTAAGGACAAGAGATAGGAACAAACGGGGATCAATTCAGAGGAGGATTCTAGAAGATATGGCTCTTGGAAGGTAGCCCCGGAGCCTTATCTGCAGAGTTTTAGTTGAACTAGGAAACATAAATCCTGATCTTGCGACCCAGATCCCGAGAGATATTGCCAATGAAAATTTGATTCCTATGAACCAAATTCAAGATAATACCAAGGGCTAGACAGTAGGAACAAACGGCGCTCAATTCGGAGTAGAATTCAAGAAGTTATGGACTCTTCAAGAGGGCCACGGCGCACAGAAACGGAGCAGAGCCAGCACGAATTGGACTCTCTGGTGCATGTAACGGTCTATCGTAGGACCGTCAGATATGATGTAACGGACTAGGGTAGGTCCGTCACACTCTGGAGGTCGAACGAGACGTTTTCGGATGAGATTGG
Organism: Amorphophallus konjac; assembly: GCA_022559845.1. Lineage (NCBI taxonomy): Eukaryota > Viridiplantae > Streptophyta > Magnoliopsida > Alismatales > Araceae > Amorphophallus > Amorphophallus konjac. Next base: position 46,047,129 of record CM040124.1, on the reverse strand, counting down.
ATGTAACGCACCTAAACAGGGCCGTCACTTGGTCTAACGGTCAAGGATAGGACCGCCACACTCTAGGGGTTGAACCGGGCTGTTTTGGGCAAGTTTTGGTGTGACGGTCTATCGTAGGACCGTCACACTGAAGTAACGGTCTTCACTGGGCCGTCACTTCAATGAAGTAACGCACCTGCAAATGACCTTCACATCGATGAAGGCAGATTCTGGGCAGACTGCGCGCGACTTTAGAAATCGAAGCGTATCTCTCAAACGGGCTAGAACTAGACAAAGTGGTAAACATAGAAGTTGTAGATAATTGAGAGAGGAACAACTTTCATGAAGAAATAAATTTGAAAAATGACTGGAACAGGGAGAAAATGGGGCGGGAAGAAAGAGGAAAATTCTGGAATGTAGGTGAACAACACAACCTGCTGGAAAAATGTGAATAGCTCACAAACGGGGCAGAACCGGCCAACGGTGTAGAAGAAGAAATTGTAGATCTTTGAAAGAGGAACAACTTTGATGAAGACAACTTTTTGAAGAGAGGATAAGAATAGGGTGAAAAAGAACCACTTTCAGGACTACGCAGTGAGAGAGAGCCGATTACTTGAGGGAAGCCGGCCTAAATGGGCCGTAAGTCGACTTGGAAGCCAGAAGTTGATAAGATAAGCTCCAGGGCTCTAAGAAATCATGATCTCCAAGACTCAAAGGATATGGAATGGTAAAAATGGGCTCAAAATCCATCCAAGGAAGCTCCAAAATAATGGCTAATTCGGGACATCAAAAATGATGAATAAGAGAAATGACACAACTTGTGGGCTAAAACGAGTGTCAACAGTGCCGGCGAGGGAGGCGTGAAGGCGTGCTGGGGGGGCTGCGTCGAAGCGTGCCGGCAAGTGGCTCTTAGGGCGCATCGGGGAAGACACTCACTGGTGTGTCGGGGAGGATGCCTAGGAGCGTGCCGGGGACGCGCTCGTGAAGTGTGCCGGGGAGGGGCTTCTGGGCGTAAGGGTGTCGGGGAAGGCTCTTAGGGCGTGTCGGGGAAGACAGTCGTAGGTGTGCCGGGGAGCACGGGGCACGAGTGTGCCGGGGAGCGCCTGCTGGGGTGCGTGCCGGGGAAGGCCATAGGGTGCACCGGGGAGCGGGCAGCGGTGTGTGTCGGGGAAGCCCTCCTCGGGGCGTGCCGGGGAAGGGTTCCCGTGGGCGTACCGGCGAAGGGCTCCACGGGCGTACCGGGGAGCGGCTGATTCAGCTGGTGTGCCGGGGAAGGCACTTCAGGGTGTGCCGACGAGCGATGAAGGGCTGTGCTGGCGAAGGAGGCACCGGGGTGTGCCGGTGAGGGCCTGGCAACTGTGCCGGCGAAGGCACAGAGGAGTGTGTCGGCGAGGGACCACCCTAGGGTGTACCGGGGAAGGGCACTTAGGGCGTACCGATGAGGAGGCCTGTAGGGGGAGTTGTACCGGCAAAGGGACCAAGGGGGAGTTTTAGCTAAGGGAGAGGACTCCTTCGACCGGCGGACTTCTGGTGTTGCCTCTCGGGGCCCACCACGCTTTGTTGGGGCCGTCACTCCTTGTGGACGCGCACCCGTGTTTTCCCTTACGCCTCTGGCCTAGGGGAAACTCTGCCGAAATTTCGTCAGAAATTGGCAATATTTTTTTCATTTGACTTGTAGCAAAGCCCTTTTACAGTATTTCATTTCCTTGTGCATGTGGCTTATTCTGATCTTCCATTTATGTATCTTTGCAGATAAATGGCTACCCCAAGTGGTTCTTCTGCTCCTGCTGCTGCTATCGGTGCTGACCTTATCCCACGGGGTCCAGTGCCAGCAGTTACCTGGCTAAATGTAGAGGACTTGGATCGGGAGCATGCAAAAATAGCCGCTTTGGCAGAGTCATCTGAGTCTGACAGGGAGACCATGGATTTCCAGAGGCTTGCCAGAGTTGACAGCGGCTTCACATTTGACCGGGTCACCGGGGAGTACAGGAAGGACTTCCCGAAGGACAGACACCTGGTTCGATTTCTGAAGCACTTTCGCTCGCGGGAAGGGCGAGACTTCCTGGTCGTGAAGAAGGCTGAGCAGGCCATTCTGCAAGCCCGGGACAGCTTATTGTACAGCGTCCCCCGGAGTATTCCAATGTATCTGGTGGGAGAAGTCCGGGAGTGGAAACCAGTTCTGGGGATTGAGGGGGTGCTGCCGATCGAAGACAAACTGGTGCGGGCGCCTCAGTTTACCCCGGCACGATGGGACCTGTCTGCCGGGAAGGTGCACAACGAGGCGCCTCGATTCGGCCTATTCTTGGCTCCCTTGAAGTGGGGCTATAGAGAAGAGCCATTCATCTTGGACTGCTTGGCCGTCAGATTCAAGTATGAGTTGTCACTGGGCTGGTTTGGGGAGCTGAAGCTTCAGGATGCACACAGCTTCCGGGAGAGGGCGGTGGAGTTTACGGAGCACGTGCTGTTCAACTATGCTCCGCTGCTGGTTCGGGTCGGCATTTATCATAGCGTGTACGCTTCCCGATACGGCTACCCCATCTCCAAGGGTCTCTGCTGCGGCATGATAGAGGTATTCAGCGCGGAGACCAACACCTTTTATACGGCAGAGGGTGAGACTTCACTTGATTTGTGGAGTCTCGGTCAGCTAAGTGGCTTGCCCATTGACGGGGAGCCTTATGAAGAAGTATGCCTCCCCGACTTGATCAAGGATGAGACCAACGGGGACGGCTATTATTCT